>OZ005652.1:125522095-126249595 GCA_963930645.1 Salticus scenicus | reverse complement strand
TTATATCTGCCACATATGCCATATGATGGTAACTGGCATTCCCAAAAGTGATAGTCAAGTTCATTTTCCCATATATTTTGATTTCGTCTCCGGTCACAGTGTGGAGTTTAACACTGGGCGGCGTCCAGATGATCTTCTCTTTTAGTTCTTGAGCCAAATCTGTTCTAATGATGGTCACGTTGGCTCCTGTGTCCAGAATCATCCGGCAGGTGGCGTTGTTGACTTGACCATAGACGTGAAGTCCATTATCGCCGCCACTCATCGATGAAACATGAAATACTGTAAATTGGGGCTCTTTAATTTTAGGCAACCTCCGCCCCGCGAGATGGCCTCCTCTTAGTTTCCCTGTAGTGATGGTGAAGACGGGTGATTTCCTATAGTTGGTCGTACAGGGCAGTTCCTCTTCACGTGACCATCCCCTCCACAGCCCCAGCACTTTATCTTCCGGTCCCTTATTTCCTTGTTATTCTCCAGGCTGTGCAATCTCTTTAAGATCTCTTCGATACTTCTCTTCATTTCATTTTCACCAGCAGGCGTATCGTTTAAAGAGACTGCTCTTATGGTATGGCGGTCTTTCCGGGAGGCTTGTTGGGCTGCCTCTATCCTAAGTGCATAGCCTAAAGCTGATTCTACGTCTCTGATGTTGGAGAGTCTCAGCGCTTTTTGAATTTCTGGATCCCGAACAGCATCGATAAAGTACTGAAGAGCTAAGTCGTTTCGAGTGTCAGCTTGACAGTCTGAGAATGCTAGGTGTGACAATCTCTGAATGTCCGCTGCCAGCTCTTGCAAACTTTCGCCCATTTTCTGGTAACGGGACTTTAGCTGGAGGCGACTATAATCCTTAGAACACTTCTCTCCGAACCGTAGCTCCAGTGCTCTAGTCAAGGCCTCGAAGTCGTTCCTTTCTTCTTTAGTAACATTTCTCAGTATCTCGGCTGCATCTCCCCGTAATGCTGCTGCTAAGTGGACTGACTTGGCGGTAGAGTCCCAGCCGTTAGCTTCAGCTACGATGGAAAACTGCGTTTTATATACATGCCACGAGGAACTGCCGTCGTAGGTGGAAAGCTTAATAAATTCCTGATTCTGGATTCTTCTCTCTTTCTTTTCAGTTTCCTGGGGCAGGGATTCTAACTATTCTTCCACTTTTCTCTCCAGATCTTCTTCTATTCTCTTCAGTTTACCTTCTATCTCTGAAAACCTTCCTTTCAGCTCTTGATCAAAGTTTTCTTTAACTTTCTCCTCGAAACTCCGTTCTATTTTCGTAACACTCTCTTCAACCTTCATAACATTTTCTTCTATCTTCATAGCTTTCTCTTCAAAACTTTCTTCTATTTTCAAAACTTTCTCCTCAAAATTTTCTTCTATCTTTATATAACTTTCTCTTCAAAATTTTCCTCTATCTTTATAACTTTATAACTTTCTCTTCTATTCCATCCATTCTATTTTCCATCACTGTTAATTTACCCTCGATTGATTCTTTCACCATTGAAAGCTCTCTCTTCATCACATCTTGGTTAGATTTAATTTCTTCGGTCAAACTGGCTTCCATCTTTTCCTGAACTGCTTTCATTTCCTTCATTTCTTCAGTCAAGCCGTCTTTCAATTCTTTCTGTCCGGCTTTCATTTCATTCATCTCGTGACTCAGGCTATCTTTCATCTCTCTTTGCGATGCTTCCATACTTTCTTTCATCTCTCTTTGTCCTTCCTTCATTTCATTCATCTGGGTAGCTAAGCTTTCTAGAAGTTTCTTCATCTGTTTCTCCATAGCTCTAGTTATAACCATTCACAGACAAACCCCACTCCTGACACCAGAAATGTTGCGTACTTGGGGGTTCGTGAGTTGTCTGAGAATGAAAAGCCAAACGTACAAAAATTCAGTAATTTATTCACAGAAAGTTCCAGAAAAATACAGGTCAATAAACCAATTATCAGCTTCAATTCAAGCAGTAACCACAGCTTAAACAACAGCTGTCAATAGCAAATCCACAGTACAAACTGTATAGCAATAACACTTGAAGCAAGTCTCTCTCAAAGAGGCTCAAGAGCAATGCAAGCACTAGCGAAGCTGGCTGAGATCTGAACTGAACTGACTGCCTTGGCGAGGAAGCGCTCCTTATATGCTGTTCCATGGAACCCAGATTTTTCGAGAAAACTCTAGAAAGTGGTCAACCAATCAACTTACAGCTTCCATATTTGGTATATCCCATATAAGGATTTTCTCGCCAAGGTGGGAAAAAGTCGCCAAATTTGGTGCCAAATCCATTACCTGCATTACTGGGGCTTTTTAATGCGTTTTTAAGGGAAAATAAGGCTATTTCAACGCTAAAACGACTAGAAATGCACAAAATTAGCACTTTATCAACTTACTAAGCCTCTTTGAAAGAATTTATACAAAAATAAACACAATTATTTACAATTTCGTAACAATAGATTAGAATACGATAAATATATTGAAGTGAACGGTGGATAGCCTATTAGGCAGGGTTTTTATTCTGTCGCTGTGTCAAGTGTTAGGTCAAATTCATTTCTCTAAACATGATAAACATGTTAAGAGAATGTCCTGCACTAGAAATTTATGAGAACATAAATATGATGGGGAACTACGCAGAGTCCAAATATGCCAACTAGTTTTAAAATGAATTTTAATATAACCTTAAATTTATTTTAACTTTTCGAACAGATACAAACAGTAACAGGCTTGAATTTTGGTTATATTCTTTAGTGAAAACTACTTGTACTTTTAGATGTGTTTGTATATAGATTAAAGCTGACTGAAGCATAAGGATGTTAGACCTGGGTAAAATACTCTTCATGCAGACAGGGTGTTTCTAAGGAATCCTAATCCTATTTACACACATTTTAGCGAAAACCACAAAAAATTCAGAATGGTTAGGCTGGTGATCAGCAAAACCTGGTTTTGAACCTGGCACATCTCCAAGGCTGTGGGCGTGCGTGCTGAAAACGTTCAGACTTCGGAAATTTCTCCCAAACACAATCTAAATTTCCCTCAATAATGCAAAAATATATTTTTTTATACAAAGCCGTTTATTCTGTGTAATAGGTGTTTAAGAGAATAAGTATACACTGTAATATAAAAATACAATTATAAGATATTTAAAGTATACATAAAGGATTAATTAAACATTTAACAATTTAACAATGGCAACAGATGATGAACAGGAAGAAACACAAAGATGATGTAATGAAAGAAGAAGCAGAAGACAAGTGCAACGAAGACGATGGTCAGTAAGCAGCAGTACTAACATCTGATGATGACCGCGATTGATGACGTGTCGAAATATATAATAATGCTGCATATCAAAGAATTTTAATATAAGGTTTTTTTAAATTTTTAAATGTACAATTGTAAGTTTAAGCAGATTATAAACTATCATCTTTGATTTTTTTTTTTTTCTTTCTTGAACTAAATTATTTTTAGCTTCTTCAGACTTTACAATAAAGTATCTGTGTCGCATTTTCAAAAGTTATCCTTAAAATTGTGGTTATATAGGCTTCATATTGTGCTCCAAGTTGTAACCTTTCAACATCTACATAAAACAGCATGTATTTCTATGGACCATACAAAATGCTAAATATGTCAGAAATAAACAATTTAAAAGAACAAAATTATCACAAAGCATAATATTAAAGGCAATACATTTCAAAAGTCATGAAATTCCATGAATATTGAATTTAAAAAAAAAAAACATTAAAAACAGCCATTTAGCCACAGCCATCATTATTCAGCCATTATCTGAAACACTGGTTATAAAATATAAAATGTTCAAAAGCCCCAGTTAATTTTTTTTTTTTTTTTTAAACAAGAATTATAAAAACCTTTTAAAAGCACTAGCTATAAAAATGTCACCAACACCAGTTATAAATTTTTTAAAAGCACTAGCTTATAAGTTTTTTTAAACACTGGTCATAGAAACTTTTTGAAAGCCCCAATTATAATTTCTACTTTCCGAACATACATATGTAAGGAAAGTATTATAATCATGTCAAAAATCTGAATTCGAGATTTTCATATTTCTATACGTTTTGAGGTCCCCTAAGTACGGTTTCACTATTTTTACAATGATGTATGTATGTGTGTGTGTGTAACAGGGTTGGACAAAACCTGGGTTTTTTTCGGGTTTTATTGGGTTTAATCAGGGTTTTTTGGGTTTTATCAAGGTTTTTCAGAGTATTTTCGGGTTTTATTAGATTTTTCAAGAATATTTTCTTTCTGACCGTTTTTAAACATTACTATATCATTCATAATAGGACAATTTAAAAAAACTAGTATCGCCCAGTGGTCGAAACTCGACCTTTTTTTTTTTGCAAAGAGAGGCAAAGCAAAGTTATTGCCTTGTCCTAAACGGAATACAATTGCATTGCAACACAGCTGCGGCAATTGTTTGCCGATATTCACTCTAACTGAATCAGCAGAGTTTTACTTAATATAACTATTTCTCTCCGTAGATATTAGCCTTCCCTGAAATAAGAGAAAATCGCAACGTGAAAACGCCCCTTGTTGTGTGATACAGTCCAGAAGCTAATAGGTACCATGTCAAACCAAGGCCCAACCAAGTATCAAATTCTGTTAAATTAATTCGATTGGTTCATAAAGTACAGTGTTTGAACAAACAAACAAAAAAAAAAAAAAAGATATTTTTCAAAAATGGTAGAATTGAGTTCGGGAAATTTCAAAACGTGTAACTTTATCAAAAACCGAAAATCTAAAACTTTTCTGAATCTTATATTTTCTATTTATATATGCAGAGGAAAGAATAATAAATCCACTTTTTAAAAAATAAAAATAAGTAGTCAATTTCACTTAATTAAAATGCAAGGAAATCTCAAAACGTGTAAATTCATCGAAAACCGGAAATCAAAAGTTTTTATGTATCTTCTACTTGCTTCTTCTACCCACAAAAGCTAGCAATAAAGACACTTTTTTAAAAAATAAGTAGCCAATTTCAGTTAAATGAAACGTAAAGAAAGCTCACAACATGTAAATTCAGCAAAAAGTGGAAATCGGAATTTTTTCCATATCGTCTACTTATACATGCAGCAGTTAGTAACAAATCCATTTTCCTTTTATTTAGTGTATTAGTTGAATATTTATTGTTTAAATATCACCCTTTGAAATGAAATGTTTATGTTTACATTCGAAACTGAAAGTTTGCCATTTTTTTTTTTTTTTCCCGATTTTAAATTAAAATTTTATCAACTTTACAGAAAAAATAACTCAATCAAACACATGTAGACAGTAACTTATATATAACTATACCCAAATATTGGAATTAAAATTGGCAGATAATTTCCGTTATTTTTTAATAATTTTTTACAAAAAATCCAATGGACGATTAACATAGAAAATCTTTTTCATGGCTCCATGGACAGACAGTGACTTCATCACTTCGCTTGCGTATAGTGATGCTACATTATACAAATTACTGTGTCTATGGTCTTATTTGAGCTTTATGAAATTGCCAGATTTAACAACTGTCTACTTTTAGGTATTTTTTAATGTAAAGGAATACGTGTATAAAAGGGGAAAATGGGGGGAAATGCATAAAAAATAAATATTTTTTTAAATACCTTCTTGACATTGTAAGAAAATATTTGTATTCGCACCTTCCGGCTAACCATACATTTCGAATGATACCATTTTCAACCCTCTACTCCCATCTATAATAATAGTAAAAGAAAAGTAATTAATATGTTAAAAAGGGACTACAAATTTTATGCTTGCCTATTAATATATAGATAAATTTTAACTATTCATTAAAATCAAAATTTTAAAAATCTAATTTTAAAATTTCTAGTCTTTTTATGATTAAGTTAAAGAATTTTTTTTTAATTAAACAATTGTACTTTATCTAAAAAATTTTTATCTTCCCTTTACAACAAAAACTGGATTTAAATAATTATTTAGTGTTGCTTTATTATTGTTATTTTTTTTTATTTTTTTTTTTGCACTGAATAGATTTCCATAAAATAATTTTAATTAATGCTCCTTATACATTACTTAACAGTGTTGCACTGTTAAAGTTTTCAGAAATTTTTTTAATTTTGATTTTTATTTATTTACTAGTATATAACCCCGTCAAAAATGACGGAATGTGAACGATAAATCTTGAAAACAATGTTTAGATCATGATGGTTACCACGTGATCATTTAACTGTATTTTCAATTTTTGTTTATAAATCAAATGTGTTTCGATATTTTATAATTTTCGTTTTGAAATTTAAAAAATTCTACCCGATCAATAAATATGAATGACAATAAAAAAAACTGCTGGTTGACAAAAAATATAGGCCCGACAACACAACAGAAACAACACATCCCAGTGTTCCATTAAGTGCTCTATACGCAAGCGAAGTGTGACGCCACTGACCGTCCATGGATGCAAGAAAATGATTTCCTATGTTATTCTCCCATTGGATTTTTTGTAAAAAATTATTAAAAATCGAGGAAAATTATTTCCCGATTTTAATCCCCCTATTTGGGTATATATATATGTATTAGTTATCATGTACATGTGTTAGATTAAGTTATTTTGCTGTCAAATTGACAAAATTTTAATTTTAAATTTCAAAACTCTGTTGTCCTTGGCGTTTTTGTATTTGGCTATCAAAAACGTACTACGAAAATATACATGCCAGATGTATATTTTCGTAATATGTATTGTGCGAAATATTGTTTCATATTATTCAATACTCTCTTAATATAAGTTTTTAAAATAACCATGATTTTTGAAAGGAATTAAATTATATTCGCCGGATAATTTGGCGATATATATTTTTTTTTTCTGCCATGGATGACCGATATCAAATCTATTCCGCTGCAACATATTAGTATCTTATATCAGATACTTTATTTAGACATTTGAAAACAAATTTCACTTCAAATTATGATAGAATATTTATCATTTTCCTTTTAATTAGTATATTAGTTGGATATTTATTGTGTAAATATCATCCTTTGAAATGAAATGTTTATGTTTTCAATGGAATATGGAAGTTTTTTTTTTTTTTTTTTTTTTTTTTTTAATCTAGAGTTTTGAAATTTAAAATTCAAATTTTATCAATTTTAGGACAAAAACAACTTAATCTAACGCATGCACATGATAACTAATACATATCTAAACCTAAATATGGGGATTAAAAATCGGGAAATAATTTCCCTCGATTTTTAATAATTTTTTACGAAAAATCCATTGGGCGTTTAACATAGGAAATATTTTTCTTGTATCCACGAACGGCAAGTGACGTCATCACTTCGCTTGCGTATTTAAAGTCCTCATAATAAGAAAAAACGATTCACTTCATTTTACCAAAATACTCCTTTTTAAGACTATCGTAGATACTGTTTTCAAATTTTCTAACTAACTATCCAATAACTACAGACACTCCATGCTAACCCAAATTCACCTCTACTCGATACCTCCAACCAGCTATCTCACCCACAACATCGCCAAAATATCCATGATCCATCTAGGGACTTTCTCATTCTCAACCGATCATTTTACCTTGACTCGACATTATCACCTTAGACTACTCTACTTTCAATACTCATTTCAACTGGTGACTTTTACTTGCCCAACCAAACATTCTATCCCAACTATCATTTTACACATTTTTCAAAACTAAAATCAACTGGCGGCATTTACGTACTAAACTCGACGCCAATCATACCATACAATATAAACAAACAACGAAGTTTGATAAAAATATTTAAAGGCTTTAATGCGTTTTTACAAATATTTTAAGTTTTTTAAGGCTTTAATATGTTTTAGAAATATTTTAAGCATTTTTTAGTTTTTTTAATGAAACAGTCAAAGAGTCGTTCATTCGGAATTAAAAAGTTGTCCATTTGGAATTTGTATTTTCTGAATGGCAACAGTTTTTATTTGGTTTTGCATTGTTTATAATCATGAAGTTACATAATTCTATTTATAGGTTCATGTTTATAATAGCCAGTTGATCGTTATATTTTATTTAGACATTTAAACATTACAATTGAATAGTTTTTCAAGGTTTTATAGAAAATAAATAAGAATATCTGCGATACAAAACATGTATGAAAATGGTATGTATGTTTCCTAAGTTGAATTAAACAAACGGAAAAAAAAAATGGCTGCCTAAAGTTTCTGTTTTGAAGCGGTACAAACCGGATTCGTTCATGACAGATCAGGGTCATTATATATATTAATATTTTGCAATCCTCAAGTACCCTAATTTTCTTTATATATTGACAAACAACTCTTTTTTCTTGCTCTTATATTTTTTATGTATAATTTCTTATTGTATTTTAATTTTTTTTTTTTTTTTTTTTTTTTTTTTCATGTCAAATTTTTCAGTTTTTTTTTTTTTTAAATAAAGAAGTTTGAGCACTTCCAATATTTCAGAAAATTCTTTGTTCATGCTCCAATAATGTATATATTTGTTTTATATTTATATTTTTATTGTAAGTTAGATAAAAGTGTAATTTTAAATAAGGATTTTCAAAAAAAAAAACACTTGGGTTTTATCTTGGGTTTTTTCAAGTGGGTTTTATTGAAAAAATCCAACCTGGTTTTTTCGGGTCGGGCAAAATCAAGCCAACCCCGGTGTGTATATGTGTGTAAGTGAACACGCTAGCGTCTAAACGCTTTGTTCGAATGAGCTCTAAGTTGGTACGCATGTTGCAGGTCACCATAGCACGAACCCTATTGATTTTGGTGAATCTGGCACTTATAGTTTTTTACAGGGTTTACAGGGACACAAAGAAAAAATTCTTTATCATTATGGTCTATGGGACCAAAATCTGAAAAGTGCGATAGCATTTAAACGCCTTATTCAATTGAGCAAAAAATTTATACACATATTATAGGTCACAGTTACTCCATCTGTATAGAGTTTGGAGAATCTGGCACATATAGTTTTTCACAGGGACACAAAGAAAAATTCTTTATCATTATGGCCTATGGGACCAAAATTTAAAAAGTGTGATAGTGTCAAAACGCCTTATTAAACTGAGAAAATAATTTATACATATATTATAGGTATTAGTTGCATGAACTGCATAGAGTTTGGTGAATCTAGCACTTATGGTTTTTTCTTTACAGGGACACAAAGAAAATTTTTTTACCATTATGGCCTATGGAACCAAATTTTAAGAAGTGTGATAGCGTCTAAACGCCTAATTCAATTGAACAACAAAATTACACACATATTATAGGTCACAGTTTCACGATCTATATAGGTTTTGGTGAATCTAGCACTTCTAGCTTTTTAGTTCCCCATCATACTATAGGCATGGGGAACTTAGGTAGTCGTGAAAATTTTCGACCTCGGTTTTTTGACTTTTCTACACGTTTTCAGGTGTGAGGAATCCGAAAATGACAAAATTTGTATGGTGTCTGTCTGTAGGGTGTCTGTTAGTCCATTAGTCTGTTAGTCCGTTAGTCTGTGTACACGATATCTCAAGAACAAATTGTCGCAGAGAGGTCAGATCAGTTTTAAAATGTTACTTTCGACACTGGCAAGAACCCTATTCATTTGCAACATTCGATTTTAAAAACTTCGCAAGTTATTAAAAATTTACGATTTTCTTAACATGGGAGAATAGGACAAAAATTCACTTAAACGTGCATTAAATGGAAACTTTTTACTGTAAAATTGTCAGACCAGTTTTAAAATATCAGTTTTGATGCCGGAATGAACATCAGTAACTATAAATACGCTTCTTTGAAAATTTCGCAAGTTATTGGAAATTTACGAATTTCTTAACAAGGTGGTATAGGGTGAAATTTCACATAAACGTCAATTTTGAGAGATATTTTCATCGTAAAGATGTCAGACTACTTTTGAAATATTATTTAGGACACTGGCATGAATATTGATGACTATGAATTTTCCAATATAAAAATTTCGTAAGTTATTGGAAATTTACGAATTTCTTATCACAATAGAATAGGGCAAAATTTTACACAAACGTCAAATCTTGAGGGATATTTTCATCGTAAAGATGTCAAACCACTTTTGAAATATTATGTAGGATACTTACATAAATACCATAGAGTATGAATTTTCCAATTTAAAAAAATCTTAAGTTATTTGGAATTTACGATTTACTTAAAATGGCAGAATAAGGCAAAATCGAGCACAAACGTCCATTTTGAGGATCATAAATATATCAGACAATTTCAAAATAACATTTATGATACTTGAATGAACATGATTGACTACAAATATTCTAATGGGACAATTTCGTAAGTTATTTGAAATTTAAGATTTTATCAACATAGCAAAATGTTGTGATATTTCATATAAATATGCATTTTTGGGATTGTTGCATTGGAAATATTAGCATGAAAAATAAACTACGAAATTGAT
Source organism: Salticus scenicus (assembly GCA_963930645.1). Taxonomy (NCBI): domain Eukaryota; kingdom Metazoa; phylum Arthropoda; class Arachnida; order Araneae; family Salticidae; genus Salticus; species Salticus scenicus. Next base: position 126,239,224 of record OZ005652.1, on the reverse strand, counting down.
CCCAATAAAATAAATTAATAGATTAGAATAAGATAAATATGTTGAACTGAATGGTGGGTAGCCTATTAGGTGAGGATTTTGTTCTGTCACTGTGCCAAGTGTTTGGTCAAATTCATTTCTCTTAACATGAATATAATATGTCCTGTACAAGAAATTTATGAGAACATACATATGATGGGGAACTGAGCAGAGTCCACCTATGCTAACTAGTTTTACAGGGACAAAACAAATAATTCTGTATCATTATGGTTTATGTGGTGAAATTATTTAAAGTGTGATAGCATCTAAATGCTTATCCATTTGAGTGGAAAATTTATATATGAATTATAGGTCACCATCACACAAACTGTATGGATTTTGGTGACTTTAGCAAATGAGTTTTACAGGGACACAATTAAAAATTGTTCATCATTAAGACCTATAGGCTTAAATTATTTAAAGTGTGACAGGGACTAAACTCCTTATTAAAGTTAACTGAAAATTAATATACAAACTTTATGAACTTTAGAGAATCTAGCATTTATGGTTTTTTTTACAGGGACAAAAGCAAATTTCTTTATAATTGTGGCATATGGGCTCAAAATTTAAAGTGTGATAGTGTCTAAATGCCTTATCTGATGGAGCTGAAAATTTATATAAATATTGGTTGTTTAAAATAAAAATTTCCTAAAACAGAATTATTTGTTTAGTGCCGCTATCTGTAGTCATCCATCAAAACCAAAAGCAAAAAACGAGAGAATTTGGTTTTCAAAGTCCGAATTATAGAAGTCCGAATTAAAGGTGTTATACTGTAGGTATAACACCACGAGTTTTTGATAGCAAGCCAACTGGAGTGTCTTTAATTGAGCTTTAGAGTAAAAGTCAAAGACAGATTCGTCCTCTGGCTATATACTGTTTTAGCTGACTTATTTACAATTTCAAATAATAATATAAAAAAAATCTGGAGTGACTCCACTCGACTTTCCGAACATTGAGTAATTAACAGTTTTGTAGATAAAGTAAAGAAAGAGGAGTTGTTAAACAAACAAAAAAGAGAAAACCATAATAGAGTGTTTGAGTATTTTTCTCTATATATTACACGATGTTTTATTGAATGCTACTGAACTTTGAGCCCATAGATCATAATGACAAAGAATTTTCGCTGTGTCCCTGTAAAAACCTATAAATGCTAGATTCACCAAAATGCTTATAGTTAGTGCAACAGTGATTTATAATACTCATATAAATTTTCAGCTCAATTGAATAAGGCGTTTAGATGCTATCGTACTTTTAAAAATTTGGTCCCATAGGCCATAATGATAAAGAATTTTTCTTTGTGTCCCTGTAAAAAAACTGTAAGTGCTAGATTCACCAAAATCTATACAGTTGGTGCAACTGTGACCTATAATACGTGTACAAAATTTTTTACTCAGATTAATAAGGCGTTTAGACGCTATCACACTTTTAAAAATTTGGCTCCATAGGCATAATGATAAAGAATTTTTCTCTGTGTCCCTGTAAAAAAACTATAAGTGATAGATTCTCCAAAATCTATACAGATTGAGTATTTGTGACCTATAATATGCGTATAAATTTTTTGCTCAATTGAATAAGGCGTTTAGATGCTATCGCACTTTTAAGATATTGCTCCCATAGGCCATAATGATAAAGAATTTTTCTTTGTGTCCCTGTAAAAAAACTATAAGTGCTAGATTCACCAAAATCTATAGGGTCCGTACTATGGTGACTTACAATATACGTACCAAATTTCAGGTTATTAGAACAAAGCATTTAGACGCTAGCGTGTTCACTCACAGACATACACACATACACACATACATACACACATACACACACACATACATACATCATTGCAAAAATAGTGAAAACGGACTCATTGGACCTCGAAACGTATAGAAACATCAAAATCTCGAATTCGGATTTTTGACATGATTACAATACTTTCCTCACTATAGTGTTCGGAAAGTAAAAAACTAATTTGGTGTATCTGCCAATAGGCCAACTGGAGTACTTTCTTCAACTTTTAGGGGGGCAACCTGCCCCTTGGCTCACTATGCCAATGAGTAGAATGCTAAAATTCAATAATCTTCATGCAAATATCACAAATTATTTAAAAATTAATCTAATCTTGTTACAATAAAAATAATTGTTATGATGCATGTTTGAGACGACTTTTATGAACTGTCATCAATTACACCTACAGAAGTTACCAAAAAACTATTAAGAAGAATCTGAGTACTTTCATATTAAACACATGCTATTGGCACGATATTTATATATATATGTATACATAAACATATGTATAAATAATAAAATACATAAACGTATAAACTTTGGCATGCAGTTTATACATAAATACCAAATACCTATACTGTGATAAAACTCACTAAATACACTAATATAAGAAAAAGTATGAAAGAACAACTAAGTAAAAAATAAAATGTACATCTAATTGCATAATATTGAAATAACTCAACAATCATATATAAATTTATTAAAAATACAAATTAAATTCTTACTTATAAAGATATAAGAATGTTTAAGCACTTATTATTCTATAAAAATAAATAATTTTGTTTAAAACTTGTGCAAAGTTAAAGGTTAAGTAGAGAGTAAAAGAAATCATTTTGAAAAAATAAAACAATTATAGAATAAAAAATCTGTTGTTAATTTAAATTTGGTCATTGTGTTTCTAAACTTCAGTGAAAAAGCATTAACAGAAAATTCTTTACATTTAATTTTCTATGGCAAAATACTACATATAAATTTTTGAAATAGGTCTGATTAATATGGGATACAAACTTATTATTTCCAATTATATTTATACCTAACAATTTTTAATTTTTCAAAGCACGAAAGCACCCAACTAGTTCACTCCTCAGCGCCAACTTTCGCGTTGGCGCAGAGTGATCTAGTAGGGGCGTGCATGAATAAATGCGATAACAAAGGCATTTTGCTTTATAAATTTAATGATTCCTTAGAATAAATAAATGTATATGTGGCAATATAGAATATAACTTTTAAACACAAAAACAAATTATGAAGAGCAAATAATAAAAAAAATATTTTTCTTTCTAACTATGGATGAAAATTTAAATAAAATCAACTGAAAACTTACTGTCAAGGCAGAAGTCCAAATATTTACAATAAGCATAACCAATTTTAAATGAAAAAGTAAGGGACTAAATTAAATGTTAATGCATAAAATAGACTTATTTATGGAAAATGACGATTTTGCGCTAAATAGCACTAGAAAAATTTAGAATTGTGAATTTACATGTAATTTCTTTCACAATGTTTTGAAATTTCGCACGAGCAGACAAACAACACGAGCCGACTTGTTAGAAGTAAAGTGAAGCAGAGCTATTTAGCCAGTATTATTGTAATAGAGATTAAGAGGTACATACAAATGAAACACTTTCGGTTGCAAAGTCGTTTGTAAGCGTTCCAAATGCATGACTACAGTTGGCAGCAAAAGTATCCGAGCACTGGCAAAAATTCCTATGTAAAAAAAGTACACTTAACACTGCCTTGTTGTACTGCCTTTTCGAATCATGTCCTTAGACTGACTAAGAACAGGATTCAATAAGGATTTATTTAACAAAACTGCATTAAGTGTGCTTTTTTTACATAGGAATTTTTGATAGTGCTCGGATACTTTTGATGCCGACTGTATTTGCAAAACAATTGCAAAATTTACGTCATCGAAATTGCAAGCGTTCCGCTTGTATGTAACCCTAGACTAAGGCTCCTATATCTATATATGTATATATAAATGAATGTTTGTCTGTATGTTATTTATAAAATCGTAAACGGCTTGACTGATTTCGATCATTCTTTTTTTGTTTTTTTCCTTATAGGTCAGATGATTTAGGAAAAAAAATTGAAAAAATCTTTAAAATTAATTAAAATATGAAAATAATAAACTTATTGACTTAATATAAGCCATTTAAATTTTTAATTGTCGCCAAAATAAGTTTACGAGATATATTTATTTATTGTTTTCAGCATAAAATGAAATATGCTTTCATGCGAAAAATAAGAAATTACTAAATGTTAAATTGGTCGATGAGAAAATGACACATTATAATTTTAAAATAAAATAGTAATATTACAAATCTAACATATTTCTTCTGAATTTTATTTCACAGCTTTTTTTTTATATACCTCAACTTCAGATTTTTTTTTTTAGTATGGCGGATGAAACACGCTTGGCATAAAAGTTAATTCAGCATTATGGTAAAGGTATTTTCTTATTGATAATTCTTGACAATTTTTTATAATTTTGATGCTGAAGTAGATCGGACATTTTTCGCCAAGGAAAAGATAGAAAGAAATACGCAAGCGAAGTGATGACGTCACTGGCCGTTCGTGGATGCAAGAAAAATATTTCCTATGTTAAACGCCCATTGGATTTTTTGTAAAACATTATTAAAAATCGAGGAAAAATATTTCCCGATTTTAATCCGCATATTTAGGTATAGATATGTATTAGTTATCATGTCCATGCATTAGATTTGTCAATTTTACAACAAAAATAACTTAAATTTGAATTTTTAATTTCAAAACTCGAGAAAAAAAAATGGCAGACTTCCATATTCGATTGAAAACACAAACATTTAATTTCAAAGGATGATATTAACACAATAAATATCCAACTAATATACTGATTAAAAGGGAAATGATAAATATTCTATCATAATTTGAAGTCAAATTTGTTTTAAAATGTCTAAATAAAGTATCTGATATAAGATACTAATATGTTGTAGCGGAATAGATTTGATATCGGTCATCCTTGGTAGAAAAATAAAATATCGCCAAATTATTTGGCGAACATAATTTAATTCCTTTCAAAAATCATGGTTATTTTAACAACTTATTTTAAGACAGTAATGAATAATATGAAACAATATTTCGTACAATGCATATTACGAAAATATACATCTGGCATGTATATTTTCGTATTACGTTTTTGATCACCAAATACAATAAGCGCCAAGAACAACAGAGTTTTGAAATTTAAAATTAAAATTTTGTCAATTTGACAGCAAAATAACTCAATCTAACACTTGCACATGATAACTAATACATATGTGTACCCAAATATGGGGATTAAAATCGGGAAATAATTTTCTTCGATTTTTAGAGAGGAATACTAATGTAACAATCGCAGCTATCGTAGGTCACAAGTCGGATCGTACACTCCGCAGCTAAGGTATCCGAGCACTAGCAATAATCCCTGCCTAAAGAAAGTACACTTAATACTGCTTTGTTAAATAAATCCTTGTCGAATCATGTTCTTAGACAGCCTAAGAACATGACTCAACAAGGATTTATTTAACAAAGCTGTATTAAGTGTACTTTTTACAGACGGGTATTATTGCTAGTGCTCGGAAACTTTTGCTGCGGAGTGTACGATCCGACTTGTGACCTACGATAGCTGCGATTGTTACAATAGTATGCCTCCCTTAATCATTTTTTACAAAAAATCCAATGGGCGATTGACATAGGAAATCATTTTCTTGCATCCACGGACTGTCAGTGACGTCACACTTCGCTTGCGTATAGGAACAATAATCGCATAAATTATATTTTGGTCTAAAACGGCAACAAAAATTTAAAAGTCGCCAAGGGCATTAAGGCTGTACCATGATCAAGTTTACATACTAATTTATTTATTTTTCTATATACCAACTACTATTAACTAAGCATGAAGTATATATAACCACAAAATAATAATTGTCTCATGCGATAGAAGTTGCCGATCATCAGGCCCCGACTTACGGCAGGGCATACGGGGCAAATGCCCTGGGCCCCCCTTCTGGAAGGGGCCCCCCTACAGGCGAATACAGAAATTCTGCAATCTAAAGACCTCTTATGCCACTGCAAGGGGGGCCCCCCAGAATAGGCTTGCCCCGGGGCTGCAGGTAGTCTAAGTCGGGCCCTGCCGATCATAGCATATTGTAATATTATATGTGGCTTGAAATTGCTGTCATTCTATGGTTGATTGATTAAATCAAATAAATATAGGAAATAACTTGAGAGCAAATATTGTGTACATCATATATAATGTTGTTCATATGTAACTGGGATTCAGATATAAAAAAGTTACTTCAATTTTTTTGATACTGTCCGTATCGAAACTGTTATGTATGATAAGCAACCAAATGGAAGCCCACGGGTAAGCCATTGTCGCAGGCAATAGGGACAGGCACCGGAGATTGCAAGGACGAACAAGGCGCTGCCTAAGGCAGCGGGAACACAAAGCAAGCTTTTGACCGATTTCAGTTTTTTTTTTTTTTTTTTTTTTTTTTTCATAAAGCATATAGAAAAGAGTTTGACAGCGAAGCGGGCAAAGCCGTCCAAAATTGTTTAAGAACTAAAATATTATTCAAAAATTCGCCGGGAAATGAAAAGAAAAAAAAAATCATTTATTTGTAAAAAAAAAAAAAAAAAAAAAAAATTGAAACTCATAAATATTATATGAATTTCACCATATAGTTAAAATTTTAATTAACCAGTCACCAAATTATTATTAGAACCAGATTAATATTGTGCAATAGTGAACTAAAAATCATACAAAGAAAGGTTTCGAAATAAAATTCATAATTGACGACTCAGTTTTTATACTTCCACAACGCAGTACTGTTTTAGTACAGAATCGCTATGGACGAATTTTAAATTTTTATCGCCATGTTGGCGATAACTTTTTATTTTTTTATTTTGGCTTTCAATGAGTTACAAATTTTTTTTAGTGTACTTTATCAGACTCTGCTTTGCACAGCACCACAATGATAAGGTTTCATTTCATTACATATTATGATCAAACCGTCAGTTCCCACACATACACATCAAAATTTCCACGTGAACGAAGTCGCGGGTAACAGCTAGTATATACTAAAAAAATAGAGATGCAAAAAACCCGGGAATTTAAAACCAAGGGAAAAAACTGGTAATTTTGGGAATTTTGCAAGGAAAAAACAAATTAGAAATCTCTGAAACAAATAATAAGTTGTTTACTTAATATAAATGGCAATTTTAAGGATTTTGATATACTGACATCAGGGCCGGCTCTACCGTTTTTGCCGCCGTAGGCAAACCTCAAAAGTGCCGCCCCCCCCCCTCCCACACTTTAAAACTTTCAAAAAAAAATTAAAATATATATATATACACTAAGCGACAAAAAAAAAAAAAAAAAAAAGCCGCACTTGGATATTTTCCTTTTTACCTTCTACAACCGCCAATTTTATCGTTTAAAAAGCAAATTTTCGAATGAGTTTTGTTATGTTGCCTCCGCATACACTTTAGCATTAAGTCCAGTTTTAAAAACAAAATGCAATTGTCCGAAAAACTTTAATTTTAGAAATTATTTCAATAATGGCAAGAATAAGGCCGTCAACGATGCCACAAAAAGTATTAATTTTTGAATGAAAATCAAAAAATATTTTAATACGTGGCAAATTAATAATGGCAAATTAATTAAATGTTAACGAAATGTTGGTAAAATAGCGAAGTATACAATTTTTTGGCCGTTTAAATTGGAAACAAGGCATGTTAAAAACCAGAAGATCTGCAAAAAAGCCATTATTAAGGACAAATATTAAAAATAAACAAGACATCAGTTGACCAAAATTTTGAAAAAATTAGCAGTTAATTATCAGGCTGAACTGAGTTTTTCTGATGAGTCAAGTTTAATTTATTTCGAGCTGATGAAAAAAAACTACTAGGATTGTAAAAAGGGGACTGACTTAAGGAAAACTGCACTTTTAAAAAAGTGAAACTTTCTCCGTACATTATGGTACGGAGGTGCATACTTTTTTAAAAGAATCAGACAAATTTTCATGCTCAAGGGATCAATTAACTCAAAATAAATCCCGATGATTATAAAAGTTGCGCCTGACCGACTATTTTGGAGGTATTTTAGAATTTTCTTCAAATAGCATTTCAAGATGATAATACACCTTACTGTATGGCGTCTGTGGAACGTCAATATGAATCAAATTGTTAAAATTACCTATTTATTCCCATGAGCTCCTATAATTCTGTAAGTAATAATATCTTTTTTTACTCTAAGTTAAATCCCACAAAGAATATTGTTGAATTTCTTCTTTTAGACTTGGTAACAGTCCTAATCTCAATTCGCTCGAAAATGTTTAGTCATAGAAAGGCGCGGGGAGAGAGAGGAGGATTCGAAATTTGCAGCCAATTTTAAAATGTTAAGATCAGAGAAATCACCATCTGTTAAGTCGTTTCCCAGAACTTTACAGTGTGTCTGTAATTCATTTTTGCACGTGTCTTTAAGTTTGTGGACATTGCATAAAAATTCAAAAGAATGATTATGATTATTCAATAAATTTAATGTCAGCTTCAGTGCACTGATCGCTGAAAAGTACACTTTCATAAGAAAAATTTCATTTTTAAGATTGAACATGATGGCGTGGTGATGTAGTCAATTCAAAGTTTTTTTTTTTTTTTTTTTTTTTTTTTACGTCTATTACATTAGCTAATTTTTCAGCTTCTAATATAAAGTTTTTAAAGGCTAACTGATCTTAATTCTTAAAAAAAAAAAAAAAAAAAAAAAAAAAAGAATGAAAAATAAAAATGAAAAATGAAAAATAATAATAATAATAATAATGAGCTATTAAAAAATCAGTGACTTGGTATAAATCAAAAACTTTTGTTTCACGTAGCTTACTTAATCGGATTAATATGAAATATGATTCAAATTTTGTATCAAATGACGATCAAACATAAAAAACTTTAATTGTTTTATTGTACAGTCGGCAGCAAAGTTATTGAAGCACAGCACATCCACATTTTTCATATATATATATTAGTTTGATCGTTTCTTTTTATTATCAAAACTTACTTTTTTATAAATAGTATAAGACTAAGATCATCACTCGACAAATATTTACGTAATAAAACAGTATTATGTGCACATCTTTTAAGTAGAAATTATTGCTAGTGCTTCAATAATTTTGATGCCGACTGTAATCAATAACAAACTGCCTCATTTTGAATCATATTATCTATCTCTACATTTTTATAAATGCTTACTAAAGCATCAAGAGTATTTTCTATTTTAAGAAATAAAGATATTAGGGAATCTATGCTTTTCCAACTTCGCAGTCATTCATTGACTATTAAGCTTAATAAATGGCTGCAATATACAGTGACTACCAATAAGTATTTGGACACCTGTGATAGAAAAGAAAAACTAACTGTATTCAAAATCTATAATTGGTAGAGCCTCCACGAGAGGCAATTACAGCGTGAACCCTCCGGGGCATACTTTCCACAAGTCTTTGTATGACAGCTAGTGGTATTTTCTTCCACTCGGCTTGGAGAAGACATAGAAGTTCCTTCACCGATTTTGGACGGGTAGTGCACCCCTGAATTCGGCGATGCAACTCGTCCCAGAGGTTCTCGATAGGGTTCAGGTCTGGGCTCTAGGCAGGCCAGTCCATTCGATGAACTCCATTGGCACCATACCAAGCCTTGGTTAACGTCGAAACATGACGACTGGCATTGTCTTCCTGAAAGTAACAGGGGTCCAACCCGTAAAACTGCCGCAACGTAGGAAGCACATTGTCATTCAAAATAGTGCAGTAGGCATCGGAGTTGAGCTTACCATGAATGGGGACCAAGGGTCCCAGTCCATACCAGGAGAAACACCCCCTCCTCCGAATTTGACTGTTGGCACAATGCATTCTGGCAGGAGACGTTCTTCAGGTAGATGTCAGACCCAGACCCTGCCATCCGAACGGTAAAGGGTGAACCTTGATTCGTCACTCCAAAGAACCCGTTTTCACTGATCTACGGTCCAATTTCGATGTGCTTTGCACCACATTAATCGAGCAGCGCGGTTGGACTTTGTGATCAAAGGCTTATGGGCAGCAGCACGACCATGAAAACCAAGCAGATGTGCTTCCTTACGGATGGTATTCATTGAAACAATACTCCCGGATGCCTGTTGAAACTCATCGCGGATGAGGGCCATCGGTTGGGTGCGGTTCTTCCGAATTTCTCTGGACAGCACTCGTCGGTCTCTATCTCCCAGTTTCGTTGGTCTGCCGACTCGGGGCACATTCCGACAATCAACGCTCACCTTCCACTTCTTAATCACATAGGCCACTGTCGATCTTGGGTACTTCAGATCGCTAGATATGTCCCTTAAGAATCAGCCACATTTGTGATACCCGATAATTATACCTTTCTCGAAATCAGAAAGCTCCGAACTGCGCGGCATCTTGCATGCGACTAATGCCGATGCTGTTTCCTACACGATATATACCGGCGGAGGCCGTGACGTACCTTAGGACCGCATATATCGTCATTTGCATAGGTGTCCAAATACTTATTGGTAGTCAGTGTATAAGTGAAATGCTCTGGAATTTAAAGTTTTAATCCTTGATTATACTCCGAATTTGTCGCCTCTCATATCTGAGCAATTTTCATAACCTTGACCTTCTCATATTTTCTAAATTTAACTCACTTTTTTTTCCAACTGTTTTAATAAAACTTTAGGCAGTTCCTTACCAGTAGATCTTTCAACAGGAAGAAAACCTTAAAAATGTTCATTGAATTTGCACTGAAATTCTGATTGGCCAATGGAAACATATTTTAATCAAAAATTTATCTCCCCCCCCTCCCATCCAATGAATCTGATGGACGTTATTGCATAAATAAAGCATTGTTTTAAATCTGACATCACTGTTGGCAATTCAAACTCGAATTTTGCCGTGTTTCTACGGACAACTCAAAGTGTCCCTATCTTATGGCTGATGATGTCCTAGAACGTTCTTTCATACTAGGATATACCGATAATGTCCTGGGAAGAAAGGGTACCTCCAAATAGTTCCTACATGCTGAAGAACACTGCTAAAAGTCCCTATAATTGGCAAACTCTTGACTGTCTTTAATTAGAGGGCAAAAACAGCTCGTTAAATCAGCGAGTGTGCAATTTTCCTTTCCCATCGCGGCTGCGCATACAATACATACTGTACAGAACCTACAAGTTTGTCTATTCTTGTCTGCATTTCAAATTATAGGAATGGGCAGAGAAGCCTGTAAATTCCTGTTGTATTTATTTACTTGTTGTATTTACTTATTTTTTCGATTTATTTATTTTCTACATTCAGTAATCGAAATATTTTATTTATATATTTTTTGTAGCTCAGCTGGTTTTGCCGCCCCTAAATTTTGCCGCCGTAGGCAGTTGCCTACCTTGCCTACCGCCTAGAGCCGGCCCTGCTGACATAGAATTATAATAAAGACTTTACTTTAATAATACTTTATTATTATTCTATGGTCATACTGATAAGCTTATAACATTATTTTAATTTATCATTTTATTTTCAATTTATCAGAACTGCAGCCAAATCATAATTTGAAAAGAAACTTAAGCTTTCTTTGTTAAATTAGCACTTAAGATAAATGTATCGGTACAATGTTGGATACAATTTCCATATTATACAAGCTGAAGAATTAAGGAAACCAATGTACATAATCCTGTAATAGTTTGAGAAGAGAAATAATTAAGGTTTGAAAACTTCTTTAAAATTTTCTATTTTTAAAGAATTTTTTAAAATAATGAAGCGGTTTTTAAAAAGAAGGGATTACATTTTATAACAATTACTACAGTGGTATAGTTTCTTTTACAAGTTATTTTCATAAATATTTCTAATTAGAGTTTGTAAAAAATTTATGTTAAATTTCCTACATCGAAAATTTTTTGATAAAAATTTATACACATGTTGTTTTCCTGATTTTTATGCATTAAAAAAAAAAAAAAAAAAAAAAAAAATGTTTCTGCGTTTCTAACACAACAAGTGGGGAAAATTTTCGAATTACTTATATATTTCCCTGAAACAGATTAAATTTAAGAATTCTTCTTCTTCTTTTTATTATTATTATTTGTAATTGAAAAGAAAAAAAAAAAGAAGAGAAACAATTTAAGAATTATCAGGAAACAAACTAATTTCTTAAATACTTCATTTGAGTTTAATGAAATAAAAATTTAGTTGGGTTGGTTTCCTAAAATCTGAAGTCCAATTCTCTAATTGTTTCATAGTGCATTCATAAACGAATTATGAATAAAAGAAATGAAATGCTACTGATTCTCATTAAGAATGGAAAGGGTATCTCAAGAATATAACAAAATAATATTAATGAATAATGGCAGAAACTTACTGTTAGTGTTAGCACCACATTAATTATAATTAATTATTTTTATCGTTTTCGGAATAAACATCGAAGATGCTCGAATTAGCGAGAAAGGGAAACGAAAAGGAAATCTATGCGGAAATTAAAGTTGAAGTTAATTTAAAAATCGGTGGCTAAATAATTAACAAAAGTTATAAAAATATTCAAAATTCCCAGTTTTGTGGAAATTTCAAAATTCCCAATTTTGTCTTAAATTCCCAGGGAAAAAAACCGGTTTCTTTCCGGGAAAAAAAACGAGTGTTTTGAAAGCCTTGCATCTCTATATACATACGAGCTGGCGCATCAGGCATTTTGTCGCCTTAGGGTTGCCACATGTACCCAGCGCATTTCTCTGATAAACAAACGACAAACATTTTTTTTTTTTTTAATCGTCTTACGTTATTTTAGAGTAACTTCTTTTATTATATTTCATTATTTTAGCTAAGTAAATTATGATATGGAAGTTTGTTTAGCGATAAACTGCTATAATCATTCAAGAAGTGAATATAAAGTGGTCACAGACCTTCTATTACTGTGTATTTGAGTTTTGGCGACATTTTGTAAAATAAACAGAAACCGCCCTAACAACACATCTTACCCCAGTATATCCATAGGATATCCTCAGAATAAAATGACATTCTGAGAATGTACTGTAAAAAAAAATGTGTTTTTAGGAATATTATTATTGCTTATTGCTCTTATCTTGACCGGATTACCTTCAGATCAAGATTTCTTAAAATCATTAGGGAATCTATAAGGACGCCAAGCGGGAATGCTGCCCTCTTCGGAGTAAAAAAAATGGCGGTGATGCGCTGGCCTATTATTTTATTTAGGGGCTCTACTAAGACTCCTATATGGTAAGAGCTGGTGCAGTGTCCGCCATTTTCTAGCCCGTTTGGGAAAGTGTTGGCGGTAAAAAAAGCTAGGTTGCCTGATTAGCGTTGTTATCGCCTTTAAACTTCTATACAGATCAAGTGAGCTAGAACTTCTTATCACGAAACAAAAAAGTGGTCAATTTAAGGAACATCGCCAACATTCTCAAAAGTGCAACCCTTCACGTTAAAAGAAATGTAATATTAAACTTAATTTTAAAAGAATTTAAAGTAATAACTTAAAAAAACAGTACATTCATATTAAATTTGTCAAACAACTTTGAAAATAAAATGAAATAATTTGAAAATAAGGGAAATCTTACGCTAGAAAGTTGTGCTCCAGCTCCGGGTATCCACGAGTTACATCTGCAATTTATAATCCACTTTTTCCTACTTCCTGGATTAGAAGAAAATATAAACAGTCGGTGCTCTTTTCTGGAGTTATTCGTGCAATTTATTGCCGAAAAACCACCAATAATATATCGTCAGCGGTCTTGTGGGCTAGAAAATGGCGGATGCGTCAGCCTATCTATGTAGGAGTTCTAGGCTCTACCTAAGACAGATGGCGCACATGACGTCAGGGCGATAAACATTAACAGTTGATTCAGCACGTGCTTTAGAATGTAGGCAAAATATTAGAGTAAAGCACTATTGCGTAATGTTACAAGCTTAGCTATGTACATCCATTTTTCCAATATTTTTAAGATCTTTTATATTTCTACAAAGATTTAACCATTGTTATTGTTTATTGATGAATGTACATGGATGTTTTAATTGAAAAATATGTATCAAAATACTTTTAATGTAAAAATATTTATTATTATTATTATTTTCTATGGGAGATTACAGAAAAAAATAATTATAGAATTATTCAATATAAATATCTAATTAAAAATTATTGCATTTCTTAAAAAATCAACATGTTTAAGAATTAAATTAATTTGTTTAGTAGAACTATTTGAGCTTTTAATTGAAAAATATTTTAATATAAATATATACATACATACATATATATATATATATATATATTTCCTATAAATATTTTTAAAAAAATTAAAAATAACTAATAAAAAAATATTTTTTAAATAACTAAATTAGCTAAGTTTGCTTAGTGCTATTGTTTCGGCTTTTAATAGAAAAATTTATATTAAGATACTTTTAATATTAAATGATTTTATTTTCAATGAACGATAATAATAATAATAAAGATAGATAAACATCATTTAGTAAAATATTCTAATTAATATATATATATATTAATTTATTAAAAATATTTTTTTTTATAATTAAATTAGTTGAAACTTAATACTATTGTTAATAACTTAATACTACTGTTTGGACTTTCAATTAAAAAGCCTATTTCAGCTATTTATTTTTTTGATGAATTATCCCATCAACATGGAAGAAAATGATCAAATGCGTAATAAAGAGAGCAATTTTAAGGAAATTTCAAACTTTCATTAATTGAATAAAAGTATTTATATAACGCATTGTCATCGGGTTCTAAGCTATTCTAAAAGTTTCAAGTGTCTCGCCAGTCGGGAAGTTATAGCTATAGAACTATATTAACATTTTATCAGTGTGTATAAAATTTTTAGAGTGATAATGATGTCAATTTTTGTGAGATGCACAATTTAATTTTTTCATTTTTTTATTGTTCACGTTTAAGTAAATGTATTTATTTTACTGCCGAAGAAAATGAACTCGTAAATTTTTTTGGCAACAATTAAATTATAAATAAAACTTAAATGGCTAATTTTAAAGCTATTATGATGTTATTATTTTCCCATTTTATTAATTAATTAAAAGAAAACATTTATTAATTGAATAAAAGAGTATTAAAGGAATGCATTGTCATCGTGTTCTGAGCTATTCAAAAAGTTTCAAATGTCTAGCTAGTCGAGAAGTTAGTTAAAAACCGATTGCAATATTTGTACTGGACAAACAAACAAACAAGAAAGTGGATTAATAAAAACATGGTAAAACATATTTTTTTATTAATTAAATTAATTTAGATTACTTAATACTGTTGTTTGAGCTTTATAATGAAAAATCTAATTCAAAATACGCTTATAAAAATATTTTCCTTTTTTCTATAATTGATCATAGAAGTAAGTATCTAATATTATTTTATTTAAAACATTCTAATCGAAAGATTAAATTAATTATCTAAGAACTAAATGAATTATCAAAAATATAAATTTTAATATTTAAATTAGCTGAGATTGCGTAACATAATTTTTCCTGCTTTCAGTTGAAAAATTTATTTTAAAATACTTTTAATATTAAAAAAAATTATTTTATATGAATGATTATATATATATATATACTCTATAACAAAAAAAAAAAAAAAAAAAAAAAAAAAAAAAAAAAACGGCGCACCAAGAAGGAGTAATGGAGACTGGACACAAACTGACATACATACAGGTTTCGATGGAAAATGCAAAATTTTAAAGTTTGGCTGCCATCGAATGAGCATGCGACGCTGCAGCGCATCTTAACTGAGCAAGTGGCAGGATATTAACAATGAGAAATTTTGATTAAGATCATAAATTCTTCGAGAATCGTATTCCGTCTACTCAGAAAGACAGTAACTATGCCTCGCATACAGGTGCGCAAACAGCATGCGCAGATGTCTGCATTTGAATGTGGTGTGTATTTGGGCTCAAAGAAGCCGGTTGGTATAATCTGCGAATTTTTTTGTAAATTGGATAGGAGCGGTACCACTATCAAATGATATTGACAGGAATGAGTGAACCATGGCCGAACACTGCGTCAGGGAAGAAGCAGTCAGCCTAAATAGAGGACAGAATGTGAGAACCAGTCAATCGTCAAAGCGGTACTCCAATCCAATTCATCATTATCGTCGATCCTACGTGCAACTGGTACTTCAGTGACTTCAATGACCCTTAATAGGCGGCTCAGTGAAATGGTGTTGAGCTCAGTCCTTGGATCTCTCTTCCACTGAGGACGTTTGGAGCATCATAAAAAGGGTCCTACAACCAGCTCGGGATTTTGCCAATGTAACGCACCAATTGGACAGAATTTGGCACGATACTTCACAGGAGCACATCTGGCAATTCTATCAATTAATAACAAGCCGAATAGCTGCGTACATAAAGGTCAGTAGTGGACCAATACGTTATTGACTCGTTTACTTTTTGAGGCCTTTTCTCTTGATTGAATCATTAAAATTTTCTGAAACTGTAATCAATTGCTTTTCTCCACATGTATATCACATCTATCAATTTTTGTCCCATTTGGATAACTCCTTCTTGGGGAGTTTTTTTTTTTTTTTTTTTTTTTTTTTTTTGTTATAGAGTGTATATATAGTTATAAAATATTTAATGAAATATTTTAATTAAAAAAATAATAATTTATTTATTAAAAATATAATTTATTATAATTAAGTTAGTTGAAATCGCTTAATAAAATTATTTGGCCAAGCAGTTCTGCTCTCTAAGTAGGTAAACAGGCAGTGCCAGGTTCGATCACAGGTCATGGTCGTTGACCCTCATGTTCTCAATCGGCTTTAACACATAAACTACCAACACCAAATTATTTTTAATACAAAAAAAAAAAAATATTTTATTAAATTATTACATAAAAAACTAATTGAAAATTCATTAATATATATATTAACTTGAAACGTGTTTTGTCTGTCTCCACTAAATTGAGAGAACGGTTAAGTGTAAAAATTTGGTTGAGGTGTCTAAAAAAAGGTCTTGGTCTGTAGATGTGTCATCAAAAGAGAAAAATAAAAAAAGTTGAGCAGTTCCCCCCCTGGGGGTGCAGGGGATAAGCACACGTTTGCGAGATAAGCTCAGCTCCAAATTACTTCACGGTGAAGAAATTGTACATGGGGGGACTAGACTCGAATACTAAAAAATCAATATCTGCAATTTTGGAATTTCCGATTTTTAAAGGGCGAAAGCAGATTTGGAGGGGGGGGGAGGGGGGGAATTAATTTGAAAGGGAAATCCGTTCTGGACCCACACATGTAGCACCTCATTTTAAAGGTCTTGAAATTTCATGTTGATTGGGGATGTTTGTATACAATATAGGGTGCCCCCTGGTGGTGAAAAATGGAACTAGGTGATTTTGTAGTAGGCCCTATCATGTTACACCTTATTTTAAAGGTCTTGGTATTTCCTGACAATTGGTGATGTTCGTACAGAACACACTGTGCCCCCTGGTGGTGGAAAGTACAATTAAAGGATTTTGCAGTTGACACCACCATGTGACACCTTATTTGAAAGGTCTTTGAAATTCAAGACGATTGGTGATAAAGGTCTTAAAATTGCATGTTGATTGGGGATGTTTGTATACAATATAGTGCGTTCCCTGGTGGTTAAAAATGGAGCTAGGTGATATTGCACCTATCATGGTACACCTTATTATGGTAGACCCTATCATGGTACACCTTAATTTAAACGTCTTGGTATTTCCTGACCGTTGGTGTTGCTCTTATAGAACACGCTGTGCCCCCTGGCGGTGGAAAGTGCAACTAAAGGACTTTGCAGTTGATACCACTATGTGACACCTTATTTGAAAGGTCATGGAAATTTAAGGCGATTGGTGATGTTCGTATGCAACATACTGCGCCTCCTGGTGAAGAAAAGTGGATTTTGTAGCGCGTGCGTAGCATGCCTGCTATACGGTGCCGCGGCCATAGGCAGAAGTAACATGAATCAGAGGTTCGTTCGATTCAAGTTTAATTTTTAAGAATTTTTTCATGTTGTTAGTGGCCTGCATATACGGTGCCGTCGGCACCGGGTCACGAGCCCGAGTTCCATTCTGTTTGAGATAATTTTTTTTGTTACAAATGATTATGTTTTTTGTGATCATTTCATTTAAAAATACAAATTCGAACAAAATCGAGTTAAAAATATAAAACCATACAAATTTAAGGTTCGTTTAAGGCTATTATCATGGGCCCGGGCATTGCCGGGCGGGCTCGTTCGGTTCCAGGTTAATTTTTTGGAATTTTTTTACGTTATTAGCAGCCCGCGTATGCGCTGCTGCAGGCACCGGGATCACAAGGCAGAGTTTCGTTCGTTTCGAGGTAATTTTTTTGTTATAGATGATAATTATTATTTTTTTTTTCGCAATGCTTTTATTTAAAAATAGAAATTCAAACAAAATCGTGTTAAAGATATAAAATCATACAAAGTTAAGTTTCATTTAAGGTTATTATCATGGGCCCGGACATTGCCGGGCGGGTTCGTTCGGTGTTCATTTTTGGAAAATGTTTTATGTTATTAGCGGCCCGTGTATGCGCTGCCACAGGCACCGGGGTCACAAGGCAGAGTTTCGTTCGGTTCGAGGTAATTGTTTTGTTACAGCTGATTATTTTTTTCGTGATACTTTCATTTAAAAACAGAAATTCAAGCAAAATCGAGTTAAAGGTATAAAATCATACAAATTTAAGGTTAATTTAAGGTATCATGGTCCCGGGCAACACCGGGCGGGTTCGTTCGGTTCCAGGTTAATTTTTGGGAATATTTTTATGTAAATTACGTTACATAAAAACCTTTAAACTTGCCTCATTATTGGGCCGTAAATTTTTCACCTGGGCCCCCAGGTCTCTTCGGTGGCTTCATCTGTTGTGAAGTTCACTTGACACTGAAATCCGTGGGTGGCTCTCTCCATGAGGTGTTGCCATGCTCCATTTGGGGCCATTGCGCCGTTGTCATTGCACACAGTAGGATTTGTAGCTATTTCGATGGATTCGTGGAACATTGCGTAATGATAGTTATCATAGTCGGCCAATTTTTTAGTTTCGCGAAAGTTTATTTCAATATTTTCACTATTATATGTTTTTGCGAGAGCGGTATTTACTTTGCCAATTTTAATGTCGTATTTATGCGCGTTGATTCGGGTTTTAATTTTTCTTTAAGTGACGCCGATGTATGAACCTGTATTTTTATTTTGATTAATGAACGGTACCTTGTAAATTCCGGCGTTTTCAACTGGTGAAATTGGATCTTTATCGCTACGTATTAATTGAAATATGTTTCTTTAGGTTTTATGGGGATATTGATACCGTATTTATTAGCTGAATTTTTAATTTTATTGGCGACTCCCCGATCATATGGGATTGAAGAGGTAAATCTAGAGGGGGAGGGGTTGAAAATTTTGAATATTATTTAGATTTTTTAATCTGTTTTTAACCAGTTTGTTGATGATTTTATTAGGGTATCCCGCTTTTTTAGTAAACTCTTTAATAATATTTATTTCCAGGTTTAAGTCTTCAGTTTCCTCACAGATTAGAATGGCACGATTAATGTATGAACGAACAGCGTTAATTTTGCATCGGAAAGGCGTTTTACTTTTGTAGTGGATAATTTCATTGCTATTTGTGGGTTTTCGGTACACAGTGGTTTTAATTTTATTTTCTGTACGCATAATTTGGACATCGAGGAAATTAATTTGGTGGTCGATTTCTTCTTCATAGGTAAATTGTATATCGGAATCAATGCTATTAATGGGGTCAAGTAACTGTTGAATATTACAACCTTTGTCGATAACGGCGAAAACGTCATCGACGTACTTATACCAATAAAATTTTTTATCTTTAAAGCGTTTGATTATTTCATTTTCAATTATATCAGCTAGTCTGATTTTTCGCAAATATTTTTAGCATGCCTCGAAATTAATATATTTTATTTAAAGTAATATTAGATGGTTTCCTATTCAAAATAGTATGCATGTCACTACCAGTTTGCGTACATGTACATAACAAAAGAAATTAGATACATTACTGTGTATAAGGGTTTGTTTCTTATGATCTGTTGAGTTTAGGTGGTATAAAGGCTATAAAAATCTTTTCGCTGTAACTTTTTCTCTAAGGCTCCTTTTCCTTTTCTCCAGTGGCCGAAAGTAGCATCATTTTTATCACGGGCAAAAGCAACTTTTCTATTGAATATGGTTGGATTAACATTAAAGTTTTGTTTACCGGAGCACATGAAAGATTAGGATACATTATTGTATATAAGAGAAAATGGTTGAAAGTGCATTTTCAGTAGTATTAACCATTTTAAATACCTTCCTATATTGTTTGATGAATGCTAATATTTTCGATTTGACTTTCTGTTTGTCTTTGTGCCTTGTCTATATAATTGTCTTGTAAAATTTCAGCAGTTTTGTTAAAGAACGTACTATTGTTTGGTTATATAAAACCTCTGCAAAACACATACTAAAAATCCGTTTTATAAAAAGGCCTTTTTTTTTTTTTTTTTTTTGGAATTTTACATATTTTTGAGCCGAGCCGGATTTTATCGTTTTTTGTCCGGGCCGGGCCGGGCCCGGGCCGCATTTTTCGACTTCGAACGAGGCCGGGCTCGGGCCTGGAAATTCCGGCCCGTGCAGACCTCTAATTCGCTCCTATCAAGTATGGCAATTTTATTAGTTTTATCGGTGAGGGTACAAGTAATCTCTTGGTTCTTTTTAAGTTTCTTTAATTCGCGGAGGTCTTCTTTATTGATCTTACTGTTTTGTGCCAATTTAGTAATTTCAGTGACTGCAACGTAATCTATACATGTAAAAAGGAATGCATGTCTGTCTGTTTGTCCTTTATGCATTAGAACACCATTCATCCGATCTCCATGAAACTTTGGGAAGTTGTACATTCCCTCGAAGGTTTCTGGCATACATTTTTTTTAATATCGCCCCCCCCCCTAAGGAGCAGGGAGCGGGGGGGGGGGGGGGGGCAAGAACGGGATTACAACATATTTTTCATATTTGGTTTATTTCTCAAGGGAAAATATATATATATATATTTAAAAGGTTCCAACTTCAAGATTTTAAAAACAAATATTACAGAAAAAAAAATCGCCAACAAGGGGGGAAGGGGGGAGAGGGAAAAAATATGTATATGTATACATATATACTGATTCAACACAGCCGCGGGGATTCTATGGGAGATGCAGTCACAAATTTTAGACAGCAGGTTGGTTTTAGGACCCTGTCCCCCACTAAAACGGGTTTTTGTGATATACCCTCCCTTTCCCCCTCCTGGGGGGGGCAGAAGGCAAAACACCTTTATTAGCATAACTCGGCTTCAAATTACTTCACGGTGCAGAAATTGCAGATCGGAAGACTAGAATCCAGTAGAAAGAAATCATTATCTGCTATTTTAGATTTTTAAAGGGAGGGGATGATTTTCGGGGGCAAATTTAGAAAAATACGGATTTTGGAGAACTCTACCAATAATAGCACAAAGATATAAAAAACCACCAAAGTGTCTTCTTCGATAGTTCCAAAAATTCATTTATTTTATTTTATTTTTTTTTATTTTTTTTTTCGATTTTCGATTTTTTTTTTTTTTTTTTTTTTTGGGGGGGGGGGGGATTTGAGCTTCCTTTTAGCGCTAAATTTGTCAGGAGGAATCTATAGGAGTTGAGGTCAGAAATTTTAGTGTGTGGCTTATTTACATGTTAAATATATTCATATATCTTTTTATCTTATCCATTTATTAATTCTATACACATAAGACGAAAGTATTGTTCTGAAGTTCGAGAATTTTTGAACGCCAGTTTTCGATTAATTTACACGTTTTGAGATGTCCCGATAATGGTTTGACCAGTTTTAGAAGATAAATGTCTGTCTGTATGCGACGAATTTTGTGAATGTTGTGCTGCATCTCACAAACCAGTGAACATATTTAGATATTTAGTTAGATTTTGACTTAAACTACTGTTGATTACATTTGGGGAACAATTTCCTCAGCATGGTGGCATTGTCATCCCATTTTCTCATAATTTTAAATATTTCCCAATAGAACAATTAAATATATTTTCAAATTTAAATTATTTATAATAATATATATATATATATATATATATATATTCAAATTATTAATTTATATAATAAAAATTGCAAATTTAATTTAATTTTTACTTTCTCTAACTCATACAATGATAGAGGAAATATTTTGGGGTCAAATTTTTGATTTTCACTTTTTGCTATATTTACACATTTTGAGCTTCCCGGTGTTTGTGTTAGCATTATAAGGCCAACTGACTGTGCTATGGTTTAGGTTTTAGAGAGGGTCTATCTAAGGGTTTCTAGCCTGCACTTATGCATATTTAGGAGAAAACCATGGAAAACAATATTTTTCACAAAGTGCTGTAATTATATTAATTTAAAATAATAATAATAATAATAATGAAGTCAACTTTAACTCATTCAAAATTACATGCATAAATAACAGTAAATACCAAACTATAGAAATTTGCTCTTCTTGTTCAAATTCATATGACTTATTTATTTTTTATGGAACCTTAGAAGCATCAATATTAAAATATTCAGCTCCTTTAGCATTTTGTATAAAATTTTAATTTTATTTAAGTTCAACATGTTACAGTGAAATTTTCATTAAATAAATTACACGAAACACAATAAAATCAGCAAGCTATTCATTTAATTTGACGTTCCAGAATAATTTCGATAAATTTTGACTCTTCATGAAAATTCTTCATTATTCATCATTTAGTGTCAGCATTTTAAAAACCTTACTGATTATTGACTTGAATTTGACTAGCCAAGCTCTTTTATAAATAGACAAAGTTATCATGAAATTTGAAAGTGTTATTGTAATGCACAATTTAAAATGCAATATGTAGCATTCAAAGTTTTTTTACAGTACAGTGTAAAAGGACTTATTACCATTGCAGGTATCTGAAAAATTTGTTTTATATGCATCTTGATTATGTTATTCAGTAGTAAACTCAATAAAGCTTATACAAAATAAATCTAATAGTCACTGGTCAGGTATTTAAACAAGTAGATTAATATAAATACTTTAATTTAGTAAATTATTTACTGTATAATTAAAAAAAATTACGAAAAATTTGCAAATCCCCCCCCCCTTCTAAATACAACCTTGTTAAGACCTATGAAACACACAAAAACTGAAGGCTGATTACACCCTCATTGTTCCATTTAATGCGTAATCATTCAATATATACACCTTGTAGCAGAATTTATGTGACATACTAACATTGTCGCAGAAAAAAGAAATTGTCATTTGCAGAAAGGTTTGCCCGTAAAAATAAGATATTTCTAAATTTCAGCAGAAAATAGAAACTCCTGTCTTATGTTTAAGATTTCGCCAACAGTTTACTAATAATATCGATTTCTGTATAATTATATGCACATATTATGTGTGAATAAGAAAATATGTCAATATTGTCTTATTGAAAAGATTTACCCGAACAAGGTTTGATGCAGAAAACTTGAAAATATTCTATCGCAGTGATTCCTAGTCTGTGGTTTTGCTTGTACTAATATGGCGGCTCGGTTACAGTTGAGGCTTCAATTTTAGAACCGCCTTGCCGGGTCTAGTGATTCCTTAGTCTGTGGTACTCTGTAATCGCGATTCTGTGATTGTAGGACTTCATTCTAAAAACTACCGTATGTGATTTTAACAGTCGAAAATGCGTGATTGAAGAAGATACGTGAGGCAAAACTATCAAACGGTAGTATTTCACCAGTTTCCTTCATGAAAAACCTGTTTATGCGTTACTATTAGCTAATGCCTTTCATACGGAACTTCGTCTGATAGAGGCTTTACTTATTTATTTAAGTCTCATAGAGAATCAGCATTTTGTTATATGAACTGAAAATATTTTATCAGAGCAATAATGTAATTAAAAATAAATAAATAAATAAAACAAAAATAACTAGGGGGTTGGGGTCACCACAAGACTTTCTTCTATATTATATTATACAAAATTCCGCAGTACAAATTTTTAATTAAATTATTTTTTATTAAAATTACTTTCCATGATGAATGCAGAAGGTATTTATCCTAGAGAATTATAACACTAGATGCCGAAAGAAAGTCAATTTTTGCCGACATTTGAAGAAATGCGATTTTTTTTCTTTTCTACCATTCGTTTTAAACGAGTTCTTTTGAAAGATACTCAAATTGAAAAATTATAATCCCCGTTGGGGTTCTTCCTCTCCATGGAGGAAAGCGTTACTCCTACATGCACACAATTTTTTTCCTAATTTACTACAATTATCATCAAGAATTTATATTGATTCTACAATCATTCGTTAAAAATAACTCTCATTATGTATAAAAATTTGTCATTTGCTGCCATATTAAAAATTATGAAAAATTTAAAAGTAATGGCAGCGTCACTTGTTCAACGACTTATCCGCAAATTCAATCAGTTTCAGTTTAGGTCTAGATCCAACTAAATACCAAGTTTTGTTAAATTTCATTCATTGTTTCGTGAGATACAGCGTCTTCAAACATTTTTACGCGCAGGCAGAACAAACATTTTAAAAAATAGACAATTGTGTTCAGAACATTTAAAAACATAAAAATCAGAAATCGAAAATTTTCACGAATCCAATACTTATACAATATATATATATATATATATATATATATGTAATGCTATGCTGGAATTATGCGGGTGAGTTTGGGGTCCTTCACCCGCTTCTGGAGTCATCAAATTGCAGTCTAGGCAAAATAATCACTCAGCAGTTAGCTTTAATTGACTTTATTAATTCCAAGCATGATTGGGGTGACTGAAGGCAATTTAGTTAGGGGTTTTGCTGGACATTATTACTGAAATTCGCCGTAGATTCTTTCCGGACCTCGGGACCGGAACGGCCCGAGGCCGGCTTGTTAGTTCTTTTTAGCAGATGATAGTTCAAAGATTTTTCTAATCGCTAGATTAATTTTGTGAGTTTTATGTTTTGTACCCATAATTTTTGGCGTGATTTGGCGTATGTTCAATCTCCTCCCAATTTCCCTTACTGGTTACATTTTTTTTAATAACACGCCTTCTCTTTGTGTCTTACTAGCTAATGACTCGTACTTACCAGACAGATTGACGCCGGTTAGCGTCCCACTTTGCCAACTCGCCAATTCTTTAAAACAATTATTTATTGCTTAACAACTGACATAAGTAAACAAACATCAATTTATAATCATAAATCTGCTATTTCTTTTAACCTCGCTAATTAAATTCTTTTATTGAATTTTTCCGGCGCCAGATACTTTTTTATTGCTCATTAAACTTATTTATAGGATATTTCCAGATATCAAAATGCTTGAATGATTAACTTGTTTATTTCTTTCCAAATGACAGCGATTGCAATTTCCTTTCATTATCTGTTTATGCTTTTAAAGTAACTTACAGCTTAATACAAAATCTCCTTTAATTTATTTTGTAAAATACCATGAAATATGAAAATAACAATTTAAAATATAAAAATATTAATTTAATTCTTACCTTTTTTTTATCCATTATATTTCGTGTGTGTGTGTGTGTGTGTGTGTGTGTGTGTGTGTGTGTGTGTGTGTGTGTAAAAGAAAGTAAAGAGGATTCTTTAAAAAGGTAATTTAAGAAAGGAATTTAAAATAATGATAAAAAAAAAACAAAAGAAATGAATTAAATGTTATTTATTTATTAAATTATTTTATTACAATTAATGTCATTTATTTTTGACGGAGAGAAAGGAATGTTCTTTATTATATTAACACCCCTTTTCTTTTCTTTTCCACATAAGTGTTTAAATTTTCAATATTTACCAACAAAAACGTCACAGATATTACTTTTGATATTTAATAAAATAGAACGATTATAATAATTTTTTAAAAATAAATTTTTAATTAATTACTTTTTATATTTAAGGTAATATTTAATAATAAATACTATGAAAGGAAATAATGAAAATATATTTTAGAAATTTAAAAGCAGTAATTTCTCTCTCTCTCTCTCTCTCTCTCTCTCTTTCAGCATTATTTATTTTCCTCTTTCCATTTTCTATAATTTCAGTTTTTCCGAAATGAGTTAAAGAAACGATATGTGTTTATGTAAAACAAAACTTTCTTGCAAAAGTTGTGTCCTGAAAAGGAAAGGAGACCAGTAAAATATTAAAGAAAAATCAAAATATTTTCGATCACCCTGTAAAAGTCATGCTTGAAATACATTTTGGCTGTAGCATATGATTAAGAGGAATTTCCTCATTATCTGTATAAATTTTTTTTCAGAGGCTACCACATATATTCATGGAGATATAACGGTTATTTATTTATTTATTTATTTATTTATTTATTTATTTTTTTGAAGCATTGAAAAAGAAAAAAAAAATCTGGTGTGACTCTACTCGACTTTCCGAACATTGAGTAATTAATGGTTTTGTAGATAAAGTAAAGTAAGAGGAGTTGTTAAATAAACAAAAGAGAAAATTATAATCGGGTGTTTGGGTATTTTTCTTTATATAGTACACGATGTTTAATTTAACGCTATTTTACCAAACACATAGAACATAATGATAAAGAATAATTCACTGTGTCCCTGTAAAAGCTTACAAACGCTAAATTCATAAAAATGCTTATAGTTAGTGCAACAGTCACTTATAATATGTATATAAATTTTCAGCTCTATCGGATAAGGCATTTAGACGCTATCGCACTTTAAAGTTTTAGCCCATGTGCTACAATTATAAAGAAATTTGCATTTTGTCCCTGTAAAAAGAACCATAAGTGCTAGATTCTCTAAAGTTCATAAAGATCGTGTGACGGTGACGTATAACATGCATATAAATTTTCAGTTAATTTGAATAAGGAGTTTAGTCGTTGTCGCACTTTAAATAATTTAAGCGTATAGGTCTTAATGATGAACAATTTTTAATTGTGTCCCTGTAAAACTCGTTAAGTGCTAGAGTCACCAAAATCCATACAATTTGTGTGATGGTGACCTATAACTCGTATATAAATTTTCCACTAAACGGACAAGCATTTAGATGCTATCGCACTTTAAATAATTTCACCACATAGGCCATAATGATACAGAATTATTTGTTTTGTCCCTGTAAAAAAAACTAGAAGTGCTAGATTCACCAAAACCTATATAGATCGTGAAACTCTGACCTATAATATGAGTGTAATTTTTTTGTTCAATTGAATTAGGCGTTTAGACGTTATCGCACTTTTTAAAATTTGGTCCCATAGGCCATAATGATAAAGAATTTTTCTTTGTGTCCCTGTAAAAAAATTATAAGTGCTAGATTCACAAAAATCAATAGGGTTTGTGCTATGGTGGCTTGCAACATGCGTACCAACTTACAGATCATTCGAACAAAGCGTTTAGGCGCTTGCGTGTTCACTCACACACACACACATACATCATCGTAAAAATAGAGAAAACGAACTCAGGGGACCTCAAAATGTATAGAAACACCAAAATCTCGAATTCGGATTTTTGACATGATTACAATACTTTCCTTACATATGTATGTTCGGAAAGTAATAATAATAATGTACTTTTTTAATTTAACACGCAGGGTATTAGAGCAGTGCAAAGACATTTTCAGAAATTTTTTTATGCTTCATTAGACACAGCATACTGCAATGGCAATCAAAATACAAAAAACCTAAATACTTTACGAAATATGAGCATTTTTACTGAATAATTAACTACGCATGCCCTAGCTTAAAAAAAAAAAAATCATTTGTATAATTTAATAGCCAAAAGTATTGAGCAACTTAAATGGAAACCCTAAACAAATATCAGGTAATTTCATATTTCATAATATATTTAACATTTTTGCATTCTGATTGCAGTATGCTGTGTCTAACGAAGTATGTCAAATTTTCTGAAAATGTCTTTACTCTGGGTGTAATGCCCTACGTAATTAAAAAACGGGATTTTTCTTTTCAATATTAAAAAAAAAAAAAAAAAACTGTTATATCTCTAATCAGAGCCTCCTTAAGTAGATGCCTTCCCCTCGCGGCGAATCCCAATGTTAAATTAGGCAACATTTAAAAAACAAAACTAACGCTAGGTGACAGCACCTACGCAGAGCAACAATTTTCTTCTGTTTCATAGATAAGTTATATTTTTCATCTAAAAATCTAGCTATTAATTTCAATTTAAAGTCCAAAATTGTATTTTTCTTTTCTTTTAATTTGAAAAAATGATGTGAAAGGGCTTCAAATTTTCAAAAAAATATTCAAATATTTATATTTAAAAAAGTATAGGGTTTATTTTTCTTCGAAAGTGGACAAGATCTATTTTAGCTTTTCAACTAATTGAATTACAACATATCAAATAAATAACACCTTTATATATATATATATATATATATATATTATTATTATTATTATTATTATTATTATTATTAATTAAAAGACTGAATTTAAAATTAAATAAGCCAAAACATATCATATCTGTCACGCGATTAAATTATTTTTTATATATTTATTCAATAAAAATTTCAAAATTTTTTAAAATTTAGGTATCAGATGACAGTTTCGTTTATATAAATTAAAATCTCTGAACTTTAAATTAATTTCAGTTTAGAAATAAATAATTTATAATGATAAATTATTAAAATCATGTCTTTTTTTTTTTTTTTTGTCATGTCCTTTACGTTACATTTTTACTTTCCGAACACTATAGTGAGGAAAGTATTGTAATCATGTCAAAAATCCGAATTCGAGATTTTGATGTTTCTATACGTTTCGAGGTCGAACGAGTCCGTTTTCACTATTTTTACGATGATGTATGTATGTGTGTGTGTATGTATGTGTGTATGTATGTGTGTATGTCTGTGAGTGAACACGCTAGCGTCTAAACGCTTTGTTCGAATAAGCTGAAAGTTGGTACGTACATTGTAAGTCACCATAGTACGAACCCTATAGATTTTGGTGAATCTAGCACATATAGTTTTTTTACAGGGACACAAAGAAAAATTCTTTATCATTATGGCCAAGGGACCAAAATCTTAAAAGTGCGATAGCATCTAAACGCCTTATTCAATTGAGCAAAAACTTTATACACATATTATAGGTCACAGATACTCAATCTGTATAGATTTTGGAGAATCTAGCACTTATAGTTTTTTTACAGGGACACAAAGAAAAATTCTTTGCTAAATTTTTAAAAGTGTGATAGCGTCTAAACGCCTTATTAATCTCAGCAAAGAATTTGTACACATGTTATAGGTCACATTTGAACCAACTGTATAGATTTTGGTGAATCTAGCACTTACAGTTTTTTTACAGGGACACAAAGAAAAATTCTTTATCTTTATGGCCTATGAGACCAGCGATAGCATCTAAACGCCTTATTCAATTGAGCTGAAAATTTGTATGAATATTATAAATCACTGTTGCACTAACTATAAGCATTTTGGTGAATCTAGCATTTATAGATTTTTACAGGGACACAACGAAAAATTCTTTATCATTATGATCTAATGGCTCAAAGTTCAGTAGCGTTAAATAAAACCTCGTGTGATATATGGAGAAAAATACTCAAACACTCTGTTATGGTTTTCTCTTTTTTGTTTCTTTAGCAACTCCACTTTCTTTATTTTATCTACAAAACTGTTAGTTACTCAATGTTCAGAAAGTCGAGTGGAGTCACTCCAGATTTTTACCTTATTAGGTGTGAATTATTTTTCTTAAATCGAAAATTTTATATTATTTATAAGAAAAATAGACCAGCACATTAACGAGATAAGTTAACATTCAGTAATAAAAATTGGAGAAGAAAACAATCTGTTGTCTAGTCCGTCACAAAAAAATAAATAAATAAATAAATAACCATTAAGATTTAAATTTTTAAAATTAAGGATTTCCTGAGTATAAGTTTTCTCTCGCACCAAGTTTTTTTTTTTTTTTTTTTTTTTATTATTATTATTCAAGATTTTATTAGCTCCACCAGTTCCGAGAGGGTATGATTTCGAATCTGATAGACATTTTCGAAATAAAGTTGTGTTATATTTACATGTTTTGAGGTCTCCTGAAACGAAAAATAATGTTTTTAGCGGTTGGTCTGTGCGCGTCGGTTTGTCTATCTCGGATATACTTGGAAAATGCTGAAAGTGTATTTCATTTTGTGTTAGGTGTTTTTCATATAAGGCTAAATTTAAATGCACAATCTGATGTGCACATGGTTTATTGAAAACATACAGGGCTATCCAAAATTAAGCTAAACGTTCTTTTCTGTAGAATGTAATTGACGGAAGTGCTTTGCTACACTTTTTTTATGTCGACGAATACTGTTGAAGAAGGAAAATTAATTTTTCGAACATGTAAGCAAAGTATTTTTTTGAAGTTCTATTTTCAACTCAGGTTTTTTAATAAAGTCACGTTTTGAGGTTCCCTGAACACAAAAAACTTTTTTTTTTTTTAGTTTTTAGCGATTGATTTATATGCATATTTATTATCAGAATAACTTAAAAACAAACAATTGCAGGAAATTCACATTTGTATTTTAAAACTCGTATTAGGTTTCAATTTGAAAAATTTTATAAATATTGGCAAATTTAAGGACAAATTAATAACATCCTTGAAATATTTTTACTTCCATTACCCTACTACCGTAGGTAATGGAAGTATTGTGTTCGGTCCAAAAATTCGGGTTTTCCCCTGATTTATATTTTTAAGGTCTCATGAGCCCCAAAAAAGTAGTTTTTAGCAATTAGCCAGTATATGTGTGTGTGTATGTGTAATATATGTGAGTGTATAGATGTGGGGATATTTTTCATTTTTCTGATAATTTTTCAAATCAGTACTCATGATATTTAATTTTTACATGAATTTTTAATTCCATATTCCATTTGTGTGGTAAAAGGTTAATAAAAGTAATGTTTCGAATCTTAAAGCTTAATATTTTTAAAAAGAACAAAAGTAGAAATAAAAATGTTCTATTTTTTCCTTTCAAGATTCCCAACACTTTTGTTTCGATTTAACTGAAATAATCAAATTTTTATACGCATTTACACAAGTCTTTAAAATACAGTGGTATTAAAAAAATATAAATCAATCTTGTTCCTATATTGGAGAATTTTATAGTTTTATTCATAAGTTACTAATGTAATTTATGAATAAAACTACAAAATACTCCAATATAGAGTTACTTCAAAGTAACTAAGAACAAGTTACTTTTCTGTATTCCTACATCAATAAATAAAAATTGCATTTCATTTTGTAATAAGCATAACTATTTTATTTGTTAAATCTAACTTACTAACAGAGGTGTCAACCCTTCGAATTTTTATATCATAATTTCTTTTAAATTTATCTTCGTCTTAATCACATAATTTACGATAATAACGAAAAATAATGTTTTTTGTGAAAAATATTATTGATATTCAAAAATCCGGAGGGTTGGTAACTTTGCATTAATTATTTATGCAGTTTACATACCTTGTCTTGAAATATTTGCAAGCCATTACGCTGAATTGCATTGCTCGGTATTTCGTGAAAACTTTTATTTTCACGGCGACTGTCCGATTTACAAAATGAAATGACGCAATACACCATATTATAAAAAAAAACCTCTCACATTTGTTAAATTAATAAAACATAAACCATAAAGAACTCAATTGAAACTCAATTGTATCACGGGAAACAAACAGAACTTTACGTACGGTATCAAGCGCGATCTACTGTCTACTGGCTATGTTCTTCTTATACTGTTGCCAAGTTTTCGAGCGACTCGCTAGGCATCTACTTAGGGAGGCTCTGCTCTAATAATATATGTGGTAGCTTCTTAAAAATTTATACATATAATGAGAAAATTCCTCTTAATCACATGCTACAGCCAAAATGCATTCCAAGCATTACTTTTTTCAGGATGATCGAAATCATTTTGATTTTTCTTTAATTTTTTACTGGTCCTCTTTTCCTTTTCAGACCACAAATTTTACTGAAATATATGAGGTATAACGTGTTCGTTACACTACCAAAGTTTCAAGATGATTCGAAAAGAACTTTTCTAGATATTTGAGAAAAGATCTAAATTCGAAAGTGTCCAAATACTGAAAATTTATATACATATAAACAGTCGCACAAACTGTATAGATTTGGTGAATTTATCATTATCACTATAGTTTTTTTTACAGGGACACAAAGAAATATACTTTATCATTATGATCTATGGGCCCAAATTTAAATGCGATAGCGTCTAAATGTTTCATTCGATTGAGCTGAAAATTTATACACATGTTGTAGGTCACCGTCGCACTATTCTGTTAATTTTGGGGAATATAGCCCTTACAGATTTTTACACTTATAGATTATCGAAAGTGGAATTCGAGATTTCACCTGATTTACACGTTTTAAGCTGTCCAGATTAGGTTTTCTTTTGTATCTCAGTTACTAATTAAAATAACTTCATAAGTAATACATATTTGAAAGTTTTGTTGCTTTGAAATTGAACAGTAGATTACAGAAATTTCTATAGCCAGATGGCGCTGTAATATTTAAAATTTCAATATTTTCAATTCTAATGAGCTAGGAGGGTGTTGTAAGTTCTAAAACGGGGATAAGGCGCGGCAGACGCCACCGAGCGGGACTTTGCTGATGTCAGAAATTTGAAAGATCATAACATGGTGAGCGAACAGGCTGTTTCAGATATTAAAACTGGAAGAGGGCGCCGCGGGCGCTACCGAGCGGGAATTTACTGAGATTAAATTTTTCAATAAAGCTATTTTCACTATATGTCACTAAGCTGTTGTAAGACCTAAAACGAGAAAAAGGTGCCGCAGGCGCCACCGAGCGGGAATTTCGTAAAGTCGGATTTTTCAAGGATCGCGAAACAGCTGGTCGCCGAAGGCGGCTAGTAATTAATAAATAACTATAAAAATTATTCATTACAATAAATAATTATAATGAATAAAATAATTTCTATTTTCTTAATTAATCTGATTCACGCTTTTTGTATGCAGTTAAAAGCTACAAGCTATTTTAAATTATTAAAGGGACAAGGGACGTTGAAATCCAAAGATGTTAGAAGAATATAGAGATGAAATGAACATCTTCCGTGTGAAGCCTAGTGCAACCCTTAAAACCGGTTCAAATGTAGCCCAAACTTCTGCACGTGTAGTGTATGCAGTAAACAGTAGACTAATCTTCCATACGTAGTTAAATGTCTCTTTCCTGGAAAATCACTATGCTGTTCGACCACGCCCACGAGTTGGCTACATTTGGGCATTTATTTCTGAGCGATAACCGGCTTCACACTGCATACCCGGTTTTAAGATAGAGGCCATCTCTATATTCTTCCAACCTCTTTGTTGAAATCAATTATTTTTGTTTTACTTTCTATTGCTTCTAAAATCAAATACTGCCATGAAATCTATCAATGCGTGTTTTAAATGACAAAAAGTAATTTTTGTGATGAAAAAGCCTCTTTTATGAGAAAAATTATACAAAAAAATACCCAATTTTAAAATGCTCCATGCTTATTCGAAGTTATTTTTCAGCTCGAATTTGTTTACTATGGTCTTTTGTATGTAACTGAATACAACTGTGCATTGAATTTTTTATATCTTAATTACAGCTTTATTTACAAACAAAAAAGTTTAAGAATTCTCCATGAATTTTTGTCATGGACTGAATTTAAGAATTTGTAATTAAATCTAACAATTTTTTGAATTCAAAATGAATGCCCAATTTTGTGACAAATACACTAATTAATATTCACACAATTTTTTTTTAAAGGATTAGATCAAAATAAATTAGCAAGGAGAATTAATTATTCCCGAAATTTGGAACTCGATAAAAATTAATTTAAAGTTTAATTTTTTGTAGAAATATTTAAATGATGTTTGAGAAACTGTTGAATGATATTATATTAAAAGTATTACGTAACCTCATAATTTTTATATTAACTATATAAATATTTTTAATTGCATTGATTTTGATAATTTTCACCATCTCTTGTTCACTTAAGTGATTATGAACTAAATTATTAATAAAATATTCAATATATATTAAAAAATTAGTTTAATAACAAAATATTTTAAATCGGCATTATACACAGCATTTAATAAAAATATATAATTAGTAACAATATATATATATATATGTGTATATTATAATGAATAATTCTGATTAAACATTTTTCGAAAAAATTAACTAGTAGCTACACTTTGAAAAGTAAAACTAGTTGGTGTAAGTGGCCAGTGTTCAGTTAGTCATATTTCATTATATACCCGGAATTTTCTACTTTAAGAAGGATTGTCTGAAGTGACACTGAAATGAAAAGAATGTATATACATCTCAAAATCCATTATATACATATATATAAATAATCTAATTCCATTATGAAACACTTTTCCCAAAAATATTTTTTAATCCTATTAAAAATATCGTATGTTGTGGCCATCACAAAACTTCCTTTTTTGTCATTCAATTAACAGTGGCACTTACTGCTTAACATGCACAAAATTTTAATCATAGCTCCAAGATTTACATATGGAGTTTAGTGTAGTTTTAATGAAAACTGATATATTACTGAGGAAGATCCCAGAAGGTGTATAATAGCAGCGCCACCTTTCGGATGATACACAACCAAATTGAATCCGCATAGTGTTTTATATAGGCCTTCTCACATACCAAGTTTTGTGCAAATACATACAACAGAATCAGGGATATAGCCTCCTAGTTCACAAAGAAAATCGTTGCATAATAGAGCCACCTATCTGTCGATATGCATCCAAATTGAAGAAGTATAATTTTTCATAATAGCCCACTCATATACATTTTGCGTAGTTTTATACAATAGAATTTGAGATGTAGCCTTCCCATTCACGTGAAAAAATGCTGCATAGAAGCGCTACTTATCAGCAGATATACATCCAAATCGAACTAGCATAATTTTTCATAAAGGCCTTTTCCCATATCAAGTTTCTTCAGTTATACACAACAGAACCTGGGCTATAGCCTTTCCTCAAATTGAAGAAATCGCAGTATAGCAGCGCCACCTGTTGAATAATTTGCGTCAAAAAAAGATAAGCACTAGCATCAAGGAGCATTTTACACATGAATTTGTATGGAATATGTGCAGTAGTTCTCGAGATATAGTTACCAAAAAATTTTTGTCTGTCTCACTCTCTCACACACACCGAGACAGACGGACAAGACGATTCCTAAAAATGATCGAAATAATAAAAATGATTCGTGTAAATTCATCGAAAACTGGATGTCGAAAATTTTTACAAATCCAATACTTTCTTCTCTTGAATGCGGAAGAAAGTGCAATGAGATTTCTCCGAATATTAAAAACAGGCATTTGTAGCATTAATATAATCAGAATTTCCAGAGTTTGTCTGTCCATTAAGGATTTTTTTTTTAAAAGAGAAAAGCAATAATAAAAATCAAATATGTAGAGTAGTGTGGATGAGTAATTCGTACGATAATCCTCGTAATACCAAATTACCTTTCGTTCTCATACCGAAAATATAAAACTAAAGAAAATGTAAAATTTCGAATAACTTTCAACGTTATCAAAGCGGGACGTTGAAGTTTAATAGAAATAGGGATCTTGCCAGGTATTTTAAAACTCGAACAACATTTTTATGATGAATCATTCTTGACTCCTTAAGTTGTTTACCCAGACTGAAAACTTTAAAAAAAAAAAAAAAGCTCATTTCATCGATTTGAAATTTTTGGATTCTTTACACCTCATAAAAGTATGAAAATGTACGAGGGTTGGTCCAGAAATAAGGTTCCCAAAGAGCTCCAGCCTCACGGGAAGGTGCGAGACAAAATCTAGCAACACCGCTGTGATCGGCTGATCCCCCACCCACGATTCCGCCCGGCTACGCTTCGCTGCGCCGCTCAGTCTCGGCTTAGCAGCCGTACGAGATGGAGTTGCCCATTGTTGCTCCCACCAAGTGCGAGATTCATTCATTAATTCGCTTTTTTGCACGCCAAAGGGACTCCACCCGTGGATATTCATCTTCAGTTGACAGCCGGCGAGGACGACTGACAGCTGGTGTAACGCTGCTTCACGACAACGCCTATGATCTCACGTCTCCCGTCAAACACAGGACCTTTTGACAAACTTTGGATGGACTGTCATGCCCCACCCACCGTACACTCCGGATCTCGCGCCTAGCGATTATCACTTGTTCCCGAAGTTAAACGAACACTTGAGTGCCAACGCTTCCGGAGCGATGAAGTCAAAGACGAGGTGAAATGCTTCTTCAACAGGTTGGCGCCAGAGTTCTACGATATTGGGATACAGAAATTGGAGTACTGTCTACAAAAATGCGTAGAAAAAGACTGCGATTATGTCGAAAAATAGAAAGTGTCTTCTTTCCAACGATGTACATTGTTATGAGAATAAATAATGTTGTCTATTTGTAAAATTGATGGGAACCTTATTTCTGGATCAACCCTTATACAAAAATAGAAGTTTAAAATTTTCGTGATTACCAAAGTTCTTACTTCATTATGATGATGAACTCATACATTAAAAATGGGTTTTTAAATTGTACGTGCCCCCCCCCCCCCAAAAAAAAAAATAAAAAAAATCTTTTGTTCACGTTACACCTATGATCAGTGACATAACATTTCGATGGCGTATAGGATACATGCCAGATGTTCTCCTTTTTAGAGGACAGACCAGTCCCTTTCCGTAAGACGTTTATCCAAGTTTTAAAAATTGTTACAAGGAAATTATTTATCCTAATTATTAGTTTTTTGTCCAAATTTACAAAGAATTTTAAACTATCTTCCTAATTAGGGAATTGTAATAATTATTAATGCTTTTATTCTATAAAGGTACGGTAACCTGGTCACCATACTATAAGGAAATGCCACGTGATGTCACTCACAGACAAGTTATGGGTAGGCCGACCAGATCAAAGTACCTTTATAATGGAGAAGCGTTAAAAATTGCTACAATTATCCAATTATGCATGTATTTTTTCATTCCTAATAAATAAGGACTATAAATAAAGTATTATTGAATAATAATTTACTTTCTACAATTTTTTAAAACTTAGAAAAATGCCTTCAAATAAAAGGAAGTCTCCATTTGTTTGTCCCCAGAAAATGGGGACGTTTGGTCAGTATAGTTATGGGTAGAGGTATTTCTACCGCTGAGCTGAAGAACAACTGGAGCAAATGGTTCCAATACCTTTATATAGTATTCGTGCATGCCAGTTTTTCGAGAATTCGTCTGCTATCGTTTGCCGTACAAAGTCAAACCTTGCACCAAAGAATCTCTAAACCGGAAAGAAGGGAAGGCTCCATAGACGTAATGTAAAACCGTTGACCGCCGGCTAATGGAAAAATTTGTATTGCAGTGAAGCAAATTTGCTGGGGTAACAGCTACTGGCAGATGCTTGGCGGTTTGGCTATTTAAATCACTGTATATTGTTTATAATCCCATAATTCCCGATTAAATGCTCTTTATGATATGAGATAAAGATTTATTTTAAAAATCTTTTACACTAAAAAAAAAAAAAAAGACTGCTTTTTAATTTAATAACAATAAATAAAAAGAACCCTCGAATAATATTTTAAACAATAATATCATTTACAAATTATATTTACTTATTAAACAAAATAAATAAATAAAAATTTTTTGTAACTCTTTTGAATATAAATTTCAACTCCCTCACCTGGATTTTATTATTGCAATTTAAGAACTTTGTTAATATTTATTTTTAAAAGAAATGCA
Source organism: Salticus scenicus (assembly GCA_963930645.1). NCBI lineage: Eukaryota > Metazoa > Arthropoda > Arachnida > Araneae > Salticidae > Salticus > Salticus scenicus. The sequence continues at coordinate 126,201,687 of OZ005652.1, read as the reverse complement.
GATGTATATTTCTAGCAAATATGCATAAAAAAATGTTAAATATCTTACGAAATATACATAAAACAAGGGGGAAATATTTAAAGCAATCGCTTATTTAAAATTTTAAACAGCTTACATAGAGATAATTTTATATTTGATTATCAATTATAATGGAAGGTATAGATATTTATTTTACAAAATAAATTAAAACAGTGCTATATTTTCTAATAATAACTGGAAGAAAATTGATTTAATATCACTTTCAAGTTTTATTTACTTAATAAAAAATGTCATTAGAGTACTAAAACATTTTTAAACTTTTGAAAATAGTTTTGTTTTCATTTTTCTTCTGTAGTGTGTTACTAGATTTTAAGCAATTTGTCAGTATTTATCTTATATTTTATTATTTAAAAAAGAGAGAGGGAAATGCATATAGTATATACACCGAATTTTCTAAAAACTTTTTATAAAATTAACAAAAGCAGTTATGTTTTAAAAAGTTAAAAACAAACCCAAAAGAAATAATTATCTGTTAAAAGAAATAAAATAATCATCTGTTCTTTTTAAAAATTTTTCATAAACTGAACAAAAACAGCTACGTTCTAAAAGTTAAGAATAAATCTAAAAGAAATAATATCTCTAGAAAAAAGCAATTTTATAAAAATACAGAAAATGACCACTACTTTTTAAAAAACATAGGCTAAAATGATACTCACCATTGCTAAAAATGTAGAAATACATACTGAATACTGAACAGTTGAATACTGAAATGACAGATGCTACGGATGGCTACATTTGTTTATAAACAGCCAAACCGAAGCATCTTAAATTCAGTGAGCAATGAAATAGTAATTCATAAATTCGTAAAATATAATTAGAATTATGCTACAAACAAAATAATCGGGCCGAACTCAAACTGATAACGAACGTTGATTTCACATCTTTACCAGTAAAACAACACGAACACATATCATATAACCCATAGACATTTTAGATTATATTATTATAATATTATTTTGAAATTGACTGATTACTATTTATCTTGCTTTAAAACAAAACACAAAACATAATCTTTCTGACTGAACGTTGAAATTTCAACATAACGAAGTAGCGTCTGTCTCTTTTGAAAATGGCGCGCGACTCGTAAACACGTAAACCACAGCCCACAGATTATTATACAGATAGGACACTCCCGTACATTCTTCGGTAACCGGAATTTGACTGCAACGACCCTATTGTCAACGGCTGTAAGTTTCTCGAGCTCTCCAGCTTACGCAATCGCTCGTCTTATTTTTATTGTATCTATGTTCATATCGTAATATTAGTGCAACGTTAAACCCAACATCCAACCAACTAACCATTGTATTAATGTTTACGTTTGGACTTTGTTATTGTTTACGAATTTGATTGTCGAAAGAAATTTATTTTAAGAAGCAAGTACTAAATATTAAGCAAATAAATTTCGAAAATATACATAAACCAGAAATATTTTTTTTCATTTTAAAGCATTTTGTATTATTTAAACCAAGCAATGTTAAATATTTAAGATTTCATACCATACTGCTATTTCAGCATTACAGTTTGTTATATTAATTTGTACTCTTGAGCACGAATGCGTTTGGCAAAATTTATTTTCAAACATAATAAAAATTAGTTTTATTTCTTAGAAAATAGCTGTGAATGTTATGATTTTGTGAATTTAAAAGTAATAGAAAAAAATAAAGGAAGGAAAACTGCACATACGTTTTCGTTTCGCAATTTTATTATTGTTTACAAACTTCATTGTCAAAAGCAATTTATTTTAAGAAGCAAGTGCTAAATAATACGAAAATATACATAAAATAAAAACATTTTTTTCATTTTAAGGCATTTTGTATTATTTAAAACAAGCAACGTTAAATATTTAATGATTTCATACTGCTATTTCAGAATTACAGTTTGTAATTTTAATTTGTACTTGAATATGTTTCACAAAGCATATTTTTAAACATTATAAAAAATAATTTTTACTTCTTAGAAGAATAGCTGTGAATGTTTTGAGGATAATTTTGTGAATTCAAAAACAATAGAAAGTGAAGAAAAAGAAAACTTCCCATACTAACACTAACCTGCTACTAACTACTCGCGAAATAGAAAAACAATTTTCGATCAAAGATGCTATTCATGTAGACTTAACACATGTAGTTCCCCAGTGTTGACACTAGTGGTGCTACTATATTTCCGGTTCGCGTTTTAGCTTCACTGTCCTATCTGTATGATAATCTGTGACCACAGCCAAGCTTGCCAAAGCATCTTTCCTAGTCAGCTGCTTCTTTTACTGGAGCGGTTTCAGGCAACCCTATTTGGCATCTGTAAAAATTGTTTCGCCCTAAATAAGACTACTATATAGTAGTCTTAGCCCTAAGTTAGTTTCCTTGCAATACAAAGTTTTACTTTTTGAAAATATTCGTCCAACATATGGCGATAGTTACGACTTTCAAAGCCTTTCGCTCTTTATTATTAGAGATTCTTTGCCTTGCACGGCAGGCAACATTTTTCGGGTCGTCCATTACTATTATAGAATTAAAGAATTAAAATTAAAATTACTATTATAATCCCATAAATAGGAATTAAAATTACTATTAAAGAATTAAAATTAAAAATTATAATATCATCTTCTGCATACGGTTGAATGATCAGACAACCTTTACGCAATTTTACATTGAAATATAAAAGTATCAAATGCTTTCTTCCGTACAAAATTTGACTTTGTACGGCAAGCTATAGCAGACGAATTCTTGAAAAACTGGCCCGCGAAAACTAGGTCTAGCATATTCTCCAGTTGTTCTCCAGCTCAGTGATTTCTACCAATGCACGTTGGGCAAAGAATGATTGACGGAGCATTTGTTTCCAAATCTGTGATGAAAAGCTATCACCATTCTTTCCAGCTTTCATCCAATTTTTAATGTCCTATTTTCCCTCTTAAATTAATTAATATCAATTTATAAAGAACCTCAATTTAAGTATTAAATAATCCGGATCTACTTTAAGACATCCACATATTAATATTTTGTAATTTATTTATCACGTATTTTCCGCGATCGTAATTTAATTTAAATATTTTTCACCATTTCGGCGATATATTTCCATTTCTGGCTTTGTCTGTTGCATCACTGTTACTTCACCGCGCTTTTGTCACCTGATCCTTTGCGCCTATCAACGCGCAGTTTCGGCGATGCGAGATTACTGTTGATTCCAGATCGCGACTTGCGGGAGTCGCCTCCGGGAGCTCGGCGTCGGCAGAGCGGGACATTCAAGAGTGCGTGTGCGATGCGACAAAATTTTTCCGTTAAAAATAATCTAACTGGTGCGGCAGCTCGCTAACTCATATCTTTTCCAGTATCTTTTAATATTTCTGTAATTATTTTGTTACATAAAAAGAAACCGAGTACATCGTTGATTTTTTATTGAATGATTGTCATAGAAAAATAGAGAGTTCTTTGTGAAAGTTGGATTTCTTCATAAAAAAACGAAATAATGTGCCATTATTCTTATTCGGCGAAAAACCACTTTAAAATTTCTGCTTTCAGTTCATTACCATCACGTTGCTTTTTAAAATAAAATTATCTTTCGTACTATAGTTTAGTTTTTCAAAACTTTAACAATGAAGATTCAGTTACACCACAGTTGGTGTCCGGACCTTCGTCGCCGGATGGCAGATGGTTCATTCATTTCATTTAATAATAGTTAAAAATCAATATTGTATGAGATATGCTGATGGCACAAATAAAATAAATAGATTTTTGAGAAATTTAATAAGGTTTATTTCAGAAATATAGGTATTGCAAATCAAAGAATAAAAATAAAGAACAAAAGTTTGAAAACGAAAGTACATAAAATATTTTATTGAATTGATGAAAATGTGCTAAAATATAAATCCTAATGAAGATGTTTGATGTATTTATCCAGTATATTTGTTTCGTTTTAAAATTGTTTATGAAATATTATTTCACTGGATTGTAAATTAAGATACTTTTGGTTTAAAAAAAAAAAGAATTCTTTTGTTTATGTTTTGATTACAGTCTTTACAGAATTTTAAAATTATTCTTGTTGAAAATAAATAAAGAAATTAGTGTTGAAAATATAAAAACTCATGAGTATTTTTGGTATGTTGTTCCTGTTTCTATGAGTAGAATATAATATAATTGGTTTACCTATTTATGGTGTTATGAAATATTTTTGTTAAATGCATTGTAAAATTTTTTCATTAATCTGGTGAATATTACAAATAAGTATAAAGTATAGAGTAATATGGCTCATAAATTCTCATTTAACATCACCCTATTTTCGGGAGATCCTGAAAAATTTTTCGTTCTTTAAAGAACAATTTACTTATTACATACAATTAACTAAATTATCTGATGCTGAAGCACTCATCATGCTGAAATCAAGACTTGATGGGGCTGCATTCAAATATTACATTGAATCTCCGGAGTTGCAGAAAATCACATCACATTCAGAACTCTTACAAAAATTAAAACTGTTCTTTACCAACACTACTACACAAAACAGCATGAATGATTTTGAAGGTATAACCCTTCTCCCAGGTGAAAACATCAGATCGTTAGCACATCGAATAAGCAAACTTACCTCATTAGTGTATCCCAAAGTTTTGGATGAGGGTACCCTGCAACAAATAAAACTTACAAAATTTTTTCAGGCTGTTCCTGCCAGTATTAAAATCAAGCTAGTTGAGCAGGCACCTATTAATTTTGATGAAGCTGTAGAAAAAGCTGCAGACTTATACACCCAATATGCTAATCACAACATTCTAAATTACTTGGCAACAAATCATTCAACGTCTGACACAGAAATAAAATCAAGCCCTCTAACTGCTCAGATTAATCTAGTAAAAGTCAAGAATGCAAATCCAACTGATTCTAACAATACATACGTCAAGAAAACGAATCAGTCACATTCACCAGAAATTTCTCCTTGGAACCGAAGGTCTTGAAAATATAAATTCAACAACAAACGTAAATTCAATAATACTAGATCATACGAATACAATAGAAACAGATTCAATATGCACAGAACAAAATGCCAATTTTGTGGCAAATATGGCCACGAACTCAATAAGTGTCGCCAATTTGAAAATCGCTTTGGCAAGGTTTTGCAAGATACTCCCGTTCCTTATGGTAATAATGTAAACTCTCAATCATCCACTTTACCACCACCTCTACCATTTTCGCAATCACACCTTGTGAACTCTCTGCAACCGACTGCTACTTTTTCACAAACAATTCCTTTTCCTTTTAAACAGTCATCTGTGCCACAACAAATGCAAGCACCTGCTCCACCAAAATTCAATGTTCCGCAGTCTCTGCCTTATCTGTTTCAGAACAATACTTTGCCAATTACTGGCACTCAACAAATGTTACCAACCCACCCAAACTACAATTGAGAGGCTCTGAAGGTGCCAGGGTTTCTCATACATTCGTACCCCCTATTATGGTACCGAATATGCCACCTCCGAATATGCCTACTTTCAGGAATGACTTTTTGCATCTTCATGCAATGAGAGATCTCAGAAACAAGTCTACTCAAACCTTCAATGATACTAATGATCACGCTGTCGCACCAGATGCAAATACATTTGTAGATTCTGTACATAATAAAACCTCATTTCTTAATAATAATTCTAAAGAACACTTCACTTATTCAGTGCATGATAAAAATTCTCTCGTTCCACCTCCTTTGATTAATGTGACACTTGCTAAGTTAGAATTTAAATTTCTTGTTGATTCGGGATCTAGTATCTCCTTGATATCCGCTGAGTTCTTCAAGAGCATAAAATCATTTATTCATTATAAATTTATATCAAGAAATGTTACCATAAAGACAATAAATTCATCAGTCAATTTTGTTGGATGTGCAGAAATAAGCTTCCATGTACACAAGCAATTTTTTCGACATCCATTTTTCCTTGTGGACTTTTCACAGTCTCATTTTTCTGGCCTTTTGGGCACAGACTTTCTGCAAAAACATGCCATGACGGTCAACTTTTCAACAAAATCTGTAATTTATAAGGATCTACAATTTCCATTTGTGTCAATTCTCAGTGAAGATAATAACCAGTTGCTAAATGTTCAAAATGTAAATAATGATAATAATGCTAATGTTTCTCAAAGTGCTTCTACTATTTCTCAAATTACTTTGGGTGTTTATCCAGATTCACAACAAACCCCATATGTGCAATGATATGTGCAATGATATGTGCAATGATCATGTCAACAATAACGTTATTTCTCAAAATTCTACTGTGTATCGAGATATACAACAAATGCAGATTAACAATAATAATTTGCCTAATGAAAATCATACAAATGGTATTGTTTCTGAAAATTCTTCTCCCTTACAAAGTAATATTTTTGAAGCTAGGCTTATGAATAAGGTATTAATACAACCAAATGAAGAATTATTTGTTAAGGTATTCTGTAATAACATTTCTTCAAATTTAAATTTTCTATTTGAATCCATTCCGGATAACAAAAGGGACTGTCCTATGGATATCATTTCTTTAAAGGATTTAAATTTTAACACTTCTGAAAATTCTCAACAAAATAAAATTGTATTCAACGTGTTTCTTAAAAATATTTCTGATGAAACTATTCATTTAAACAAAAATCAATGCCTAGGTCATGTCTATGAGATAGATGATATACAAGAATTGCAAAACGAAAACATCCCACAAATAAATGCATTTGTAAATTTAATCAAAGCTTCTGAAGACACATTAACTTTAAGGAAAAAGGAATTCAATATAGATAATTTTAAAACAGATCATCTTAATTCACAACAACAATCTGAAATAAAAAAAATTACTTACCCGTCATTGGTCAGTGTTCTCTTCCACTCTGAATACCATGGGGCACACAGACTATGTTGTGCCACAATTAAATTTCACCTCTAACTTTCCTCGAAGATCACTTCCGTATCCAATTCCTCAAAGTCTCCAAGCTGAAGCCAAAAGGCAGTTGGAAGAAATGAAAGAGGCAGGTATTATTTCCAACACCATTTCGGATTGGGCCTGTCCTCTCCTTCTCGTAAAAAAGAAAATTGGTGCGGATGGAATTCAAAAATATCGGTTTGCTCTTGATCTTCGATTGGTAAATGCCATAATAACACAGTCTTCTTACCCTCCTCCGAAGATACAGGACATTATTTCAAACAAAGCTCAATTTAAATTTTATTCAAACCTAGACCTTCACAGTGCATACAATCAAATAAATCTACTGAAGAATATAGACAAAAACTTGCTTTTAACACACTCTTTGGAACATATCAGTACAACCGACTAGTTTTTGGCTTAAAAAATTCAGCTTCAATGTTTCAACATCTAATGAACAAAATTTTGGATGAGGTAAACCTTCCAGGACTCTTTGCATACCAGGACGACGTAGTCATTGCTGCAAATTCACTAGCTGAATCTATTGAGAAACTCGAAGCTCTTTTCAAATGTTTATCTAAATATAATCTTACACTTAGTCCCACAAAGTGTAATTTTCATCAAGATAAAATAGATTATCTTGGTTTTAGAATTTCAGAAAACAAAATTGAACCCATCACTAGCAATATTACAAAGATCACCGCTTTCCCCACTCCTAAAACAAAAAAACACTTAAAGAAATTTTTAGGACTTTGCTCCTTCTATCGTAATTTAGTGTCAAAATTTTGCTCAGAAGACAGTACTAATTAACCAACTTACTTCAATAAGGCCTCATTTAAATGGAATACCGAACATGAAAAAGCTTTCAGAGAATTGCAGGCCTTTTTCTTCAAGGAACCATTTCTCAAACAACCGATGTGGGACAAAACCTTTTACCTTAATACGGATGCCTCAAATCAGGCAATTTCGGCTTGTCTGATGCAAGACTTTGATGGCAAGTTATTACCAGTCTCATATTTTAGTAAGACTTTGTCCAAATCAGAAATGAAATACCCCACTTTGAAGAAAGAGCTGATGGCCATAGTAAAAGGCGTTCAAGCTTATAAATACTATTTGTATAATAGACACTTCATAATACTATCTGATAGTCTTCCACTAAAACATTTTCGTAAGTCTTCCTCTCCAACCGATCTAACAACCAGATGGTTGCTTCAATTAGATGAGTACTATTTTACTTTCTCCCACATTCCTGGCAAGCAAAATGTGCTTGCAGACTATTTTTCAAGATTGCCTGTAAGTCCAGAAAAGCAGAAAATTCAATCACATCCACAACTTATACAGACCAACGAGATCCTTCCCATTGAGGAAATTACATCAATTAAACAACCAGCTAATAATGATGAGCAGTATGTAAACACAATTCCTACCTCCACTCGCATGCAACCACAAGATCCTCTTTTAGAAATTTCAGTCGCCACCATTTTGTCTGAACAATTAAAAGATAAAAAAATATCAAAAATCTACAATTCCATACTCCAACGCAAATTCTCATCTCTCAATAAGAAATATTCTATAAATTCCTCTAACAATCTTCTCATGTTCAATTGTGGCAATAAAAGAACAAATATTGACTTCATACGAAGGATCGTTGTTCCCGCTTCCCTTATACCAAAAATTTTGAGAATTGCTCACCTTACTCATCTCGGTGTCCAAAAAACATACCAATTACTGCAACGTAATTACTGGTGGAAAGGAATGTTTAGTGATACCCAGGCCTTTATAAACTCATGCTGTGTTTGCCTTCAAGCAAAACCACAAAAATATCCCCGTGCTCCGTACCAAGACACTATTTTGCCGTCTCATCCCTCTGAGATGATCAGTATCGATTTAGTAGGACCTTTTAAGAACAAATTTCATATACTCACTGTTGTCGACATTTTCTCAAGGCACATGGAACTTTATCCCATCAAAATTATCACTGCTAGTTCTGTTGCGGAGAAAATTTTCAAATATATTTGCAGTTACGGAAGGCCAGCACAAATCCTATCAGATCTAGGAGTACAATTCAATTCAGCCGTGTTCAATAATTTAAAAGACGTCTTACAAATAAATTTGAAGCATTGTTCTACAGGACATCCGCAGGCGAACGGAATTTCGGAAAGAATAAATTCATCAATAAAAGCCACAATTTCCGCTCTTCAACTTGAAGGAAAGAGTTTTTTCCATGCAATAGATCTTCATAAATCTCTGTACAATGGCTCGAAGCATCCTTCCACAGGTTTTTCTCCGAACCAAATACATTTCGCTAGAGAACTCTCCCTCGTAACAGATATTGCTGATCCTTCACGTATGACACCAGTTCTAAATTTGTCTCATTCCTTAAATGAAATCTTTAAAGCAATCAATCATATTTATGCATTGGTTTACAATAATCTTCAATTTTCCCAACAATACAATCAACAAAAACAATCTCAATATAAAAAGCTCAGAAAATTTAAACGAGGTGACATTGTTTACATAAAACCAGTCAAAAAGTTTTCAAAGAAGTTAGATGGACCATTTGAAGTAGCAAAGATAATAAGCCCTGTAAATTGTTGTATCCTCCGAGCTGGAAATCCAGAAGGAAAAACCTCTATCTTCCATATTGATAGATTGGTCTTATCGCGTCCCAGACCTCAGCACCTGGTCACACAGGACCCGCCTGTTCCACAACATAACACACCGTCCGAAGCTGCAAATACTAGATGTCTAAATGTTCCTATTACTTCTCTGTCTAACTATACTGTTAATAACTCTTTTCACTCTACTTCACAGGAAGCAGTGGTATATTTTCCAGGTCCTGTATACTCTTTTAGAGAGCCCAATGAATCTAGTGAAATTGAGATACACCATTCCTCCATTGATGATGATGCTCTATCTCTAGAGATGCCTGACCTCACTCCTGAACCGGTATCTTCTATTGCACCAGCTGATCCTGTCGTTCATCAGCATCCTCATGTGATAAGTCCTAAATTTTCATTAGCTTCATCAGATCAAGAGTTTCCTCAAACAACCGAAATTCTCAGCAATCCAGGTAATGACAGTAATTACTCTGAATCTAGTGATGCATCATACGAAAATTCAAATATTTTCACTGGGATTCATATAGCGGCGTTTAAAAGGTTAAATAGATCAGAAAATGTATAAATCTATAGAAAATCAAAAGTCGAAAATTTGTACGCATCCAATACTTTCTTTTGTTGAATAGAGGAGGAAGTTAATAAACTGCTAATTCTATCAATTTATCACAGAAATGATGACATATTTAATTAATTAGAGGTGTAAATATTTATAATTAGGCACTAATTGCAAATTGTTAAACAGTTTCATAAAACCTGTTTTGTCGTAAAAATAGGACCAGTTAAAAAAAAATAAAAAATAATAATAATAAAAATAACGATAAATAGAGAGCGGGGGAAAAAAAGGATCAGCAATATGGAATTCTGACTGTTTGTTACTCAAAAGATGATATATTTTTTCTTGATAAAATTCATTTTTTAAAGCAATGTAGCTTTGGAAATCAATAAACAATTTCTTTTTCTTTCATTTTCTACCAAAAAATTCATAAATATCTCCTTATATTATTAAATATTTCATATAAAGCCGATAAGAATGCATTCCTTTACGCAATTTTACATTAAAATATAAAGGTATCAAATGCTTTCTGCCGTGCGCCGCTCCGAAAACAAAACTATAGGAGGAAGATGAATCTTCAAAAAACGGCACGCGAAAACCGGTCTAGCATTTCCTCCAGTTGTTCTTCAGCTCAGTGGACGGACCACCAATCTGTGCATGTTTATGGTGGCCAGATTAGAGTACCTTTCTAAATTAAAAGCGTTAATAATTATTACAATTCCCTAATTAGGAAGGTAGTTCAAAATTCTTTGTAAATTGGGACTAAAAAGCTAAAAATTATGGCAAATTATTTTCTTGGAACAATTTTTAAAACAGAGAAACATCTTACAAAAGGGACGAAGACTCTGAAAGCGAAGACATCTGGTCACTGTACATATATTTTAATTAAATTATTAAATTTCTCTCTTCTATTTTTTTGGTATTCTTCTTTCTGCCCCCCCCCCCTTTTTATGTTTTTACTTTTTATTTCAATAACATCTACTTTCTTTTCTATACGTGTGGCAACATGTTCTGTTATAGTTATTGAAATTATTGATATGAGGTCAGCTTTGAGCTTTGTATGAGTGTGTTGTTCACAAATGTTAATTTTAAATTTAATTTTTTACGTTTTTTTCGGTAGTTTCAGTTTTAGCAGTACCTCATTCAGTTGCATAAATGTTTCTCTTTAACTTCAAATATCATCGGATTGTAGATTGTTTTGTATAATGTTGAGTTAAAATACACAGGACGTGCGTGTGTTTGTGCAGGAAGCTCATTATCTGGCCTCCGTTTAATAACTGAGGGAATTACTCATTAAGGTATTTATTTTTACTATCTTATTTCTTAACATTATAAGGGATATTCATTTATTTGTTAAGTTATAAATGCGAATTGAATATGTGGGAGTGGCATCGTCTCTGTTCATTGTTGTGACCATGCTTGTTTCTTCTTGCACTCATTGACAAATGCAATTTGTATATTTTTATCATATCTATCATGAATTACAATGTGTTCTGTTATGTAGTTATGCATACATAATTATTCGGATATCTACATTTCTGTAGCATTATTTTTATTATATTATGACTAATCAGTAAGCAAGAATGACTCATTAATCAATTCCCTTTAAATATTTCAATTATTTTAAGTAATTTTTGCTAGTCAAATCATTTTCTTTTATCAGTTTTTAAAATTTTTCTGTTGTCATATAGTTATTGAATATTAATTATATATAATGAAGAAAAGTTTTTGATGAAATAATAATTTGCATGTATTAAATATTTCACGGATATTTGAGAAACTTGAAGTCTATCATTCGTAACTCAGCTATCTTTTATTTGTATTTACTAACTTATTTATGCCCATGTTTAAGTCCTTTGCGTAAACAATCGGTCTTAATTCATACATATATTCAAACTTGCCTTTGAAATGAACGGATATGAATTAAAATTTCAATGTTATAATTCATGTACATGCAGATTGGTGTGTGTGTGTTTTCATTCCCGCGTATGTACGAGTTTCTAATAATTTTCTGTTTTATTATAAAATATTTTCAGTATTTTTCTCTTTTGTTTACTTAACATTTCAGATGGTTGCATATTCAAACTTGCTTTTGAAATGAACGGATATGAGTTAAAATTTCAATGTTATAATTTATATACATGCAGGTTAGTGTGTATGTGTGTTTTCATTCCGCCGTATGTATGAGTTTCTGATAATTTGCTGTTTTATTTTACAAATTTTCAGTATTTTTCTCTTTTGTTTACTTAACATTTCAGATGTTATATGAAGTTATACAATTAATATTGCAAACAACCTCGGACTATATGCATATATTTTATGTAAAACTGATTTTCATATGTCTGTTGCAATCTTGGATCCTCCTTTTTTCTGTTTATTGCCCTTAGAGAGGTGCCAGGTTCGAAACCTAGGTGCGATCTTCGACCTAGCCATTCAGAATTTTCTGTGTTTTTCTCCGAAACTCGCGGAATATATGAACTAAAACTTCTTAGCATTGTAGTGCATCTCATCCAAGCATAGGTCTCAAGAATGGACAATTGACCATAAATCTTGCTACATAATTGTCTATGCCCTTAGTTTGCCTTTATGTTCAGGGTGTTGATTTTTTTTAATGATTTCTATTTAAACTATACATATTACAGTATTGGGCATCATTTGTATTTTATTGCGTTTATGTATATACTTTAGACTCAAAGTTAATTTAGCAGGGCAGAACACCCAGCAGGCCTTTTTACAAAACATTAAAAAAAATTTTAGCACCTATTGTGCTTTCCAACTGCTTTAAGTGTCTGAAGGATTTTAGATACCATTCTTCCTGATAAGGAGCTTTCTAGATATAGTTACAAAACATTCCTGCAAGAACAGATTTCTATGACATATAAATGCTATACAAGTAAGAAGCAGTTTGTGTGATGTACAAAAATTATAATGGATAATGCTAATAATACTTGTTTTATTAAGTTTCCCCTTAGCACCCCTTTTATTCTAGAATCAGCATTTATATATATATATATTGTAATGTCCACACTGTCAATTATTTCATTTAAGTTACAAAAATACAAATATTCCTATAGAATCAAAGTTAAGCATTCATTACTACCATTTTATTCAATATAGTGTAAAATTTTTTGTTTAAATTACAAATATGTAATTAATCCCTTACAAAAATCCATGTTTAGAATTCATCATTACCATTTTATTCCAAAAATAAAAACTTGCTAATATGTTTCTGTATTTGATTATTTTCCTTATTTAAAGTTGATTTTAATACACATATTTTATTTTTCAGATGCGTGAATTTAAAGTGGTTGTTTTAGGAAGTGGAGGTGTTGGAAAAAGTGCTTTGACAGTTCAGTTTGTTTCAGGAATGTTTATGGAAAAATATGATCCTACTATAGAAGATTTTTATCGTAAGGAGATTGAAGTTGATTCAGCTCCTTGTGTTTTAGAAATTCTCGATACAGCTGGAACTGAACAGTTCGCTTCAATGCGAGATCTTTACATAAAAAATGGCCAGGGATTTGTAGTAGTGTACAGTATTACCAGTCACCAAACTTTTCAAGATATTAAAAACATGAAAGAACAAATTATGCGTGTCAAAAATACAGAACGTGTGCCAATTCTCCTCGTGGGCAATAAAGTGGATTTAGAAAATCAACGTGAAGTGACTACGAACGAAGGAATGGGACTTGCTCAATTATGGGGCTGTCCATTTATGGAAGCTTCAGCTCGAAATAAGTGTAATGTAAATGAAGTGTTCGCAGAAATTGTTAGAGAAATGAATTATTCAACAGTTAGAGAAAAGCAAAATTATTGCTGTTGTGTCATCCTTTGGTATGTATTATTTTAATTTCATATTTTGGCTAATTATTTATTGTATCTTTTATTTATGTAAAAATACATAGATTTCAGTGCATAATAGTTAACATTAATATTTAAAGTTATGAAGGAGTTATTTACTCTCTAAAAATTTTATTTCTAGTTAATCTTAAACTCCTATCATTGTGCAAATGATATGTTTGGTAAATTCTTTTAATCTGGTGCAGTATAGCCATGTCTAGAGTGTTTCAGTGGGGCGGCTCGCCCCAATACCCTTTTTCCGGTAAAATCCCGCACTTTTTCCTTCATGTAAATAACATTACAGCTGTGGAATGTAAAGTTTAGCCATCATTATGTATACTTTATGTCAGTTTAACTTTGCAAAAAAAAAAAAGTTTCTTTAGTATTTTAATGAAAATACACAAGCAATATTTTAGTTTTAATGAAAGTTAATTTAGCTCTTTTGATACTGTTGATTTTTTTTTTTTTTTCCTTCTTAACTTGGTTATCTCCAATTTTGTTTTCTATTTTTTTTTGTTCACGAATAATTTTAACCAAATATCTGTATTTGTGATTTTAAGAAACATGAATCAGTAAAGTATAAAGCAAAATTAGCACTAGCTATCGATCACATGGTTATTTACACAAAAAAGTGGCCACTAATAAATTTGCCTTTGGTGGCCACTTTTTTGGCTGCCTGTTATGTTTCGAAAAAGTATTTGTCAGTTTCCTGTTGTAGATTAATTTGCGGTGAAAGTTATATATTGATGTATTGTTATTTTCAGAAGAATGTTCTATCTTTTATTCAATAACAATTTGTAGCTGCAACAAACTATTTATTTCATTAGCATGTCACATTTTTCTGAATCAACTTACTTTATTCTTTTAACCTATTTTCAGAATTTTGAGTAGCTCTGCTATTTTATAAAATTATCTAAAACATATTTTATAAATTAAATTACACCACTGAATTCAGCAGAAAAACAAATTAACTGAAAAAAAAAAGTTATTTTGAAAATTGTATTTTTTTTTGTAGTATTTAACAAAATGCTTGTTTTGCTTTATGAATGTCTGTCAGTTATCACTGGAACTGTCCCATAATGATTTTGTAAAAGTATTCATAAGTTTATTAGCACTAGCATGATTAATTTTGATTGGATAATTTTATATCGCTACTAATTTATACAGAAGTTTTTTAAACATATTTTTGTCTTTATCATTCTAATTAAAAATGAAATGACCACTAATTGTGAAAAAAAGGTAGCCAGTAAAAAACTGCTGGTGACCACTTCCCAATTTTAAGATCTGTTCTAAGCAGATGAGGTTTGTGCTAAAAATAGAAAAGTTAGGGTGCCTTTCACAAAAAAAAAAAAAAAAAAAAAAAAAAGTGAAAAGTATAATTCTTTTTATTTTAGAAGTAATTCAGTTAAGTAAAAAAAAAAAAAATAAAAAAGCATCAAATTGAAATGAAGTCTTGAGTTAAATATCTTTGTGTTCTATGAAAATTTCAGAGTACTATTTCTCGTACTTTTCTTGATGTTTGAATTTAAAAGCAAGAGTACCTAATATAGACACCAACTACTTATGCTTCGAAAACCTAGAATGTTGTTGCCACCACATGACTTTCTTCTATATTTTCTATACAAATTCACTACATATGCAAATTCACTCTGTAAAAATAATTTATTAAAATCATTTAGTAAAATTATCTTCTATGATAATGCAGTACAATTTCAATATTAGAGAAGTAGTATTATCCAAAAAAAAGTTCATTTTGTTCTCAATATGTATATTATTATATGTTTGTTAAAAATGGAAAAAAAAAAAACTTTCTTTTAAATTATCGCAGATCAGTGGTTCAACCATTCATTTTAAAGTGAGCTCTTTTGAAAAATACCCATCATGAAAATTTATTCCCCTCGAGGGGAGATTCCCCCTCCTCCCCCCCCCCCCCCCCCAGAGGGAGGGGGGTGATGCTCCTACATATACAAATTTTTTTTTCCCAGATGACTGCATTATAAAATTCTTGTAAATTTCATAGTGATTATTAAAAAAATAATTCTCTTTATGCCCATTTATACAAAATTTTGTCCTATACCATCATGTTAAAAATTTAGAAAAAGTGGGATAATGCAACCTGTAAGACAATTTTTACCAAAAGTTGAAAAATGTTGGAGAAAAAGTTGAAAATTTATGTCAAAGTGTAACTACATACCAATTTGTATGAAATTCTGTGCAGGTCTGTAACAGTCAGACAGAAATTTTCTAAAAATGGTCATATCGGGTTCTACAGCTCTCAAAACGTGTAAATTCATCAAAAAACTGAGGTCGAAAATTTTCACGAATCCAATATTTTCAATTTAGAAATTTTTATTCGTGAATTCATCAACCAGGAATTCATCCAATATTTTCTTCTATTGAATATAGAAGAAAGTACAAATTTTAAAAAATGTCAATATTAAAAAGTAGTAGTAGTTATTACAGTGAAACTTGAATAATTCGAACTTGTTTAATTCGAAATTCTGGATAATTCGAATTTTTTTAGTCGGTCCCTTGAATTTTGTATTAAAATAATGTTAAAAAATCATGGATAATTCGAATTCTATTTTGGATAATTCGAATTTTTCGTACGATTACCTTTAAAATATTACAGTAAAATTTGTTCCCGAAATTTTTCTCAGTTAAAAATGCATTATTTTTTTTAAGTCTTTCAAAAGAAGGATTAGGAAATGCAAGAGTATTTCCTACCAGTGCATCAGACAGTATAGTCCATATACATGAACTTCCAGGTTTTTTTTTAATTGATAGTCATGTCTAATGTAGAAGATTCTGTTTTTGTGTCAATTGATGGGTTGAAGTCATATGCTATGACACGAAGATTGTACTTAAAGAAGCAATCAAAATTACCTGACTATTTTAAAAATGTGTTGAATACATCATAAATTAAATTACTTCACCTTAAATAATGTCCTTATTCGTTTTCACAGTACGTATTTCGGGTGCTAGTGCACCCGTCTTCAGGTGAGATGTGACACTCTTCAGTTGCTTTGTTGTCTGTTGGGAACTTCAGATTTGTCACTTCACTTCGCTTAACTTTGTGATAGTTGGTGATATTAATAATAAATCTCTATGGTAGAATTATTATGAATGTGGTAGAATCATTATGGTAGAAGATAATGAAGTTGTCTTGCTTTTTTTTTTTTTTTCCCATGTTTGAGCAGATTTTCATTCACTCCTTCAATATTTGCTTCTTTCTTTTCTTCTTCTACCCATGTACACATAATAAATAAAATTATTTAATTCATAAAATGATGTTAATGAAATTGATTCAACACTTTCATCAAAGTAACTAACTATAACTATGTACATTTTCAAGATTTTTCTACTCCCATTCTTTTTTATCCATTCAAAAACAATCCTAACCAAAAATATCATACTTCTTCCTTTTTACTCATTAAATAAAATATATATATATATATATTAAATTATTTAATTCCTTTACAATACTCAGCAAATGAGAGAAAGATGAAAATACCAACAATGAATTTAATAATTAGATGTATTACGTATAAATTTATTGTCACAATTACCATTTAAGTAAATTTCACTGAATAGTAAAAACATGTTAAAGTACTTACGCAGAAGAGAAATGACGTATATCACTAAAACCTAAACTATGAGTTAGTAGTCTTAATCCATTAGTCCAGTAAATTCATGCAACACAAGATAAGAATTGAAAGAAATTAACCAAAATGACTATTATATATATATACATTTTTTTTTTTTTTTTAAATCTTTTCCAAGTGCTCTTAACTGACAGAATTGTGATTGTCATATGGATTATT
Organism: Salticus scenicus; assembly: GCA_963930645.1. Lineage (NCBI taxonomy): Eukaryota > Metazoa > Arthropoda > Arachnida > Araneae > Salticidae > Salticus > Salticus scenicus. The sequence continues at coordinate 126,183,942 of OZ005652.1, read as the reverse complement.
TCTTGCATTGTAATAAAGTGTGTGCATATCCTTTATTAAGTACTGAAATAGTTATATTGGTAAGGTTTTCTTTGAATTCAAATGAGTTTGGAAAAGTCATGTAAAGTCAGAGAATTTTGACTAATTTTGTGGAAATAAGCTATATATTTGGAAGCTTGTTATTGCAAATTGCTAAATTGTTTGCTAATTTTGTGAATTTTTTTTGGTAAATTAACAGCGTAAGTTAAAAAAAAAAAAAAAAAAAAAAAAAGGTGAAAAATAGATATGGAAAAATTGGGGAATTTGGAAATGTTCTAATGTTAAGCACCCTGTATTTGTTTGGCAAACTTGAATTCATTGTACATTTATATTACTATTATGAAACTGATAAGTATCATATTGCATCTCCCAGTTTAGAATGTATGTTCATTGTTTTCCTTATTTAGCATTTTGGGGGAAATAATTTATCACTTCACAAATTTATTTTGAGAACATTGGATTTTTTAGCTTCTTTTTCTTAATTTTGTATATTTAGAAAATGTTAACAATCTCATTAAGATAACTATTTGATAACCCTTTTTCTGTAGCTTTCTTTTTATGCATTTTAATGAAATAAGCTGCAACATATGTATATATGTATGGGAAAAGTCAGTCGTTCAAAATTTTAAAAAAAAAAGTTTGTCATGTTCCCTTTACTCCTCATTCCTGATAAAAATCAAATATATTAAGCATGGCTGTATATTGAAGAAACACATGGGCATGTCATGCATAGGTACTTTACTTTTTTGGAAAAAACCTTTTTTTTTTTTTTTTTGGTGGAGAAATAAGTATCAATACTAGTGATCCCCAATAGCACAATATGTTCTGTCGTAATTTTCCAAGTAATCAAAAATGTATCATTATTTTATTTACTATTTTTAATCCATGGGCAACAGATACTTTTTTAGTTATTTTTTAGTTTTGTGCATAGTTACTTTATAATTTTTTTTATAATTTTATAATATACACAACCAAACTTACTATGAAGAAGATAAATTTTACTATATTTAGTAATTTTCAGTATACTGCAGTAGGATTTGATTACTTTGTTATTATACTAAATTAGAGTTGTAAAATTCTCGAGAATATTCTCCTTGATGAGAATGAATGAGAATATTCTTATAGAAACTATAATAATAGGCAATTTTGAAATGTGTGCTCTGTATAAGTATTAATTTATGCAGAAATTTTAGAATTTTTTGAGCTTTTGCTTTTAATAAAACAATCGGATTGATTAAAGAAATAATTAAATTTATTTAGTTGCCAGTTTTAAAATAAAATTAATTCTTTAGGGCTAAAAGATATAATCTTGTAAATTATTGAACATGAAATATAGTCATAATCCAAGAAGCAACAAAGCATTAAAAATGAAACATTTTTAAATTTCATTAACAATATTATTTATAAAAGGTGACATTAAAAAAAAAAAAAAAAAAATTCTAATTATGTATTTATATTTTTGCTTTAAAATGTTTTACACGTATTCGTATGAGATAAAAATGAATTTATCCAACAGCTATTTAAAGAGTAAACATTTGACATTGTTTTCAAATGAAAAAGAAAAAGTGTGTTGGCAGAAAAGGTGGCAATTTGATGTACGTAGACAATATTAAATTAAAGCAAAATAAAAAAAAAAAACAAAAACAGTTGAGTTTATACAAAGTAGGTAATATTGATGATAAAGAATTAGATAAGTTGTCTATCATTGAAGAAGCTAGCTTAATTGATCTTTTATCAGAAAGTGAGTCTGACTGTTCGTTTTGATTCTAAATTTTATGTAATGAGTAACCAATTAGAAAATTAAATTTCATTTTTAAACTATTTTTTATTTTGGTTTTTAATTTAAATGTAACATATTTATTATAAATTGCTAAATTATATAATTTAAATTTGCTAATTTCAGGTATAATTTTAAATTTTATTTTTAAACTTTAAAACTTTTGATTCAGAGGTTTTTTCAAACAAATTAATTTTCATGCCCAAACTATCGAATTATTAATTAAAAATCTTAAATGATGCACTGATAGCAGTTTTGGCCAAATACCGAATACTTTTCAAACTGAATAGTAACTATTCGGTATTTCCGAATAGTAACTACCACTTATATTTAGAAATATTTTAATTTTTAATTATGAAAAATTATTATAAAAAATTTTTAGAAACAGTGGTTTATTTAAATATAAAAAAATTTTTAGAAAATATTACTTGAACATATAAAATTTCTTGAATAACAATATCTTGTCGCACCTATTCAAGTACATATATACTATGTTGCCAACATTTTAATTTATTCTGTAGCATTTTTTATTCCATGCCAATTTTTTTTAAAGAGTAATTTTTTCTTATTACATTGCAGAAAAATGCTCTAAAAGTAAAGTGATGCAAAATAGAGGCAGGGCTAAAAATGCTCCAGAGTAAATTAAAATTTTGGCAATTGAGACATAATTAAAAAATGCAGCATTTGAGAAAAATAAACTTAAATTACAATAAGTATTGAGATGCACACTTTTTTAGGTTAAAAAAAAAAAAACATAAATTGAAAATTATTGTTATTCCTTAATGTGTCAGGTTTTGGTGCACTTACTTTTAAAGCATTGGCTAGCTTACATTAAAACTGACACAAAGCCTCACATGTGGATAAATTGTGAGATATAGATGTGATGCTTTTTGTGCATATGTTGGGGTACTTCATACATATTTTTCAATGACAAACTCAAATTTGCTCTTTTATGACCTGTGTCATTTTTACCTTGCCAGGGTGCAATGTTCCTATTTGGCAGACATCAGGCACGCTTCTTGTTAATTCAACTTTAAAAACATGCCATCATTATACTGTTACTACAAAAGAGAATTTTTGCTAGATATTATTAATTGTTATGATTAATGCAATTAATAATTAATTTTCTTTAATATTATTTTAGAAACTATATTAAACAATTTGTTTTCAATTAAATATCAGTTATTTCTTAATTATTCTGAATAATCTTAATTTAATAATAATTAAAAATAGCAGTAAAAGTATGCAAGAATTTTTTCAAACAATTTAACATTTTTAAAGTTAAATTTTTATATATTCAGCCAATTCGAAAATTCAGCAGTATAGCCGAAAAGGCTGAATCTTCGATACATCCCTAATAAACATATGTTTTGTACATAAAATTAGGATTACAGAAATATGAATTATATGAATTTGATTTCTTAAGTAAATGCACAGGATTATTTAGGTATTTATTTTTTTTTTTTAATTTGAAATTTTTTATATATACAAAAAAAAAAAAACATATATATATATATATATATGTATTCTCTATATTCAGATTTTAATAATGATGGTATAGTTACAAATAGGAAACTTCAGGCATAAAAAAATTTAAATTTGTATTTTAATATGAACAATTATTCATCATTTACTGTTAAATGTTTTTTGTCTTGAATATGTACTGAATGTTTAGAAGAATTGGTTTGTGGAACTTATCAGAGAATATTCTCAGATTCAGAATTATTATTTGTAAAGTGAATATCATGAAATAAGGTCTTTATGTTCTAGATATGCATGTGTCAAATGGATTGATTATGAATGAGTTTTATAATTTAAGTCATAAATATGAAAAAAAAATATATATGTGATTTAACAATATATATATATATAGGATATATATAAATAATAGATAACGTAATAAAATTTAATCTTAAAATTTAGCAATTAATAGAACTAAAACAATAACAGCACACAAAAATATAGAACTGAATTTAACATAGAGGAAATAATGACACAAAAAGTTGCGATATAGATTAAGAACCAATGAGTTACGATAGTAACTTAAAATACTTACACCGACCTGAATGATAATTAAAAAAGGACCATTAAACTTATGAGAGAAAAAACAAATAATTAACCACAGAATTAATTGGATATAAATGCTTAAAATTAGAAGCATACTTATCAAGGGGCGCATACTCCATAAAGCTGTGAAAGCTGCAACGATTTCGTAAAACGATATTGCTAATCATAGCAATTTATATCATTTCACGCCCCAATTGAAGCAGCAAGAACCATAAATAAATATATATAATATATATATATATATATATATATATATTGTACAAATGTAGGAATGTGGAAACTTTAATTTTAAATACAATAAAGTAACATTAGATGAGCGCAATGCTGCTCCTTGCTAATGTACAATATAAATCTAAATAAAATGAAAAAGAAAAACATCAACATATGTAACTGAAGGGGAGCGAAAGAGAAAATGGAGACAAAAGTATCAAAATGGCAGGGGGGAGTTGTGACCACCCCACTCCGGTCGTAAAACATGTTTAACCGAAGTGGGGTGGTCACAACTCCCCCCTGCCATTTTGATACTTTTGTCTCCATTTTTTCTTTCCCTCCTCTTCAATTACATATGTTGATGTTTTTCTTTTTCATTCTATTTAGATTTATATATATATATATATATATATATATATATATATATATATATATATATATATATTCTCGATTATTCTCCAAATTTGGAACTTCAGAGAATATTAAGAATATTCTCGTCTGAGAATATGCTTATGATTAAAAAAAAAAAAAAATGTTTGAACGATATGATTCTGGATAAATGGTTCTGTACTGTACTAGAATGGTATAAATAATATTGATAGAAACTTAAAATATACATGTTCTAAAATAATTAAATGCAAAAATTTCATTGAACTGCTGTCAAAGCTGGTAGATGGGAAGTGCAATGTTCGATCTCAGGTCACGCTCATCGACCTAGCTGTTCGGTGTTTTTCACGGTTTTCTCCGAAACTTGTGCAAATACGGGCTAGATTCCTTAGAAAGACCCTCACGGAGGGCATTTCACCTGTAGGCCCACCTATAGTCAATCGGCCTTAAACCGTACAACCTCGAACTGTACAATCTTATATTTATTCAGTCTGAGATCAGTCTGTTATTTTCACCAATTTCAGGGCCAAAAAATACCGAATGGGCCCTCATCCTTTATATTACACTCTACGAAGTACTTCATAAAAATCTACATAAAACTTTCTTTTTAAACATAATGCAATAACCATACACTTTGTATTCTATTATGATTTATTATGTAAAATAAAAAAGTTATATTTTAATATATGAAATAAAACTATTTATTTGTCAGATCTAAGCAATTTTTTAATAAAAATATGTATTCTGCATTGGGTTAATTCCACCTTTATATGGAATTACTGCTTTAATGCACAGTGGCTTAGTATTATACTGTTTTTTTATATAAATCTCAAAAATTTCACTGTGCTAAACATTGTAAATAATTTTTCTAGTTTTTTTGCAAACTCATAGGCTGCAAATTTTGAATCTTCCTTTCTCTTCCCGTGCCTTTCTATGACTAAACATTTTCGAGTGAATTAAGATTAGGACTGTTTCCAAGTCTAATAAAGAAGAAATTCTACAATATTCTTTGTGGGATTTAACTTAGAGTGAAAATGATATTATTAGTTACAGAATTATAGGTGCTCATCTATATATTAATAGGCAAGCATAAAATTTGTTGTCCCTTTTTAACATATTAATTATGGGAGTAGAGGGTTGAAAATGGTATCATTCGAAAGGTATGGTTAGCCGGAAGGTGCAAATACAAATATTATTTTCTTACGATGTCAAGAAGGTATTTAAAAATACATTTATTTTTTATGCATTTCCCCCCATTTTTCCCTTTTATACACGTATTCCTTCACATTAAAAAATACCTAAAAGTAGAAAGTTGTTAAATCTGGCAATTTCATAAAGCTCAAATAAAACCATAGACACAGTAATTTGTATAATGTAGCATCATTATACGCAAGCGAAGTGATGACGTCACTGTCTGTCCATGGAGCCATGTAAAAGATTTTCTATGTTAATTGTCCATTGAATTTTTTGTAAAAAATTATTTAAAAAAAACGGAAATTATCTGCCGATTTTAATTCCGATATTTGGGTATAGTTATATATAAGTTATTGTCTACATGTGTTTGATTGAGTTATTTTTTCTGTAAAATTGATAAAATTTTAATTTAAAATCACAAAACTCCAGAAAAAAAATGGCAAACTTCCAGTTTTGAATGTAAACATAAACATTTCATTTCAAAGGGTGATATTTAAACAATAAATATTGAACTAATATACTAAATAAAAGGAAAATGGATTTGTTACTAACTGCTGCATGCATAAGTAGACGATACAGAAAAAATTCCGATTTCCGTTTTTTGCTGAATTTACATGTTTTGAGCTTTCTTTACGTTTCAATTAACTGAAATTGGCTACTTATTTTTTAAAAAAGTGTCTTTATTGCTAGCTTTTGTGGGTAAAAGAAGCAAGTAACATAATACATAAAAAATTTGATTTCCGGTTTTCGATGAATTTACACGTTTTGAGATTTCCTTGCATTTTAATTAAGTGAAATTAGTGAAATTGACTACTTATTTTTATTTTTTAAAAAGTGGATTTATTATTCTTTCCTCTGCATATATAAGTAGAAAATATAAGATTCAGAAATGTTTTAGATTTTCGGTTTTCGATAAAGTTACACGTTTTGAAATTTCCCGAACTCAATTCGACCATTTTTGAAAAATATCTTTTTTTTTTTTTTTTTTTTTTTTTTGTTCAAACACTGTACTTTATGAACCAATCGAATTAATTTAACAGAATTTGATACTTGGTTGGACCTTGGTCTGACATGGTACCTATTAGCTTCTGGGCTGTATCACACAACAAGGGGCATTTTCACGTTGCGATTTTCTCTCATTTCAGGAAAGGCTAACATCTACAGAGTAAAACTCTGCTGATTCAGTTAGAGTGAATATTGGCAAGCAATTGCCGCAGCTGTGTTGCAATTGCATTCCGTTTAGGACAAGGCAATAACTTTGCTTTGCCTCGCTTTGCAAAAAAATGGTTGAGTTTCGACCACTGGGCGATACTAGTGGTAATAGATATGTAATTTTAACAATTTGATTCAAATTGATGTACCACAGACGCCGTACAGCAAGGTGCATTATCATCATGAAATGCTGTTTGAAAAAAGTCTGAAATACATCCAAAATAGTTGGTCAGTCACCACTTTTATAATCACAGTGTTTTATTTTGAGTTAATTGATCCCTTGAGCATGAAAATTTGCCCGATTCCTTGAAAAATTGTGCACCTCCGAACTATAATGTATGGAGAAAATGTCACTTTTTTAAGATTGCAATTTTCATTAAAGTCTGTCACATTTTCATCCTCATTCTAGCTTTTTCAACTGCTAGAAATAAAGAAAACTTGATTCATCAGAGAAAAACAGTTTGTCCTAATAATTGATAATGTTTTTAAGTTTTTGGTCAACTAAAGTATTGTTTTTTGCTAATTCTTTTCCTTAATAATGGCTTTTTTCGCAGATCTTCTGTTCTTTAACCTGCTTTGTTTAATTGTTCCCACATTGTTTTTGTAGAAAGTAATTTACTATACACTTTTTTAAAATCTCTTAAGTTCTAAACATGATACAAATCGATTTTTTAAACATTCGCTTTTTAACTTGCGATTATCTTGCTTGGATGAGCAATATGGCCACCTAAAGCCAAATTTCCTGTTTAAACGCCCAAAAATTTTTATATTTTGCTGAAAACCATCTTGCCAATATTTCGTTAACATTTAATTATTTTGTCATCTCATGTATTAAAATATTTTTTGATTTTCATTCAAAAATTAATACTTTTTGTGCCATCGTTATTTGCCTTATTCTTACTATTTTTGAGATAATTTCTAAAATTACAGTTTTTCTGACAATTGCATCTTGTTTTTAACAGTGGACGCAGTGCTAAAGTGTAAGTGGAGGAAAACATAATAAAATCTGTTCGAAAATTTGCTTTTTAAATGATAAAATTGGCAGTTGTAGAAGGTGAAAAGGAAAATATTCAAGTGCGGCTTTTTTTTTTTTTTTTTTTTTTTTTTTGCTTAGTGTATATTACTTTGTTAAAATGTTTTGATATGTATGTATGTAATTTGAAAAAACTTCTTTTTAAAGCTAAATTTTCAAAACTTGTATATATCTCATTGGTCAACATAAAAAATTGGGATGTAAAAAGCACTCACTGTTAAAAATTTCTGTAAATTTACTGTAAATATTTATCCAGAGTCTCTGTAAATTTACAGTAATTTTTAGTTATAAGCAAATAATTGAGATTCTCAATCTTTATTCTGTATTTTTACCTAATTTTATTACTACTCTTGCTTTTAAATTCAAACATCAAGAAAAGTACGAGAAATAGTACTCTGAAATTTTCATAGAACACAAAGATATTTAACTCAAGACTTCATTTCAATTTGATGCTTTTTTATTTTTTTTTTTTTACTTAACTGAATTACTTCTAAAATAAAAAGAATTATACTTTTCACTTTTTTTTTTTTTTTTGTGAAAGGCACCCACCCTAACTTTTCTATTTTTAGCACAAACCTCATCTGCTTAGAACAGATCTTAAAATTGGGAAGTGGTCACCAGCAGTTTTTTACTGGCTACTTTTTTTCACAATTAGTGGTCATTTCATTTTTAATTAGAATGATAAAGACAAAAATATGTTTAAAAAACTTCTGTATAAATTAGTAGCGATATAAAATTATCCAATCAAAATTAATCATGCTAGTGCTAATAAAATTATAAATACTTTTACAAAATCATTATGGGACAGTTCCAGTGATAACTGACAGACATTCATAAAGCAAAACAAGCATTTTGTTAAATACTACAAAAAAAAAAAAAAAATACAATTTTCAAAATAACTTTTTTTTTTTCAGTTAATTTGTTTTTCTGCTGAATTCAGTGGTGTAATTTAATTTATAAAATATGTTTTAGATAATTTTATAAAATAGCAGAGCTACTCAAAATTCTGAAAGTAGGTTAAAAGAATAAAGTAAGTTGATTCAGAAAAATGTGACATGCTATTGAAATAAATAGTTTGTTGCAGCTACAAATTGTTATTGAATAAAAGATAGAACATTCTTCTGAAAATAACAATACATCAATATATAACTTTCACCGCAAATTAATCTACAACAGGAAACTGACAAATACTTTTTCGAAACATAACAGGCAGCCAAAAAAGTGGCCACCAAAGGCAAATTTATTAGTGGCCACTTTTTTGTGTAAATAACCATGTGATCGATAGCTAGTGCTAATTTTGCTTTAATTATTTAATTAAAATTAAAAGTAACTTTAGAGAAAGCATTCTAAGTCTGAAATATATTCTCAACAATAATTAATTTAATTAATATTAGTTATTAAAATGAATGTATAAAATAAGTATTTTAACATCTTCATTTATTTTTCTCTGTAATTTTACGTAAGACTTAAGATAATAGATTACACAGAGTTTTCTGTTGAAATTTTTAACATTGCTTTCTATCAGTGCTCATTTTTCATCATCTTAAAAAGGTGCCAGATATTGGGGAGGTAATTAAAGTAAACACATGAAATGAATTGGTCACTCTTACCTCTAGTTTGGACATCGAGTAAATAATTGTGCAGTGTATTTATGGACATGTGTGACTGTGAATTGGTAAAAGAAAAGAGATTCAAAATTATTTCTTTTCTTGCTGAAAGGTGTTTTGTAGAACATGCCAGTATATATTACAATATACTTATTAGAAAGATTTGTATATAAATATTTCCTTTTTTTTAAAAAAAATATATATATATATATCTCCATACTACTATAAATTATGGCAAAGTTTAAAATCCTTTCTCCTTTTTTTTTTTTAAAATGGATTTGCATGTTTCGAAATATAATTGAGAGAAAAAGTTGTTAGTTGAAATTTAATAATATAAAGCTTTTTATTTATTTATTTAATACTTTTTTAAGTGTTTTTGAATTATATGTGTTTTGCAAAAATTCATGCATTTAAAATTATTGAAAGGTTGAAAAGGTAAAAACAATTAATAAAATGGGAGATTCTAAACAATAACTACAAGCAATAAATTGAATATGCTTTATTTAAAGAAAACAACTAATTATTTAGAAAAAATAAAATCATCTAAATGTCTTTATGTTTTAGGATATCAGATATCTGGTCATTTATATTTAATATAATTTACCAAAAAAATTATCACCGTTTCGAGTCATGTGATTCTGACATTACTGTTTTTTATTTAAGAAAAATGTATTTATTGAAAAGAAATTTTACAAAAACGCATATGAATATTTAAAAACATTTAAGAAATTATTTTAAAGAAAGAGTGTTTATTAGATTATTTCACTTAATATAGTTTTTCTTTAAGTAGCATTGCTTAGATAGTTACTTTTGGACATAACAAAATGTTTCCTTCTGTAAAAGTCTAATTTATTTTCAAAAAGCATTAAGCCAGTATTACTTTCTGATGAAGAAATTATCACACTCATCACTGTTCTATGCTTACTTGTCATTTTCCGTTAAAATCACTTGAAAATTAGTTATAACTTTTTCTGGTGCTATAGGATTTTGAATCGGTTAACATTTTGGATGTCCAAAATTCACACTTTTAGTCCAAAATAATAAAATTTTAAGATATTTAATACAAATCTCTTACAATAAATTGTATCAATTCTTGTCTTTGAATTGAATTAGAATTACAGTGAAAAAACTAAAGTCAATGAGAATTACATTTATATTTATTATTAAAGCTTAAAGTTATGGTGTGTATTCTGTAGCCCACCTTTTGAGAACTGCCCAAATACAGTGTGGTTAAAAGTAAAATAAGAGGCACAAAGCAAAATAAACTTTCTTTTTATTTATTTATTTTTTTATTTCACAACATTACAATATCATCTTCTAGAAAACTAAAGAATGTTTAAATCATGAAAATTTAAGATATTTTATTCTGTCTTCAGTGACCAGCTGATTTATAATTCCTGGGAATATTTTGTGTGGGGCAAATATTACCAGGCTATTATGATTTTTGAAAATCTTGATAGCAGCAATAGCAAACTCCCATTTGCAGGTATTTGCAATGTCCTTCCCATTGCTAAACATTTACAGCTTTCCATGCAAGCTATCCTGCTCACTGGTACCGTCCGTCTTCTTGTCGAATTAAACAGTTGGCTTACTACTTTATGTAGTTTCTGAAATAAAAATGGTATTAGTAAAAATAATTTCGTATTTCTAAAAATATTGAAAGCTTCAAAACAGTGAAAATTTAATTACATTTTGTGTAGATCGGGTTTAACCTGACAAAGTTTCTTTAGTCAAAATGCTCAAGCAGTACTTTAACTTTTTTGAAAGTTAATTTAATTCTTTAGATACTATTGATTTTTATTTGTTAATTTGGTTATCCCCAATTTTGTTTTCTATTTCTTTTGTTCATTAATGGTTTTAAATCAAGTATCCATACTTGTGATTATGAAACATGAGTCTGTGAAACTTTAGATTCCAACAATAGAAAAAGAGGCAGCTATATCTTTATGTGCAAGATGAAAAAGTGATTTTAAAAAAGGAGTAATGGGTAGGAGTAGAATATTGTGCAATAGCAGTGCTGAAAACACTTCTGTGAAGCAAATTTTGAATCCTGACATATTGTGAAATGTTTTTACATTTAAATTTTGTCAATCATTAAAAATCAATATTAAATCCAAATGTACTAAATAAGGATTCTAAATATTTTCAGTGGTTTTGCAATTTTTGCTCATGAATATTTGAATAAAAATTAGAGGTTAATATTATATAGGCATTTTATGAAATTATTCAGTTTTTGCTTTTTAGGTAAATTCTTACTTTGGCAAAATGAGGAGAAAAAAACCCCTGCTGTAGATGTAACATGTAACTTGTGTATACAGTATATTTAGACAAACTTACTGTTTATGATTTAAACGTCAAATTATTAAATCTCCTTATTCTAATATCAGATGGTGTTGTTAAATTTATCAGCACAAAGTTTTAAATGTTAGCATGCTAAATGATTATTACAGAATAAGATGAGGGAAAAAAAAAGTTTTGTTCTTTATATGTGAAAAACTTAATTTCAAGATAAAATGATAGCAAAATGTATAAAAATATAGGGGGGAGAGGGGATGAATGGGGCATTTTTCATGTTTTTATTGATAACGTCGGCCATATGTAATTCAGAATTTTGCAACATTGCTCATAAGTACACTTCAGTAATCAGTTTTACATGCATATGGGGATGAATGGGACATGACTGGAGATAACAAAGAAAAGAAAACAAAATGGAAAGTAAATAATTTTTTTAAGTTAAATTGGTTTATGAGATTTTATTACACACTATGAATTCACTGAAATTAACATAAACAGATGCATTGACTGAAATTAACATCAAAACACAAAAGTCTTTTGGTTCGTGCAGTTCCTAGTGCTCTAGGCTTTGATAATTTAATCTAATAAGACCTAATCTAAAAATAAATAAATGACACTAGAAAGAGATAAATCATTATAATAGAGTACAAATTATCCAGATAAATTTTTGTTTCCGACTAATCGGGAAAATCAACATTCTATTCTGTATTATATTAAAAATAACCAGAATTTATTTAATTAGCTTGATTGAAATTGTGATTTTAAGCAAATTATTATTAGTTTATTTTTTTTATTTATTATTGATTTAATTTGCATTGAATATTCTAACTTATAATTTTTTAATCATAATTATTATAAACAAAAATCAGAACAATTAATTTGAATTTTTTTTTTTCTAAGTCCACAAAATTAAGAATCCTGATAATCAATATGGCTAATTTACTTTTTAACATAATTCTTGTGTAAAATTTTAAATTAGTACATAGTGGGCAGGGTTAGAAATAAGCAGTCGTTAGTTGTATTTTGCGACCAGTTTTTTCATTTTGATTCCTAGAATTCCAATCATAGGTGCTGTGAAGTAGTTTGTCTTGTAAAGTAGTTTACTATTGTCCGTGAACTTAGTGGATCCATCTTGTAGATTGCTTCCTAAAATACCCAGGCTGGAAATCCAAGTCTTCAAAAAGGAGTGATACTTGACAATAAATAATAAAAGTCACTTGCAATAGAAATCGTTCTTTATTTTTATGTTAAAAAAACATGAATTATCAAGCATTCACTTATAATGGTTCTCATATGATCTAAAAAGGAAGAGAGAGAGAGGGAGAGCAAACGAGTGCAGTTGTTTCTTAAACCAGTAAACAAAAGATACTGACGGTTTTGATGCGAGAGGAATACTGAATTGCATTCGCCAATTCAAACCCGAAATTAATAAACCAATGCCAAATAAAGCGCCAAAAGAATGTTCCAATTGGTTAATTCAAAAATTTAATCCGTTATTCAAAAGACAAAGCCAAGCCTGGCAACACAAATTACGCCAAAGTAATTATATTTTTATTGGCGCCATCAATATATCATTAAGAATTTATCTGTTCTTTTTTTATTTTATTATTATTATTAAAAGAAACGAGTTGACGCCAAAGAGACTGAACAAAGTCATTATGATAGCACAAATGACAGGAAATGAAATAAATTTTGCAACTTCTGTTTATATTATAAGGTAATTTAGACAAATAAATTATTTTCTATCTATGATTAAATGAGATATTGAACATAACGTTATTGAAAAGGGGGAAATGTATCTATCTACAAACGAATAAGTCCCCTAGTGAAAATACAAATTAAATTAAATAGAGATTGCCTTTTATAATAGAATGAATTGAATTCAGAGGATATTACAAAATAAAATGTTCTTTTTATTGGAATAAATTAAATTAGATTTTATATGTTAAATGAATGAATTAATTTTATAACTATTCTTAATAAATTGACTTTTTTATTTAAAATTATAAATTGAATTATTTAGAAATAAATTAAATATTTAAAAGAACATATGTGTGAACTTGTTCTCACATATTTCTCCCCAATGCCCTAAAAAAAAAAAAAAAAAAAAAAAGTTTGCTCTCTCTCACCTAGAAACAGCACATGACAATTTGAATATCTCAAGTAATATTGCTGAAAACAATACAAATAATCTTTTGTCAAACAACAATAAAAACAAAGGTGGCATATAAGACTAAATTTGAAAATCTAAATAATATACATAGTTATAGAACAACTCACAAGACATATCATTGTTATAACATTGTGTATTGAACATGAAATAGTTATCTAATTAGTGAAGTATACTAGTGTGACACAATATATAACTTGTTGAAAATATCAAAGTTCCCATTCACAAAATGGAATATATGCTTGAGAAAAGGAAAAGGAAATCAGTAGAAAAAAAAATGTAAATCAACTCATTTAAATTTTTAATTGTTAATTTAAATAAAATAATATAGCATTAATATGAAAAATTCCAAATAATTTTAGAGTATATAAAATTTATTCTGCACGTGAAAATCTAAATTTTAACAAAATGAGCCAGAGAGTGTAGAATAGTACAATAGCTATGACCAACATGGTTTTGTGATGCCATACCGAACACAGCGTAATGAACTAAATGTGAGGGAAGCAGAAGAGGCTTCATGTTGTGCAAAAATGACAACCAGCATTCTGCAAAGTGACATAATGAAATGTCCTTTGTATATGTAAAAAAATGTGTAGAAAAAAAAATCTAGCCCTATGTTAAAAAAAGATCGCACATGTAATAGTTCTAGTAATGTTTTAAAGAAAAACAAATTATTTTTATTTTTGTATTATAATTTATTTTCTCTGCAGAAATTATGAAGAAACTTTATTTCAATCTATTGTGTTGTTCAAAAATTATTAAAAAATACACTTATGAAATAATTTCCTTTTCCTGAACAGAACTTTAACAAGTAATTAGTATTTGAAAAATTAATTTATATAATTTTTTAACAAAATTGGCAGCGATAAAAATTAAAATTCTTTTAATTTAGATGTAACAAGACAAAACCATGAAGAAAAATTGTCAAAAACTGCAAAATTTCTAAACATATATAGTTTTAGAATTAAGTTGAGAATTAAGTTATTTTATCAAGCCTAAGTAATAACTAATATATTTCTTACGAATGTAAACAAATAGGCTATAAAAATATCAGAAATTACTGTAAATTGACAAAGAAATACAAATTATTTACCTATTTATTTATTTTTGTGTATATACTATTATAACCAGTTTTTTTTTTTTTTTTTTCTTTTAATTCTTGTGTAAAAATTCTTGTAAAAATTTAATAAACAAAAATGTAAAACTATATCGCCACATGTGAACCAATAAAACATCAACTAAATGGGTCAGAGAAAATTTTGTGACAGTGTGTGTGTGTGTGTCAAACATTGGGTTGTGAGGCCATGTCTGATAAAATTGCAGAAAAGCATGGTAAACATGCGTGTACAAGAGAATAAAATAATACTATTGGATATATTTGTATTATGACTGACAAACTCATAAATCAGCCAATAATACAATGAAATTCCGACCCAAAAGAAAACATATACGGGAACACACATAGAGATCTAGCAACAAAAATATAAAATTTAAACTCTTTTTATTTGTGTGAATTAATTATTAAATTATAACTTTAAAAATTGTTGTAAAAAAATTAGAAGTCCCCTACACAATTACAGGTGTTGAAACCAATATAATGGTCGAAATCCAAAGATTATAGAAGTCATTATTATACTGACAACCAGAGCAACACAATTGTGTTTACAGGGCAAATGTGTAAGTGTAATTAAACTTGCAATCAAATGGGTGGTATGTTTTAATATTTAAATAGATTTGTAAAGTAACAACTGAAATAATTTGAAACTATTAAAAATTTAGTATATGTCTGTAAGTGTTCCACAATATATTAAAATTAAAATAAATTGCCACAAAAACAAATTATCATAGCTGTAGTGAAAGCTCTCTAATCACGAATTTAACGTGCACTAAAATGTAAACAAAAAGAAAAAGTAAGAAAAATGTTTATTAGTGTACACATAAAAAAATATAGGCCTTTTCTTTATTTAATTATTATTATTTATTTTTATTTTTTTTATTGTGTGAGGATCCTCTTAAAATAGCGCAAATAATATGTAAAGCATGGCCATAATAATAACGGTTGACCTTTTCAACAGAATACATCAACTCAAATAAATCAGTGCATATGCAAAATATATAAATATTAGTTGACCTTTTCAACAGAATACGTCAACACAATTTAAATCATCAGCTGGAATAAAATTAAACGGCAATTATATTTGCCTTCAACAAGTGTACACAAAAATATGATTCATATGATTGAATCTGCTAGCATATTTATTCATGACTTCTCATTGACAAAAATCAGTTAATCTCATTGATCATAAATCAATTCCCTTTTTTTTTTTTTTTATCTTATTATTTCTCTTAAACAATTCTCTTCATCAACAAACATTGAACTGCTATCATCATGTATTTATACAAAAATAGTCAATTAAGGTAAATGAGAAAAAAAAAAAAAAAAAAAAAATGTGTAATTCAAAATATTTGATAATCAAAAAAATAACCTTCAGTTAACTGCATTAATTATTAAACATGGTAAATTGACAAATGAAATAAATAATGTATTTTAAAATGGGTAAATGTGTGATTGTATTTTAAAACATGATTGTTCAATTTCTTTAAAAAAAATGTGCATATTATCAATTCAATGTGATATGTGTGTACAGTGTTCAAGTTGTTAATTAGCAAAAACAAATATTGCAGTGTAAAAGCTTGGTATCTAACTTAATTAAAGTAGATAAAATTAATCCTAAGCTATGATCTCAGTAATGAGTTAAAATGAAAATCATCCATCAATGTATATATATATCAACATTATCTACCAATGAAATAAAAAAAAAGGTCTTTTTTGTTATCAATTCCTGGTAAATATTCATGTAATTGAGTAAATTTGAGAATGACATGGGCAAAAACATAATTTTCAAATATCTATAAATATTCATAGCAATAGAAAAAATATTTAAAAAATAACAATAACTTTATGCAAAATAATTTTGAGAAAATAAACATATTACTACATATTACTGAAAATCAAAGTGCATGCACAATTTCTTTTTATTTTATCTATTTATTTATTTATTTTTAAACTATAATTTTAAATTGTTACCTTATGTAAATTTATGTAAAAGATCCATAAGTTATAAATTTATAGTATACTTTTTAGGAAATTGTGTGTAAATGTGAATTTAAATGGGAAGTACAAATGTACACATTTGTTGTAAATATATTATAATTATACACTTCCCTAAAAATAGTTTGTTTGGAATAATAGTGTAAAAAAATAGAGTTTTAAATTTATGTAAATTAAATTATTAAGTTTACATTTTAAAATTTCTCAAATAGGTTGCTTAAAAGTGTATGTGAATGTGTAAAATAAAAATAGGAAACATCGGTGTAAAGTTATTTCAAACACTATAATGTGCATTTTCTAATATATTTAACACATTATTTACACTAGTTCCTAAAAAAATAAAAACTAATTAAAAAAAATATGTATATGTGTATTATTTAAACCCATCGAGAAATAAAAAAAATCATTTTTAGAAATTAAAAATCTTAACAAAATTTCAAATTTAAATCCTAATAATACATTTTCATGCACACGATCCTCAAGCAATAGTATTGAAAAAAATTTAACTTTAATAAAATGACCTCTCCATACAAAAATTGACCACATCAAGTATAAGTATAAACACATATATAAGCATAACAAAGAAAAATAGATTATTAAAAAGCATATTAAAGCAAGCTATCAGTGAAAAATTTTCAACTTTTCTTTTCCTTTGAAGAATTAAACTTTCTTCCTAATTCACGAAATTGTTTATTTAAAAGAACAAATACACACATATATATTACTTTCTTTAAAAAAATGGTAATTAAAATTCAAAAGTACAATTAAAGATTTATTTATTTATTTTAAATTAGTTCTAGTTAATTGAATATTTGCATTGAAATATAAGTGCATTTGTTTATATATATATCTATATACTGAAAAAAAAAATATATATATAATAAATCTTATCTGGAAAAAAGGTTATCCCAAAATAGAATTCTTGAGACGTCACATAATGTAAAAATCTTCAGGATCTTCCGAGAGCAAATTATGTTTATTTTGTCCTCTTTATTGCTGAAAAATCTTTAAAAGCAGATACATGTCGATCTATAGAAAAAAATGTCAACACACAGTATGTTCCCATGAGCATTCGACACAAATAGTAATTAAATAAACATGCTCGGCTTTTCTCCTGTATGAGAAACGAAAAGTAGAAAGGAAGATATAATTCACGCAACATATTTTCTCCTTTGGTTTTTTTTTTCTGTACATGAAGAAACGGTGAACGCAAACACAATAACTCACACTTGATATACCACTAAATATCTTATATAAAACTGTCTTGGTAATCCGTTATTCCGCATTTATCAATCATGCAGTGGGCAGATGGGAAATCTCTAATTCTGATACGGCAAATGGACTCCCGCAGACACATGGTAATAGGAAAGGAAACAACTTTTTTTTCAAAGCTTCGCCTCAGATGGTATTCAATGATCTGTAGAAGTCTTTAAAAATTTAGATTCATAAAGTTTTAAAAGAATCCAGTACTGACCATTTTTTTAGTCTTAAGGAACACAAATTTGATAGTCGAATGGCGAATGAGACAAAGTAATAGTTTTTTTAATAGTCCGACTGAGAATGCAATGAATAAAAGTTTTTGTAACAGCCCCTCCCTCTCTCTTGATCCTAGTAGAAAAACAATGAAGAACCAATGGTCACGGAGACCAAGATTTGTGAAGTAGTTTGTCTTGTAAAGTAGTTTACTATTGTCCGTGAACTTAGTGGATCCATCTTGTAGATTGCTTCCTAAAATACCCAGGCTGGAAATCCAAGTCTTCAAAAAGGAGTGATACTTGACAATAAATAATAAAAGTCACTTGCAATAGAAATCGTTCTTTATTTTTATGTTAAAAAAACATGAATTATCAAGCATTCACTTATAATGGTTCTCATATGATCTAAAAAGGAAGAGAGAGAGAGGGAGAGCAAACGAGTGCAGTTGTTTCTTAAACCAGTAAACAAAAGATACTGACGGTTTTGATGCGAGAGGAATACTGAATTGCATTCGCCAATTCAAACCCGAAATTAATAAACCAATGCCAAATAAAGCGCCAAAAGAATGTTCCAATTGGTTAATTCAAAAATTTAATCCGTTATTCAAAAGACAAAGCCAAGCCTGGCAACACAAATTACGCCAAAGTAATTATATTTTTATTGGCGCCATCAATATATCATTAAGAATTTATCTGTTCTTTTTTTATTTTATTATTATTATTAAAAGAAACGAGTTGACGCCAAAGAGACTGAACAAAGTCATTATGATAGCACAAATGACAGGAAATGAAATAAATTTTGCAACTTCTGTTTATATTATAAGGTAATTTAGACAAATAAATTATTTTCTATCTATGATTAAATGAGATATTGAACATAACGTTATTGAAAAGGGGGAAATGTATCTATCTACAAACGAATAAGTCCCCTAGTGAAAATACAAATTAAATTAAATAGAGATTGCCTTTTATAATAGAATGAATTGAATTCAGAGGATATTACAAAATAAAATGTTCTTTTTATTGGAATAAATTAAATTAGATTTTATATGTTAAATGAATGAATTAATTTTATAACTATTCTTAATAAATTGACTTTTTTATTTAAAATTATAAATTGAATTATTTAGAAAGAAATTAAATATTTAAAAGAACATATGTGTGAACTTGTTCTCACAGGTGCCATATTTGATGCCTGGATTTTTTCCTCATCATATTTAATAATTTTCCCAATTCCATCAGACTCTAAACAAGTCAGTTGAACCTAATAAAAACTGATTTAAGAAATTGTATCTCTATGAAAGTAGTTGACGATTTGTTAATGATTAAGTTTAAAGGCCCTAAATTGGAAGATTTCTGCCCAGAAAATTCTATTAAACTATAGTGGAATGATGTATCTTCTGAATGAAGAATGAATTTGTGATTTTAAATATGTACGTTTAATATTGTCAATGTAATTACATTCATTACATAAATATTTTTTATATAATCTTGCATATATTATTTACAAGTTGATGCTGTATTATTATTTTTTTAATATACATATTTAATTATGGATGGCACCTAGATTTTACATTTTGACGCCCAAAAAATTTAATCCAGGCGTCATTTTGACGCCTAGTTTCGAAATTCTTATTTCTAACACTGATAGTGGGGAATGTCCCATTCATCCCAACCATCGCGTGATCATATAAAATAGGAAACAGGCTTAATGAACTAATTGTCAATATTCTTCTTGAATATCATAAACATAATAAAGATTATGCAGTTTCACCATATAAGAGTTATACTTATATTAACTTTAAGCCAAATAATTAATTTCTTAACTACTACCTAACTGAATCAGTAAAAACTTACTTTGGCAGCTGAAAAAGACACTTTAATTTTTTTCTGCCCTTCTATGAGTAGCACAATTCTGAAACTACACTTGATGAATGATCTCAGTGCTGCCATATATCAGAAAAATTGTCAAGTTTCCGGTGCTTGCAAAACATAAATATTTTGCTGTTGTCCCATTCATCCTGCATCTTATTCAACCCCACTCTTCCCTACTATAGACATTTTGTTTCGTGCTCCACATTTTCATAAAACATTTTTTATTTAAACTTTTGTTTATTTGGTAAATGTATCTTTTTTTTTTTTTTTTTTTTTCACTGCCATTTTATCGTATTTTTTTAAAAATGTTAATTAAATGTTTGCTTAGGAGGTTTATTAGCAGATTTTAGAAAATTTGAAAGATGGGGGAAAAAAAAAAAAAAAAATACGTGCTCTGAATATAATTTTTTCAAAAGAATGACAGGAAATTAATGCAAAATTGAAGAAAAATAAACTCAGTTTTATTAAAAAAAATAACTTTCTATAACTGTTTTTTCATTCACCTACGATAAACATTTTTATAACTATTTGAAAAATGTAATACAGTAAAGCACCATTTATACGTCTTTTTCATTTATACGTCCTTTTAGTGAAGTCCCGATTCATTCCTGTTCATTTTAATGCAAAAATTCTTCGTTTATACACCACTAATATTGGTCTTTGCCACTTTTCTAAAACTCGTAAAAATTTCTCAACCTGTCATTCATTTCCATTCTAAATGAAACAGATTTTTCCTAGAAAGCATCTTAAATGGAGGAACACAGGAAAAATAGAATACTGATCAAAGAATTAATTGGATTCACAGTAGAATTTTTAATACTCATAGACAAGCAGCAAATCAGATGAATATTAAAGATTTTTAATGTTATTAAATAGCAGTCTGTATGGACATAAATTGTATGCTTATTATTAAAGATACACAATATATATAATTAATATTCAAAATGTGTTCATATATAGTTCGTAAGAAATGTAATATAATACTCAATATATCATATTAGAAATTAGTACCCAGTCATGCATTAATAGTATGATTTTTCTCACTTTTTATAATCTTTTTTTTTAAAAATTAATTATTGTCTTAAAAAAAAGTATAATATATGTTAACTAACTCAATTTAGAAATTTTATTAATTAGTATTTTCATATAAATTTTGCTTAAATGTCATTAAATTTGTAGTAATCAAAGTGTTATTAAAATTTCGATTATACGTCTTTTCATTTATACGTCCTTTTACGCCAGTCCCTTAAAAGACGTATAAACAGTGCTTTACTGTATAACATTTTAGTAATTTACAGATTTAGGTATTAATAAAAAAGCTGAAATACTCTTTCTTTTCTGAAGATAAGCAAGCGAAGTTCCAGAATATAAAATTATAGATTGAAGTTATAAAGAAAGAAAATACTTTTTTTTTTTTAAATATTAGCTGAGCTAGTAAACAAGTTGTTGCTGCTAACAAAATAACACTGACGTACCATGTTCGATACAATAGACTTTTGGTTGCACATCCAGATTCCTTTTGGAGCGTCATAAAGTGTGATGTCACAACGAACACCCTCCCCTTTCAGAGTCGGATGGTTTTCGCTCTATTTTAAAAGTATATTACAAATGATTGATTTTTTTTTTTTTTTTTTTGCATTTTTGGAAACTGTTGGTCTAGATTTATCAGAAAAAAGAAAGTAAATTTGATTAATTTTTCCATGTGTGCAAATTCTCCTCATTGTATTAACAGATACATGCTCTAATAATTAATTTTCTAAAGACAGTATTCACACTATTATTCTGAGATATATGTCACATAATACTATTTCATTTCTGAAAATATACTACATTATTTTTTTTCTGAATAGAATCATCATAAAACAGGTATCAAATTAAGTATCAATATTTCAAAAACAAATCTTTACATATTTTAAATATTGTGCTTTGAGATTTCGTGATTAGGCAGCCCAAGATTTATAAAAAGAAAAGTAGTTTTTATATTTAATTTTTTTAAAAAAGAGTTAATGTCTATTTTCTAAACATATATAATTATAACAATTAGTAAAATATATAATACATCATATGTGAAAAATTTCATGTAGTGCACAGCTTTTATAAAATATGCAGTTGTGTACTATTTGTATGAAACAACAATAATGAAACTTTCATTTTTAAAAAATAGTTTCCTTATTGAAATAAATCTTGCTGTTTGGGGGAAAAACTTTAGTCTACAAAAATAACTTGGATGTTTTTTGGGAGATACAATACATGATAGTTTGTTAGAACTTATGTAAAATTACTGTAACTATTTCTTTATAATTCTTACTATATTTTTCTTTTTTAGATCTTGAAACAATAGTGGCAACTGTTTTTTCTTAATTGTGGTCCAATGGCCTGATGCTGTTGCTTGAAAGAAGTGTGGAAGGCTGCCTTATTGACTGTTCTACTGCTCATGTAAAGAAAAATAAATAAATGGTGTTCTTGTGCAATATAGATATGTTACCAATATGCCTTGTATCTCAAAATAAGATACAGCTGGAAGAGCACAAAAATTTCATACTAACCTAATACATTGAGCAGGAGACTACTTATCCTTCAAAAGAAAATGGAAACTATAACTGCATCTTTCTGTGATTAATGAATGCTAAAACGAATATGTAATTTATGCATCCAAGCATTACTTAATGTAATCCTTTGGTTTGTTTTTAAATAAATGTGCAATTATTTCAGGTCAGTTTGATTACCTCTCCTTGTCCTGATATTCCCCACCACCACCACTTTTAATGTGACATCTCCAGTAATTAAGTTTTTCTCAAACTGTATGTGGGGGCATTCAGAGTGGCCAATAACATAATAGTCAAATAAGGCAATCCATATCAATTTGTTATAGTAAAGCTCTGTCACATATATGTTAAATGTGATTATGTATATGATTGTATTATAGTAAATCAGAAATCTAAAAAATAAATTTTCTGCTCACAGTTGATAGGGAAAAGTTGTCCCTGTGTTGCTTTAATCCAAAGAATAATGTAAAAAGTCTAGTTTTATTTTGGAAAATATGTACAAGAGAGTACAAGCTATTAAAGTTGGAGAAATTATGTCTTGTATAAAAAATCAAAGGATTGCACATACCTCTTTTTTTTTTTTTTTTTGTTATAGCAATATCTTTTTAGCTTTACTGACAACAATTTAGTTTAACTTATGCTTCTTTTTTGTTTTTTTGTATTAAGATGTGTAGAGTAATTTTGTATGTTTGTATATTTTAGCCCTTTATATGACATCGAGAGTATTTAGTCAATGTATTGAATTGTGAATGATTGTACTAAAAAACGTCTTTTATCTTGTAATCCTAACTTATGAATACTTTCACAGTCACAATGTAACTACAGTTTTGTAATTGTACAGACAAATAAATTTTTAAGAATATTCAAGTACATTGTTGTTTTTATTTTTATTTATTTTCTGATATATATTTTCGCAGAGAGTATAAGGCTTTATTAATAGGAATGGAAATTTTCAGGTTTTTGTAGATTTAGCTTTTCAGTTTTTTTTTTTTTTTTGGTAAGGATTGATCTAGGGCCCTTTCGTTGCCCCTTCACAAAATTAATTCCACATAAAAACCCTTCACAACATTCAAATCGATTAAAAAAAAAAAGGGACTTTTTAATAAATTCAAATTTATAAAATGAGCCCCCTTCACTAGTGTTTGTTTTTGAAGTGATCTTTTTATAAAATGTTTCCATGTTTTTAGTATTTTTAATTAATTGGTTTAACGAAACTATTAACTTGATATTAACCCTTTGCTTGCTCTAAAGCATTGTAAACAGTGTTTCCATGTTTTTAGTATTTTTAATTAATTGGTTTAACGAAACTATTAACTTGATATTAACCCTTTGCTTGCTCTAAAGCGTTGTAAACAGTGTTGCCAAATTTAGGTACTCTTTTATTAAATTATCAGCAATAATTTTGAAGAGTAATATTTGATAAACATAATGAACGAATAAAATATTTAAAAATCATTACGCCTCGTAGTTAAATTAAATTTTAATCACATTAAAAACTGAGACAGATAATATACACTAAAAATATACATTTTAAAACATCAAAAACATAAATTTAAACGTTTCGAGCCTTTTACAGGCTCCTCATCAGTAAAAAAAATGAGGAGCCTGTAAAAGGCTCAAAACGTTTAAATTTATGTTTTTGTGTTTTTGATGTTTTAAAATGTATATTTTTAGTGTATATTATCTGTCTCAGTTTTTAATGCGATTAAAATTTAATAATGAATGAATAATTTTCAAAGTGATTAGGCAACTGTTAGTTAAAATTTAGTGTAGATATTGGATAAAGAAGTCCCCAAATTTGGCAGCACTGACCAGAGGAGTGAAATGAAATAAGACTGTGAAGGGTTAAATACTATAACTCTATATAGAATGACGTTTAAAATGAAAAGTTTTTACACTGTTTTTCTTTCCTATCAAAAATATTTTATTTTTTACAAAAACATTTTATTTTTCAGAAAAAAGAACCCCGAAAATTAGTCTACTAGGGCTGCCGAAAAATCAGGGCCATAAAAAAAAAATTAATATCCCACAAAAGAATGGAAGAAAAAAGCAAAAACCATAAACTGATTTTTGGCTTTCTCTCTTTTAAGGCTTATGTGTATAATCAATTTTAAATTTAAAATAGCCTAAGATTTTAATTTTGTGTAAAAATATCATAAGGTACTAAAATATTTACAACGGTAAATCAAATATAAACTGGAATTTCTGTCTAGCGCACGCTACAACTGCTGAAAGTGGGTGGAACTTCTCTCTGCAGTAGGTGTAGATGTCGCGTGATTATCTAATGCTTGTCCAGTCAGCTCGTGTTAGCTTTTCGAGTTTCCTTCGCGATGAGTGAACAAGAGGTACACCCGAGTGTTGTGCAACGGATTATCATCAAATTTGACTAATGAGGGTGTTAAACCCTCGGAATTTTTGCGTAAACCTGCGGCTCAATTCAGGGATATGTGCTTAAAGAAAACCGAGGTATATGATTGGCACAAAGTTTTTGGAAGGAAGAGAACGGTTTGAAAATGAGCCTCATTGTTGGCATCCTCACACCAGTTTGACCCATGAGAACATTCAAGCCATTCGATGCGTTATTGAAAGTGATCGACATGTAACTGTTTCTGAAATTGCGTCTGAGACAGGAATAACCTACGGGAGTGCTCAAACCATCATCGTTAATGAGTTAGAGTTACGAAAAGTCTCAGCTCGCTGGGTGCCTCATCTTCTCACTGATTTGCAGAAACAGTGTATTTCAACGCGTCTTTTGAACAGATTTCATGCTGAGGGAGAAGATTTTTTGCATCGTATTGTGACCTGCAACGAGATATGGGTGTACCATTACTCTCCGGAATCAAAACAAGCGAGCAAGGAGTGGAGGAAGAAGGGGGGGGGGGGGGTAGGTGCACCTATCTCAGCAAAAACTTGGCTCTTTGCAGTTAAGGTTATTGCAACATTGTTCTGGGATTTCAAGAATGTCTTGCATATTGACTTTCTTCAAGAGCATTGAACTGTTAATGCTGCATATTACTGTAAACTTTTGGATGAGGCAAAACTGGCATATCAAAGGAAAATATGTGGTTTCTCCATTGGCTTATTACACAACTTCTGTCTTTTTATGAGGACGGCATAAATAAATTGCCTATCCGTTGTGAAAAATGTGTATCCAAACAAGGAGATTATGTAGAAAAATAATATTGTACTCCCAGGTTTCTATCTCTTTCCAAAAAAAAAAAAAAAAAAAAAAAAATCTGCTTTATATTTGATTTGCCCTTGTACTTTAAATAAATATATGTTGAATTATATTGTGATAATTAATCAATGATTGAAGACTGGATGTTTTTCAAATTAAATGGAACAGTGGATGAGGGAGTTGGTGGCTAAAGTGATTTGCAGTTGTAAAAATGTTAAATGGATTTAAAGGTTAAGATTTAATGATTATAATAAAACAGACATACATTTAAAAATCTTTCAATGCTAAATAGGCACCAGAACTAAACTAGTATATTCTCAGGTGTCTGTCCAGAGGTAAAACCAGGTCTGTTAAAGGACCCTTCACAAAAATTTATTTCTTGAACAATCTTTCACAAAATTTTTCATATGAAAAACAGACCTTTCATAAAATGTTTTCTTTTGAAAAATGGACCTTTTCACAAATTTTTTTTTCTTAAAGAGAGATGTGTGATAAATCTTTCATTTTGAAAACTCATCTTTCATGAAGGGAACTGCCTGCCTGATTAATCAGATGCACTTTGCTATATTTCCCCTTAAAAGCTGATATTCATTTCTAATTCATAAAACGTTTCTGTGATGTCATATGTGAGTTCAGTTTTATAAGAGTGAACCTTCACTGTCTAAAATAAAACCTTATTTAAATTGTAATTTTAATTTTGCAAAATTATTTTTCACAATTACACAAAAAGAGGACCCTAGCCAAAAAGTTCAGAAGAACTTGATTTTCACTCTAAATTTAGATTCAAAAAACTATATAAAGATTTTTCACAAAAACAGGACCCTGTCTGAAAAGCCTGAACAGATGTAATTCTGGCCACCATGAGATTTTTTTTTATGTTTTCCTATACAAGTAGACACACTACAAATTATTTTCTATAATGAATGCAGACAATTTTTTAACGAGAAGTACCACACAAAATATCCAAAGAAAGCCAATTTTGTTGTAACATCTGAGAAAATATTTTTTTTGTTTTGTTAAAAATGGGGAAAAAAAAAAAAATCACAAATCTATGGTTAAACCACTAGTCTTAAAAGTACTGACGAGTTGTTTGGAAAGAGATCCATATTGAAAATTTTCACCCCCCCCCTTCTTCTATTAACAGGTTCTTCTCAGGAGTTAAAATGGTGCCTCTACATTGAAGACTGGATGTTTTTCAAATTAAATGGAACAGTGGATGAGGGAGTTGGTGGCTAAAGTGATTTGCAGTTGTAAAAATGTTAAATGGATTTAAAGGTTAAGATTTAATGATTATAATAAAACAGACATACATTTAAAAATCTTTCAATGCTAAATAGGCACCAGAACTAAACTAGTATATTCTCAGGTGTCTGTCCAGAGGTAAAACCAGGTCTGTTAAAGGACCCTTCACAAAAATTTATTTCTTGAACAATCTTTCACAAAATTTTTCATATGAAAAACAGACCTTTCATAAAATGTTTTCTTTTGAAAAATGGACCTTTTCACAAATTTTTTTTTCTTAAAGAGAGATGTGTGATAAATCTTTCATTTTGAAAACTCATCTTTCATGAAGGGAACTGCCTGCCTGATTAATCAGATGCACTTTGCTATATTTCCCCTTAAAAGCTGATATTCATTTCTAATTCATAAAACGTTTCTGTGATGTCATATGTGAGTTCAGTTTTATAAGAGTGAACCTTCACTGTCTAAAATAAAACCTTATTTAAATTGTAATTTTAATTTTGCAAAATTATTTTTCACAATTACACAAAAAGAGGACCCTAGCCAAAAAGTTCAGAAGAACTTGATTTTCACTCTAAATTTAGATTCAAAAAACTATATAAAGATTTTTCACAAAAACAGGACCCTGTCTGAAAAGCCTGAACAGATGTAATTCTGGCCACCATGAGATTTTTTTTTATGTTTTCCTATACAAGTAGACACACTACAAATTATTTTCTATAATGAATGCAGACAATTTTTTAACGAGAAGTACCACACAAAATATCCAAAGAAAGCCAATTTTGTTGTAACATCTGAGAAAATATTTTTTTTGTTTTGTTAAAAATGGGGAAAAAAAAAAAATCACAAATCTATGGTTAAACCACTAGTCTTAAAAGTACTGACGAGTTGTTTGGAAAGAGATCCATATTGAAAATTTTCACCCCCCCCCTTCTTCTATTAACAGGTTCTTCTCAGGAGTTAAAATGGTGCCTCTACATTACCCCCCCCCCCCCCCCCCCAAAAAAAAAAAAAAAAAAAAAATACTGATTGACTTTTATTATGAATGTTTTTAATTTCACATTGAAAAGTGAAAAATAATTATCACATTATGATAATTTTGAGTATGTACATATTCAACATTAGAGTAATAAACTTTTCATTGTAAATATTGATGAAAAATTTTAGCACTTGTAATATGCATATGAATTTAAATCTTATATTTGTAAAAATTAAAACTAAATCTCATCTATATTAGTAAAAGTTAGTCTCATCTATATTAGTAGTAGTAAAATTGGACTTTTGCTGCATATTTATTATGCTATATTTGTCCGGGTATCGTGTAAGAACAGCTGAACAGAATTCAATGACACTTGGCAGGAATTTAGGTCTGTAACTTAAAATTATACCTATAAATGTTGTGAATTTTCTCCTATTTCTCCCCTGGGAGGCAGGAGGCAAAAACACATTTGTAAGCGTAACTTGTCTGCAAATTACTTCACGATGAAGAAATTGCACATGGGGGAAACTAGACTTGAGTATAAAGAAAACATTTTATGTGATTTTTCAATTTTTTAAGGAGTGGGTTAGGTAATTTTCGCAAATTCCAGACTTTTGAGTAGTAAAACTTCACTAAAATAGTACAAAGATGTTGAAAATCTTCTTTATGAGATTTCCAAAAACTAGGGCTGTGCCGATTGATCGGTTCTCATTAATCGATCAGTGCATAGTCCCAATCAATTTCTTTTAATTGAGTTAATCGGCTCTATTAATTTGATTAAAAATTTTCAATATCCGATTAAAAATTTCAAACTAGGAATTAAAGTAAAAATACTGTCCTGCCTACAAAATATTTTTTCACATATTTTGCTGATAACATTCCAAGAAGCTTCCATCAAGTAATGAAAAAATAAATAAAAATAAAACCTCTCAAAAGAAGTTGTAGCACTTTTGTTGATAGAGAAAACAGGGAAGGCAGTTATTAAACAAAATGTCGTTTTATGTCTGTGTTGGGGCAACACCACCTGTAGTCTTCTACAGGGAGTGTTGGCTAGGGCAATAGGTTTCGTGAAACAGGAAGCTTCCAAAAAATGGAAATGCTCAAGATAAAGAAAAGAAAGGATTGTGATTTCCACTATCCCTTTGATGGAGGAGATGTCTCAACAGAGTTTCGCAATACCTTCAGCGTATATAGTCTGTTCAGAATTTCTGATAACTATTAAAATAGAAACAGAAAATAACATTCTGTTTTCTAGTCCGAAGTGACAAAGAAGAACTGAAATATAAAAATATTAAAGGATTTGAGATTTTTATAATAATAATATGGAATTTTGAGAATTCATTCAAAAATAGTGGCAAGCGAGGTGGACAAGGCCTGCTAATATAAAACTAAAGTATCTGTAAATTAATCTAGAATTTTTCTTTCAAGATGAATTGAAAATTAATTTATTAAAATAACAATTAAATATGCGGAAATATTTATATAAAATTATTCCTTAAAGTCACCAACTATTAATCTGAAAATTGATTTAAATTTCAGTTAGGAAACAAATACAATCGATGTTTAAGGAACGAGTTAAATCAACATTTATATCATTTCATACGACATTTATTTGTATGGTTTGTTGTGTACTATCTATCTAACTATATATATAGGAGATTTTATTCATCATTCAAATAAAATTATATAAATAAAAATAAAAATCCGATTAATGAACTACGATTAACCTAGTTAAAACTGTTAATTGATTCCCACTCCTACGAAACATCCATTAATTTTTTTTTTGTGATTTTCAATTTTATGGGGGCAAATTCAAGACCCCTCCCTTGCCACTCCTTTTTATTGCTAAATTTGTTCTGGGAAATCTATAGGAGCTGCGATCATGAATTTTGGTGTAGAATGCATATATGTATTTGACACCTATAGTAACTGAATTTTACAAAATTCCTTCCCTTTTTCTCTTGGGAAGGGCAAGAGGCAAAAACATGTTTATAAATGTTACTCAGCTCCAAATTATTTCACAGCAAAGAAATTGCACATGGGAAACTAGACTAGAGTGAAAAAAAAAATTCTGCGATTCTGGAATATTTGGTTTTTAAGCGGGGGCTAAGGAAAAAATCAATTTTTGCGAGAAATTTCAAAATTCCAGGTTTTTGAGTAGAGTTCTATCAAAAAAGGTACAAAGATATTGAAAACAGTCAGTCATGTGTCTTCTCTAGGATATTTCCCAAAACCCATTTTTTTTTTTTTTTTGTGATTTTTGATTTTAACGGGGGACAAATTCAAGACCCCCCCCCCTCCATTTGGTGCTAAAAGGGATTACCCTGGTTATAATTCTGGTTATGTTTAGGAATTTTGCAAAACTACCTACCCCCTTTACCGCTGGCAAAAAACATGTTTTCATGCTTAGACTACTTCATGTTACCTTTGAATGGCAAAATTCTTTTTATAGGTGTTGATTAAGTGTATGTAATAGTACTTTGGTGGGATTTAACAAAATTTCTAACTTACCTTCATAGGGGAGGAGAGAGTAAAATTCTGGTAAGTCAGTGGGGACCCAAACTCCTCATGTTGCTAGCAGGAAAATCGCTACCGAATGGAATGGGACCTTTGACTTTGATTTCAACTGATTTCATTGATTTTTCTTCCTTTTTTTTTTTTTTTTTAATTTTTTTAAATTTTATTAATAATGGTATGGAATTATGAGAATTTATTTAAATAAAATGACCAGCGAAGTGGACAGAAACTGCTAGTAAATGAATAAAAATTAAGTTTCAGTTGCTTAGTATTTTACTTTATTTTACTAAAGAAAATCTTGCAGAAAAGAAAAAAAAAACTTGAAAATGGGCAAAATTGTGGAAGTTTTCAAATGGGTTCTTTAGAAAAAAAAAACCATTCATCATTTTAAACACTCAACATTATATACTAAAACTAGAACCAAAAGCTCTGAATTTTTCTGAGAATTTTTCTTATTCTCTGAGTTTTGTCTATGCCAAATAACTGACACAGTCCTTTGAATACAGTAGAGGTGATGTTCGTACCTTGATCAGTATGGAGTTGTAAGAGAGCTGAACCTGGATACCCATTGCTTTACTAATACCGCCACAGCTGTGGATGCCTCTTGATCGGGAATGAATATGCCTTAGGCCACTTGGTTAAATAGTCTATCACAACGAGGATGTATTTATTGCCTCTGAAGGTTCATGGCAAAGGACCCAAGATGTTGAGTGTGATCTGTTTAGATGATGCACCCACATTATACTAGTGTAATCTTCCATGGTGCAATTTTTGTTTCTTTGGGCCTTTACATGCCATACGAGCATCGCAAGATTTGCAACATTTCTCTACTTCCCTTCCTTGCTTGCCTTGCACCAGTAGAAGCATTCTTGGACTTTCTGAGAATCTTCATTACTCCAAAATGACTTCCAGTAGGGATACTATGCAGCTGCTCTATAACATCTGGAATCTTCGATCTCGGTAGTAAGATTTGTCACTTGAAATTCTGTCCCTCATCACTCATCAGACTTCCATTTTCTGTACAGTATGCCGTTTCTAATATGAAGAGAGTCTCAGAGTGCCTGGTAACATTTCGTGATGATCCTGAATGTAGAAATGTCCTGCCAGCTAGGTCTGTTGCTGGTCGTCTCCTTGAATTGAAGTATTGGCTTTATGTCAGGATCTTCCAACTGGGCTTGTCTAACTTCCTTATCGCACCAAGGATCCTGATTCGATGATATTGAAATTGCTGATATTTCTCTTCAGCTCTAGTGCAGTACTTGCAAGTTTTAGAGCAGGGTTTCTGTGACAAGGCATCTGCATTTCCCTGTAGAGTTCCTACCCAAAGATATATTTCGAAGGACTTCTGGATATTTTCTTTAGTTTGTAATGGGCAGCTTCTTTTGACATGCTCATCTCTTCCACAGCTCCAACACTTAGTCTTCTGTTTTTCACTTTTTTTCTGCTCTCAAGACTGCGTAATCTCCTAGGGAGTTCTGCCAGATTTTTCTTTATTTCTTTAAGGTCAGCTTGACAATCTCTGAATATTTGATGCCAGTTTTTGTAAACTTTCACCTGGTCTCTGGTGATAGGACTTTAACTGAAGACAGCTATTTTTTTTCGACCATTTTCCTCCAAAATGCAGCTCCAGTGAACTTCTCAGAGCTTCAAAGTCATATCGTTGTTTATTTGGAAGAGTTTCCAGGATATCAGCTGTGTCACCCCATAATGATGCTACTAAGTGAGTTGTCTTGGCATTAGGGTCCCATCCATTAGCCTTATCTACAGTGGAAAACTGTGTCTTAAATATTTGCCAAAATGATCTGTCATCATAAGAGCTTTATTGATTCTCGATTTGGTATTTTTTCGTCTTTTCTTTCTGCTTCATGCGGCATTGATACTAATTTCGTTTCCATCTTTCTCTCAAATTTTTCTCTCTTCAAAATTTTCTTTTACTTTCTCTTTGAAACTATTCTATCCTCATAACACTTTCTTCTATCTTCATAACTTTATCTTCCATTCCATCTATTCTGTTTTCTTTAACTGATAATTTACTCTCTATTACTACTTTTATGGATATAATCTCTTTCGGGGCAGCTTCAATTTTTTCTTGGATCCCTTTTTGCCCTCTTTTAATTTTTTCCTGTACTGCTTTTATTTCTTTTATTTCTTCACTCAAACTATCATCTCTTTTTGCCCAGTTTCCATTTTTTCAATCAATCTGGTTTTTAGCACTTTTTAACAATATTTAAAAGTGATTATAAATTCATTTTGTCTGTTTGTCTCTTTTTCTATTTGTTGTATAATCACGAAGGAAATGTACATTGAAGATTAAACGATGCAATGGTACATAGTGTTGGAAAGTGTTAATAATGTATGCACTGCATGATTTTTTGTTCTTGTTTTAAATTTTGTTTTCACATTCAGAAAATTCACAACCGTTTAATCCCCCCCCCCCCCAAAAAAAAAAAAAAAAAAAAAAAAAAATTAATATTTTGTTTTAAAATCGTAAAACAGGATTCATACTCATCAAGGAAAACTTGGAATACTCAGGGAATTTGGATTTTGGTAAAAAAAAAAAAAAATAAAAATAAAAAAAAAAACTGGGAAACTCGGGAAAATGAATATTTCCTTTATCTCATAATATATTTTTCTAGTTTAACTTCTCGAAGTATTTTCTCCTATCTAGAAGAGTGTTTCTTGTAATACGCAACTAATATTTTCTTGAAAATTATCTGGAAAACTCAGAGAATTTTTTCCCCCCCCATATTTGAGTATGAACCCTGTAAAATGCAATTAGGGCACTAAGTGCATTTTTTCGCACTTTATAGCATTATAATTAAATGTAAGAAAAAAGATTGTAAATTTCCTGAATGTAAAGAAACAGAATTAACAAAAATACATTAGGTTATGAGTAATTCGGGTTAATACCTTTGCAACTACTTAAAATCTGTACACGCAGACACAGAGACTTTTTATTATTATAGATTGTGTGCAATGTAACAAAAAAAAAAAAAAAAAAACTGCACTAAATATATATGTCCCCTCCCAACCTTTGTTAATTTTCAAAAACTTACACTTTTTAAATTATACGACCCCTATATGCAAATTTGGCCAATTAGAAAGTTTGTATCTTCTATTCAACAAGGTCATAAAAAAAAAACACATTGGAGTATGTTTTTAAGCCGCTGAATCAGGATACATTTCGATAGATACAGGGGACATATACAAATTGATAATGGTATATTGTTGATCAATAACATAAAACGTGTTAAAAAAAAAATTTAAATCCACTTTAACAAATTCTTAACTGATACCGATAACAGTTCCTATGTGAGCTGTGGGACATATGTGGCTTTCTATTTTATTTTATTTTATGCAGTTCCGCAGTTGGCATTATATAATTAAAAAATCATTTATATAAATTAGATGGATGGATGTTTTATAAAGCGTAATATATATGTATATATGAGATTTTGAAACTTTTTAATTCATCAGTATTATCTGATAATAACCAAAAAATATCTTAAAAATCGTCTGGGAGTTAATTTATTAGAAAGTTGTTTTGAAAAATATTGTAAATTTAAAAATGAATTATATAATTTTAAAACTTTATATATATTTTATTTTAGTTATTAAATATATATATAGCTGTTTTAATTAAAAAAAAAAAAAAAACTTAAGAATATATGATTAGATTATACATTTATCCTAAACACGCAAAATTAGTTTATGAATTTAAATGTTATCATACATTTTATCATTTTATAATATGCCACAAACTCACATTTCTATTTTGGTATGTAGTCCCTGTGCACAGCATTCAATTTTCAACAAAGTATAACTCGCACACTTTTAAAAATACAGGTATGCCGTTTTTTAACACTTTCGAACAAAGTTGAAAAGTACTTATCACTTCGGTTTGTCTGTCCGCGATCTAACTCCCATAATGATGTTAACGGAATTCCTTGAAACTGATATATGTTATTCAAGTTCACTATCGGATGTTCTGTATTGAAAATTGAGTAAATACCACCACTGATTTGTATACAGGGACACTAAAAATATTCCAAAGCATTGTGTTCTACTAAAAGTACTTCTATAAACCATTTGTACTGCACAAATCATAATGAAATTGACATTTGTTTTTCATATGCTAAAATAAATAAATGAAATAAATAATGTTTTGGTAGAATATGGTATGTTTAGCGTTAGGTTAAGAATTGCATGGCTACACTAAAATATTCAGATACATTAAGGGCTACAATCGGAAAATTGCTGGAATTGCATTTCCGTTTGTGTTAAGCTTTTTCAACACTTCCCAGCAGTGTTTAAGAGTCATTAAAATTTAAATTAGTCTGTCTTTCTGTCCGTTTGACTGTCCATCCATCTGTCTGCCTTTAGCGTCCGTAAATATTTTCAGAATTTCTTCAAAATGATATACCCTACAAACACATCTTCTTTCCAGGGCATCTTGAGGTTGAGGATGAAATAGACATCTTTAGGATGTAATGTGGATGAAAGGGATATCTTTAGGATGAACTGTGGATAAGTGTGTTTGTAGGGTAGGTTATTCAAGTTTACTATAGAATTTCCCTATTTAAAATGGAATTAATAGCAGAACTGATTTGTTCTCAGGGACATCCAAAAGCATGTCTATGTATTGCATTTTAAAGAGGCATTTTTATGAATCATTTCTAAATAACTTTCTACTGAAAAAATCATATTGAAATTGACATTTATTGTTAATATGCTAAAAATGTTTCTTATAGAATGTGGTATGTTTAGTGGTCAAATTTACAGGGCTGTACTGAAATATTCAGAGGCATTAAATGCTACAATTGGAAATTGCGGAAATTGCATTTCCGTTTGTGTTGGGCGTTTTTAACACTTTTCAGCAATGTTTAAGAGTGATTATGAATTTATTTAATCTGGTTATCTTTCCTTCTGTTCTTCTGTCTAACTGTTATGTGATCACATACACAAAGAACAATGAAGGCAACGAGTACACAGACGTACGCAATAATAAGTTATTATTGTTGCCTTCATCATGCGGTTCACCTTTATTATTAATACGTTATTAACGTATTAATAATAAAGGTGAACCGCATGATTTTTCGTTCTTGTTTTAATGGTGGTGTTGCATTAAAAGCAAAATCTTTTTAACTGACCAAATTTGTCTAGAGGGGTCGTGTAAAAAGTGTAACTTTTTGGAAACTAGCGGAAAAAATGTTTTAATAGCGTGTCTTATCTTGTATCTTATTTTGAGCATTTTTTCGCCTACTTATCTCTAATAGGTAAAGAATTAAATCGCAATTCAATCTTTTTGGGAACCTTCTTTATAACAATACACTTTGTACTGTTGAACGATTTCGGGTATTTCACATGTTTTTTTTTCAATATCGATCTTTGGGCTTGTATTTATAAAAATCATGAAAAATGAGTTACGTTCAATAGTGATATGGCCAACAATATGGATATCATTACATGTGAAAGACCATTTTGTGAAACACGCGTTATATAACATTTGATTTCGGATTTTTCTCAAATACAATGTAAAATATGACATTGTAGTTAAATGACAATGTATATTTGCTTCTGATGAAAATGAACGTGAAGAAACCTTTTGTAAAATTTGCGTCATATTAAAATAATTGTAATGGCACATGACATAAATTAAAAATACTATTTAAAATCTTTTAATTTTTGATTCCAAGGTATACAAACAAGTCCTTCCGGCTTATTCGGAAGGGTAGGTTGATTTCTTTTTTCTTATCAAGTTACCGCCATTTTGAAGCAAAATAGAGCATAAAATTTATTAATAGACTTAGTGGAGATATTATGTGGCCTATGTAATTATGAAGTTCATTTATAATACATACGATTTTGAATCATATCGATTCTTAAATACCGTTTATATGTGAATTTGAAATTTTCAAGTGGCCTGCACTTGGAAATAAGATAGCCAACGAACATATCAAATGCATTTTTAAGATAAGTCTACTCTACGAATTTGGCTCGAATTAATTCAGTATTTCAAAAGTTATCGTGATAACAAATTTTCAAGTGGCAGCCTGATTTCAAGGGGCCGCAAATTGGAAACAAAATGGCGGGGCTAATTTCTCAGGGAACTAATCCAAGATATTTGTAAGATATGTTCACTGTCCAACTTTGGTTCGAATAAATTCAGTATTTAAAATATTATCGTGATAAATTTTCAAGTGAAAGCGTGATTTCAAGTGGCCGTAACTTGGAAACACAATGGCGGAGCAACTTGCCCAGCGAAATCGTCCAAGATATTTGAATTAGTCCACTGTCCAATTTCAATTCGAATTGGTTAAGTATTTCAAAAGTTGTTGTGATGAGAAATTTTCAAGTGGCCGCCACTTAGAAACAAAATGGCGGAGCAAGTTGTCCAACCAACTTATCCAAGATATTTGAACCGTAAGTTCACTGTTCAACTTTGGTTTGAATTAGTTTAGTATTTCAAAGTTATCGTGGTGGCAAATTTTCAAGTGGCCACAACTTCAAAACAAAATGGCTGAATAAGTTCCCCTGCGAACTTATCCAAAATATTTTTATGATAAGTTAACTGTCTAACTTTGGTTTGAATTGATTCAGTATTTCAAAAGTTTCAAAATTTCAAGTGGTAGCCTGATTTCATGTGGCCTACCTTAATTTAAAGTATCTGCCATTTTGTTTCAAAATGTTGAATAAAATTCATTAATAAATTTGGTTGAGAGCCTTATATGATTTATGTATACATCAAAATTCAAGCAAATCCAGTTTTAAATACGCTTTTTACAATATGGGTTTGAAATTTTCAAGTGCCTGCCACTTGAAAACAAAATAGCGGAGCAACTTGGTTAACGAACTTATCCAAGATATTTGTAAGATAAATTTGCTGTCCAACTTTGGTTCCATTTTGATTATTATTTCGGCAGTTATCACGATGACAAAATTTTCGTTATCTAGAGATAGAAAAAGATAAAACGAAGTGATTGCAATAGGTCGATTTCTAAAGATATCAACCTAAACAAGACCTTCCGGCTTTTTCGGAAGGGTAGGTTGATTTCTTATTCCTTATCAAGTAGCCGTCATTTTGTTTCAAAATGGCGGCTACAAATTATTAATGCACTTGGTAGAAATATTGATGTAGGCTATGCACATATGGAGTTTTAAGCAAATTGGTTCATAAATACACTTTTATGTGAATTTAAAATTTTCAAGTGGCCGGCGCTAGGAAAAAAAATGGTGGGTTAAGTTGACAAATATATGAATTGCGTTTGTGAGATAAGTCTACTGTACACACATAGTTCGAATTAATTCAAAATCTCAAAAGTCATTGTGTTGAAAAATTAAGTGGCTCCCACTTCGATAAAAATGGCAGAGAAAGTTGCTCATCTAAGATATCGTTGCAAATTTGAATTTTTTTTTTTTTTTTTTGTAGAAATTCTTTCAAAGAGGCTTAGTAAGTTGATAAAATGTTAGTTTCCTGCATTTCTAGTTTGTTTTAGCATTAAAATAGTCTAATTTTACCTTAAAAACGGATTAAAAAGATCCAGTAACGCATGTACAATGGATTTGGCGACAAATTTGGCGACTTTTCCCCTATGGCGACTTTTTTGGCGACTTTTGGCGAGAAAATACTTATTATCGATATACCAAAGATGGACGCAATATCGTGATTGGTTCATGAGTTACGTGAATTTTCTAAATTTTTGTTGTTTGAATGATAAATCCATTTTTCAACTTTGATTTGAATTGATTAAGTATTTCTAAAGTTCCAGCAAACACATCGAAGATATTTGAAGCATAGGTTACTGTCCAACTGTGGTTTAAATCAGTGCCGTGTTTCAAAAGTTATTATTATGGCAAATTTTCAAGTGGCAGTCTAAGTGGCTGCGACTTGTAAAACAAAATAGCAAAACAACTTGCCCATCGAAATCATCCAGTACATTTGTACGATAAGTTCATTGTCCAGTTCTAGTTTAAATTAAATCAGAATTTCAAAAATTATAATCATAAGAAATTTTCAGGTGGCACCACTCTTAAAAAAAGTGGAGTGAGATGCCTAGCGAACTTATCTGAGATATTTGAATGATAAATCCACTACCCAAACTTGAAACGAATTGATTCTGTCTTACTAAAGTTACCATAATGACAAATTTTCAAGTGGCCGCCACTTGAAAATAAAATTGCGGATCAAGTCATCAAGAGAACTTATCCTAGATATTTGAACCAAAAGTTCACTAACCAGCTTTTATTTGAATCAGTTTAGTATTTTAAAAGTTATCGTGATGGCATATTTTCAAGTGGCAGTGTGATTTCAAGTGACTGGAACTTAGACACAAGATGTCGGGACAAGTTGCCTAGTGAAAACATTCAAGATAATTATATGATAATATCACTGTCAAAATTTGGTTCGATTTGAAGTATTATTTCAAAAGTTATCGTGATTTTAAATTTTCAAGTATGAGCCTGATTTCAAGTGACCGCGCTTAACTTAAGATATTTGCCACTTTATTAAAAGTGGCGGATATAGTTTATTAATAAACTTCATTGAGATCCTTATGTGGTCTGTATTTACATCACAATCCAAACAATTTCGGAATACGCTTTTTACAATTTAAATTTGAAAATTTCAAGTTGTCTCCACTTGAAAACAAAATGGCGGAGCAACTTGGTTAACAAACTCATCTAAGATATTTATAAGATAAGTTAAGACACTGTTCAAATTTGGTTCCATTTGGAGTATTATTTCGGAAGTTATCATGGTTTTAAATTTTCAAGTGGTGTCCTGATTTCAAGTGGTCCCGCTTAACTTAAGATATCCACCACTTTATTAAAAATGGCGGATAAAGTTCATTAATAAAGTTATTTGAGACACTTGTGTAATCTATGTATACATCAAAATTAAAAGAAATTCGCAATACGCTTTTTACAATTTGAATTTGAAATTTTCAGTTGGTCTCCACTTGAAAACAAAATGGCGGAGCAATTTGGTTAACAAACTCATCCAAAATATTTATAAGATAAGTTAACACACTATTCAAATTTGGTTCGATTT
This sequence comes from Salticus scenicus, assembly GCA_963930645.1. Lineage (NCBI taxonomy): Eukaryota > Metazoa > Arthropoda > Arachnida > Araneae > Salticidae > Salticus > Salticus scenicus. Next base: position 126,143,999 of record OZ005652.1, on the reverse strand, counting down.
GGAGTATTCTTTCGGAAGTTATAGGGATTTAAAATTTTCAAGTGGTAGCCTGATTTCAAGTGGTCCCGCTTAACTTAAAATATCTGCCACTTTATTAAAAATGGCGGATATAGTTTATTAATAAACTTCATTGAGATCCTTATGTGGTCTGTATTTACATCAAAATTCAAACAATTTCGGAATACGCTTTTTACAATTTAAATTTGAAATTTTCAAGTGGTCTCCACTTGAAAACAAAATGGCGGAGCAACTTGGTTAACAAACTCATCTAAGATATTTATAACATAAGTTAAGACACTGTTCAAATTTGGTTCCATTTGGAGTATTATTTCGGAAGTTATCATGGTTTTAAATTTTCAAGTGGTGGCCTAATTTCAAGTGGTCCCGCTTAACTTAAGATATCCGCCACTTTATTAAAAATGGCAGATAAAGTTCATTAATAAAGTTATTTGAGACACTTGTGTAATCTATGTATACATCAAAATTTAAAAAAATTCGGAATACGCTTTTTACAATTTGAATTTGAAATTTTCAAGTGGTCTCCACTTGAAAACAAAATGGCGGAGCAACTTGGTTAACAAACTCATCTAAGATATTTATAAGATAAGTTAAGACACTGTTCAAATTTGGTTCGATTTGGAGTACTATTTCGGAAGTTATAGGGATTTTAAATTTTCAAGTGGTAGCCTGATTTCAAGTGGTCCCGTTTAACTTAAAATATCTGCCACTTTATTGAAAATGGCGGATAAACTTCATTAATAAACATCATTGAGACCCTCATGTGACCTGTATTTACAACAAAATTCAAGCAAATCTTGCTTTAAATATGCTTTTTACAATGTCGGTTTGAAATTTTCAAGTGGCTGCCACTTGAAAAGAAAAAGTCGGAGCAACTTGGTTAACGAACTCATCCAAGATATTTATAAGATTAGTTCACTGTCCAAATTTGGTTCGATTTCGAGTATTATTTCGGGAGTTATCGTGATGACAAAATTTTCATTATAGATATATATATATATACTAGCAGACCCGGCCACGCGTTGCTGTGACTAAGTTATACGTTGAATTATACGGCTGTAAACTATTTAGTAGAGTCAAATTATTATTTACGAACAAAGACGAAAACGTTGTAGCCGATGTAAAAACCCACAGGGTTGAGATTTGAAACTTAGGTCAAAATTTGGAAGCGATTGATAAAAATTTTCGTAGTGTTGATATTAAGCGCAAATTAATTTTATTGTAGGGTCCTATATTTTAATGGAGAAGTGATATATATTATTTCTAATGCTACTTTGGATAAAATTGCTAAAATGACTAATATATAAATTAAATTCTATTAAAATTCTATTAAAATAAAAGTATAAAAGAAACAGACGATTTTAAAATCAATTTTTATGGAGGAGTGAAATATAATATATGCTATAATGGATAATTTTACTATAAAATGACCTCATCATTTTAAATATTTTAAAGAGGGCAACAGCTGTAGTTATAAAAAGGAAAACAATAAGGCTAAACCAGAAAAATAAGTAAATTTGATAAATATTTTAAAACTTTAAAATTGGAAATCTTATGAAATATTGGACATTTAAAGTAAATACATGTATCATTTTAAATGGAAAAAGATTTTGGAAAAGTTTAGTGTATTTTAACGAAGTGATGAGAAGTTTTTGAGTATGTTAAAATTTTAATAGTAAATTCAAGTTAATAAAGATGGGAAACATTGAGGATTAAGATAAGAATAATTAAAGGATAAAAAAAAAAAAAAAAAACTTTTTATATACCATGCTTTTAAATTTTAATATACTAATAATATACTAATTAAAAGGAAAATGATAAATTTGTTTTCAAATGTCTAAATAAAATATCTGATGTAAGATACTAATATTTTGCAGCGGAATAGATTTCATTTCTGTCATCCTTGGCGAAAAAAAAAGAATATCGCCAAATTACCTGGCGAAAATATTTAATTCCTTTCAAAAATCATGGTTATTTTAACAACTTATATTTAAAGAGTAATGAATAATATGAAACAATATTTCGTACAATGCATATTACATGTCATACATACGTACAATGAATAATACATATTACATTTCGTACAATGCATACATCTGGCATGTATATTTTTGTGTTACGCTTTTGATCGCCAAATAATAATAATAATAATAAAAAAAGCCAAGGGCGACAGAGTTTTGAAATTTAAAATTAAAATTTTGTCAATTTGACAGCAAAATAATTCAATCTAACACCCGCGATAACTAATACATATCTATACCCAAATATAAGGATTAAAATCGGGAAATAAATTTCCTCGAGTTTTAATAATTTCTTACAAAAAATCCAGTGGGCAATTAACATAGGAAATCTTTTTCACAGACGATCAGTGAGTCACACTTCGCTTGCGTATAGAACTCATAGATATAGTATAGCATATATAGAATAGAGTGATCATTGGGGAGAAAAAAGTTATTCCTTTTCATTTGGGAAAAGACGACGTATTTACCAAAATATGGCCGTCTTTCCCCGAGTGAATACACACGGGAATACATACTAATATTTTAGCAAATAAAATTTATGAATAATTTATTTGCTAAAGGGAAATGGAAGACTCCAGATACAGTTTCAAATTCATATTTCTTTCTTTCTTTCTTTTTTTTTTTTTTTCAATACCACTTAATGGCTGTTTCTAAAGCTTTTTTTTTTTTTTTTTTTTTTTTTTTTTCGGCATCAAAAATCTTTGTACGATAACATGGGGATGAGAGATCTATATATATTACTATATCTATGATAGAACTACATTAGCACTTTATCAATGTGTATAAAATCTTTAAATTGATTATGAGGTCAACTTTCGTGAGATGCATAATTTAACTTTTTATAATTTTTTAACGTTCACGTTTGATTAAATGTAATTATTTTTATGTCGAAAGAAAATGAACTCGTATTTTTTTTTTTTTTTTCTTCTTGGCAACAATTAAATTAATGGAACTCACAGATATTTTGGAGCAACTTTAATAAAGGTCTATAATTAACAAATAATTGCAATAAAACAATATTGTGACAATAAACTGAGATAAAAACTATCCTATCTCTCAAGTTGGACCAAACTGCACACAGTGTGCAAAATTTCATTAAAATCGGTTCCTTAGTTTAGGAGTTTACCCCGGACAAACATCGTGACACGTAATTTATATATATATACTAGCAGACCCGGCCACGCGTTGCTGTGATTAAGTTATAGTTGAATTATACGGCTGTAAACTATTTAGTACAGTCAAATTATTATTTACGAACAAAGACGAAAACGTTGTAGCCGATGTAAAAACCCACAGGGTTGAGATTTGAAACTTAGGTCAAAATTTGGAAGCGACTGATAAAAATTTTCGTAGTGTTGATATTAAGCACAAATTAATTTTATTGTAGGGTCCTATAAATTTTAATGGAGAAGGGATATATATTATTTCTAATGCTACTTTGGATAAAATTGCTAAAATGACTAATATATAAATTAAATTCTATTAAAATTCTATTAAAATAAAAGTATAAAAGAAACAGACGATTTTAAAATCAATTTTTATGGAGGAGTGAAATATAATATATGCTATAATGGATAATTTTACTATAAAATGACCTCATCATTTTAAATATTTTAAAGAGGGCAACAGCTGTAGTTATAAAAAGGAAAACAATAAGGCTAAACCAGAAAAATAAGTAAATTTGATAAATATTTTAAAACTTTAAAATTGGAAATCTTATGAAATATTGGACATTTAAAGTAAATACATGTATCATTTTAAATGGAAAAAGATTTTGGAAAAGTTTAGTGTATTTTAACGAAGTGATGAGAAGTTTTTGAGTATGTTAAAATTTTAATAGTAAATTCAAGTTAATAAAGATGGGAAACATTGAGGATTAAGATAAGAATAATTATAAGATAAAAAAAAAAAAAAAAAAACTTTTTATATACCATGCTTTTAAATTTTAATATACTAATAATATACTAATTAAAAGGAAAATGATAAATATTCTATCATAGTTTGAAGTCAAATTTGTTTTCAAATGTCTAAATAAAATATCTGATGTAAGATACTAATATTTTGCAGCGGAATAGATTTCATTTCTGTCATCCTTGGCGAAAAAAAAAGAATATCGCCAAATTACCTGGCGAAAATATTTAATTCCTTTCAAAAATCATGGTTATTTTAACAACTTATATTTAAAGAGTAATGAATAATATGAAACAATATTTCGTACAATGCATATTACATGTCATACATACGTACAATGAATAATACATATTACATTTCGTACAATGCATACATCTGGCATGTATATTTTCGTGTTACGCTTTTGATCGCCAAATAATAATAATAATAATAAAAAAAGCCAAGGGCGACAGAGTTTTGAAATTTAAAATTAAAATTTTGTCAATTTGACAGCAAAATAATTCAATCTAACACCCGCGATAACTAATACATATCTATACCCAAATATAAGGATTAAAATCTGGAAATAAATTTCCTCGAGTTTTAATAATTCCTTACAAAAAATCCAGTGGGCAATTAACATAGGAAATCTTTTTCACAGACGATCAGTGAGTCACACTTCGCTTGCGTATAGAACTCATAGATATAGTATAGCATATATAGAATAGAGTGATCATTGGGGAGAAAAAAGTTATTCCTTTTCATTTGGGAAAAGACGACGTTTTTACCAAAATATGGCCGTCTTTCCCCGAGTGAATACACACGGGAATACATACTAATATTTTAGCAAATAAAATTTATGAATAATTTATTTGCTAAAGGGAAATGGAAGACTCCAGATACAGTTTCAAATTCATATTTCTTTCTTTCTTTCTTTTTTTTTTTTTCAATACCACTTAATGGCTGTTTCTAAAGCTTTTTTTTTTTTTTTTTTTTTTTTTTTTTCCGGCATCAAAAATCTTTGTACGATAACATGGGGATGAGAGATCTATATATATTACTATATCTATGATAGAACTACATTAGCACTTTATCAATGTGTATAAAATCTTTAAATTGATTATGAGGTCAACTTTCGTGAGATGCATAATTTAACTTTTTATAATTTTTTAACGTTCACGTTTGATTAAATGTAATTATTTTTATGTCGAAAGAAAATGAACTCGTATTTTTTTTTTTTTTTCTTCTTGGCAACAATTAAATTAATGGAACTCACAGATATTTTGGAGCAACTTTAATAAAGGTCTATAATTAACAAATAATTGCAATAAAACAATATTGTGACAATAAACTGAGATAAAAACTATCCTATCTCTCAAGTTGGACCAAACTGCACACAGTGTGCAAAATTTCATTAAAATCGGTTCCTTAGTTTAGGAGTTTACCCCGGACAAACATCGTGACACGTAATTTATATATATATACTAGCAGACCCGGCCACGCGTTGCTGTGATTAAGTTATAGTTGAATTATACGGCTGTAAACTATTTAGTACAGTCAAATTATTATTTACGAACAAAGACGAAAACGTTGTAGCCGATGTAAAAACCCAGAGGGTTGAGATTTGAAACTTAGGTCAAAATTTGGAAGCGACTGATAAAAATTTTCGTAGTGTTGATATTAAGCACAAATTAATTTTATTGTAGGGTCCTATAAATTTTAATGGAGAAGGGATATATATTATTTCTAATGCTACTTTGGATAAAATTGCTAAAATGACTAATATATAAATTAAATTCTATTAAAATTCTATTAAAATAAAAGTATAAAAGAAACAGACGATTTTAAAATCAATTTTTATGGAGGAGTGAAATATAATATATGCTATAATGGATAATTTTACTATAAAATGACCTCATCATTTTAAATATTTTAAAGAGGGCAACAGCTGTAGTTATAAAAAGGAAAACAATAAGGCTAAACCAGAAAAATAAGTAAATTTGATAAATATTTTAAAACTTTAAAATTGGAAATCTTATGAAATATTGGACATTTAAAGTAAATCCATGTATCATTTTAAATAGAAAAAGATTTTGGAAAAGTTTAGTGTATTTTAACGAAGTGATGAGAAGTTTTTGAGTTTGTTAAAATTTTAATAGTAAATTCAAATTAATAAAGATGGGAAACATTGAGGATTAAGATAAGAAAAATTATAAGATTAAAAAAAAAAAAAAAAAAAAAAAAACTTTTTATATACCATGCTTTTAAATTTTAATATACTAATAATATACTAATTAAAAGGAAAATGATAAATATTCTATCATAGTTTGAAGTCAAATTTGTTTTCAAATGTCTAAATAAAACATCTGATGTAAGATACTAATATTTTGCAGCGGAATAGATTTCATTTCTGTCATCCTTGGCGAAAAAAAAAAAGAATATCGCCAAATTACCTGGCGAAAATATTTAATTCCTTTCAAAAATCATGGTTATTTTAACAACTTATATTAAAAGAGTAATGAATAATATGAAACAATATTTCGTTCAATACATATTACATATCATACATACGTACAATGAATAATACATATTACATTTCGTACAATGCATACATCTGGCATGTATATTTTCGTGTTACGCTTTTGATCGCCAAATAATAATAATAATAATAAAAAAAGCCAAGGGCGACAGAGTTTTGAAATTTAAAATTAAAATTTTGTCAATTTGACAGCAAAATAATTCAATCTAACACCCGCGATAACTAATACATATCTATACCCAAATATAAGGATTAAAATCTGGAAATAAATTTCCTCGAGTTTTAATAATTCCTTACAAAAAATCCAGTGGGCAATTAACATAGGAAATCTTTTTCACAGACGATCAGTGAGTCACACTTCGCTTGCGTATAGAACTCATAGATATAGTATAGCATATATAGAATAGAGTGATCATTGGGGAGAAAAAAGTTATTCCTTTTCATTTGGGAAATGACGACGTTTTTACCAAAATATGGCCGTCTTTCCCCGAGTGAATACACACGGGAATACATACTAATATTTTAGCAAATAAAATTTATGAATAATTTATTTGCTAAAGGGGAATGGGAGACTCCAGAAACAGTTTCAAATTCATATTTCTTTCTTTCTTTCTTTTTCTTTTTTTTTTTTTTTTAATACCACTTAATGGCTGTTTCCAAAGCTTTTTTTTTTTTTTTTTTTTTTTTTCGGCATCAAAAATCTTTGTACGATAACATGGGGATGAGAGATCTATATATATTACTATATCTATGATAGAACTAACTACATTAGCACTTTATCAATGTGTATAAAATCTTTAAATTGATTATGACGTCAATTTTCGTGAGATGCATAATTTAACTTTTTATAATTTTTTAACGTTCACGTTTGATTAAATGTATTTATTTTTATGTCGAAAGAAAATGAACTCGTATTTCTTTTTTGGCAACAATTAAATTAATGGAACTCACAGATATTTTGGAGCAACTTTAATAAAGGTCTATAATTAACAAATAATTGCAATAAAACAATATTGTGACAATAAACTGAGATAAAAACTATCCTATCTCTCAAGTTGGACCAAACTGCACACAGTGTGCAAAATTTCATTAAAATCGGTTCCTTAGTTTAGGAGTTTACCCCGGACAAACATCGTGACACGTAATTTATATATATATACTAGCAGACCCGGCCACGCGTTGCTGTGATTAAGTTATAGTTGAATTATACGGCTGTAAACTATTTAGTACAGTCAAATTATTATTTACGAACAAAGACGAAAACGTTGTAGCCGATGTAAAAACCCAGAGGGTTGAGATTTGAAACTTAGGTCAAAATTTGGAAGCGACTGATAAAAATTTTCGTAGTGTTGATATTAAGCACAAATTAATTTTATTGTAGGGTCCTATAAATTTTAATGGAGAAGGGATATATATTATTTCTAATGCTACTTTGGATAAAATTGCTAAAATGACTAATATACAAATTAAATTCTATTAAAATTCTATTAAAATAAAAGTATAAAAGAAACAGACGATTTTAAAATCAATTTTTATGGAGGAGTGAAATATAATATATGCTATAATGGATAATTTTACTATAAAATGACCTCATCATTTTAAATATTTTAAAGAGGGCAACAGCTGTAGTTATAAAAAGGAAAACAATAAGGCTAAACCAGAAAAATAAGTAAATTTGATAAATATTTTAAAACTTTAAAATTGGAAATCTTATGAAATATTGGACATTTAAAGTAAATCCATGTATCATTTTAAATAGAAAAAGATTTTGGAAAAGTTTAGTGTATTTTAACGAAGTGATGAGAAGTTTTTGAGTTTGTTAAAATTTTAATAGTAAATTCAAATTAATAAAGATGGGAAACATTGAGGATTAAGATAAGAAAAATTATAAGATAAAAAAAAAAAAAAAAAAAAAAAAAACTTTTTATATACCATGCTTTTAAATTTTAATATACTAATAATATACTAATTAAAAGGAAAATGATAAATATTCTATCATAGTTTGAAGTCAAATTTGTTTTCAAATGTCTAAATAAAACATCTGATGTAAGATACTAATATTTTGCAGCGGAATAGATTTCATTTCTGTCATCCTTGGCGAAAAAAAAAAAAGAATATCGCCAAATTACCTGGCGAAAATATTTAATTCCTTTCAAAAATCATGGTTATTTTAAAAACTTATATTAAAAGAGTAATGAATAATATGAAACAATATTTCGTTCAATACATATTACATATCATACATACGTACAATGAATAATACATATTACATTTCGTACAATGCATACATCTGGCATGTATATTTTCGTGTTACGCTTTTGATCGCCAAATAATAATAATAATAATAAAAAAAGCCAAGGGCGACAGAGTTTTGAAATTTAAAATTAAAATTTTGTCAATTTGACAGCAAAATAATTCAATCTAACACCCGCGATAACTAATACATATCTATACCCAAATATAAGGATTAAAATCGGGAAATAAATTTCCTCGATTTTTAATAATTTCTTACAAAAAATCCAGTGGGCAATTAACATAGGAAATCTTTTTCTTGGCTGCACAGACGGTCAGTGAGTCAAACTTCGCTTGCGTATAGAACTCATAGATATAGTATAGCATATATAGAATAGAGTGATCATTGGGGAGAAAAAAGTTATTCCTTTTCATTTGGGAAATGACGACGTTTTTACCAAAATATGGCCGTCTTTCCCCGAGTGAATACACACGGGAATACATACTAATATTTTAGCAAATAAAATTTATGAATAATTTATTTGCTAAAGGGGAATGGGAGACTCCAGAAACAGTTTCAAATTCATATTTCTTTCTTTCTTTCTTTTTCTTTTTTTTTTTTTTTTAATACCACTTAATGGCTGTTTCCAAAGCTTTTTTTTTTTTTTTTTTTTTTTCGGCATCAAAAATCTTTGTACGATAACATGGGGATGAGAGATCTATATATATTACTATATCTATGATAGAACTAACTACATTAGCACTTTATCAATGTGTATAAAATCTTTAAATTGATTATGACGTCAATTTTCGTGAGATGCATAATTTAACTTTTTATAATTTTTTAACGTTCACGTTTGATTAAATGTATTTATTTTTATGTCGAAAGAAAATGAACTCGTATTTCTTTTTTGGCAACAATTAAATTAATGGAACTCACAGATATTTTGGAGCAACTTTAATAAAGGTCTATAATTAACAAATAATTGCAATAAAACAATATTGTGACAATAAATTGAGATAAAAACTATCCTATCTCTCAAGTTGGACCAAACTGCACACAGTGTGCAAAATTTCATTAAAATCGGTTCCTTAGTTTAGGAGTTTACCCCGGACAAACATCGTGACACGTAATTTATATATATATACAGATATAGATAAACGAAGTGATTGCAATAGGTCGATTTCTAAAGAAATCAACCTAAAACTCAGAATCAGCAGAAGTAGATTAAAAAGCTGTCGGAAGATTTTACACTGCCAGACAGATTTTTTTCACTTCTGTATTGTATTATCATCGGCTATGGCCCGGTGTAAAAAATTTGAGTGAAATCTGTTCGGCTTAAATGCATTAAAAATGGATCGCGAGATTTGACGCAGGCGGGCAGATTTTTGCCCCGAAAATCTGCTCCAGGTTACACAGATTCTTTAAGGTACTGATATATTTGATTATCATCAGCTGTGCACTCGTGTGAATTTCAACAAAATCATTTCGGCAGAAGGGATTAAAATTTAAAGAAAATCGGTTCGTCAAAAGCGCATTAGAAATGAATCAGAAGATTTGATACAGACAGATTTTTGCCCATTGAGAAAATCCATTTGTCCATCCCTGATGAAATAGATTTTAAAAAATGTTTATATATTTTATGAGCGTGTGTGCAAAATTTGCGAAAAATCGATTCGATGGAAGTGGGTTAAAAATTAATTGCAATATTTAGCCGTGTCTCATTCGTTTGATCCATGCATATTTTTGAGTTTATTTATTTTTAAACGATATACAGAATAAGATTTTCAGGATGTAAAAATGGGATATTTTTTATAAATCTTTAATTTTTTTCTGTTTTTTATATAACACTATTTTTAAATAGAATTTATTGGAGAAAGACTAAAATGTTATATATCGTGTATGAAGATTAAAAGCATAAAAGTTTCTATATCTAATGTAAGCGTATCTTTGTAAAATAATCTGGTGTGTCTCTCACATGACTTTCTCTTACCCTGAAATTTAATACTATAAATACAGATTGGAGATTTAAAGGTGAGATAACGAGTTCAATTGTATAAACCTGTGTTAAAACAATTCAAATTAGGCTTCAAAACAGCTTTATTTGACAAATAATTTTATGCGAGGGGGGCTATTGCCCCCCCCCCCAACCCCCGTTTCATTATTGTGCTTACATTTACATAGAATTCAAATCTGTTATTAAATTCAAAAGTTCATTTAAAATTATTCAGAAAACTTTCACAGCTTAAAAAAATACATTATTTACCATATAGCTATGAGGAATTAACTTCAATTTCTAGGCAACTTTCTTGGACATGATAAAATATTATAGTAAAGCACTTCCACTAATAATAAAAAAGAATGTTATGGCTTAAATATTGGCAGCCCTGTATATCTTCTGAAGGTTATGTATGCACCACATGGTGCAAATAAATATAATCCTAAATTTATAACACACGGCGCAACCTGACATACAGTTCCATCAATTTTCAAGTAATTGTCGCACTATAATCTAGTTCTTTTGTGTAGCCCTGTAAACGAACAGTGAATGATTTTCATACCATATTCTACAGGAAACACGTTTTTACGCATATAAAAAGTATGTATTCGTTTCATTTGGTTTAGTGCAGTCTATAAATTTTTAAACTCCTGCCGTTTCCCCCATAAACGTAATGTGTTTGAATTCTCTTGGGTGTCCCTGTACACGAACCATTTGCTTGATCTGAACGAAACGTTTAGTGTAGCATCCCTATATGATACACATTTAGAATACTTCTGTTATTACTTGTTCTTGAGATATGCTGATAACAAACATACACACACACACAGACCAACCGCTAAAAATATGATTTTTAGATTCAGGGAACCTCAAAACGTGTAAATATAACAAAAACTCAATTTCGTAAAATTGACCCCAAAACAATACTTTCTCTACCATATATATGGGTAAGAGAAAGTAAAAAAAAAAAAAAAAACTAATAAAATTCTAACATGCTTTCGAGGTGCATGATCGGATGTCGAAACGGACCTCCATGCAAAATTTAATTTTTTTTTTGCTACCTGTCGTTGGTCTAAAAAATAACATATACGTACATATTTTTTAATATACTAATATATATAAAGATTATTATTATCATTATTATTATTTTGTCTGATGAAGGTTCATGCTTTAATTTTTCGACCGGAAACAATTGTTGTGTCTCTTAGCAATTTTTGTGTTCGTTTACAAAGTTTTTATATCGTCATTATTGCTTAGTACTTTCAACACACTTTCACAATTCCCATAAAAGAAATTAACGTACACCGCAGGCTAAAATGGTTGATGGCGGATATGAATTAAGCAATTGTCCAATTTATTTCATATGGAGGTCATTATATTAATTAGGCTGACTAAAGGTTCACGTTTAATCTTCTTTTCCAGCGATAAATTGTTAAGTTGTAACACAGTTTTCGACTCAAGAGAAAAACAGTTCTTTTATTTTACGCCATATTTTTTAAATTCCGTGAATTTTTTTTTTTTATGCGTTTAAAATTTTCTAAATGTTTAGAAAATCTTTTAGATTCTATTCTTATTTAAGCGTAAGAGCGTAGGCGTCATCCTTTTCAATCTCATATTTACGTGAGTGAATGCACATGTTTCAGAATTCAGTTCCACGTTCTTCAAGGGAAATGGTTCGATAAGCGACAGAGCGAACTGAATATATTTCTCTTGAATTCGGACAAAATGTTTTAGTAATGCTTTGGAAATACTTTGAGTAGTTTTAAAAAATAATTTCCATCTTTTCCAATTTTATTTGGTATTGTATAAAAATGGATTCATCTTTGAGATATGAAAAAGAAATCATTTGAAATGCACCAGGTTCCTCTTTAAACGAATATGTACTTAAAAAAAAAAAAAAAAAAAAAAAAAAAAAAAAAAACTTATGGATTTCTAACAAAAACAAGCATAATCGAGTTTTTGAATCGAAGTAATTTTAAAAATTGGAAAGAATATTTGGAACTAACACAGTAACAGTCTCATTTCTTTTCTGAAAAAATGCGGTCTAGGTTTGTATACAGTAATTAGTTTGCTTTTCTTCTGTTTTTATAAGAATGGTTTTAAAAAAATTGTCAATTTCCAGTCTTTGATGGATTTACACTTTTTGTGATGTCTTAAATTAGATGTGACCACAGACGTCTGTATGACTCTGATATTTTTTGGGCATTAAAACTCGATAAATAATGCACACAGTAAAATTTGTATTTAACTGGAACTTGATATAAGTTGATGCTAGTTGCATTACTATTTCCCGACATGCATCTCTGCTATATCACATTTATTTAATGCGTTACATCGTTGAATGATAGTTATATTTCGATCTTTATCATGGCATAAAATCACACCATATTCGATCAGTAAAATATATATTTTTTCTTATGCGAAACTTCGCTGATTAATAATATTGGTGCATATATCTGTTGACTTGAGGATAATAAATAGGGTTCAGACAAGCCATCAAAATTTAGTGGTTTTAAAAGACCACCGAGGTTACACTAAATGGTCCACAAATAGTAAATTATTGATAAAGGTAAATAAATTAGCAAAGACATGTATACACATTTATACGTATTTTAATTGCTTATGAATGCTTTTATGCAAAAACAGCATCTAAGGCATGTGTAATATGCCATAAGCGTACAAGCTGATTCCGTCTATCTTTATATCTTTTGTTCTCGATTTTTTAGAAAAGAGTATGGACACCAAACACACATGACATTTTATAATAATCATCCGCTAATTCATGTATGAAAAAAATGCATCTAAAAAGATGCAATCGTAATACGATTTCAAATGTTATGATTTGATGAATGGTCAATGAGATACGAAGGAATACTATTCTACAAGAGAAAAAAATAATACTAAGATTAATTAATTGAAAAGTTTTGGCCAATTGATTTAATGAAGTGAAAGTATGAGAATTTAAAACAAAAGTTTTCCCAGATAAATTCAAGAAATTTCTTCAAAGTAAATTAATAAACAAAGATAGTGAGAGTAAACTGCTAATAAGGTAAATGGCATAGTTTTTATTAATTAGTAAGATAATATTATTGATTCAAATGTACAAGAGTTAACACCTACATAATAGGCGATCGTCGTTGCCAGTGGTATGCGTCAACATATCTTCCTGCGCAATCGGAATGTGGCTACAAAGATAAAACCACGCGAGATGAAGTTGCTTATTGAGCTGTCAATAATGTTTATCAAATGAATTTAAAAGCTTATTTAAAACGTTTGATTTCTATTGTAAAATAATTTTTTTTTTTGATGTTTTGTAATTGTCAAGATATAATTGATTTCACTCTTTTTAGAATATAAATCTGTACCCCGGTGATAAAACACACCATATCCATTTTGTGAAAAGAGTTAGCATCATGTCCTTTATGTGCAATTTTTGCTTTATATTGAGACATTAAGCAGTAATGCCCCGTTACTTTAAAGGAGGTGAAACAGTGGAATATAAAAACATGTCCATTTTCTTTTTTCATGACAAATGCATTTCATTGTAGCACGTCAAAGACATGGTGGTAACTCTTTTCACAAAATGGGCATGGTGTCCTTTACCTCCGGGGTACAGGAATGGAAAATAGGAGAAATAGTTTTAATAAAATATTTTAAGCGATAAATTTGTTGTCTTTGTGTGTGACATAGGCGACAATCGTTGATGACTTGGTGGCAACTGTCGCGATATCCTCATGGTAGCGTAAATCCTAGACATTGGTATATTTTTCAAGATTTGCTTGATAGTTGTATTTAGGCTTATACATTAGGTAACCACGCCAAACTATTCATGTAAAGTGCTTATTATGAAATACTACACTGATCTGATATTGATGTATTTCGCTTGTCAGGTGGCAGTGTTTTCCAATGCACTTTTCAACATTTACTTGGTAACTATAACATGTACTTTTTTGCATGAAATCAAGACTGTAGCCAGAAAAAAATTTCGGAGGGTATTCAAACTATAAAACACAATGTTAAGTGTTAAAAATGAAGGTCGATTAAAAAATTTTCAATAAGTATCCGAAATTCCGGGGGGGGGGGGGGAGGGGGGAGGGGGTATTTGAACCCCTGCTACCTCTTTCTTGTCTATGGCCTTGCATGAAATTACACGATACTTTAATTGTGCTAGGAAAAAACTTTTCTGATCTAATTTCTGATTTGGTCAATCAAAAGATGGCTGTACTAAGCTATATTTTTTTAAGGCATATATGAAAGCTATTTTTATTTTTATTTTTATTCTGATGGTTAGAGCAGGAATAAATTATATGTAACTCTTACAATATAAAACGGAGAATGACTGCGCTATTGAAATATATTAATATGATTTTGATGAAAGTTTTAGCTTAGTCACAATAAACTAAATTTTAATGGCAATAAATTTTTAAATAAACCTTTCTGTAAATGAAAATAGCAAGATAGGAACCCCCGATTTACTTTTATTTCAAAAGTTTAACCTGAGAAAAATTTACGAGAAAAAGGTACATTTTTGTTATCGATATGGTGAGTTGCTTCTGCAACGATTTATCATATTTCATTTTTAACATTTCCGAACAAGGTTGAAAAGTGTTAATGACTTCGGTTTGCCTGTATGTCCGTCTCTCAGTCTGTCCGCGCTCTAACTCCCGTAAATATTTATGGAATTTTTTGAAACTTATATATGTTATTCAAGTTTATTATCGGATGTTCCCTATAGAAAATGGAGTTAATATCTTTACTGGTTTGTGTATAGGGACATCCGAAAGTATTCAAAAGCATTGTGTTCTATGAGAGGTATTTCTATAAATCATATTTTAGTACCATTACTGTACACAAATCTTAATGAAATTGAAATATGCCATTCAAGTTCACTATCGGACGTTTCATATATAAAATGGAGTAAATACTACCACTGGTTTGTGTACAGGGACACACGAAAGTATTCCAAAGCATTGTGTTCTATGAAAGGTATTTCCATAAACCATATTTTAATTCTTTTACTGTTCACAAATCTTAATGACATTGAAATATGTTATTCAAATTCACTGTTGGATGTTTTACATATAAAATGGAGTAAATACCACCACTGGTTTGTGTACAGGAACACTCGAAAGTATTCCAAAGCATTGCGTTCTATGAGAGTTATTTCTATAAGCCAAATTATAATAATTTTACTTTGCACAAAGCTTAATGAAATTGAAATATGTTATTCATATGCACAAAAGAATGCTTTCTATAGAATATGGGATGATCAGAATTAGATTTACTGCGCCACACAAAAATATTCAGTTACATTAAGAGCTATTAATAAAAATTTGCTGGAATTGCTCTTTTGTTTAAATTAAGCATTTTTAGCACTTTCTAACTATTGTTAAGTGTGAATATTATTTCAGTTTGTGTATCTGTCTGTCTGTTCGTCTGTCTGCGCTCTAACTCCCGTGAATATTTATGGAATATCTTGAAACTTATATATGTTATTCAAGTTCACTTTCGGATGTTCCCTATTGAAAATGGAGTGAATACCTCTACTGGTTTGTGTAGAGGGACACCTGAAAATATTCCAAAGCATTGCGTTCTATGAGAGGTATTTCTGCAATACAAATTTTAATAACTTTAATTTGCACAAAGCTTAATGAAATTGAAATATGTTATTCATGTGCACATAGGTATGATTTCTGTAGAATATAGTTTGATTAGTAGTAGTCTTACAGGGCCACATAAAAATATTCAGTTACATTAAGAGCTATTAATAAAAAATAGCTGGAAATGCATTTCCGTTTACATTAAGCGTTTTTTACACCTTCTAACAATTTGTAAGTGTGAATATGATTTTAATTTGTTTATCTGTCTGTCCCATTGCCTGTCTTTCTATCTGTCTGTCTCCCGCCCCTAGCGTCCGTAAATATTTTCAGAAATTTTAAATATGATATGTATTAATGAAGTTCACTATGGAATGTTCCCTATTTAAAATGGCATTAATAGGTCTTGTACAACTATTTTGTGTACAGGGGCAACAAAAAGAAGAAAAAAATGCCAATGCATTGTGTTTTAGAAAAGACATTTTTAAAAATGGCATTTAAATAACTTTCTACTGTAAAAATCATAAAGAAATTCACATGTATTGTTAATATTCTAAAATAATGTTTTGCAAAGAATATGTTATGGTTAACCTTCAGATTTACAGGGCTACACTAAAATATTCAGACACATTAAGGGCTGCAATTATAATCTAACGGCTGGATTTTGTTTTGCGTTAAGCCTTTTTAACTTTTTCCAACAACGTTTAAGAGCGGTTTTAAATTCAGTTAGTCAGTTTGCATACTTTTCAGTCCTTCTGTCTGTCTACTGTCTGATAACGAAGGCAAAGAACATTGAAAAGTATACGATACAACAAGTACGTACAGTTGGAAAGTGTTAATAATCTATGCGTACTGCATGATTTTTCGTTCTTGTTTTTATATCCAGTGAAAAGTCGACCTATACACTGGGAAATATGGCATTCTCTTAAAAGAGTTTCGCATTTAGATTCGTATACTTTAATAGTAGATCTGAAAATATCCACTTGTCATATGGTGAGTAAGCAAAACAAAGTGGCAACTTTGTGGCAACTTCAAAGGGGCAACAGTGGCAAGCGAAGTGGCAACTTCATTAAAAGATTAATTAACCAGAGGCGTTGCGGGGAAAAAGGCAAGGAGATCTATCACGACCAGGGCGCCACTCGCAGAGTGGTTCGAAATAGTCCGCAATTTTATTCTATATATTATATTTCTCTATACTTTTCAGGATGAGGAGGTTCGCTAAAAACGTACCATTCCCCGAATGCCAGTCGTGCTCACTACTTCACTGTAAGCAACTCAGGACCGTTTTTAACACTTTCCAACAAGGTTGAAAAGTGTTAACAACTTCAGTTTGTCTGTCTGTTCGTGCTCTAACTCCCGTAAATATTCATGAAGTTTCTTGAAACTGATATATGTTATTCAAGTTCACTATCGGATATTCCCTATTGAAAATGGAGTGAATACTTTTTCTGGTTTGTGTACAGGGATACCCGAAAGTTTTCCAAAGCATTGTGTTCTAGAAGGGGTATTTCTTATAACTTTTTAAATGTTTTTAACACTTTCCAATAAGGTTGAACAGTGTTAATGACTTCGGTTTATCTGTCTGTCCGACTGCTTTTCTGCCTATCCGCGCTCTAACTCCTGTAAATATTCATAGGATTTCTTGAAACTGATATATGATATTTAAGTTCACTGTCGGATGTTCCCTATTGAAAATGAAGTGGGTACACAAACCTCTGTACACAAACCTTTACTGGTTTGTGTACAAAGACACCCAAAAGTATTCCAAAGCATTGCGTTCTATAAGAGATATTTTTATGAACCATATTTTAATACCGTTACTTTACATAATGAAATTGAAATATGTTATTCAAGTTTACCATCGGATGTTCTCCATTGAAAATGGAGTAAGTACCATCGCTAGTTTGTATACAGGGACTCCAAAGCATTGCGTTCTATTAGAGGTATTTCTGTAAATCAAATTTTAATAACACTGTTCTGCAAAAAAAAAAAAAAAAAAAAAAAAAGAAAAAGAAAGAGAGAAAAAAGAAATCGAGATCTGATACCATTCTTGCTGATTCTTATGTAATATAACCTCCTGAATCCGAATATGACTCCCATTTTGCCCAGTCACCCACAGTGTTCTAGGTACACCACCCCCTCCATTATGACCATGCATTTGATTTGAAGAATGAAAAATAATTATTTTAACACCTAAAAACAAAACAAAACAAAACAAAACAAAAAAAAAAAATATATATATACACATATAAAGTATAAAAAATGACATTAATAACAGATAAAAAAAAATATAAGATATGTATTGCATAATTTCAGTGGCAAATTCCCCTCTCCCCCCCCCCCCCCCACACACACACACAAAATTTTTCCCTTGTCGCAAATGTCCATGTTTTAGAATTTTCCAACTCTGTAGCTCCTCAGAAGATATTTAACGGTTAAAATAATCCTCCCTTATCCCAAAAGTCAAATTTATAGCCATGAAATCACCATAAAAATCACCATAAATATAAAAATAGGGGGCCATTCCTAATAAACGGTGGGTGATATGGCAAAATGGGCGTCATATTCGAATTCAGGAGATCATTTTACATAAGAATATGCTAAAATGGTGTCGAAGGAAATTTTCATACCGAGCAGTGTAACTTTACATTGCACAAATCTTAACAAAATTAAAATATATTATTCATATGCACAAAAGATGCTTTCCATAGAATACAGTATGATCAGGATTAGATTTACAGGGCCACACAAAAATATTCAGTTACATTAATGAGTACTATTGGAAATTTACCGGAATTGTATTTTCGTTAATATTAATCGTTTTTATCACTTTCTGAATGTTTCTAACACTTTCCAAAAGGTTAAAAAGTGTTAATGACTTCGGTTTGTCTGTCTGTCTATCCGTACTCTAACTCCCATAAATATTCATGGAATTTTTTGAATATGATATGTGGTATTCAAGTTCACTGTCAGATGTTCCCTATTGAAAATTGAGTGAATACCTTTTCTGGTTTGTGTACAGGGACACCCAAACGTATTCCAAAGCATTGTGTTCTACGAGAGGTATTTTTATGAATTATATTTTAATTCCTTTATTTTACACAAATTTCAATGAAATTGAAATATTTTATTTAAATTCATTATCGGATGCTTGCTATAGAAAATGGAGTAAATACCATCACTGGTTTGTGTAGAGGGGCACTCAAAATATTCCGAAGCATTCGTTCTATGAGAGGTATTTCTGGTATTTCTATAAACCAAATTTTAATAACTTTACTTTGAACAAACCTTAATATAATTGAAATATGTTATTCATATGAACAAAGAATGCTTTCAACAGAATGTAGTATAGTTAGCATTAGATTTACAGGGCTAAACAAAAATATTCAGTTACATTGAGGGCTTTTACTGGAAATTAGCTGGAATTGCATTTTCGTTTAAGTTAAGTTACTTAACACTTTTTAACATTTTTTATGTGTGAATATCATTTCAATTTGTGTATCTATCTGTCCAACTGTCTATCTGTCCGTCCGCCAGCCCACAGCGTCGGTAAATATTTTTAGAATTAAAAAAAAAAAAAAAAAAAAAAAATATGTATGTTATTCAGATTTACTATGGAATGTTCCCTATTTTAAATGGCAATAATAGGTCCTGTGCAACTGGTTTGTGTACAGGGGAACCCCTCCCTCCCTCAAAAAAAAAAAAAAAAAATGCATAGCTTTTTACGACAGACATTTTTATAAATTACGTTTAAATAACTTTCTATTGTAAGAATCATAAAGAAATTGACATTTATTGTTAATGTGCTAAAATAATATTATTTTGTATAAAATTTGATTTTGTTAACCTTCGGGTTTACAAGGGTATACTAAAATATTCAGATACATTAAAGGCTGCAATTAGAATATAATGACTACGTTTTCTTTTGTCTTAAGCCTTTTTAACACTTTCTAACAATGTTTAAAAATGATTAGGAATATAATTAGTCTATCTGTATGCCTTTCAGAACTACAGTCTGTTCGTAGTGTACGTATAGGCAAAGAGCCCTGCAAGTTATACGATATAACAATTACGTACATTTGGAAAGTGTTAATAAATGTGTACCGCATGATTTTCCTTCTTGTTTTTTTTAGTTGTAAGTTCAAGCATAAGCGGTTCCATGAGAAATGTTTGCCCACGGCCCTAGTCACGCAAAGTTGGACCTTAATTTTATCATCATTATTTATTGCTACTCTTGTGGCAAAATGATTAGCGTTTTGGCTTTCCCATCTCAGGTGCTAGGTTTGAGTCCCGGTTTTGACATGATGTTCATATTTGTTAGGAATGTACATAAAGTTATAGATTCTAGTCTGATAAACATAATTTTTGAAAACTGATCGTACAGTGACAGCGCTGAAGCCTTATTATATATTTTTTAAAAAACCATATTTTATTAACTCGACAAAAACTTTTTCCTTCTTAATTTGTCTTTTTTTTTTTTTTTTTTTTTTTTTTTTATCAGCATGTTGATAAAATGGAAGGAAAAAGTAACATTGTTGATGATGAACTTTTTACCGAAAAGAAATTTGACAGGGAATATGCTGCTTTTTTTAAAGTTTACACAGACCGAATATTTTATTCAACACCCGATATCAAACACCGCATAAACAAAGCAGCCGTCATTCAGCGTATCTTCAGGCTCTTTTATCCATTCATGATGCGTTGGAAGACTGTTATAATAGTGTGCAAAAAACTCGATTATTCTGATACTGGATTTAGGTTACGCTAGTCATGATCTTCTTCGACATCGTAACCCATCAAACCTGTATCAGACGGGAGAAAATGAGCTATCTTTCTCAGATTCATGTAATATTCAGATATTCCCGAGATTTTATTCTCTCGCTTTCTGGAGCGCGTAAAAGAAAGTATTTGCGATAAATGCATTTTTTGAAAAAGATTTTTCTCTGGGGAATTTCGGACAGTAGTCTTTGTTTGTTTGCGTGGAAATAAGGTGTAAAAGTATAATAGGTTTAGACTATTTTAATTCATAATTTTAGTATAAATATTTATAAATTATAACGTTAAAAAAAGTTTACTGGATAGATGTGAAATGTTCTGTCGTAAATTGCTCTGGGAGGTTGAAAATTCGGTACCGGATCTATTCAAAAAGCTTATTTTGTTTACCTATAGTTTTTTTTTTTTTTTCCGTGTTTAAAATTCAGTTTATTTGTAAATCCAGTTTTTATCCGGATAATAATTTTAAAATGTTGGTTCTTTTGCAAGAACATTATTGGATTTAAATCTCTAATTAATAATTTTCCTTGGAAATAATTTCTTAAATTGTATAGGAAATTTGAATTTTTCATTCATAAAATTGAAAAATTGAAAAATAACGGTAGTGTTTACAGCAGAATGTGCTGGCAATATGGGTTCCAGCACATTTTGCTGTTAAAAAGAAGTAATTTACAGCAAAAATAACTGTAAAAGTGTCTCTTTTTACAGATTTTTCCGCTGTAAATTGCATTTTTTAACAGCAGAATGTGCTGACAATATGGATGCCAGCACATTTTGCTGTAAAAACTACCGTTATTTTTTACAGTGTGAAATTCATTTAGTAGGTCCCTTTTTTCAACATATCTAGTTAAATAAGCATTTAACACATCCTGCAATGTATATATGAATATATAAATTCTTATATAGATGAATTATTTTTTATTTTTCATTCTATTCTACTCTAAATATATAAAAAATTAATAAGTATACAAACAAAAACAAATGAAATGTACACAATTTTCATCATGACAAGGTTCTTAGTCTAAAATTTTGTGGCTTCCAAAACTCCTGTATGGCATAGGTGTTATTATTATTATTATTATTATTTTTTGTCCCTCTATGGTCACATTTTGTACATTACGGCTTATTAGCTCGGGACTTACTGCTTAATGTATATCCAAACCAAAGCGAAATCCATGTGTGAACAGGGACTTAAACTCGGCACCTGTTAACTGAAGGGTTGGCAAGTGTTTGACAATCGATGTTTTTATCCGTATTTAACCATGGTTTTAACCGTCATGTCAAAAACACCTTTTTGACATAGTTTTTGACAACAATTGTCAAAAACATAAAATTCTGTATAAAAAAGCATTCTAAAATTATTTTTGCAACAAATTTATATCTACAGTTTATTACAATTTTCTAATTATTCGTTTTAGACCCTTGAGTAAACTTTGACAGTTTTAGACACCAAAAACCAAATATCCCATCGAAAATTCAAAGTGTGATTATTTTTCTAATAAGATTCTATGAAAATAGAAAATTTAGGTTACTATATAAAATATAGAACGAAAAATTATAAATAGCAATATATTAAAAAAATAGTCAATGTACTAATTCTTAAACTTTTAAAAACAAAAAACTCATTTCAATTTTATATTGTTAGTTACTTTTAGTGTTTTGTCTCATTTTAGTTCTTTTTCTCTCTAGAGTATGCAATAACAAAATACTAGTTATGAAGCCTTCTATACTGTCTCTTTTTTTAATTTAGAATGGATTTATACAAAATTGGTTGGTTGGGTTTAAAGTTGCACTAGTATTGCACAATGGGTAATTGGTGACGGTCTTGGACGCACCCCCTGAGGATGGTCCGGAGACATGCCATCACAATTTTGATCCTCCGCAGAGAGGACGGCTCTCCCGCTTCGATAACCCCCAGAGTTATGCAAAATTAGAAAAGATCCTGTACAACCAACGCTGAACTGAATGGTGTAAAATGCAGATGCATAATGAGCTGAATAAAAATTCTATTGGAATATTAGTGCTTTTTAATGTGATGCATTATCACCGATCATCACTGACAGCCAAACATTATATGCTATTCTACAGTGAACTTTGTAATTAGAATTACCCATTACCTAAAATATAATTTTTAATATTTAATTTTGAAGCTTATAAAAAGCAAAAAATAGATTTAGTTCATGCGCGACACTTTACAGCTTTAAAATAAAATATTAAAATATTCAATTTCAGAAAACAAGTTCTAATTTAACAATTGTGCAAACTGAATAAAAAAAAAAAATGTAATGAATGATTTGATAACAAATTTTCTAATAAAATAGCTTAGTGTTTAGCTATTGGCACAATAGGTGATGTGTTACCTTAAGCTTTTCCACTATTACAGCCTTGAGGAGATATCTTGATATTGATAACATTTATAAAATATTGATAATTACCAATCTAATTATTGTAATAATGTTAATTTAAAACCTGTAACTATATTGATTGCAAATTATACAATATTACTGTTGAATTGCTGTCTATATCATGTCAATGTACAAAATCACATATTTAGGTAATTTAAAAATCAGTGATTGAACTTATACATCACTTTATACAGTTATACTATCGCTTTATTAGTGTTAGCTATTTTTATACATATATACACATAAGCTTAAAAATGACTTTAAATAACTTAGTATTCATGTAAATAACATTATTTATAACAAACTGAATAATTAAATAATAAATATAAATAGTACTTTGAAAAATGTACCTAATAGTTTCAATACTTTTTGCTATTTTTCCTTGACAAATAAGCTGTATTTTTTAATTATAATTGTACTAACATAAAATTATTTTATAATATATAAATTATGATTTATTTAGTTTTGTAGCTTGAATTACAATAAAGTACCACTAATAAGATTATATCGTTAGGTTTTGACACTTTTTGACGGTTTTTGACAGTTTATGACACTTTTTAATGTCAAAAACCAACCCCGGTGCCAATTATTATAAGATACTAGAGGAAACTGCTTGACATATCCTGGCAATCTGTGATATTCTATACAAAACATTCTCTCATGGACACAAAAAATATATGTTCATTTCATTTTGTTTAGAACAGTCTAAGGAAGCTAAACTGTACCTACCAGAAAATTCGCCCCTGTACATAATGTATTTGAATTCTTTCGGATGTCCTTGTACACAAATAATTTTTTTCGGTCTTAACTAAAAGTTTAGTATAGACTCTCTATGTAATATGGATTTAGAATACCTAGTTTGGATTTTCTGTATTTATTCTCGAGATGTGCTAATAAAAGAAAGACACAAAAACACAGACCACAAAAAAAAAAAAACTGTTTTTCGGATACAGGGAACCTCAAAACATATAAATATAGTAAAAATTCAATTTAAAAAAATTGACTTCAAAACAATATTTTCTCCGTCATAGAGAAGCATCGTACAGTAAAATATATCGCCTGTGAATTCATTTGTTAAAACATCGTTTTGATTAAAAAAAAAAAAAAAAAAAAAAAAATTGAAATTTGAAAAAAAAAAAAAAAAAAAAAAAAAAAGTACCTGCTTGCATATACACCGTAAAAAATTGAAATCTCACTGCCAAAATTTAGCCGTAAATTTTACAGATGAACCGTACATTTTCCAATGTAATTTATTGTTTATTCACCGTAAACTTTACTGCTTACTGTAAAATTTATGGCTAAAGTTTGGCAGCGAGGTTTCAATTTTTTACAGTGTAGTTATTATTTAACACTTTTTCAAATAAAAAATGTTAGTCGTAATGTAAAATGTTATTTAAAATACGTGACTGGGTCGTGAATTCATCCTAAGCACGCAAAAATAGTTTTAATGTAAATGTTATCATGCGTATTATCTTTCTGTTGTATGTTACAGATTTACATTTTTGATTTTTGGTATCTTTGTTCAGCATTAAAATTTCAATTGAGTATGACGCACCTGATTCTAATGATAGATTCTAATAATTTTCCATTTTTGTCAAATTATAAACTTTGGCCAAATGTCGTGATAAATAGCCAATAACTTAAAATAATAATAATAATAATAATAAAATAAAATAAAATTTTACTGTTTTTTTTTTTAACAAAATCATAAAATTCGAGTAATGAACTGTAATTTAAATTTAATATTATGAAAATTAATTTCACCTCAAATTCATTAAAATCGTCGTTAGTTTATTTGTCGAAGGGATAATTCCTAACTACCCCAAATTTATTACTTTTTTTCTTTCTTTCTTTTTTTTTTCTTTTTTTTTTTTTGCTTTACCTGATTCTGATCCCAATAATAGAAAAACTTCATAATTTTTTTTTTTTTTGAATTATTATTATTTATCTCATTTTTAATATTTTCAATAGTATTAAATTTTGCATTATTTATTATATTCATTTTATTTTTACTTACTTATTTATTTTTTATTTTATTTTATTTTTTACGTTTTTCTCTAATTTAGCTGAATGTTTTGAACATAATTTGGTGGTTAATAGCGGTGGTCAAGAAAGAAAACCGCCAAATCCCCAATTCGCGTTCCTTACATAAAGTTATACCCATTCTTTTAAATTATCATTTATACTTATTTTATTGTTTTCAAATCACGCTTAAAATTTATTTTTTCACAGTGCATTATTACAACTGAAACGTCATTTTCTTCTGCTTAATCACCCTTCTGTAGGGGCATAGCAATTCAAAAATCATGGGAGGGGCTCAAAAAATTTAATTTAAAAATTACTTAAAATTATAAACAAGGAAATCAATTAATAATTAAATATCAATTAATATTCTCTAATTATTAGTATTATTTACAAAATATCGTTAATTATAAACATTTATAAGATTTTAGTTTGGCTTTTAAATGGATGATTTTTTCATTTGCCATTAAAAGGAAATCTTGTAATAACCAATAGGAGGGGGGGGGGGCTTGAACCCCCTGAGCCCCTCCCTTTCCTACGCCTATGAGCCTTCTTACATTACTTTATACATTCTTCCAAACAAAGAATAAACATTTTTTTTCTTACTTCAATAAATTGTTTTAGCAATAACATAAGTTTCGAGCGTTAGTTTTGGTAAACTTGGGCTTTTATCTTTAAGAAGATACATATTTATTGTGGAAGGCTTGGGAAAAAAAACCACCCATAAAAGTCTTAGGATGTATAAAAAAAAAAAAAAAAGAATAAAATATGTATAAAGAAAGCATGTGGATACTCAGTGCATTCTAGTATCCGTGGGAAAAAATCGAAATTGAAACATTTAGAATCTGGTTTACCATCTTTTTATTTTTCAAACACATTAAGTCGCTGAACTGACAACGTATGTTCTGTTGAGCGCCCACTTATCCTCTTGTTTTCGATTCTGTTTTCATCTTCAAAACGCTTCGTATGATAACAACAGTTGAACATGGCAAATTATATAATGTTTCTACTTGAGTATTCTTGATATTTCTCAAACAGATATATACCTTTATTGAAACTGGAGATAATAAATTTTCGGAATTCTATAGACGTATATTCCTCTGTTATCGCATCATGATTTCATAAATCAGATTGAACTGAAATTTACTATCCGAAAAATTTATGAAAATGAATGCAGACAATATTTAGATTTCTCCAAGCAGTGGAAAATAAATTATTGTTTCACATGAATTTTTATGCAACGTTAATTTTCTGTAGCTGCTTCCTTATGATGTCACGTCAAATCAGACTAAATTCAAATTTATTAGGCGAGAAATTTCTAATAATGAAGGCAGATGATAAATAGTTAACTGACATACAGTCGAAAATAAATTATTGTTTCACACGAATCTTTTAATGGATAATTTTGACCCGAATAAAAATCGTTTGAAGACGTTTACAAGTTGTTTTTTCAAACTTTTACTCATGATTTTTTTCCCCCCAAAAGTAATTTATTTTTTAAAATAATTCTTACGCACATATTTTGAAAGAATAATGTTAAGATTATATTTAAAAAATAATAGAAAATAATTAAATCTGTTTAAAAAAAAAAAAAAAAAAAAAAGCGATTTTTTTTTTTCTCATACAAATATATGTGGTTGAGAAAATTTTGTTTTTGGGTCAAATTTTCGAAATTGAATTTTTATATATTTAAACCTTTTAGGTTGACCTGAATCGGGAAAAACATGTTTTCAGCGGTTGGTCTGTTTGTCTGTCTGTTATCAGCATATCTCAAGAACGAATAATAGCAGAAAGTCCAAACTAGGTATTCTAAATGTGTATCATATAGGGATGCTACAGTAAATTTTCGTTGAGATGAAGCAAAAGGTTCGTGTACAGAGACATTCAAGAGAAATGAAATACATTATGTCTATGGGAAAAATTCTGGTAAGTATAGCCTGACTTAAATTAAACGGAAGTGTGTCTGTATGTCTATTATCAGCATATCTCAAGAGTAAATTGCAGTAGAAAGGTTAAACCCGGTATTCTAAATCTGTATCATATAGGGATGCTACACTAAACTTTTCCTTGAGACCAAGAAAACGGTTCGTGTACAGGGACATCCAAGAAAATTCAAATACGCCACATCTATGCACGAAATTACAGATAAATGGAATTTAACATCAGTAGGCTACACTAAGCCAAATGAAAAGAATATGTATTTTTTTATACGCATAAAAGCATGTTTTATGTAGAATGTGGTATGAAAACCATTCACCACTTGTTTACAGGGCTACACAAAATAGCTAAAATATAGTGGGATAATATTTAGAAATTGGTAGAAGTGCATTTCAGTTTGTGCTGTGTATTAATAATGTAAGATTACATTTAAGTGCATAATGCGGTGTGTACACATTTTTTAGAAGAAATACAGAGCTGCGAATAACTAAACGAAATTTTTTTTTTTTTATTGAATGGAATAAGTGTAGTGCATTACTATAATATTTTAAAATATCCAGGAAATGTGCTGCTCAGGAATTTAAATTTATTTCTCATACTCATACGGTAAATAAAGCGTATTTTTTAAGCTAAATATTCAGCGCCGCCTCAAGCGTAATGAATATCTTAAGAATTTATAAAAAAATGATACATGTTTTTCAAGTTCACTATGGAATGTTTCCCTACTTAAAAGGCCATTAATAGGCCCTGTACAACTGGTTTGTGTACAGGGACAAAAGAAAAAAAAATTCGTTCAAGGATAGACATTTTTATAAATCACATTTGAGTAACTTTTTACTGATGGTGTTAAAAAAAAAAAAAAAAAAAAAAAACAGACGAGTTAAAAATATTATTCCAGTAAGGTTTTTTAGCTAGGTTCTACAAAATGATTACATATACTCTTATAATTATAGAAAGAAAAATGATTCATTTTTCTTTCTGCTATTATAAGAGGTGAAACTACTGCCAACTTTTTAAGCAGGAAATCGTAATTACGTAATTAGAATCGGACTAGTAGAGATATCAACGTCATAAAGGACTATCTCCTGACCTTTCATATTCAGTCAGAAATGGTAGAAGCTAACTAGTTTGTGAGGGACTTACAAAAAACTTTATACGAGAATCAAAATGTTCTTTTAACACCCTGCCCCCTCCCCTTATAAAAGAGGGATGCTATAAGTTTGAAGCATTTGCAACTGTGTCTGTCGCTGCCAAATGAATGGATAAATTTTAATGCATTATTATTATTATTATTATTGTTGTTGTTATTGTTATTTAAACATATTCTTAAAAAAAAGAAAAAAAAAATGTAGACTGAGGAATAAGATTAAAAAACCTTTAATTGATTTTATTTTTGACTTTAACACATACAAAACTAAAACATAAAAAGTCTTTAAAAAAAAAAAAAAAAAAAAAAAAAAAAAAAATGC
This sequence comes from Salticus scenicus, assembly GCA_963930645.1. Classification (NCBI taxonomy): domain Eukaryota; kingdom Metazoa; phylum Arthropoda; class Arachnida; order Araneae; family Salticidae; genus Salticus; species Salticus scenicus. The sequence goes on along the minus strand of OZ005652.1, from coordinate 126,115,095 downwards.
TAAATCTAAAACATCACATTTTGAACTATAAAATTTGTAAAATAAAATTTAAGTAAAAAACATTTTTTAAAGTTAGAAGCTTTTTATTGTGAAGCCCTAAAAAGCATAAAATAAAATTTATTCTGGCAAAGACATGCTACAAAGAAATGGAAGTTTCAACACTAAGAAAATTTTAGAGAAAAATATAGGTACTTTCCTTTTGCAAGAGATGAAGTTTTTTTAATGTTCAAGCTTTCGAGACCAGTATTCTTTCTTAGTTATTAGTTTTTCTACAATCATTCGTTAGGCCAGAAATTTCAAATGTCTCGAAAGCTTTTTAAAATATTTTGAACATTAAAAAATTTTCATCTCTTGCAAAAGGAAAGTACCTATATTTTTCTCTAAAATTTTCTTAGTGTTGAAACTTTCATTTCTTTGTAGCATGTCTTTGCCAGAATAAATTTTATTTTATGCTTTTTAGGGCTTCACAATAAAAAGCTTCTAACTTTAAAAAATGATTTTTTACTTAAATTTTATTTTGTGATTTTTAGTTACTAAAAAGGAAAAAAGCTTCTTAAAAAAACTAATTAAAATTTCTTTGGATATTTTGTAGACAACGGAAGATTTTCTTTTATCAATTGACATTTTTTTTTCGATTATTTATCTGCAAAAAAAATAATATATCGTCTTTCGAGGACCGAATCCGGGACCATCGCCTTATCAGCATGACGCTCTAACCAAAAGTCTAAGAACTGTCAAGAAAAATCATAGAACATTCTAGAAAAATCTAAAAAATACTCATACAAAAGAAATATTGTTCTCGAATGCTTTTTTAAATATTTGGAATATTTAAAATTCTTCATGTTTTGCAAAAGTGAAATATCTATATTTTTCTTTAAAATTTTCTTGTAGTTGAAACTTTTATGATCTTATTGCATGTCTCTGCAAAAATAAATTTTTATTTTAGGCTATTTAGGGCTCCACAATAATAAATACTTTCACAGTTATTTTTATTTGTTTATTTATTTATTTATATTTTTACTGAAATTTTAATTTTGTGCGTTTAGTAATTTAAAAAAAAAAAAAAGCTTCTTTAAAAAACTATCAAATTTCCTTGGGACACCGTGTAGACAATGAAAGATTTTCTTTTATCAATTGACATCGTTCCTATTAATTATCGTCAAAAAAGTAACGCATCGGCTTGCGAGGATCGAACCCACGAGCATCGTGTTATCACCATGACGCTCTAATCAAATTCGCTAACGAGCGACGAAAATGGCTGTTTTAATTTACATTAAAGTGGAGGCGCCTTCTTTTACAGAATGACACAAAAACACGATGATAAAAATCCAATTTCAATAAAAAGCTTCTAAAAGAATAATATATATATATATATATATATATATATATATATATATATATATATATATATATATATATATTTAACTTTTTATTTTGTGTCTTTTAGTATCTAAAAAAAAGCTTCTTCAAAAAAACTCTTCAAAAATTCTTAGAGTACTGTGTAGACAATGAAAAATTTCCTTGTATCAATTGACATATTTTCTATTAATTATCTGCACAATTTAACGCATCGATCCTTCGGGGATGGAACTCAGCACCATCGCATTAGCTACTTGACGCTCTAACCAACTGCGCCAACAAGCGACTATAAGGACCACTGACATTTATTTTAAAGTTGAGGTTCCTTATTTATTAGCGTGACATGAAGACGCGATAACGAAATCCAATTTCAATAAAAAGCTTCTAAAATAATTATTTATTTATTTATTCATTTTTATTTAAATTTTTATTTTGTGCTTTTTAGTAACTAGATAAAAAACTATTTAAAAAACTCTTCAAAAATTATTAGTATATTGTGTACACAACGAAATATTTCCTTTTATCAACTGACACCTTTTCTATTAATTATTTGAGAAATTAACATGATGCTCAAACAACTGAGCCATTAAGAGATAGATATACAATGAATTGCTTACCTTTTTTTTTTTTTTTTTTTTAAGTGGAAGTGTCTTACTTTTTAGCGTGACAGAAAACGCGATGACAAATTCAATTTCATGTAATAAAAATCAATTAAAATGGGTGAAAATATCCTACTCGAAAAATGGAGATTTAACACTTTTAGGTCTAAACTATTTCAACCGCATATCTCCTGCTCACTATTATTTTTTTAATACTTTCTTTTACTAATTAACACTTTTTCTATTAAATATCTCCAAAAATTACCATATCGGCCTTTCGAGGATCGAACTCATAACCGACCGTTTTCAACATGATGCTCTAACCAACGGAGCTAACGAGGAATGCAATGCGTTGTATATATTTACTTTAAAGGGGAGGCACCTGTTTTTTGGCGTGTCACAAAGACACGATGAGAAATTCCAATATCAATAAAAAGCTTCTAAAAAATATTTATTTATTTATTTTTACTTACATTTTTATTTTGTGCTTTTTGTAACTAGATAAAAAGCCGTTTAAAAACTCTTGAAAAATTATTAGGTTTATTCACTGTGTACACAGCGAAATATTTTCTTTTATCAATTGACACTTTTTCTATTAATTATTTGCAAAAAATAACGTCTCGGCCCGGCGAGGATCGAACACATGACTCTCGCGTTATTAACATGACGCTGTAATCAGCTGATCCATTAACAGATACAATGAGTTGCTTATATTATTTAAATATATATATATATAATGGAAGCGTCTTGGTTTCTTTAACGTGACAAAAAGCCGATGACAAATCCAATTTCATATAATAGTAATATATGCATATATATATAAAGCTCCTAAAAATATTTTTTTTTATGTATATTTTACTTAAAACATTTTATTTTGTGCTTTTTTAACATCTAAAATGTTTTGTGTTTTCCATTATCTAAATTAAAAAAAAAAAAAAAAAAAAAAAAAAAAAAAAAATGCTTCTTAAAAAAACTCATCAAAAAATTCTTAGTGTAAGCAACGAAAAATTTTCTTGTATCAAATGACCCCTTTTCTACAAATTATATGGAAAAATTAACACGCTGGACCTACCAAGGGATCGAACTCACAAACATCGCGCTACTAACGGGACGCTCTTACCAACTGAGCCACACAGCTACAAACGCAATAGCTTATATTTATTACTTTCAAACTTTGAATAAACACCATAAAATGCAATAAACTCGCAACAATTGTTTCGGGTCGAAAAAACACACGACCCTTCATCAGGCGAATAAAGTAAGCACGAGTGCTGCAGTCAAAGCGGCAACGCACAAAAGCGTTTAAAATGAAAAGAAAAACTTTATAAAGTAGAAAGTAAATATAGCTACTGGTGTGAGTAGAATTGTATAAGATAACAAGAAAAATAAAATAAGTAAATGAGTGAGATTAAACATATAACAATCTAAGGATATCAAAAATTAAACGAAAATCTAAGTTACGTGAGTAATTTCCATGCATCAGAGAAGAATGGAGTGGAAGAAATATCATTAACAAGATTTTTCGAATTTTTAAAAATGTAAAATGCTTCATGAATATCCAAATGGGAGGAATAGACAGGAGATGAAATTATGTTAGTTTTGGAAAAATCAAAACGATGACCTTGAAACCAGCAGTGGGAAGCAATAGAAGATTTGGTAATCTCTTCATTACGAACATTCCGACGGTGCTCATTTATTCTGTGTTTCAAACGCCTCCTAGTTTGACCAATATAACCTAAGTTGCAGGATGAACACGGAATTAAATAAATTCCAGAACGGTTTTCGGTGGGAATGGGATCCTTAAGAGAAGATAATTTAATTTTATTGACGGGTTTGTAAATAACTTTGAAACCAAACGGTGAAAGAATTTTAGAGATTTTAAAAGAGAGTGAAGAATAAAAAGGTAAAACAACTGGGATGAGACTGTGATCGTTTAATTTGGGAGCAGAACGTTTAGGATTCTTAAATTTATATAGAGCTTTATCGATGATAGATGGGTTATAATAGCCACGAGAGAGAGCAAGAGATTTCAAATAATTAATTTCTTTCGAAAGATTAGACGGATCAGAACAAATGTGTAAGGCACGATAAACATAAGTGTAAAAAGCAGACATTTTTTGTTCAAAATTTTTTTATCAACCACGAAAGTACATTTCAGAAAATTTTGGAGTGGAAGGCTGATTTTTTTTTAAATACAAACTATGTGAAAAATACCAGAGCCGGGAATCGAACCCGGGCCTTCCGCTTTACGTGCGGAAAATTTTCTGAAATGTACTTTCATGGTTGACAAAAAAACATTTCTAAATTAAATTAAAAAATTTCGTGGTCTATTGGAGTTGTGCCACGATTAATAATGTCACTTGATATAGCTGTGATTACAGACTCGGTGACTTTGCCAACGTATGTTATGTGAGAAATGCCTAGTTGTTAATTAGCCAGGGTAGCTCAATGGTTTGAGCATCCGCACGTAAAGCGGAAGGCCCGGGTTCGATTCCCGGCTCTGGTATTTTTCACATAGTTGGAATAAAAAATCAGCCTTCCACTCCAAAATTTTCTGAAATGTACTTTCATGGTTGATAAAAAAATTTGTAAATTAAATTAAAAAATTTCGTGGTCTATTGGAGTTGTGCCACGATTAATAATGTCACTTGATATAGCTGTGTTTACAGACTCGGTGACTTTGCCAACGTATGTCATGTGAGAAATGCCTAGCTGTTAATCAGCCAGGGTAGCTCAATGGTTTGAGCATCCGCACGTAAAGCGGAAGGCCCGGGTTCGATTCCCGGCTCTGGTATTTTTCACATAGTTGGTGTAAAAAAGTCAGCCTTCCACTCCAAAATTTTCTGAAATGTACTTTCATGGTTGATAAAAAAATTTCTAAATTAAATTCTCAGTATTTTGATGCATTTTTTACGATTCTACTTACTTTGGTTAAAAAATTATGAACAAAATTATAACTGATGTCAGTATTGAACTTCACTGAATTTCTAAACTTTAACAATTCCTTCTTAAAGGGCTTTTTTGCCACCATCTGCAAGATTTTGTGGAAAAAAAAATCATCTATTTCTGTAAAGTTTTGTACACATATTTTTATAAAGGATAACTACAAAATGAATTAATAATTAATAAAACTAACTTTATTTATTTAAATATTTAAAAAAAGAAAAAAATAAGTAAACTTTTAGAAAATTTTCAAATTTTTGTTTTACATAATTTTAAAAATAGTAATTTTTAAAATACCCTTAATTCATTTTAGGAAATAGGTATATACAAACATTTTAAGACCATAAAAAACAAATAGATTATTTTTATAAAAAAAAAATATCTTGCGGATAGAGGCAAAAAAAAAAAAAAAAAAAAAAAAAAAAAAAAAAAAAGCCCTTTTGACAAAAGAAGTGTTAAAACTTAGAAATGCATCATTACTTTTGAACTGAAGTACGTAGAATCATAAATGAGGCCTCAAAATGTCCAGAATAGTTCACATTTTTGCACTTTTTTTTCCCTCCTCTCAAAAATCGACTTTTTAGGAGTTGAAACTCCTCAGACCCCTGTTACATGTGATAAGCGATGTTCATCTACAACAACTTTCAAAACATTTGGAGGCACTAAACAAAGTTTTCTGATTTTGAAGGTAACAGTTGACAAATAATAATAATAATAATAATAATAATAATAATAATAATAAAACAATTATAGTTGGATTTCTAATAAGAATATAGTTTTGAAATTTCAATGAAATAATTATTATGTAGATGAAAACTTGCGTAATATTTTAGCAAAGAAAATAAATAATAATATATTATAATATTTTGAAAGGTTTAGTTTCTATGAATTTGAATTGTTTAATTACAAAATAGTTTACTCAAACAAAGAAATAAAAATACTAATTAAAAATAAAAATAAAAATAAATAACAAATTTCTAAATATATAAATTATAACTTCTTACATATTGCAACTAGCTCAAACAAAATGCTTTCTCTAACCTTCTATACTAGCAGGTGTAATACCGCTCACAAAATTTTTGAATTAAAGAAAAGAAAGAAAGTAAAATGTAAAGAAAGTAGGAGAGAGAGAGAGAGGAGATTAAGATTCAATTAAATTAATATATATATTTATATCATAAGCTTATTTTTGTTTTCTAAGTTATAGATATGAAATTCTGCCCACAACAGAATTTAATTTAGTACAACCGGACTTATTTTAATCTATTCTTCCATATAAAAGCACACAGTAATTGTGTTTCATTCCCTAGTATCTGTTACTATATTTATTTCTTACAATTTCTTTGGTATATTCATTTCTTAAAATTTCTTTAGCATAGGTGCCCCTTGGCGGCTTTTAAGTTTTTGTTGTCATTTTGGCGATAAATTAAAATGGCATTGCCAAGCATGGTACTTTTCTTTTTGTTACGATATTACCTCCATGTAGATTAGAGGTGAGTTCGGGCTCTATTTTGGCAATCCGAGCCCGCCCGGGCCCGAAACATTTTTGAACCGAGCCCGCCCGAGCCCGAAAAATTTTGTGTGATCAGAGCCCGAGCCCGCCCGGGCCCGATATTGAAAGTGGTACGCTATGCAACGCATACACAATAGTAAAATTAAATACCGTTTTCATTTTCAAATTATTTTTCTTATTATCAATCCTAAATTTAAATAACTATAAATGTTACTATAACAATTTATAATGTCTGTGTCTCTGTATACATGTATATATTTATATAATAGATATTTATAGTGCAGCCCATTGTTTATAACGCGCCTATCGGGGGACAAAAAAAAAATTATCCGAATGAGTGATATAATGAGGCCCGATATAACGAAGGAGGAAAGATTACTGTATAACACTATGACATAATATGCATCCCGTTGAAAAAAGAGTTCTATTTAGAAAAAGGAAAGTCAAAGCTACTAAGGTTTGCAAGATTATTTTGTGATTTATAACCTATCATGACATTACTAAAGGTGCTCTCAAAATGAATATATATATATATATTTTTTTTTACATTTTCCAGTTAGTGAAGAATAAAATAAACGGAACTTTTAGCTTGAATCCGAGCCCGCCCGGAGCCCGAAGACTTACGTAAGATTTGAGCCCGATCGGGCTCGGGCCTGGGCTCGGGCTCGGGCTTACGGGCTCGGGCTGAGCCCGTCTCATCTCTAATGTAGATAACGACTTTTTGAATTTTTATTGCGTAGTTTTGAAGTTTTGCGAGTTATAGGTCAGGAATCACAAAAATCATTCGATGCATAGTTTGTATAGTATTACTAATTTTTAATAGTCAAATTTATGTCACAATGTTTGTTTACGTTCAGAAATTTCCCTTTTCTTTTATTAAAATTAAGTATTTTCCCCCATTTATTTTAACTTATTAAAAATTGCCATCATTATTTTAGAAACTTTAACTTTATTTTAGTAGTTTTAAAAATGTTTATTATAAATATTTTCAAATAGATTTCTTAGTTAACTATTGACGTCATATCTTTCTGAAATCATAATACATACATGCAAGTTAATTTACTTTTTTTTTTTCAGCATAAATAAATAATAATAATAATACATAATATGTATTGCTCTACACTGAAGCTGTTCCATTTCTTTAGCATGATTTTTCTTAATTTTCTTTTAATTATCTTAAGGAAATATTTGCACGTTCATTTTTTTTTCCGACATAAAAATAAATTATATTTTATTTATTTTGGAATTAATTTTTCTGTTTCTTTTGAATAATTTTAAAGATAAAATGGGGTTTAATATCTTTTGAACCAATTATCTAATTGAACTAAAAAATACGGATTTAGCTAGATTTTGTCCTAATTAATAAATGTAACAATTTTTGATAAAATCTAATAATTCGAACTGAAAATTCGAACAGATACAATGACAAATTTTCAGCTTTGCATATTTTAAACAAAAACAATAGTGTTTGCACGTTCATTCAAATTGATATAGGTAAAAATTGGTAACGACCTAGAAATCGCAATCTGAAAGAAACAGTACGACCTGTTGTACTATTAAAAATATTCCAGTTTTATGATATTGTGACTGAATGTTTGACACTTTTGACTGAACGTTGGCGCATTTTTTTAGGCTTTAAATTTTTTATTTATGTATCGATCTAAACTTAGGAATATATATATATATATATATATATATACACACTGGTGCTCAAAATTTAAGCAACAACCTGTTTTCTCGTTTTTTTCTTTTGCGCATGACTTTTAAACAAATAAACATATGAACATAAAATTTAGACGGCATGTTCATTATCATACCATTAATCTAATTTTATAATTATTCCGTGAATTGTCGTTATATTTATTATTTTTTAATTAATTATAGTTAATGCTTCGTTTTTGTACACTGAAAAAAAAAAAAAAACGTTAAAAGTACAGGAAAAATCTGGCAGCTGGGGTGTCAGTATTTCTCCGTCAAATATACAGTTTAAAACCGTAAAATTGTATTACTGTCATATATTTTACACAGGAATCCTGTAAATTAAACAGGTTTTTGTTAAAAGTACAGTTTTGTCCTGTATATTTGACAGAGAAATACTGGCACCCCAGCTGCCAGATTTTTCCTGTACTTTCAACTTTTTTTTTTTTTTTTTTACAGTGGTATTATAATTTAATAATTATTCATTTTTCTTTTCAAAAGTATGCTTTGGAAAAAGGAAAAATTTCAACAATTTTAGAAAAGAAAACCTAATGAAAAGTGGTAGTAAGGATGCATTGCAAATAGATAAAGACGCACATGCCTTGAAATGTTATTCTAAATTTCAATTTTTTTTTTCTGTATTAACTTTTATTTTACTTTTATAATAGACTTTTTAAAATATATATATATAATTAGTAATTTGTAAACTATGATCATCCCCAAAATAGCAAAAATGTACATAAATAGTTTTATAATGAACATCTTATCCAATTTTCATGTTTGTATGTATATTTTTAAAAAGTTATTCACATGTGAAAAAAAAGAAGAAAAAAGAAGAAACACAAAAGTGAATGCAGGTAAAAAGGTCCGGTTTTAATCTAACGCATGGTTGCATGTGCATCTTCACTTATCTGTAATGCATCCTTATGACCATTTTTAATTAAGTTTTCTTTTCCAAAACTGTTGAAATTTTTCATTTTTTCCAAAGCTTATTTTTGAGAAAAAATTAATATTTATTAGCTTAAAAATTATTACTTATGTTAAAGTTATATAAACTTTGGTTAATGGTATGATAACGAACATGCCATCCAAATTTTATGTTTATTATGTTTATTTGTTTAAAAATTATGCGCTAAAGAAGAAAACGAGAAAACAGGTTTTTGCTTAAATTTTGAACACCAGTGTATATATATAAACAGAAGTAAGTTATTTTTATGACCGTTGAGTTTTAGTATATATATATTTAAACGTTAAAATCGAGAGAAAAATTCAATGAAATAAAAAGAAAGCAGTAAAATGAACCACTACATGTACTATCTCAATAAAAAATTATAACAATTTGACTTTATTGTTAGAACTTAATGAATAAAACCACAAATAAACAAATAATAAAAAAAAAATTGCACAATCTTTTTTTTTTTTTTTTCCCCGATATAAAAAGAAGTACATTTATTTGCGCGTAAAATTTACCCCCCCCCCCCCCCCACTTTTTTGATTTTTCACGTGTAATAAATAAATATATTTTCTTTTATGTGTGGAAAAAAAAATAATAATGTGGAACTTATTTATTTTATGCATTTTTTTTTTTTTTTTTTAATCTTTAACAATTTTAAAGTTAAAATGGGATTTTTTTATTTAATATCTTTTGAATCAATTATCAGACACAACTATAAAATACCGCGTTAGCTAGATTTTGTCCTGATTAATATGTATACCAATTTTCGTAACAATCGACTGAATTGTGTAGTTTTGTATAGCGAACTATAAATCAAGACAGGTATAATGACAAACTTTCAGATTTATATATATAGATTAAGTATTAATTTTAAGAATATTTAAAAATATTGATTCCTTCTTATTTAGAATTTATAATCAATTAGTATATTGTGCCATAATAGAACTTTCTTCTATATTATTCGCTATAAAATTGACACCTACTTATTAAAATACACAAAAATTTGATCAACTTAGCTTCTCATAATAAAAGTTTTATACGTATACTGTATGGTTCAGATTTAACTACTAGATCTTGATATTTAACCATCTGGAAACTCATAAAAATTGGGTAATAGCAGTGCTACCTGTCGACCGATATGCACAAATTGAACTTACAAATTTTTACATAATATACATTTCACAATTCAAATTTGATGCGTTTATATAATATGGAAACTGAAATATAATCTTTCCGTAAATGGACAGATGCATAGTAATGTTACCTGTCGTTCAACATATCCAAATTAAATAAGCGTAGTTTTTCATGTCTCTCTCACATATTAAGTTATGTGCCTTTAAATAATATAGATATATGTGATAAATCTTTTCTTTATCTGAGAGAAGCATTGTAGCACTTACTGATATATGCCAAATCCAAATCAGCAACAATTTATGTTAAAGTCCAACCAAATATAAAGTTTGGTAGAATTATGTCTATTATTTCGTGATATGCAGAGCCAACAAAATTTTTATATCACTGAGACAGGCATTTTCTAAGTATGGGCAAATCGTGTAAATTCCTCGAAAATTTAAAATCGAAAATTTTTGCGAATCCAGTACTTTCTTTTTACGTATATAAAAGAGAGAGAGAGAAAAAAAAATGTCGAAAAAAGCCCCAAAGAGAGAGAAAGAGAGAAGGAAAAAGAAAAAGTACAGATAAAAAATAAATTATCATATTACGAAATTAGTAATCGGCTATCTCTTATATTTTATCTACATTTTCAATACAAATTGAAATGCTCAATATCTAAAAAAATAAATAAATAAACTGTCATATTTATAAATAAATATTGATATCTGTAATCGAAAAAGTAAAAAGAAAAACGATTTTTTTAAATCTTTTTTTAGACAGAATTAAGCAACAAACTATCAGAATATTTCTTTCGAATTCCGTAATACATATGACAATTGGATAACTTTTTTCTTTCTTAACAATCATGAGACTTTTACTCCAATGTTATTTCCTCATCTGTAAATAGCCGTAAAGATAAAGGGGGAAAGTAAACGTTTCGTATCAAAAATAATTGGTAATTGTTTTCGCTGTTTTTCTCTTCACGTGCATTATCCTTAGATTTGTATTTTATAGCAGGAGGGTTTTATCAAATACGAAAAAGATATATTTCTTTATATAGAAATGGGGTTATAGTTTGCAAAATTATATAAAGGTTGCATTAAGCTAAGCACTTTAAGAAAATATTCTGTAATAATTATGGGCATCGGTACATTGGGCCAAAATTGGGCACTTGCCCCCGCCTGGAAAATTCTAATCAGTAAAATCTTATTTATTTATTTTTAACTTTTATTCAACGCTTTAAAAATATACATTAGAGTTCGATTATTATTTAAATTGTCAAATAAATTTATATCACCTAGTCAAACTCTGGTAGCCAAAAGTTCAACTTGATACAAGGTTTAGATTGACTATAGCATAACAGAGTTCCAATCGACTTGACTATAAGCTTTTTGCGTTCGGATTGGTTTGGAATAATATATATAATTATTCTAAATCAAATTTCTTGGCTTAAATTTTCTGCTAAAAATTTGTCGTCACAAATATCTTGCTTTCTTAATTATTTTAACCAACCAATCAGCCATATGAGTCTAACTGAACTTTTAAAATATGCCGAATCATTTTAAGTTTGCCACTTAAAAAAAAAAAAAAAAAAACTTTCACCGTTGGTAGTAATATACTCAAAAAGCTTTTTTAAATCTGATGCATATAAATGCAAAAGAGCACATATTTATTTATTTTTAATACAAAAAAAAAAAAAAAAAAAAAAAAAAAGAAAGCTTAAATGATGTTTGAAATATTTATTCTAAGTATAATTTATATTTTTGTTACATGTAATGTGTATGCTAATCGAGTAAAACGGTTCCTTTTATATTGAACATACATATACTACTTACTTTTTCCTGTGCAAATCAAAAGCATTTCTTAATTTTTTCAAAAAAATATCTAATATCGCATTTATTGACTTAAAATTGCAAATACCTTCAATGTAATAATAATATTTAGTAAATACTGACATTTTATTTAAAGTTTTTATTTATTTATTTTAATATCTCAATGTTAGCTTTTTATATAAAATATTTTCAACATTATGGAATAGTTCATAATTTTCTGCAAATATTTTCTTTTCACCATTCACTAAATTAGTTTAAAATATAAACATTTAAACTCTGACCCAGTAGAGTAACCTGGTTTAATAGATTACAGATTTGTGTATTTGGTTAAATAATTAAATATTCAGTTTTGCTAATTTCCTTCAAAAGGCCTACGTTAGTATAGTTAAATATTTTTATTAGTAAAGCAGTTCTTCTACCTTTTCAGCTTATATTTGTTATTATTTACTCATTTACAGAAAAAAAGATAAGCATCGGCAGAAATTTTCCCGATTTTGAATTTTTGAATTATTTATGAAAAGCTATAACAATTATTTATAGGAAGGAAATAAAATATTAAACCAGTTAATGATATGTTTACAAACTAAAACTCCATGTAGTTAAAAAAGATATCAACCACTATTATGAGATGTATTTTGAAAAACAAGGCTACACTAGACTGTCTCTGATATCTACCAAAATCATCAAAATCTTACGTAAAAGGAAAGAATTTCGTAATGTACATATTTTGCCCGACTCACGAAACATGTTAAATTCAAATTGAACGCTACTGAACAAGGAAAAAGTATTGAAAATAAACGTTAAAATGCCTGAAGCTCCAAGTAATTCGCATAACAATCGTTCTAAATGTGAGGGCAGTTTACATGCTCAGCCGTGCACGTCTAACGAGGGATGTATCAGTGCAACTTATTGCTGAAGAAGAAATAAAATAAGAATTTAATATTGATATCTCCTACATTTTACAGTAGTCTAAAATTGTTTTTGGCATGTCTTTTTCCCTGTAAATTTCCATTTCTTTGAAAAGAGTTTGCAATTCATATGAGAAATTCTATTTTGGGGAAAAAAAAAAAAAAAAAAAAAACTGATAAAAGAACCTGATTAAAAACTGAAGAACCTGCTGTCAAAGAATATTCGATATTTTGTTTCTAGTATTTATTTTACTGTTAATTTTCACAGTTGTTATATTCTTAATATCAAGAAATTTTGCTTATTATTTAAAATAGAGACCTTGAATACTAATAAATATTATTATTTTTGATATATTGTAAATTTCTTTTATGCTAAGTTTATGAAGGAATTAAAATTACTTATGTAGGATATATATGAATTTTAAAAACATGAGATTCATTATTGATGATAGATAAGAATTTAAAGATGAGCAATTAAGTTTTCCTGTAAAAGTAACACGTTTTAGCAGCTACAAAACTTTTATGTATATCATTTCGAAATATTTTTATCAGCCCAGCTGCCAACGAAAAATAAGTTTCATACCGCTATTCAGAACAAATAATCTTTGCCTTATTAAATAGCTGTTAATTAAAAAAAAGTGTTCTATTAAAAGATTACAGTATGAAGGTTACAGACAATCCATAATAACTTAATTTTAATACCTCTGCAACTGTTTTACTCATATTGCTATGATTGTGAGTATTAGGTAGAAAGTTGGCTAATTTTTACTCAATAGAATCTGAGAAAAAGCTGTAATATTCATTCTACAACAACAACGATAATAATAATAATAATAATAAAACTTAATATAGTATCTTATTATGTACTGACCAAACGTCCCCATTTCTGGGGACAAATGGGGACGCCCTATTTTTTGAAGGCATTTTTCCAAGTTTTAAAAAATTGTAGAAACTAAATTATTAATCAATAACACTTTATTTTTAGTCCTTATTTATTAGGAATGAAAAAAATACATCCATAATTTGATAATTGTAGCAATTTTTAATGCTTCTCTATTATAAACGTACTTTGATACGGTCAGCCTGCCTTATTAAGACCTTACAATGAGCAAAGAATTTTAATAATAATTGTCTTAAATATCAAGTTTCCATGTCTACAGTTCCATATCCTAGAAGCAGAGCGTAATATAGCTGTTATGCAAAAGGAGAAAGTTGCAGGATAGTGGTTCTAACTGCTGGATGATATGCACAAAGTAGAATCGGTTTAGTTTCTCATAATAAGATATATTGCATATTAAGCGTGATGAGATGATTTCATGTAATAGAGATTGAGAAGTGATTATTATATTATGAAAAAAAACCGCACTGCGCACCAAAATTGAATCAGCAAAGTTTAACAAATTAAGCTAATATGAATCACGTTTCTGGGTCAGAAAAATAGCTATTAATCGCATCGGCGAAAATGTAACGTTGCAATTTTACCTGTAGGCAGCTAGCTATCAAATTTTTACTAGGATAGGTTTTCAAACTGTGTATCTGATATATCTAGATTAGGTCATTTTCTTCCATAAAAACTGAGATATAGTTATCCCACAAACCTTCAAAATTTGTAGCATAGCAGAGATATTTATTAACGATATTGGCAAAATTTACTCGGTACCAATTTATGTAAAATTCTGACGACTATAAAATTTTGTCGAATTCAATGCATATCTTCTAAAATTGTCGTACTCATAAAATTTATATAACACAGAAAATAGATACACATACAGATTATAAATCGTAGGCTAAGACATTTGAAATCGTAAATTGATCAAAAAACAGGAGCTGGAATTTTTCATCTATATAATACTTTATGCATAGAGAAGAAATTAAAGAATCAATAAAAATTTAAAGTATACGAAAGAAGACGTTGAGTCCAATTAGTAGCTGTTTCAGTGATTCAGTTTTAATTACATTACTTTTATGTTCCTCGATTAAATATTTTTAAACATGTATCCTTTTTATTCTACAGTAAATAGAACTAAAAAAAAAAAAAAAATTCAGATTACAATATTGAAAAAGGTACTAGTAAATAGTTCACACGGAATAACTTTAGATTTTTTTTTTTTTTTTTTTTTTTTTTTAATTACACAAAAAAGGAAATAAATGTAATTTTAGTCATCAAAGTTATCAACGGCGAAGTCATTGAAATTTGATATAATAAACAGAGAAAATACCGAAATTCTTTTAGCAGCCAATTTAGTTATTTTTGACTGTATATAAATTTTGAGCAACTTGATTAAAAGTTCCGAATATGTATCCCTTTTCAATGAAGCAATATACCAACTAGAGATAAAAAGAAAAAAGAGATTTTGCAATAAAATAATAAAAAAACAAGTATTATTATTATTATTATTATTATTATTATTATTATTATTATTATTTAACAGATAAACTTTGGACAGTGCTATTTATTTGTGCAAATATGAATTGGTACTTTTCAAAAAAAATTATCAAATATAAAATATAATTTAAAGGGAAAGTGAACGTTGAGATTATGTACGAGCATGATCATTTGCTTTTGACACAGTTTCGTGAAATCTTAAATATAAGAGAGCAAATTTTTAGTTGTCTCACGCGATAAACGTTGCGTTCATAGTATATTGTAATACTATATTTGGCGTGAAATTGCTGTCATTTTATGGTCGATCGAATAAATCAAATAAAACACAAAAATAATGTGAAACTAACTATAATGTATAGTACATAGTGTTGTTCATATATAATTGGAATTCAAATATAAAACGGCTGCTTCAGTTATTTTGCTACTGTCCGTTTCGAAACTGTCATCTGATAAACACCCAATTTAAAGCCCACAGGTGAAGCATTGTCCTAGGCAATAGGGACACGTACCCAAGAACTTGCGGGCGAGGAAGATGCTGCCGAAGTCAGAGCGGACCCAAAATAAAGTTTTTTTTATAATAATTTCAGTGTTTTTTTTTTTTTTTTTTCATTTTTAAAGCGGTATAAAAAAAATAATTTATTTATTTATTTAATTATTATTATTATTTTTAAATTCATATAAATATAGTGATTGGCGAAGCGGGGAAATCCTGCTAGTAAATTAATAAAGAGATGATTGAATTGGTAATGATTTATTAACGAAATTTTTGTTTTATATATATTTGACAATTCACTGGTAAATATAAGTGATAAAATTCTGTTTATTGTGGAATTATAAAAATTAAATATATTTAATTCCATCTGCTTGAAAGACAAAGTTTTGAAGTTTATTTCAAAATTCACGCTAACATCCGCTTTATATGAAGGGACAATAAAAATTGCTCAACGAAAAGCACACTCGTTTTAGATAATAGGTCGAAATAAGTCCTTATCGCACTTTTTCCTTCGGCACATTTGTATCAGGAGAAAATATAATAGCTCTCTAAAGGGAATGAGGAAAAATCTAAAAAAAGTACACATATGATGAAATGATTGTTTAGCAGTCGTATTTGCAATATCATCATCTAGAAGAAGTAAAAACAAATACTACAACCCGCAACAGCATTGTGAAAGAGAACCCGTACGTTACAACAATTGACATTGAAATCACTGCAACGTTGACAATTCGAGACAACTACATGATACCCGAATCAAATAAAGGACTCATTTTAATTGACCGGCACACGCTTTACACATACATGCAGATTTCCGTGTGAGTCAACCAACTTAACAACGTAGTATTATTATGCACCTTCCTTTCGTACAAAGAGGGTCAGTATTAAATTTATTTCATAGGTCAGGAGAAGAAAAAAGAAGTTGAATAGGCTTATCGAATTTCTAAGGAAATTGTTTTATTATATGTGTGTAGTATTTTAAGAAAGAAAAAAAGTATATATTATATAAGTAACAGATAACTTTGCTAAAAATTGTTATATCGGATAGCAAAACTGTACATCTGATTAGTCAAAAAATGTGTTTTAAATTTTAACTATGATTCGGTAGTCTGGAGAAAAAGAAATATTATCAAGAAAATTGTTTTATAACATGTATGCTGTACTCAAATAAAATAAATAGATAAATAAATAAGTAAATGAATAAATAAATAATAAATATATTATTTCGAGAAAAAATATTTTAGACTAAAAGTATTTATCTCAGATTGTAAACACTTGCTTGCAATTGGTGTCCACATAAGGAAAACAGCATTCATAAATTAAACCACGATTTAGTAATCTCTCGTTTCATTGATCAGGTGTTGGTGTCGGTGTGGTTATAATTAAGGTCAGTTGGCTACACGCGAGCTTTAAGATTGTGTATATTTCTCTTCATTTTGGGTTTTTCTAAGGGGTTTCTAGCCCATATTTACACGAGTTTCGGAGAAAATCATGGAAAACTCCGAATGATTAGGTCTACGTGTGTGACCGGGTTCGATTTTGGTACCTTTCGTTTACCAGCTTTGAGAAAATATGTTAGATGAAACTGAAAAAAAAAGGAAAAGAAATTACTTTATTACCTGCGTGTAATAAAATATATATATATATATATATATATATATATATATATATATATATATATATATATCTAGAAAAGTATATTTTCAAATAAAAGTATTAATTGCAGGTTGCACTGAATACCATGTACTTGACTGCAACAGACATATTCATACGAAAAACTTAAAACTGTGTTTTATATATGATTCTTTTTTTTGTTTCATAGGTCAATAGAAAACGAAAAAATAAAATAAAAAAGTTATTACGCATGCCAGATTTTTCTAAGGACTAGAAATTATAGTAGCATGTAAACACTACTGCGTAATTTCGGGAAGAAACATTTTTAAACAAAGACTTAAAATACTGTATATAAAGAGCTTCACAATATACACAGGTCTGAAATTAATTCAAGCTTGAATAAATTTAAACAGATGACTTCGTATATAAAGTTTCATATTCATACTCTTGGTAAAGAATTATGTCACATCCATAAAATTCAAGAAATATGCATCAAAACATCCATCTTTGGTCATGTCAGTATAGCTTGGAGTGTTCCTCTTCCACTTGACGATGTGGGTCACACCCAATAAGACTTGGTCATTTACACCTAATTATGTCCAACATTGATAACAACACAATACATTTTAATAATAATAATAATAATTATAATTATAATAATAATAAAAAGAAGAAGGTGAATATTTTTCGGAAAGTATTGTTAGTAAAAAGCAATAATTGATAATTTAAATGTATTTTTATTATAATTTTAATAAATACTGATATGTATATATATTTTATACCTGCTGACAATTTTTTGTCTTAATTGTGGAACCAACGGTGTATTAATGAAAAAAAAAATCAATAATGTACTGCTAATCTGGGTTTTTAGGACGCAAATATATCATGCCGGATAAATAAAACAACCGGATGATACAGGACCATGTAAAAGGTAATTTTGATGATATGAGCTAACATAGTCAATAATGTAAATTCTGTTTTTATTTTATGCACACCTAAAATTTTTCTGGTGTAGCACTCAAAATACTTTCTTTTACCCAATGAAACTATAAAGACAAAATATTACATACTACAGATTAAGGGGTAAGATAAGAGGTACTAATTTTAACGTACTTTAAAAACGTTTGAAAATAATTTAGAAACAGTCTTATTTTATTTACATTTGTGAGAGAGGAGCCAGGTTTAAAACTGTATTCATAAAACATTTAAGATCATTATGAAATTATTATTATTATTTTAATTATTTAGGGAATTTTCACATTCCACGTACTGAAACTTATTCGACGCATTTTTAGAGCCGTGTCTTTAAACTGTATACAAACTAAACAGTGCACTTAAACTTAGCAGAATAAAATAATCAAACACAACATGATATTCACTTCGAGCAATTTCTAACCATAGTCCTAATGTATCTGAATTATTCTGAATAGCCCTATAAACGGATAGTAAATGTTTTTAATTTCATATTCTATGTAAAACATGCTTTTGTACATATAAAAACTATATGTTAATTTAATTTTATTTACTGTAATCTAAAAAATTTAAAATGCACCAAGGAGAATTTTCAGCCATAAAGGTAATGTGTCTGAATTTTCTAGTAGTAGTATGTCCCTATGTAGGAGACATTGGTCTCATATCAATAAAAAAGTTTCGAGTAATTTTACTATAAGATACAGATTTAGGATTTAGAATTTGCTACTGATAACTGGTTTCGAATTATACTGATCATAAGCACATAGACATATATATACACATACACAGACTAACCATTAAAACCCCGATTTCCGTATCTTTGGGACCCCTAAAATCTGATCCTAAAGCAATACTTTCCCTACCATATATGGGTAAGAGAAAGTAAAAAAAAAAAAAAAAAAACTTTTCTACCATAGACGTTTCTACACTATTCATTTGCAACAATAAATGACAGTGCTTGGCATGAAAATTGCCTCTGACACCATTTCAGCATATTGTTATGTAAAATGACTTCTGAATCCGAATATGACGCCCATTTTGCCCTACCACCCAACGTTTTTTAGGAATGGCTCCTTATTTTTATTATTTTTTCGGGGATTTTGTAGCTACAAATTTGATTTTTAGGAGGGGGGAGGATTATTTTAACCGTTAAATACCTTCTTAGGGGCTACAGAGTTGGAAAATTCTAAAACATGGACATTTGCAACATGGGAAAAATTTGGGGGGGGGGGGTGATTTGCCACTGAAATTATGCATTACATATCTTATATGTTTAAAATCTGTTATTAATGTTACTTTTTAAACTTTTTAAACTTTATATATTTTTTATTTTTAGGTGTTAAATTAAGTATTTTACATTCTTTAAATCGAATTCATGGTCATAAAATTATCAAACAGGGAAAGAAATTGAGGGAGGGGCTGGTGTATCTAGAAAACGGTGCATGGCTGGGCAAAATGGGAGTCATATTCGGATTCAGGAGGTCATTTTACATAAGAATCAGCAAAAACGGTATCAGATCTCATTTTTTTTTTTTTTTTTTTTTTTCCAGAGCAGTGTTATAAAAGTATTGCATGAGGTCGACGCAATATAACATATTTCTCATTAAAAAAAAAAAAAATCATAAAAATGAATACTATATCAAAATCATAAAATAAATGAAAAGATGGTATTTAAAACTATATACAAATACACCCTCATTCCTAACCTGCGCATTAAAATTGAAGAGAGACGGAACATCTTAAATTTAACCTTAAGAATGAGGATAAAGTTTCCACAGCCGGATTCTTTGAAAGCATTGAAAGAAGTCAATAATCGTCGCGAAAAAATAAAGCGAAATTCGCTCGGTCACTCAAGTGTTTAAGATGTAGTAATCCTCTCCATGTCCAGTCGGTAACTTCAGATATTTGAACAACTATGAGCACGCTTGAGGGATTTTGATGAGCCGATCACATATTTCATTTATTCAATCGAAACGGATATGAGTTGTATAACTTAAGGAATAGAATTTGCAAGTAAAGGATGTTATCAGATACTTTTATTCAATTCAGTATTTAAAAAAAAAAATAATTATTGTAATTTTGGATCAGTAATGAATATTATTACAGGTAAAATAACACGTGTGTATAATTTTTAATTTTAGGGCGATCAACTGTGCTTCTTTTTTGTATAATTTCCTGTTGTTTTCAAAGATTGTTTCTAGTATTGCATTTCTAATAAGAAAAATTATAAAACATGAAGATGAAGAAAAAAAAAAATGTAGCATCCGTTCAATATATATATATACAAGACAGTAAAAGTTACTACTTGACAGTAAGAGTTCTACTTGAAAATTGCTCGAAATGTTTTGTATTTTCAGTTGGATGTTTTTCATACAAAATTAAATTTAAGTGCACAATGCGCATAAAATTTATAGACAATATACAGGGCTACCCAAAATTTATTTTCTATTGAATGTAATTGATGGAAGTGCTTTGCTATATTTTGCTATGTGGACGAACACTGCTTAGAAAAGAAAACTAATTTTTTTTTATATTCATACTTCAAACAAAGTATTTTTTGAAGTTATATTTTCACTTGTGTTTTTTGTATAATATCACTCTTTGAGGTTCTCTGATTTAATTGTTAGCATTTGATCTGTATGTATATCTGTGATCAGATGTAACTAATCAGATATAACTTAAAAAACAAATAGCTACTGGAAATTCAAAATTGTTATTTTGAAGTTCGTATTAAGTTGCCATTAGAAAAATTTGTTTAAGGTTGGTAGGTGTGAATGCAAATTAATAACAGTCTTGAAATTTTTTTTTTTTTTTTATAAATAAATATAGGCACTATATTTGAACGGGGAAGAGGGGGGGGGGTTGAGGGGGTCGGTAGCCCTTCTCACTCAGAATATGTTAAATAAAACGGTTCCTAAACCCATTTCAGATTATTTTTAAAGTAGATTGAACTTTATTATGTTACCTTATTGATCTTACGACTTAATCTTCATTCTATCTTAATAGAACTGAAATGCAGGGTAAAAGAAACTCGTGTGAGGGACATATCAAATTATTTAATTTGCTATTGTTGTGTTTATACACTCCATTATCATTTTTATAATTTATCGTTAATTAAATTAAATTTTCTCTTTGTATAAGAATTTTGAACTGCTTATGTGTCTATTTTACACAAACTTATTTTCATTTAGAAAAAAATCTTAAACTTATACTTAAATAATTAAATATATATATACGTATGTCAAGATGCAACTATATAACATTTTTATTGTGTTCTGTGTTTTAGTTCTCAAGCTAGAGTTGGTAGTGGGTGTAAATCCATTGAAAAGAAAGAAAATTCTTACGAATAATTTTTTTCTATTAATACAGAAGAAAATTTAAACAAAAATATTGGCAAGTTTGAATTTTCAAGAACCACGACTATACTGCTTCACCAACTATCGAACAATATTATATGGGTAATTATTTCCGAAAGAATACATTTTGTTATAAAATGATAATAATTAGGGTTCACGGCAGTAACGAAAATTTAGTAGTCTCAAAAGACTGGCCTAGATTATGATTTACAGATCCAAAATGGTAGACAAACATTTACAAATGTAATCCTTTTATGCATGTATTAATAATTATAATACGAAAATAGAATTAACATTTTAATATTAAGATGTAATTACCTGTTTAAATACAATACTAATTCTCGTAAAAGTACAAAAGTTTAATTAGAGTGATTAATTTAGACATATAAATTATGCATGGCAGGTTTTTAATAACTCGCAATAAATTGCACTGAAAATCTGGTGCGATATTTGTCACTACGTCAGCGTGAATACTAATAATAATAAGATAAAATATATAAAATGCCTCATTCATGCATGGACCTTATTAATCATTAATAACATTGTCTTATTAATAACATTATTAATGAATTCTTTTTTCACGCTCTAGTGACTAAGTTTAGTGAATATTTTTATGGATTGACGAGGCAAATTTTTTAAATGTCTTTCCGTAATTCATTTGACAATTTTCTTTGTCTCCTTTTTATAAAAGGAATACATGCCGTTTCACAAAATGTTTCATCCGAGTGTTAAATGTTTATTTATAATAAATATAAAACTTTTTCATGGTTACCAAAAACTACAGATATTCGGCCTTTCAAAATGAAACAACTGCGAAAAATTAACAATGTTTTTTACTTTAAAATATATCAGTTAAATAATCTAATGGACATTATTCTGTACTATCAAAATGCCGTATATTTTGCGGCAGTTTGCTTCTGATAGCTACGATTCTTAAAAAACGTTTTAGACATCCCCCTCTCCTCTTTCTTCTTAGGAAAAAAAAAAAAAAAAAAAGTAATAAACATTTTATGAGTGCCGTCACGTCAGTTTTACCCTACTCCTTTTGAACCGTGTTCAAAATTTCGTGAAGTGTTCTTGAATACCGTTTTTTAAGTTCGTTTTAATAAATTGAAAATGCAAAAAATTCTTTGGAGAAAAAAGTTAATTTTATCTATAGGAGGAATGCGTTTTAAAAAAAAAACTCTTTTGGAAAAAAAAAAAAAAAAAAAAAAAAAAAAATCTGGAATGACTCCACTCAACTTTCTGAACATTGAGTAATTAACAGTTTTGTAGATAAAGTAAAGAGGAGTTGTTAAACAAACAAAAGAGAGAAAACCATAATAGAGTGTTTGAGTATTTTTCTCCATATAGTACACGATGTTTTATTTAACGCTACTGAACTTTGAGCGCATAGATCATAATGATAAAGAATTTTTAGTTGTGTCCCTGTAAAAACCTATAAATGCTAGATTCATCAAAATGCTTATAGTTAGTGCAACAGTGATTTATAATATTCATATAAATTTTCAGCTCAACTGAATAAGGCGTTTAGATGCTATCGCACTTTTAAAAATTTGGTCCCATAGGCCATAATGATAAAGAATTTTTCTTTGTGACCCTGTAAAAAAACTGTAAGTGTTAAATTCACCAAAATCTATACAGTTCGTGCAACTGTGACCTATAACATGTGTACATATTTTTTGCTCAGATTAATAAAGCGTTTAGACTCTATCGCACTTTTAATAATTTGGCCCCATAGGCCATAATGATAAAGAATTTTTCCTGGTGTCCCTGTAAAAAACTACAAGTGCTAGATTCACCAAAATCTATAGGGTTCGTACTATGGTGACTTACAATATACGTACCAACTTTCAGCTCAATCGAACAAATCGTTTAGACGCTAGCGTGTTTACTCACATACATACATACATACACACGCACATACATACATCATCGTAAAAATAGTGAAAACGGACTCAGGGGACCTCGAAACGTATAGAAACATCAAAATCTCAAATTCGGATTTTTGAAATGATTACAATACTTTCCTCACTATAGTGTTCGGAAAGTAAAAAGTTATATTACTAATTAACCCATATGATATTACACCTTTTTGCAAGCTTGAAGTTTGTGTGCGAAACATGGTTGATAATGTAAATTAACCTGTTACTTCCTAATTTTTTTAATTTTGCCACAAATGCATCATCAGAGCTGTTTAAACTTTTTTTAATTTTTTTCTTTATAAAAATATAATGTAATATGCAGACATAATTTCTAGAAAAGGATTATTTGAAAGTTATTTCCAAAGAAAGAAATAAAAACTAATAACATAACACAATATTAATAATTAAAAAAATCATATTAAATTAAAAAACTTAACAAATGCAGCGCTGGTGTAACTTTTCTAGCGCACTTACTTTTCTAGATCTTTATAAGATAGTTTTCATAGCTATCTGAACATATCTGACTTTCAGTAACAATGAAATTCAATTTCGATAGAAAATTATGAATTAAAGGAAAAACTAGTAGGTTGTAACAATTACAAAACTTTCTTCGATATCATTCTATGTAAAAACACCACTTACTGTTTAACCATAGCCTCCTAAACTAGATGCCTGTCGCGTGGCTCGGAAACTTGGCAACAGTTCAAGCGGTAGACAGCACCACCTGGTACAGATTGCACGACATTTTTATTCAACTGTTACCAATAATTTTAAGAAGTGATATATGATATATATAATTAACGTTTCTTCGATTCTATTCGCCTTTTATGCATATCAAATCCCACTTTTAAAAATTTTTGGTGGCTGTTGAATAAAAAAGTCGCGCAATCTGTACCAGGTGGCGCTGTCTACCGCTTGAACTGTTACCAAGTTTTCCAGCCACGCGACAAGCATCTAGTTTAGGAGGTTATGGTTTAACATACACAAAAGTTTAATCATAACATCTCACAAATAAATAAATAAATAAGTAAATAAAGAGTTTGGTGGAATTTTAATCAACAGATGCCGTGATGTAGCCAAGTGAATCACAGAAAGTGAGTAATAACAGCGTCACCTGTCGAACGATATGCAAATAATTAAGCCAGCATTAATTTTATTAATGGTTATTTCACATCGATATACACCCAAATTGAATCAGCATAATATCTTAAAACGGCCCTCTTACATACCAAATTTTATTCCATTATACACAATAGAATTTTAGTTATACCTTTTTCTTAATGGGAAAAATCGCAGAATAGCAGCGCCAAAAATTGTTTGGTAGTAATTTCTGTCAATATACAACTACATACAAATTTATATAAAATACTGTGTAACGTTTATCACACATAGATACACAGACAGGCAGACATTTTATAAAAAGATCAAATCATGTTCTGGACCTCTCAAAACAAATAAATCCATCGAAAACAATCTTCTATTGAATATAGAAGGAAGTAAAAAAGTATTTGTAATTCTCAGATGCTGAAATGCAATGTTATTGATTTTTTTTTTCTTGTATGCGAAATATTAAACAAAATAGTTATATGGTTTTAAAATATTATATAGTATTTTATTGTGAGAAATGAAAATTAAGGGGGTCAGGGACACCAAATTTTTGTTTTTATTATTTATTGATTAATTGCTGTAATTATTTTTTTCTGAAATTGAAGCTTTTTTGACGATGAAGTTGAGCAAGATAGAATCTTAAAAAAAAAAAAAAAATAAATAATATATATATATATATATATATATATATATATATATATTTTAATTTTAAATAAAATTTTAAAATTTTAAAAATTGTTATATCTTATGATCTAATGGTTCAATTTACAAACCTTTTTCCTTTTTATATACAGAAAGGATTTATCTTCAGTTTGTTTTCAGGATTTCTGATTATAATAATAAATTTTTAAAATATTAATTTTAATTTGAAAAAAGTACTTATTTCATGCATAACTTTTGGATTACCAAAAAAGTTTTGCTCCTAATTAAAAATCTCGAAGACAAATTGAAGACAAATCTTTTCTGTATATAAGGGTGGAAAAGTTTGCAAATTGAACCATTAGTTCATGAGATATAACAAATTTTAAATTTATCACAAATTTAAAAATTTTATTTAAATTTTTTTTAAAGATTCTTTCTTGCTCAACTTCATCGCCAAAAAAGCTTCAATTTCAGAAAAATTAATTACAGCAATTCATCAATAAATAATAAAAACAAAAATTTGTTGTCCCACACCCCCTTAAAGCAATATGTCGTTTAAAGTTACGTTATGATTATTATAATTATTATTTTTTTAAATGAGTTCAGATATTTTAAATAATACATAATTTATATTTATTAAAATACACCGAAAACATTTTGCTGTAAAAACTAAGTTTATGGTAAATGAAATATCCGTATTTATTTAACCCGTGATTATAAAAAAATAACAAACCAAAAATTTTGGTGTAGGTATCGTTACGTTGAAAAGAAGGCGCGTGAATTTATTAATTTTTTAAATGATTCATGAGGTATTGATATCAATATTTGCACACAATTGAACATTAGATGTATAAATTTATATATGCAAATCGTTTTCCCGACAGATTGCAGTTTTAAATGAAAATACATTTTAATATTAAAAGTATATATGTATATACATACATAAATACTCAAACTTTTACAACAAGAAAAGAAAAAGTAAAATTAAATTATTTATTATTCTAACAACTTTTAATATAAAGTTCAGTCACCATATTTAGTTTCTTAGTCACTGAAGGTTAATTTCACGCAAAAGTGGACAAAAAGGCCATTTTTTTTTTTTTTTTTTTTTTTTTTTTTCGTTTCAACTAATTCAATTATTTTTAATTTTTATTGATATCAAACATATCAAATAATATAATAAATTATATATGCAATTTTTTTTTTTTTTAGTTATTATTAATTAAAAAGAATATTTAAACTTAAAAATAAATAAGCAAAAAATGTCACGCTATTAAAGTTTATATATATATATATATACATCTTTATTTACCTAAATTTTAGAACTTTTAAAAAATTATCTATCAGATGAAAGTCTTACAAATTAAAATTTGTAAATTTCAAATGTGTTTCAATTTAGAGCAACTGAGTGATAAAGATGAATCACGGTTTTTTGTCATGTTTGTGAAGCTACAATTTTTATATTATTAAATGTAAATTATTTTTCTTAAGTTAAAAGTTTTCTGTTATTTCTAAGCAATATATACATATGTATCGGCACGAGGAAGTTCATAAAAACAAATTAATATTTAGTACCTAAAATTGGACTCTCTGATGTCTGGCTCTTCCCAAAATGAAATTAGCCTTAAGTAACATACTGTTTCTATATGTTTTTACTATCGTACTGGTCGATAATGACACATACACATATTTAAAATCGGGAATGACATTATTTTTAGTTTAAATAGTTGCTATGTTTCGAAATACTGCGCATTTTAACTCTTATAAAAAATCATCACCTTTATCAAGGCTGAAGTAATGAAAATTTTTTCAAAAGAATTAAAATATTGTTTTTTTAAATAAATTTAAATGATTTTGAAGAAATTTGAAATTATTATGTTTCAGTATGCGTATATGAAAAAATTTCATAATTTTAAAATGATTATTTACTATGAAGCCATCGTCCTTTTAAAAAATTGAATTGAACCTAGAAGAAAATATTGGATTCGTGGAAATTTCTGAGCTCCGGTTTTCGATGGATTTAAACGTTTTGAGATGTCCATAACACGAGGTGATTTTTTAGAGAATGTCTGTTTGTGTGTGCGCCTATGTGCCTGTCTGTGCACCCAGGGAAATGATTCAATTAAAACTACAAAATGTATTTGGTTGAGGTTATTTTGTTGTTTAAAACCAAATTTTCATTAGAAGTAAAAGATTAGGTTTGTTATGACAACACAAAATATATTGTTTAACAAATTTACAAAATTTCAACAAAATGTATTTGTATTTGCTTATATTAATAACATATTTTATTCAACTTTACAATAATTTTTGTATTTTCGTAAGTAAAAAAAATTTTTTTTTTGTAACAAAAACAAAAATTCCCCCCCCCCCCCCAGAAATGCATCAAAAATTAGTTGTTAACCTAAACAAAATTTTTATTAGAATACATTTAAAGAGAAACCTTTTCTGTGCATACCTAATGTTTGTTGTTTCAATAAAACTTTTCTCTGAGTGTGTGTATAAAAAAAATTTTGGGGACGCTGTATCATAGGAGCCAATGGACAAAATTTAACCAAACTTGATCTTTTGTTGGACCTTATAAATTGATACTGACTACATTTGGGAATCATTCAAAAATTTTTCAATATTTTTAATATACATTTTTAATATAACAGCATAGGACAAAACTTCGTATAAATGTACATAATGAAAATCATTTTTATGTTTTCAGTCTAAATATATATATATAGTAGTAATAGTCAACTAGAAAAAAACTTTTTATATATGTGGAGCATCACTTTTTCTCCCCTGGAAGGGGGTACCTTTGGGAAGTATATGTATTTGACATGGTTGTCTTTCAAAATAAGTCATCGAAGTTACTTTAAAAACAAGTGGTTGAACCATAGGTGTGTGATAATTCAAAACAAATTTATCGATTTTTTTCCTTTTTAACAAAAAACAAAAGCATTTTCACAGATGTCATCTATCTATAGAGCGCAAAATTAACTTTCTTTCGACATTTAGTGTTATATTTTACTGAGATGAAAATACTCTGCATTTTAGTGAATAGTAATTTTAATAAATACACTACTATTCATTAGAATTGCTACACCAGGAAGGAATACATATAGTAGAATGATATTTATTGAATACATAAACATTCTAGTGGGAAGAACAAGAGATTAAGTTTTCAGAAAATTTTGGAAGTATAGTCCCTGAGAAATCAGTACCTAGACCTAGAGCAGTCACTTCTGACAGCAATAACAGAACTTATCTGCCTAGGCGTGAAATCGAACAAAGCTTGGATGTCATGTGGGGTACAATAATCCATACAGCTTCCACATGATACCCTAGTTCATCAACCATGGTGGCTGGAGAGTGATAGCGTGGCAGTCACTCGGCAACTATTGACCAGGCGTTTTTAGTTGGTAAGAGATCAGAAGAAGGTGCTGCCCGAGGCAACAGTCCAACAGGTTCTGAATCAAGGAATGTTCGGATAGCACGGGAAGCATGCGGTCGAGCATTATCCTGCTGAAAAGTAGCGTTACAGAGGCCTCGTAAATAGAGTTAAATCTATGGGCATTAACACATCGGACATGGAATGGCAGCTATATAGAATGCCAGTTTTGTGAACAAGATGTGACCGAGACGTGCATCCAATGTTACAACATACCATCACTTTAGATGGTAAGCAGTATGATGATGTCAAATGGTAGCTGGGAATCTGCATTCTCCACGATGCTGCCAAATATGAATGCGGCCCCTGATTCGTCTGAAAAGAGAACGTCTTGCCATTCATGCGTCCAGGCAAGTCATTGATCACATCATTGGAGGCGCTCGTGTCTGCAATGCAGCTTCAGATGTAGCCGAAGACATGGTCACCTATAGTATAGTTTTTTTTCACAAAATATAATAAATATTACCAATCACCTCAATAATCGATGATATTAGAATTGGGAGGCCCTATTCTCCCGCTGCCCCCCACCCCACCCGGAGGATACAAGGAAGAAGGGGCGGTCGCTACGCCCTGGTGTAGAAATTGTAATGTCCAGTAGTGTAATTTGTATTGCATGAATTTGTATAAGAAAGTAGAGAAGAAAATTTTATGATGGTCACAACATACTAATTTTTATTACACTATACTCTTATATGAAGTGGAAAATTATGAATGAGCTCTTTAACTTCATTATAAAGTATATGGCACTTATTAAGCTGTAATTATGTATAAGTGGTGCAATACATATAAGTACTACAGAGTATGTTGTTGCCGAAACCTCAATAATTCTTTCCAGTTGAGACTCAAAAAGTTTTTGATGTCTGTTTGTACGCATATACCGCAATGGCGGTCACAAAGATCATCCGACTGATTTGATATTTCGTACAAATGTTTATAAGCTGCATAATTTTTAGTGTATACGGTCGCTGTGATTGATTTCGATGGATATATATATATACATGCAAGTATATTTGAACATCCTTACCCTGAATTCAACCAAATGTAATTCAACATAAATTAAATTTTAGCATAGTTTCATTAGAGAATGGTGTACAATGAATCAATAATTAGTTTACAAGCTTTTATACAACGGATATTCTGATTTATTATTTATTTTGCATGGTAACTATTGGATGTGTGTTTCGATAGTTTATATGCTCATATTGGGCAAAGGAATCATATATTGCATCTGGGATGCGCCCCTCATACCGAAATATTACTCATTAATAAACGAGTTAATCTCATATACATATGTATTTGTAAATATATTTATTGAGTGTCCTAGAAAAATTGTAATTGAAACGCGCTTTAATTTTTTACCTATTATTGATTTGTAGGCAATGTAAATTCGAAAAATGTTTAAAAACAGGTAAAATTTAAAATTATACTTAAGAAATAACTGTGTGACTAATGTTTAAAAAGTTACCTATTTTAAGCTTGTTTTCGGTTTCCTAAACAAAAATGGCCAATAAAAAAAAATATAATAATAATAATCTCGATAACTGTAAAAATTCAAAATATAATTATAATTCCTTCTTTTTTCTATGACAAAAATTTCCCGAATTATAATACTTTGAATTTCATAAAATTGTGGAGCTTTCTGTCACTAAAAAAACACATAAGTGACACAGGAATGTTTTTAGTGCCAGAAAGCACCGAAATTTTATATAATTCAACGTGTTATAATTTGATGAGTTATGGGTCAAGAAAGTAATTTTTATTGCTGTGTTGTAAATGTCAGAGTATGGAGATTTTTCTTTCCTTAATTGACCATTTTTGCCTAGGGACATTGTATATACAAAATAAAAAAAAATTGTAATAATAAAAAAAAAAAAAAAAAAAAAAAATGCGTTGTAGAATTGCTTCTTTAATATAAATTTAAATCTGACTCTATTTTGCGCACCGTTTGCAGCATACAATGCCTACTTATTTCTAACATGTAAAAGATTAAATAGCCTTGGAATTTTTTAGGACATGTTGCATTACATATAAAATGAGATACATATGTATTAATAGCTCACATTATTGAGTTATACAAATGGGACATTGAGGTGGGACTTTGAGTGCCCTGTACACGAACCATTTGCTTCATCTCAACGAAAAGTTTAGTGTAGCATCCCTATATGATACACATTTAGAATACTGAGTTTGGAATTTCTGCTACTATTTGCTGATAACACACACACACACACACACAGTCATACAGACAGACAGATACTCACACACAGACATACAGACAGACACACACACACGTACCATTCGCTAAAAACAAGATTTTCGTGTTCAGGGGACCTCAGAACACGTAAATGTAACAAAAACGTGCTTTCAAAAATTTGACCCTAAAACTATACTTTCTTTACCGAAAGGGTAAAAGAAAGTAATAATTGAAAAATAATGTACTTTTTTTTTCTTGCCACTTATTTAACATTTTCAGCCTGCGCATACAGCTTAAATATTGAGACTTTTTGCCATTCTTAAATTACTTTTGAGAATTTTAAATCTTCTAGGGGAAAAAAAAAAAAAAAAAAACTATATTTTTTTAATGAATTTTTAACATACTAACATTTTTCAACATTTATTTTTTAAATATAAATTGTGGAAAAAAAAAAAAAAAAAATGCCGATATTTGAAATTTAGGCGTCGTGTGCAAGCTGAAGATGATACTGAAAAAAAAAAAAAATAATAATAATAATAATAATAATAATAATAATAATAATAATAATTTCCAAAAATGTTCATAGAGCTAAGCCACAACTTTTGATAGGTACACGTCTTCGATAAGACTTTTTTTTTTTTTTTTTCGATCTACCGTAATGTCCACATCTGTACATTTTAGCAGACGCAAACGGCATGCTGTATTTGAAACGAATTCAAAGTATCATACATATAAACACGCAATTCTAACTAGATATTGCTATCAGCGAAATAACGTGAAATGAACTTCCTTCGGCCGTATTCTTAAACACTTCTTAATAACTTGGCGTTCATTGTCTCGGAAATGCAAGTCGGAAGTGAGACCACAACTTAAGAAGAACCTTCAAAAGGAGGGCAAGGTTGCAAAGATGCTTTGCAACAAAGCCTCATAAATTCAGACATTTTCGGCCTATAAATAATAATTGTTTTGATGTCAAAGTGAAAGAATATATTTAAAACACTTTTTAAGGCTTCTTTTCCTTTCCTTCCCTTCCCTTTCCTTTTTTTTTTTTAAAAATATTTTCTAGCATAGCAAATTATTTACTTTCTCTTTTCTGCAGAGACAAACAAATGAATTCTGATGCATGAATATTTATGAATGGTAACTGTCTTTTATGGTTGTTAAATAACGTTAAACTGCTTTAATGAAAACAAATTTTATGCTTATTATTGGTATTCACTACATCCTGTTCTCTACGGAAAATATTACATAAAATGTTGATATTTATTACTACAAATCTACATAAACTAATTACATTGTTGTGTATCGAAAATATAGATAATATCTTTTTCTGAATTTCATATTAATGATGTGTTAATATCTTTAGTTATGGATATTTTTATTGCTACATATGGGAGTATATTTATTTTTTACACAGGATAAAGAAAACTTTTAGTACATTATTGTGAAATAGTCATATTCAGATTCTAAGATATGTATCGAACGTAATGTATATCCAGATTGAAGCACATGTTATTAAAATCAGAGCTTTAATTTTCCCCTCTTATTTTAAAGGTTCAACATCAATTTTTAATTTATTCAGTAATCAGTTGTCACTTTAACGGTTTTTAAACAAATTTATAAAATATGTGAAATTATTTTTCCATTTTTTAAAATGTGTTAAAAGTCGAATATGTGATAACACGCTAATAGATATTCAGATTTATGTGAAAATAATGATTTATTCTATCCAAAACTCCCCTTTAAAAAGAAAGCGTGGTTAAAGGAAAAAAATCCATTTTTAAAACAAACAAAAGTATAGTTACCTTTTTTATAATAATGATAATAATAATAAATAAATAAATAAATAAAAATAAATGAAAATTACTGCCGTTGCCGATTCTGTTCTTCAATTTGTTTCTCTCTCTCTCTCTCTTTTGAACGGCGAAATACTATTTCATATACTAATATATTTATTTATTTTAGCTATTTAGTAAACTATTTATGCTCTTGTGGGTTATTGTGGCAATTTAATCATCTATTTACTTTGCATTATACTCTTTTTAGTTTCTATTATATATATATATATATATATATACATACATACATATATATGCTTTAAAATTTTAAATGGGATGATATGTCTTGTGATACATCTCTGGAAACGTCTTTTCAAGACAGTGAATTTGATATAAGTAGTTTCGTCCTACGATGATTATTAAAGGTGATACATGAATTTTTAGACTTTTGAAATGGGGATTTTATACTTATGTATCCCATTTAATAATCACTGCTGGACAAAACTATTTACACGGAATTCATTGTTTTGAAGAGACGTTTCCTTCCAAGGGATGTATCACAAGACATACTTTGTCCAAAAATGTTTGGGCCCGGACAAGAAGGGGGTGGTAGGAGTGCCGTTAGGACGTGCAACTTTAAAATTTCTAATGGGAAGGTATATCTTGTGATACATCCCGGGAAACGTCTCTTCAAGACAATGAATTTGGTATAAATATTTTTGTCCTGCAGTGATTGTTAAAGGGGATACATAAGTATAAAATCCTTATTTCAAAAGTCTAAAAACTCAAGTATCTCCTTTAATAATCATCGTAGGGCGAAACTTTTTATATCAAATTCATTGTCTTGAAGAGACGTTTGCAGGGATGTATCACAAGACATACCTTCCTATTTGAAATTTTAAAGTTGCCCTCCCTAGCAGCTCCCCCGGGCCCAAACATTTTCCCCCAAAAGAGGTCCCTCTCGAAGTCATTAAATATGTGTTTCGCCATTGTTCAAAATTCCGACTCATTTTCGAGTTAGGAGTGGGGTGTGGAACTTTTGGAACACCCTATATATATATATATTATGATAACAATGAGAATGTGGACGAATAATTAACAGATGAATTATTTGCCGCAATAATCCACAAAGGTCAATTTGTTAGCACGTTAACTTAATTAAATTATTTTGAGAAGAATTTTTTAATTATTATTTGTAAAAAGAAGAATACTGACTTTAAAATTTTTATTTGAAAAGAGAAGAAGAATACCCACTATAAAATAATTCTAATGAGAGTACAAAACATATAGAAACATAAAATGAAAGGGCTTTTTAATGATTGTGATTAAAGTTTTCTATTTGGACTGACAATTGCAAAATGAACCAAAAACAAAATATGAGAGAAACTGAATTTATGGAACAGGACACAGGTAATTGAATAAAACAAATAAAATAAAATAAAATAAATTGCTCAGAATGTTGAGGTAATTCGTCAGGAGTCACCACCCTGACATATTGAGCTAAAAATGCAAGGTTTCATTTTTTGGCAAGCGATATTACGCAAAATACACGAAAGATGACCCAACCTTATATATATATATAAACTATTTTGCATATTTGTTAGAATAATTACTCTAAAACAAACCATTTATATGTTACTAAATTGCTTTAGGGGATATTTAATGATGAATTCACTAATACATTTTGGTTACAGAAATTTTATAAAAGCAAAAACATAACTCATAGCAGGTTAATTATATTTGCTAGCTTATTCTTTAATATGCAGTGCTTATCAAATCTTAATTTTGTCAAGAATTAATTTTTTTCTCAACATATGCGTAGACCATCTCGAGGTCAGTTGATTAAAAAAATTTTCTGATTTCAAAATGTATATGAAATACCCCACTGAAATTTTCATAGAATATAAACAAAATTTTTCTACTTGGTTTAAAATTCATTTTTATCAAAATTGTTTTAATTGTTGATTTTCTAAATTTTTAAAATTCATTTTTAAATGAAGAGAATCTTTTCATTTCTTCAATCATAGTTGAAAAGAATTCATTCAGATTCAGAAAGAAAAAGGAAACCAGATGCATCCGTTTAATCAGTATAGGGGTTGCGCAAAAGGGAAAGAGGAGAAGGTATTTCTATCAGTCGTAAAAGCGGTCAAAATAGAAATTGACTATTTCCGTTAGAAATTTGCCTAATTAAATTTTTACTTCATTCAAGATATCAGTCAGTTTTTACCTCTCCCGTTTACAAAACAATTGAATTTCTTTCGATCTCAAAAATTGAGCAGGGACTCGCGAGCGTGTCTCGCAGGGGACGAAGCCTCGCCTGCGTGTAAATAAATGGATAAATTTATTCATTTAAAATAACATTATGAATAAAAAAATTCATACAAATAAATGAACAAACTGCACCAATGGAATATCGTATGAAAATAATGTATTTTTTGGAGATTTTGTTAAAAAATTCTAAGTATTAAAAAAAAAAAAAAAAAAAAAGAAAAAGAAAAAGAAAAAGAAAAAAGGAAAGAAAACGCAGAGTACTGAATAATTATTAATTAACCTACAAATATAATACTGTAAATTTACAGTAAATTTACATCAATTTATTTTATTATCATTGGTTTTAACTTGGCAAATTTTGTGTTACAATCCCATTTAGTCATTATTTTTGTCGTTAAAATAAATAAATAAATAAGAAAATAAAATAAAATAATAAATAATAAATAAACCGACTATTTTATGTGCTCATAATATAATAACAGTTTTTACCAGTTATATTTGAATTGTTCACACTGAAATTCAGCTTTTAAATAAAAGTACTATTTATTGTTTCTTTTTAAATCATTTGATGACATATTTTTAATCCCTAAAAAAAGTGTAAGAATACAAAATATTGTTTTTATAACATTTAAAGATAGCTTTACTATTTTATTTATTAACTTTTTATAGCAATTAAAACATAAATATAGCTGAGTTTTAAAGTATAAAGTACTTTCCTCATGTATAATATACTTAATATTCAAATACATTTTTAAAGGTTCATAATTCTAATGAAAGAATTGTTTAATTTGTAATATATGTATACATATATATATATATATATATATATATATATATATACATATATATATATATATATACATATATATATATATATATTTGCTATGATTAGCAATATCGTTTTACGAAATCATTGCAGCTTTCTCTGCTTTATGAAGTATGCGCCCCTTGATATGTATATTTCTAATTTTAAGCATTTATATCCAATTGATTATGTGGTTTATTATCTTTTTTCTCTTTCACAAGTTTAATGGTCCTTTTTTATTATCCTTCAGGTCGGCGTAAGTATTTTAAGTTAATATGGTAACTCATTGGTTCCTTATCTATATCGCAACTTTTTGTGTCATTCTTTACTCTATGTTAAATTCAGTTCTATGTTTTAGTGTGCTGTTATTGTTTTAGTTCTATTAATTGCTAAATTTTAAGATTAAACTTTATTACGTTATCTATTATATATATATATATATATAAAACTTTTCAGATTAATGTAAAATTTACTACTACATCTCTCTTTTTCAAATGAAAAATTATTACATGTTTTTCAAGCTTATTTCATAGAAAACTTTATCTCTTTATTTCTCTTTTTAACAACTTTTCACTGATGTAACATAATTAAAATTGACCCAATTTTTCATAATGGCATTACGAAAATCCTTTACTTTTGTCCATTTAAATCCGACATCATTCTATGATGTTTCACATCAGAAGTTTTTTACATTACACTATTACTCAGTCTTTTTCCATAGGAACTTATCTTTTACATCCTGGGGTTATATTTTAAGAATACAGAATGTGCTTACATAACTATCCAAGTCATTACCTCTTTTACAGTAAGTCATCAGCCAGGGACACACAAAAAAATTAC
Organism: Salticus scenicus; assembly: GCA_963930645.1. NCBI lineage: Eukaryota > Metazoa > Arthropoda > Arachnida > Araneae > Salticidae > Salticus > Salticus scenicus. The sequence continues at coordinate 126,078,353 of OZ005652.1, read as the reverse complement.
TTCTTTAACTGATCTGTAAGATAACGCACATTCTGGCAATTGTCATAAGAGGTTGAAAACCGTTTAACAAAAGATATTCGTGAGTTTTGCGTTTAACGCTTATTAGATGTTTAACCTCTGTTCATATCAAGATAAATTTTGTTTTTGTATAGAGTGGCAATAATGGAAGTTAATTCGTTTTGGTTGTATTGTAAGTTTGAATTAGGGATTTCGAAATCAAAAGATATTTGTTTAGTTAAAATGCTTGTGGCAGATATTGCATGACGCGCAGAAATAAATATTTTTATGAGAAATTAGTTGTTTAGTGTTCTTGACATCACGTTTTATTTGTAATGTAATTTACATTATTGCCGTACTTTTAATTATAATGCCATTGATGTTAGTGCTTTTTAATCACGCAGTTTGTAACTGTTTTAATGTACACCATGTTTTTATGAATGTCCTTCACTAACTACGTCTTTTAAAGAAAAGTTTGAAGGGAAATGTTTTGATGGTTTTTATTATATTTCAAGTGTTTTTTTTATAGAAATGTAAGAGCAGTTTTGAAAATGCAAATTTCTGCTTAATAATTTCTGAGTATTTCTCTTATTATTTCTTCTTACAAATTTACCTTTCATTTGTTTATTTATTTGTTTATTTTAAATTAAAAAAAAGTAATAAATATATACTCCTTTCTTTAATTATTATATTTGTTTTTGATTTATTTTTCAGAATATTTTTTTAGGTATAAAGAATATTAGAAGATTACGGAATATATATATATATATTTTATCAAATTAAATTAAATATCTTGTAACTTTAATATCTTGTAATTACATTAAATATCTTTGAATTAACAGTGAAATCAATTTTATAGCGTTCAAGCTTATTTGAAACGCTACATCACAATTATTTAAATATTTTTCTGGTTGCAAACTCTATGCCATGAGTAAAAAACTTCATGCCTTCAGCAATTGGTTCAGTAAATGCCACTGGCATACATATACGCCTGCGATACTAAATAGGTTAAACATAAATAAGCATTTATTTATTTATTTTTTTTTTTTTGAAATAATGTACTATTTTATTTGTCCGCAAAGGGTTAAAAAATGTTTGGTTGCTACACAATTACATGCATTAAAATATAACAAAGTATTGCATGATTTAAAGAACAATAATAAGAATAAGAATAATAAGAAAGAAAGTTTTTATGTATACAGTCTCCTTCCTCAGCTGCAAACTTAAATTGTGTTGATTTTTATGCAAAAATTAATAGAAATCAATTCCCAATTCAAGCAGAAACCGACTATACTTAAGAAACATCAAGCTGAACATAATTTGGCCACACAAAAATTACACAGGTTTCGAAGATTTTTTATATATATATATATATTTTTTTTAAAGCACATTTTTTTTTTCTCCCTCCATCTCTTTTTAATGTAATACATTTTTAATATAATACATCTCTTTTCAACATAATATAATAATTTTTTTATTCAAAATTTTAAGCATATAAAAGAATAACAGATAAACAATATTTTACAAAATGTTCATTTAAATATTTGGAAAATTCAGCTGTTGGGACCTGGTTTACTGAGACCCTTCAGAAAAGCGGGGGATATGATAACTCATGATTGCTTATCTGAAATAAAAAGAAAAATAAAATAAATAAAATAAAATAAAATAATTTTTTTTTCTGTTAGTTGATAAGTACAGCTCGTGCTTGAACGAAGGATGGGAAAATAAATAAATAAATAAATAAAAAATAAATAAAATTTGAATTATAAAATTTGATTTTTTGGCAGCGTTGTATGCAAAAATAATTAGGTACACATTTTACACCACATAAAATAAGTTGCACCCCCTTGTAAAAAAAAAAAAAAAAAACCTGTTTACATACTTTGTGAACAGAATTTAATTTAGTACGACAGGCCTGTTCTTCCATATAAAAGCATGCAGTAACTGTTGGTTGGGTTCTACGTCGCACTAGTGCTGTGCAATGGGCAATTGGCGACGGTCTAGGCCTCACCCCTAGAGGTGGTCCGGAGACATGCCATCACAATTTTTATCCTCCATCGTGCAGTAACTGTATTTCATTCCCTAGCATCGGCTACTATATTCATTTCTTAAAATTACTTTGGTTTTGCTTCAGTATAGAAGCCCCTTGAAAATTTTATATTTTTGTTGTCCTTTTAGCGATGAATTAAAATTGGTATTGAAACTGCGTAAGTAAACATCTTAGCGAGAAACGACCAAGCTAATTTCGGTGCAAATTTCAAATTTTGAATATTTGTTGTTTATATAAGAAGATATAGCCAACAAATATTCAAAAGCCATCATCAATACATATATTCCTCACAAATATTCAGAAGCCATTATCAATACTTATTCAGAAGATATTGGCAATAAATATTCGGAATCCATCCAATTTATGAATGATGATGGTCTCGGATACCGAAATCGGCAATAATTTTTTTTTTCTTTTTTTTTTTTTTTAACATACAATCAAGGATGAATTTCTCACTTATCAGTAGGTTTTGAAAAATGTAAAAGTTTTTACAAATTTGACATAATATTTTAAGATAGTTTGAAATTAAATGATAAAATTCGATACTAGAGGGCATTTTGGCAAATTCAAGATGTAATGCAATAAATGGCGACAAACCAAAATCACTATCTGAAAGAAATTGTTTTATCGTACTAATAAACCATGGTACAACTTTAATTACATATTCCGATTACTTTAATTTATAAGTTCAACGACTTTGTCTAAGCAAAGTATCTCAAAATACTATCTTGGCTAAGAATTTACCTAAATGACGTGACAGACGGTCATGCCACAAAATGGTAACTAATACACCAACCTATTCATTCTGATAATTGTTAATCCAATCCAACTCGTTAACAATCGATTATGGAATATGTAAAACTTTTTACAAATTGAATATATTATTAAAAAACTATTTATTATTATAAAAAAATATTTATTTGTTATTTCTTTGGTATAGCTTTTGCTTCGGCTTTTAAACTTTTATCATCATTTCGGTGATGAATTAAAATGGCTATCGCAATAGCGTAAGTAAAGACCTTGTCGAGAAACATCCGAGCTAATTCGACGCCAAATTTCAAATTTCGCAAAAGAGTCCTATACTGAAGCCGTTCCATTTCATTAGCACGATTTTTCTAAATTTTATTTTAATTATATATATATATATATATAAAAAAGTATGCACGTTCAAGTCAATATCAAGTTGAAATACATAATATTTAATTATTTAATACTACTTTTTTTCCTTTTTTTTTTTTTTTTTAAATGAAATATTATGCTAAAAATCAGTATTTTTTTTTTTCTTTGAACAGAATTTTTTTTTTAATACCTAGACTATTTAGCGTTACAGCGTTAATATATAGCCTCCTTGGGACTTTTAAATTTTTGTCACAATTTGACGATGAATGTTTTGGTATAATCGATTTTTTTTTTTTTTTTTTTAATCTAGTGTTTATTTTTTTTCTAATGCCTATACTTTTTACTATTGAATCTTTTAGTTAATTTAGGGCAGTATATATAATACTCTATATGCATCTCTAATGTGCAGCTAGGTAATAGTCATTCGTAAATAGTCACATTTGAAAATATTTGAAAAAAAAAAATATTATTAGTTTAATTTGGAAAAAATCTTCTACAGCTTCAATTTTTAATTCTCTTCTGCCTACAGTTTAAAGTAACAAAGGATAAAATGTACTCGATGCCAATTCTCCATAAGAATTTTAGGTGATTTGCCATAATTAGTAATACGAAATGTATTATAGAAATGTTTAGTCTAAAAAATTATCAAGTCGAAATTAGAAGATGCTATCATTTATAAATGAGTTTGAATTTGATTCTAAATACTTTTTCATGTCAAAATATATCCGAAGTATTTTGAAATATGTTTCTAAATAAAAAAGATAAATACAATTTAAATATAAAAAGAAATTCATTCAATTATACAGATATCGTTTAATTTAGTCCCCCCCCCTTTTTTTTCAAAATATTTAAGTATTAGAAGCATTTTTCCAAGAAAAAGTTTAATATAAATTTTTCATATAAAATTCCTTGAGTATAAGTAAATAATTCACAAAACTTCGCAATATTTGACATTCTTACGAAATAGTTCTATAAGCGCTCACAAGGATGATAATTTAAAAAAAAGAATAAATGATCCGAATCATAAGCAATGTTATTTTAGTTACCAGACTTCCAAGTTCTTTTAAATTCAGTTATTAAAAAAAAAAAAAAAAAAAAAAGATGTAATAAAAATGCAAACATAAAAAATATCAACAAATTAAACGCTTACCTATAGTGGATAATGGAAAAGTTCTGGTCTTCAATAAGATCATCACCATCTTTAAACATTATTTCCTTATTTACAAAAAAAAAAAAAAAAGAACATGTAAAAAAATTGATAAAGAATATAAGAAATTAGAAGTAAGAGATCTAATTTTTAAAAAGTAGAAAAAAATGTACCTAAAGACGGTTAGTTAGAATCCCAAATTCATTTTTTCACTGAAAATATCTAAGATAACGCTTTTTATTTATTTGCAGACGATAAATTTCTTTATTACCAATAGCAACATTGACCTTTTTTTTAATTATTATTAGCATCATTTATTAAATTTTAATTTCCCTGGGGAAAATAACGTCAGTGACAGATAAAACAATGTAATAAAAGAAACTGTTTACAAGTTGGTAAATAGAGCATTTTTGCTAACGCGAGGTTGGGGATATAAATTTCTAACCAAGAGAAATATATTCTTTGGAGTATTCAACAAAAATTAATGACTCTCATGACGCTCAGGATCTTCCCGTTCGCAAGGCTATGCGGTCGTAAGCCAAGCCCCCCCCCCTCCCCCCAAATAACATTTTTCTTTTTCTTTTTTTTTTGAACCTGTAGAGATAATAATTAAAATTATTTTAGGGCAGAATATATTTACAAAATTGATTTTTGCAAAAATTTAATTAATAAAATTTACTCAAAATAAAATGTAAACTTTGTAATTCATAAAATTTCAAGCTTCAATATTTTATTTTATTTTTTACCAATAAACAGGAAAATTTATTAATAAAATTGATTTCAATTTAGTAGTATTTATGCATACACAAAAAAGAAAAAGAAAGTAAAAATAGTCATACGGTTAGTTTAGTTAGAACGACTTTTTGTGTTCTATGTCATATCATAATTTTAAAATTAATTGCTTTTACATATGATTTCAAATGTAATATATATTAGCGGGTGTTGCTAATTTCTGAAATAAAAAATTAATTAAAATAATTTAAATATTCTTACAATATTACATACTTCTTGATCTAATATTTTTTGAAAAAAGTAAATAAAAAAATAATTAAATAAAAATAAAATAAAATAAATAAATAAAAATAAATTATGGAATTTTAAAGTTAGAATCCCTAAAATAAATAAATAAATATATTCTATATAACTACCTCTTTTAATTCCGCTATAAGCAATAGTAGAGAAAAAAAATCGATGCAATCTTTTTGGAATAACCTTTTAAAAGCTTTCCAGAAGTATTTACAATCTAATTTAATCAGAAAAAATTATATTCAAGCATACTTAAATCAGTTTTGACAGCTCAATTTCATTGTTATAAAACAAACGTAAAACATGTCGTTTTAATGATTGTTTTACTTGAGAATAGGTTAAAGATAACAATAGCGATAATAAATGGTAATAACAATAATAAATAGTAGTAATAAAAGTTATAATAATAATAATAATAATAACTTTATTGTTCTTATTTTTTGACATTTGTATTTTTAGATGTAGAAACAATATCTTTAGAAAGAAACAATATCTTTTTTAAAGCAGAAGAAAAAATTCTGGAGTGACTCCACTCGACTTTCGGAACATTGAGTAATTAAAAGTTTTGTAGATAAAGTAAAGAAAGAGGAGTTGTTAAACAAACAAAAGAGAAAAAACCATAATAGTGTGATTAAGTATTTTTCTCCATATATTACACGATGTTTTATTTAACGCTACTGAACTTTGAGCCCATAGATCATAATGATAAAGAATTTTTCGTTGTGTCCCTGTAAAAACCTATAAATGCTAGATTCACCAAAATGCTTATAGTTTGTGCAACAGTGATTTATAATAATAACAGGAGACTTGGCGTTGGAATATTAAAACCCGAATATACTACGTCAGAAACGCCAAAGAAAAATATTGCAAATGCAAATGCAAATGCATTTGCAATATTTTTCTTTGGCGTTTCTGACGTAGTAGTGATTTATAATATTCATATAAATTTTCAGCTCAATTGAATAAGGTGTTTAGATGCTATCGCACTTTTAAAAATTTGGTCACATAGGTATAATTATAGAGAATTTTTCTTTGTGTCCCTGTAAAAAAACTGTAAGTGCTAAATTCACCAAAATCCATACAGTTGGTGCAACTATGACCCATAACATGTGTACAATTGTTTTGCTCAGATTAATAAGGCGTTCAGACGCTATCACACTTTTAAAAATTTGACCCCATAGGCCATAATGATAAAGAAATGTTTTTTGTGCCCCTGTAAAAAAACTGCAAGTGCTAAATTCACCAAAATCTATGCAGTTCGTGCAACTGTGACCTATAACATGTGTACAAATTTTTGGCTCAGATTAATAAAGCGTTTAGACGCTATCGCACTTTTAAAAACTTGGCCCCATAAGCCATAATGATAAAGAATTTTTCGTGGTGTCCCTGTAAAAAAACTATAAGTGCTAGATTCACCAAAATCAATAGGATTTGTACTATGGTGACTTACAACATACGTACCAACTTTCAGCTTATTCGAACCAAGCGTTTAGACGCTAGCGTGTTCATTCACAGACACACACACACACATACATACATCATCGTAAAAATAGTGAAAACGGACTCAGGGACCTCGAAACGTATAGAAACATCAAAATCTCAAATTCGGATTTTTGACATGATTACAATACTTTCCTCACTATAGTGTTCGGAAAGTTAAAATATATTAATAAGTCTACATTGAAAACCTTAATTGTAATTTATAAAAGAAAGTATAGTATAAAGAATAATAATTAAATGTAAAAAATTAATTATATTTAAAATATATGTAAAGTTTCTCATTAAAAAAAAAAATAAAAATAAATAAATAAATAAAATAAAATAAAATAAATAAAAAAAAAAAGAAAAAAAAAAAAGAATTATCCGTATTTTATTTATTTATTTATTTTAGTGCAGTCATAAATGCGCCCATTATTCTATATAAGGCAATATTATAAAACAATCTTTTTACAAAACATTAACCTCAACTGTATAGTATAATCTACAACAGTTAAAATTAGATTGCTACAAAATACAATAGTCAGTTCAAAACTTAAAAGACTATAGAATTTCCCTCGCGTAGTTTTCCAAGTAATATTTGAATCCCAATTAATTGTTCTTTATTTTCCTGCTAAATTATTCTAGAAGCGCGTACAAAACATATTCTATATTCATTGAATGCGGCGACGATTAAAGTTAATAAGCGCTATTTCGGGAGTTATGTCACTCGTGGACAAAGGGAACCTTTGACTAATGATGTTGCAAAACAGAATTTCGTGCCCTTCTTCCCACGATATTACTCGTGGTCGAACTGGACACGAAGTCTGAAGGTTATCAGAGAAATATTACAAAAGCGAAAAATAGGTTTGCAATATTTTCCTGATAAAAATAATTCTTTTTTTTACATTTTAATTCATATAAAATACCTATTCTTAACATACATGCATACTGCATGTGAACAAATACAGTCTCAGAAAAAGGATGTGATCTACAGCGCATAGCTGCCAGTTTTTTTGAACATCGGAGAATTTTAATAGGAATTTTTATTTTATCTAACACTGAAACTGTAACAGAAATAGATTAAAAAAAAAAAAAAAAAATTAAAATTTTCCGTAAGTCAAAAAGCGTAAAAGCGAGCAACTATGTACATGGCTTTTATTTTATTTATTTTATTTTTTTTACTTTTTCTTACCCGTGTATGATAGAGAAAGTATTATTTTGGTTACACTTTCGAAGTCGAGTTTTTTTCCATACTTACGCGTCTTGAGGTTCCCTGAATTCGAAAATCCGGTTTTTAGCGGTAGGTCTTCATATGTCTTTGTATGTGTGTGTGTGTGAGTTTGTTATCAGCGTAACTCAAGAGCAAATAACAAAAAATACGAACTTAGAATTCTAAATTATATAAAATGGGGATATTACTCGAAAATTTTTATTAAGATCAGACAAATGATGTGTGTACAGGGGCATACAAAAGTATTCAAATATAGTGCGTCTATGGGCGAATTTCTTTGTAGGTAGAATTTACACTTTTACACTGCACTAAACGTAATGAAATTGACACATATTTTTTATATGCATAAAAATATGTCTTACATAGGGGTGGGGGGGGGGGAAGAAGCGAATTTTCAAGTTTTGCCGTGTAAATAAATAATAAGTAAATTTAAATAGATTGTTTGGTTGTGCATATAGTTTATAGATAATATTAAATTAGGAGGATAATCAAATTTAATCGAATATGTTTCAGAGAATGTTGTGGGTGGTAATTCTCTGAATAATTCGAAATAAAATTTAAAATGTATATCAGCCTTGACTTTTTACTTTCTGTTTTATATAAATGAAAAAAGTATTGAATTTGTGAAATTTTTCGATCTCCGGTTTTTGATGGATTTACACATTTTGAGATGACTCGAATACGATTTTACCATTTTAAGAAAATTTCTGTCTGTGTGTGTGTTTCATTCCCAGTAATTCCTGTTAATTTTATAGTCACGTGTTAAAAATAACTTTCATTATGTACATTTATACGAAATTTTGTCTTATATTGCCATGTTAAAAATTTAGAAAAAATTAGAGACCCTCGATAGAGAGAGACTGGACATTGGCGCGCCAGATTTTTGTCGAAATTCTCCATTTTAGTGCCAGTTGCTCCATTGCTTATCATTACGCTGAGAAGAAATTTTGATTATTTTACGTCATAATCGAAAAAGAACTTATTTATTACATTTTTACTTTGTTGGGAGATAAATTGCTTTAATTTTGGAATACTTTTAAAAGATAAAAATGCATAATTATTTACTTTATATTATGCTTTAAATACTTTGAATTCTCTTATTGCATGCTGTTTTACGTATTTATTTCCTAACATATGAGATAATTAAATTATTTATTTGCTAGCTATTAGTTTTTAAGTTCTGTTGTGCAATATATTTAATATGTTAGATCTCAATGTATTTTAATGATATATTTTAAAATACATATTTAAAATAACTATATAAAAATATATTTTTTGATTTTTTGCTAGTACGCAAAATTTATCAGATTTCTTAAAATAAATTAATAAAAATAAAAATAATAAGGTGTATATTATTTGCTAACATATGAAATATAAATTTATTTTTAATAATAATTGCCATAATAAATTTTATGTATAATATTTAAATAAGTAATTATTTTTAATTAAATAATATAAAAAAAAAAAAAAAAAAAAAAAAAATCAATGAAATAAGCAAATGTAAATAAAATAAATAAAAACATTTTTTAATTTCTAAAGATATTAGTTAATATTTTTACATATTATTATTAATAAAATTTTTATTTTTAATATTTAACTAAGTCATTATTATTAATAATGCGTAATTGAAATAAATAAAATATGTATTTTTAGCTTGTAAAAATACTACGTAAATATTTTAATAAAATAATAAAAAATAATTTATGTTCTTCTGCCGTAGTTTTACATTTATTCATGAATTACTTGACAAAAACTAAGATTACCATATTTTTGTTAAAATTTTTCTAACTTTTTATATATAGAATGTATGTCCTCAGAAAAAATAAGGTAGAATTTTTTTCACTAAGGTAGAATTGCTTTCACAATCAACGTATTTTGCTTAATATAGAAATATACAACAAAAAATTCCTCTGTTTTCCGATAGGAATTGAAAAAGTAACCATGTAACCAAAAGTAACCAAAGTAACAAAATTCGTTTTTCTTCAAATTCTTTTTCTCTAAGACGAAAAAAATTACATATTTATATTCTGCATTACTTTCTGCACAAATTTAGCGCAATTTCCTTTCATTTATGTTGTATATTAAAGCGTAAATCGCGAAGGAAAAAGCATTACGTTCTACGGGGATCGCTCTGAATTGGCACTAAGATGGCCGACTTTCAGTCAATGTCCAGTCTCTCTCTATATAGGGTCCCTAGAAAAAATGAGATCACAGCGCCACCTGTTAAAAGATTGATCCCAAATGTAATCAGCACCAGTTTCGCTCAAGGTCCAACTAAATACCAAGTCTTCATTTATTCCTTTGTATATAGATTATAGAATTCGGAATACTTTCTTCTAAAAAGTATGAATCTTCACAAACAAAACAAGTTTTATAACACAGAAGCTGCTTTTCTCATTGACAGAAGGTGAATTACCGTTCATATATGTGGCCTAGTGAATACGTTTAACATGCTTCCGCTAAGTTGCAACATCGTACAGATGAGGTACTGATACAACAGTATTCCATTTAACCCGATTATTCCGTGTTCCTCGCCATTTCTCTATTTATATCTTGTAATATGTAATTAATTAAAAATTGAGATCTAACACATATTATGATTCTATTTGATACCGAATACCAGCAGAGTATTGCCCAAACTTACCTCTCTGTTATAAAAATGATAAATTATGAGACTCTGCATATAAAGTTTGTTTTTATTAGTTTTTATTGCCATGGAATACATTTCATTCAATCTGAAATATTGTATTGTCTCTCAGTTTTAGATTAAGTAATTTTCTTTTAGCAACAAGTTAAAATGAACAATTTATAACCAAGTTCAAAAAAGAAAAAAATATGAAATGCACTTACATATATTTGTTTTGATATTTATTTTCAGCACGAGAGGATAATAACATCAAATTATTGAAATTATCTTGGCAGTCTCATGGAGAAAGGTTTCTTTTCTACAAATATTATAACTAAAGTGACACTGGAGAGCGAGAGAAAAAACGTTACTAATTTACAGCTACAATATTATTGAGTAAAACTTATTTTATTTTAAGCATATTTAATGAAACTTACAAAAGAAAATTTCTGAATAATTTATTAACACGTTGAGCGCCTCGCAAATTCTTAAAATCCATTAAAATCCTATAATGATTCCTCCTGTAATAAATAAAAATTAAGCAATTTTTAAATAAAATTTCATCATTAAATGTAATATTTTTAGCTTTATATCCTATTTTATATTCGCCACCAATGGTTGACGCGGCTTTATATCATATTTGACACTGTCAGCCATAGCTGACAGGGCGCTCAATGTTTTAATTTTTTATTAGTACTGCTTTTACTTTCGGGATAAAACTTTCACTTAAATTTTTGAAGTATAACACGTTCTGCACACTCCTAAAGTTTCAACATGATTCCTCTTCAGTACTTAGAGATATATGACAAAATGTCTAGAATGTAGAATGGCTGACATGGCGCTCAACGTGTTAAGTATGTATTTTTAATTTGGTAACAAACAATATCAATTAGCAGCAGTAGCAATAATAGTAGCAGTATAGTAGTGTGCATGTAATCGATATTTTGTAATAGTCCTTACTAAAGATACACAATCGAATGATACATTAAAAAATCATAGCAGTATTTGTAATTCAGTAGTTTTCCTTTTTTTTTTTTTTTTTAAATACTTTTTATAAAAAGAACTGCAAAGAGAAAAAAAAAATTGATTTTATTTTTATAAAAATTAAATTATTTTAAAGAAAATTTTTCTCACATATTAAAAAAAAAAAAAAAAAGAAAAGAAAAGAAAAGAGAGAGAGAGAGATACATAACTTTTAAAAAATCGATAATTTTTAGCTTTTGTAAAAACTTTGTGCTTATCTAGCCGGGACAAACTTTTTGAATTTTTCATTTTGAGAAGCTAGCAGAAACTAGTTCAAGTCGAAAATATCAAATGTTGCAAAGCATATTATCGATGAAGTGAACTTCTTAACTTTTTTCACCACTTGGGCTATGGGGGCATCAGGTTAGAAGTAAAGTACAGATGATAAGCTGCAGAATTATGTTGGCTTAGTGTGAACAAACTGAATTGTTATCATTAGCGAGATATGGGAAGTAAAACGGAATTTAAAAAGATAAAGTACATAGATTGTTACAGTTTAGTGGTTTGTCAATATAAATATTACATCACTTTTATGATTGCTTTCTTTTCTAATAAATTCTATACTGTTTCTCGTGAAATGGCTTTGTGGGAGTACGCATCTATAATTTTGCCACTAACTGCACAGAAGAAAAAATAGTTGTTTTGGAGTAGCATAACACAAGTTAAATTTTTGTCTCCAACAGTGATCTCGTTACATCAAATGTTAGTTCTCGTACATCATACATGTATTCTAACTATTTACGGTACAGATTACTTATGCAGGGGTCACAGCGATCCAATATTTTTGTGTGCATTTTATTATTTAATTACCACTATTTTGAAATAAGAAAATTGTAATGGTTTTTAATGCGATAATAATAATAATAATAATAATAATAATAATAATAAAATAATGTTTGAAAATAGTAGTAGGAAAATAATAAAACCTACATAAAAATATAAGACAGCTATGATCCCTGCCTATTTATTATTTGTGTGATCGCATAAATATAAATGCGTTAATTCAGTATATTATAGTATAATTGTTGCAGCTTAGTAACATTTTATACCAATCTTGATTTGAATCGTTTAATCGTTTGTTATTTTATCACGTAGAATAATATAATTTTCAGTTCGTCAGCAGTAGGGGGAAATATATTAAGGGGGTTAATATATATGTACAGTGTACATTTAAGAATATATTTTAAGATAACAGTAGTGGAAAAGTGCTTATAAAAATTCAGATTGTAGGAATACCTGTATTAATTTAATATTAAAAAAAAAAAAGAAAGAAGGAAAGAAAACCTATCTATAGTTCGTATATATATTGGGATACAGTAATTATGAGTATAATATATTAATAATACTTCAATAATAAGATATTTAACTTGAATGAATAATTCAGACCCCAAATAATTTGTTTAGTCTAGTTTTTTTTTTTTTTTTTTTTTTTAGTGCTAGAGGCCTATTTCAGTCGGTACAGTTGTCGAATTTTTATAGGTCACTCTTAATTAGTGCTAAGGGCCTATTTCAGTCGGTTTATTGAATGGGGATTTATTGAATGAAGTCCCCTAAAGGCCCAACTTTGACATGAGTCCCCCCCCCCCCCCAAGGTACCCCTATTTCAGTCAGTACAGCGTTGTCGAATTTTTATAATACACTCTTAATAGTGCTAAGGGCCTATTTCAGTCGGTTTATTGAATGGGGATTTATTGAATGAAGTCCCCCAAGGCACAACTTTGACATGAGTCCCCCCCCAGGCCCAACTTTGACATGAGTCCCCCCCAAGGTACAACTTTGACATGAGTCCCCCCAAGGCCCAACTTTGACATGAGTCCCCCCCCCCCCAGGCCCAACTTTGACATGAGTCCCCCCAAGGCCCAACTTTGACATGAGTCCCCCCCAAGGTACAACTTTGACATGAGTCCCCCCCAAGGCACACCTTTGACATGAGTCCCCCCCCAAGGCACACCTCCCCCTCATTGGGAAAAAGAGAAAAAACGTTGTTTTGCGGCTATAAGACAGCTTGGACTTCCAACGTTATTTGTTACAATATCTGCAGCTGAAACACATTGGTTTGATTTAATGAAAACTTTATCATGGAATTTAGATCGTCACGAATTAACTAAAGAAGAATTTGTCGATATTAACAAGTTTAGCAGTAGGCCTCTGGCACTAAATTAAAATCTGTCAATGTCAGATTTTCATGTTTTAAATAATGAAATAATGTCGTGTCTGTATATATATATATATATATATTTTTTTTTTTCTAGTTCAAGCGAAAAAATTAGCTGTTATTATTATTATTATTTTTTTTAATGTATAGTAAAGTACAAATATCAACTTGAATTTTGAAATTGAGGGGGGGAGGGGAGTAAAAATAAAATGGAATGTACCAGTGATGTTTTCGACGGATTTTGGCTTAGGATGTCGTTCTACGGACCGAGACCCATAACTTGAAGTGTATTCCGAACCTCAGCAAACATTCATGACTGAACCGAAATTTGAAACTGGCACTTAAAGACCAAAGCACTAATCATTCGGTTACCAAATGGGTTTTAAGATTGCGCTAACTATTCGGCTATCAAATATATTTCAGAGAAAAGTTTTTTTTTTATTGGATGCTGAACAACAACAATAAATAATAATAATAATAAGTAAATAAATAAATAATTGGTAAATAAATAGATAAATAAATAAGAAATAAGATTTTAAATTAACCCTATACTGCAGTACCTTAATTTTTATTTTATTTTCAAAGGAATCTGTTTTGTTTTGCTTCTACATTAGAGTTCAGAAAAAAGAAAAGAAAAGAAAAGAAAAGAAAGAAAGAAAAAATAATAATTATGCAATAATATTCAATGTACATGAGGTCAAATAGATGCATGTATAAAAAATATTGTAAAATTATTATAAAATTTACATATTTTTATTTATTTATAAAAATTATTATAAAATTAAACATACAATTTTAAATGCTGTTATAGTTTGAGTGTGAGTGAACTCAAGTAAAGTATCCAGTGATGAAAACTTCAAATGGTTTTTTTTGATGGCCGAATGCATAACCAATGTGTTTTTTCCCTGTAGTCTCTTTCGTCAACTGCTGTTTATTTATCCTCAAAATCGCTTGTAAGACTAGTTAAAATTTACTTTACGAACACACCGTGCTGACTTTTTATCAGCTGGATCATTGTTCAGTCGCTATCTTTAAAAAATGAACCAGCTGTTAAATAAAAAGCCTCTTGACCTTCAAGGTCGATTTTAATCATGTCATTACCCTCTGGATCGTCGCTCTTTACTTGAGATACATCACTCCGTCAAGATGATAAACTCTCAATTGCATAACTTTACAACAATTGTCATTCTTCTCGTGTGTATAAATGCATGTATCTACACGCATGCATGCAACATGGCTAGATATTGTTTAAAACCCCTCCCTTCGAAGCTAAAAACGGACGACCCTCTTTTATCTATGCAAATAAGTATTATACTTACATGCGTTGGAAACATTTTTTAGATTTAATCTTGCGTAAAAGGTGCTACGAATTAATAAACAAATATTAATGCAAAAGGCTTGTAGATTAGTCTACCTTTTGTTACACTTATTTAATTTGCTTTGCTGATAAATTATGTCATAACGAGTATCTACAGGCTTCCAACAATCTCGTTAGCATTAATAATGAGAAATTATCATGTCATAATTTAATTGTATTACAATATTTGATGTCACTCGTTTATGCTGCAGCATAGCACGTAAAATTTATCATTATTATTTAATTTATTTATTTTCACGACAAGTAAGAAAAACACCATTAAATATTAAATATTTGATTATTTCAATTTCGTTCTTTTTCTGAGATTTAATAGTACATGTCCCATCATACAGTATGGGATCCGTTATCCAGAAAGCTTGGGACCTGGAATATTCTGGATAAGGGGTTTTTCTGTAATTCGGAACACTTTATTATATGTATAAAGATGGTGCAAAATAATTTCATAAATAGCAGTGATAAACATGAGTAATATGTATAAATACTTTACCTATATATTTGTTCATTTATTAAATTATTTCCACAAAGTAAAACACATTCTTAGTTAGACTTTTAACTATAAATAATAATAGTAATAATAAATGAAAACAAATAAACATATATAAAATTTAATTTTGGACCCGAGAGTAAAATCCTTTGATTTGGATTTTGCAAACATTTCTATGATATATATTTTTTTTTATAGTGTGTCTTTGATACTGATTATTCATAAATGTTTCAAATACTTTTAGCACATGATGCTAAATATTTTATGAAATAAATTCTAAAAATAATGGAAATTAATAAAAAATATTTAAAATTTTTATAATAATTGGGACTTTATGCATGCGACCAGAGTTCAAGGATGAAATTCATCTGCTATTGGGCACTTTAAGAAGTTATCTGTTATTAATGTTTATGTATTAAAAAATACCATAAAAATTCATTTTCTAACCTAAATTTGCAAAATTTTCAGCAATTATTTGAACAATTTTGTGCTGAACATTTTCCCCCAGAATAACACCGTAGCATTAAAGAAAGTAGGTTCTAAAACTATAATTCTGACTGCTGCTATTGTATAACTTTAATTCTTAAATTTTACGATAATTAAAAAATTTCGTAGTTGGCTTTTGCATTCTGGTTTTCGGAGCATTCTGGATAACGGGTTTCCGGATAACGGATCCTATACTGTGCAAACTTATTTCTTTTTCTCAGATCTATCGGTAGTCTTACAGATTTCTCTAATTTCTGCCATAGATATTTTTGTTGGATATCTATTCCTTCTAAGCAGAAATGTCTACTTCCTTTCTTTTTCTTTCCCCCCTTTTTTTTTTTTTTTTTTTTTTTTTTTTTTTTAAAGGGATTTCTTTTATGAGAGAGCATGCGTTTTCTCCCCCCCAACAGCAACCCAATTAGTGTTTATTCACTATCTCCGGAAGGATTTCAACTTACTGTCTCTTAGAATTCCCTCTCATTTTTTATCCTATCATATATGTCTGGAGGTGATTAAGATATATTTTTTATTGTTGGTTTTAACAAAGTTCTGCTGCTAAGATAAGTAGCTTACGTCGTTATAAAAAATTGTATAGGCTGTATAGTGGAAATAAGTCCATTATTATATACAAGAAAAATTGGCATTTTTAAGTTTTAAAATGATACATTTAGAAATTTCACAATACAATTTTTTAAAAATTACAAAGGTAAGAAATTGATTTCGAATATTTAACGTCTGTAGATGGTAGTGCTTTCCATACGTAAAGAAATCGAATACTTTAAAAACAGAATTTCACGAATGTTCTGTAATTTGAATTCTGCCTTTTGGCGAAAGGTTAACTAAATTTAATTTTGATAGTGTTTAACGTCCACGTCTTTAATTACTTGTAAGAAAGATAGGCACATTTTAAAAGTTTAAAAAATAACACATTTAGAAGTTTTACAATACATTTTTTAAAAACCACAACAATATGAAATTAGTTTTCGATTATTGAACATGTAAAAAATGGTAGTGCGTACCCTATTCTATGAAATCTAATACATTTAAAATAGTATTCCACTGGTCATCTGTAATTGGAAATGTGCGTTTTGGCAACAGGCTTACTAAATTTCATTTTGATAGTGTTCACCATTCGAATCCAATATTACTCACAAGTCGGCTTTCGCTCGTCTGCGGTCGATATTTCAAAATATTATTATTATTATTATTATTTATAATTATTCTAACTATTTTTTAGTTTTTTTACCCTCTAATTTATCTTAATGTTTTGAGTATAATTTGTCAGCTTTTAGCGGGGGGCCGAGAAAGAAAACCGCTAAGTCATCCAGTGTCGGTCTTACATAGCCTTCTTTTAACTTATCTTTTAGACTTGTTTTATTTATTTGAAATCACGGGCAAAATTTATTTTTTCTCAATACATTATTGGAATTTTGATGTAATTTTTTTTCTACTAAGTCATCCTTCTTCCTTTATTTTATTCATTCCTCCAAACCAAGAATATAGAAAGGAAAAAGTGTAAATATGGGCACCCTCTTTTGTTTTTAACTTAAAATTACTTTATGTTAAAAAATTTTACGCTTTTGACCTTCATTAGAAACAAGTTTACTAAATAAAAGGAGGCAAAACAATGATTAATATTAATTATTTCAATTCGAAAACGAAAATTTGCAAAAAGCTTTCAAAAATGCACCATTAAAAAGGGGTGTAAATATGGGCATTTTCCAGAAAAGTCACAAAAAATAGTTTAAAATGTTTTAAAACATGACAAAACAATACAAAAAATTTAGAAAATTTATTTAATACGGGGAAAATTATTTACAGATATTGCTTACGTAACTGGCTCTGTTAAAACCGGCACAATGTAAGTGTGCCCACATTTGTGCATAATATACACTCATGTCCATAAATTAAGGATAATGCTAACTGAGGCAAATAAAGGTTCAGAAGCAAAACAAACATGACTTATTCATAAAGTCCATTTATTAAACAAAAGACCAAGAACAAAAAAAGGTGGTTTATGTTGGATACCATTTATAAAAACTACGATTTTTGCTCCCTGAAGCAATTACAAAAAATATCTCCCTTACAAAAACTTAACATTACATGGTTGGTATGATGGTTAATACATTGTATGTCTCTCAGATGATGAAATACAGTCCTTACAACGCCTAGGAATGATGAGTATTAAATTACTGATCAGATCGTGTGAAAGATGACTCTATTCAGTAAGCAATGCCCTCCGAAGTTCCGGTACACATGTAGGAGGTGTTTGATGGACTACAACTCGTCGGAAAAGCATGTCCTACACATGCTTTATCGGATTCTAGTCACTTGAGAATGCTGGCCATTCCATGCGGGTGATAGCTTCAGATTGTATAGGCATCCGCGTACAACGTTTGCACGGTGAGGACGCGCATTGTCATCCATAAACACAAATTCTGGGCTCATGGCATCCCTAAACAAACGTATATGTTGCTCCCGAGTGATGTCCCGATAAATTTGGCCTATCATTCTTCCGATTTGAACATGCAGATCTGTTCCGGTGCCCAATATGACACCCCCCCCCCCTCCCCCAAAATGAGCACTACTGCCGCACAGTAATGGCGTCGTTCAATGATGTTGTTTTGGTAGCAACGGGTACCTGACATTCTACACATGAAAGTCTGGCGTGAATCACACTACAAGCTAAACTTGGACTCGTCGGAAAACATCACACAAGCTCACTGTGCCGACGTCCACATTGCATGTTCTCTACTCCAAGTTAACCACTGGCACAGTGCATTGCCGTAAGTGGAACACATCTAACAGGTCTGCGAGCATATAGACCAATATCTTCCAAACGTCTATACACAGTTTGTCTTGAAACTGTGGCACTCGTGGCTGCAGACAGCTGACGAGACAGGTCTGATGCTGTGCTTTATCTGCTTATTTTGGCAGTTGCCGCCAAATACCGGTGTTCATTCGGCATTGAAACTCGGGGCCGACCAGTGCTGTAACGTCGACTAGCATTTCCATTATTTTAGAATCGTTGCCAAAGCCTAGAGAGGACACTTTGGGGGATTCTAAGTTCCCCCGATACTTCTATCTGAGTACGCCCACATTCTAGTCGGCCGATAATTCTACCACGTAAAAAATTATCTGCATGCGTCCTCTGTGTCATGACCATTCGGTTGTGGCACTGAGCGGCACACAGAATGCTTGTGAACAATTTTCCTTTTTTGTTCCCATTCCTTATCTCCCCCCTTCTTACACTTTCGTCCTTGTAACATCATATCGGCGTCATCTGAAGGATTCCTATAATTTGCATATTATTCTCAAAGATGTGTGTGGCATTTCTACAGGTGAAATTTTTGCATTAAAGTTCGATTTCAGTGTGAATCTGAATGATCCTTAATTTATGGACATGAGTGTATTATACCACTCTCCTCTGGGTGTGTGCTCAGCAAGCATTCCATCACAAAAGATGCAAGTTGCATTGCTCGAATTTAGTCTATCCCCGTCTTTGATATCCAGGTTGATATCATCATTGCTGTTGATAAGAGGGGAGTCCCAGCAGTCTGATAAGTCTAATGATGAATCGTATAATTTCGTGGGTCGATTTTTTTTCTTTGAAGGATATTGGCCTTTGCACCCTTGGTCGGTCTTTTACCTTACCAGACCCTGGCTGGTATCATACCCTGGGAAAAATCAAGCATATCTTCTTTTGAGCACATTTGTCAATCAACTTAGTGACTGATTCATCATCGTTTTGTCCAACTCCCTAATGAATTTTTTTGAAAACATTCCTTCCGTGACGTAGACACTGAAATTTTACAAAATTCGACACGTAAGGGAAGGGAGGGGGGGGGGAAACATGATTTTACATTACCCCTCATAACTCAAAGGGAAGAAAACAGATATCTGTAATTTATTTACGAAAAAATATAGCAAACAGAAATATCTAAAAATCAATTTTAAGAATTTTAGAAATCCAACCCTTCAAGGGGGGCAAAACGGGATTTCACATAACCCATTAGCAATATATTTAAATAAATATATGCTCTTACTGACTCGGCGATTCTATGGGAGACTGAGTCACGAATTTTTGTGTGAAGGTAGAACTCTAGCAAAAATGGCACATAGAGATTCGAAACAGCTATGGGTCTTCTGGGTAATATTTCCAAAAACCCGTTTTATTTTATTTTACAATTTTCGATATTGGGGTGTTGCGATAGGGGCAAATTTGAGAGACGCGTTAAATTTGTCCTGGGGAATCTATCAGAGTTTCGGTCTCGAATTTTGGTGTGTAAGTTGGTTATATGCATCCAAAACCCACTGTGACAGGATTTTGCGGAATTTTCCTCCTTTACTCCCTTTCAGGTCTGGTGTGGGGGAAAAAATGTAACTCTCTCCAAATTATCTCAGGAAAACAATAATGAATATGTGTTCTTTTATGTATATCGAATATATATTATAAAGGGATTTTGAGCATTTCTTTCTCTTTCCACTTTTGGAGACGGGGAGACAAAAACATCTTTTTTTCAAGTACAATTCTGCTCCAAGGTATTTAAGCAGGGTAAATTTTTGGTGTGTAAATTGGTTATGTATATTGTATACTCAACATGCAATGTGATGGGATTTTGAGGAATTCCCACTTTCGCTCTTAGGAGCGGGGTGTGGAAAAAACACGTTTTCAAACATAATTCTGATATAGATTACCTCAAGTTTTGTAGTATGGTTGTTTGTTTTGTTATGTGTATGGAACGTGCACTTTGATGGGATTTTGTGAAATTCCTCATTTCAGTCCCCGGGGTTGGGGAAGTGCAAAAAACACAATTTCAAGCAATCTCTGTTCTAGATTAACTTAGAAAGACAGTTTTTGGTGAGTTTGTTGGTTTTCTGATCAGGAAATTGATCGCACTTACTTTCACGTCTGCAAAATTAAAATAGGTAGATAGAGGAGGACGTGTTCAACTCGCTTGTGTTTGGCACTACCGCATGCATTGAAAAATGGGATCCAACATACAGTGCAGGCGGAAAAACATTGCCGAAGGCATTGGGTACTCAACCGAGGGTTCGTATGTTTCTGTTCGTATGTTTACGTTTGTTTCTGCACTCGTACTCGAGCAAGTTACTGGGAACCCAAACTACGGTTTTGGTTAATTTCAATATATATATATTTAAAAATTTTTTGTCATTTTAATATTGGTAAGAAACATCGAATTTTAAGAATTCATTTAAATATAGTGACCACAGTATTGAGCAAAGTCTGCTAGAAGTTTATATATATAAAAAATTTTTTAAAACGCAACAATAACCAGTGTAGCAGAAGATTTAATGCCACTGAATACTACATATGTACCAATAAGTATTAATTTTTACCAAATTAAATTATCGAGTGATGACTTTAGTTCAAATATTAAAACAATTAATTCTACTAGCTCTAATAAATTTAATTTTTTAAATAATTTAAATTCACATCAAACTTACCATATCTTTATTCCTTGATAATTACCTTCAATACAATTTATGACACTTTACGATAAATCGAAATTGAACCAAAACAATAGAAGTAAATAAGCAATGAGAGAATAAGCTCAAGAGGACTAATTAAACTCATTTTATGACAAATTAATTTTAAAAAAAAAGTTCATAACTATAAAAATAACTTGTCAAAGGAAACCATGTTTACAGTCGAGCACTATGCAAGATTTTTTCGCTGGGGCGATTAAAGCAAATCACCAGCAGGTTTCTCGATCATGCATTTAAACAAGTAAATTGAAATGAAGAAAGTGGAAAAAACAAGTGCGATTGAAAAAGTTATAATAATTAAATTAAATTAAACCGAATTCACTTGAATAATCTTCGCAAAATGAAGCATGTTCACATGGATAAGAGGAAAATAAGTAAATCAAAGGATTAGTTGTTTTTAGCAAAATGAAGAAAAATGAACATCTCAAGCAACATGGAGACAGTAAAAATTATCTAAGCAACCATCATACACTTAAAAAAAGCTATTTTAATTTGTTTATAATTTGATTTAATTTAAAATTTTTGTTGAATTAATTTAATTTAATATATAAAAAAAAGTAACATATATTTACTATATATTTAGATCATTATGCAGCGGGATCCGGACATAATATCGCGGGACAAAATATCGCGTCAAAAAAATAATATAATATATTTTAAAATTTGTATTTCTGTCCCGCGTGATCTCTGGTGAAGGCCACAGGGCCTTATAAATTAATATTAATTAATTAAAATAAATAAATAAATAAATACATTATACAATGGAATTTTATCATTTTATCTATATTTAATTTTAAGTTATTTTATCATTTGCTTTTCACTATTCAAAATGCATTTCAAAAATAGTGTACATCACTGCTGACACCAAAGCTGAACACTGTTCACAAACCTTAATTAAAAATTTTAAAATAGATAAGCACGATTGAATTCTTTATGACTAATCTTAAAAATAATAATAATAATAATAATAATAATAATAATAATAATAATAATAATAATAAATATAGTCTTTAAACTCGTTTAAGCAAAATTTATAAAAATTTTTGTGGCGGGTTTGTGTTTATGCCAGTGCTCTGACTAAGGTTTGTGTTGGCATGAAATGTTATACAACATTATTAATAATTACCAAAGCCTGTTTGCTTTCCATTCATTTATGTAGGCGATATTTTGTCCACGCGAGATTTTGTCCCCAACCCAAATTTTTAATCAAAAATGAAATGTTATATGTGTTAACATTAATGTGCATAAAGGAAATACATTATTTAATTTTATTATTATTATTATATTGTTTATATTATTTATTTATTTATTTATTTGAAATCTCCTTGAATTATGAAATTTAGATCTTCATTGCGAATAATAACACAGCGAAAAATAAAAATAAAAATATAATAATTTTTCTTTTCCCCCTTAAAGACGAAAAAAAAAAAAAAAATTGGTGGTGGTGGTGGGGGGGGGGTATGATGTAAATGAATATATATATATATATATATACATATATATGTATGCGTGTATATTCTCAAATATATATTTTTTATTAAATCGATTACTTTTTATGTAGAACGGAAAATGAAAGAGTCTTATGTAAATATTAAATTAAAATAACAATATCGATCAGTTTTAGATCGAAACTGCGTTTTACAATTCTGAAAGATATGAGAGTTACCTGCAATCATTTTAGCATGCTGTTTTTTTTTTTTTTTTTTTTTAAATGGAAGTTTGCTGCATATTACGCAATTCAAAAGATGATATGACAGTTGGGAATTTACGTCAAATCACAGAAGAGTAGCAGAGCCTTAAAGCGGAAATATGTCATCGGCAATGACACCAATAATTGTTATGAATGGTTATCAAAAATGACGTAATCTTAGGAAGTGAAATCTTTCTTTAATAACTTTCTGTTAGTATTTTGAATTTCGAAAATTATTATTTACATTCGTTCTGCGAAATACGTGATATATAAAGGAAAATGTATCACATTTCTATTTATTTTTATTGTAAATTTCTGAAAATGTATATTGTTTTTGTATTCCAGAAATTTTTTGTAGAGTATGCTTCTAATTAAAGTTAAATGAACATTTTGTTTTAGTATTTTGCAACAATAACATAATAATAATAAAGCTATAAACATTTTACTGTAGTTTAGTCATTTCTTTTCCCACAAATAAGCCATAAAAAAAGGGAAAAACAAGAACAAAAAATGTCATGAATTGCATAGATCAGTGATTCTCAACCTCTGTGCACTTTTGTGTGCCGCCGAATTTTTAAAGTGTGCCGCCAAATTTGAGAAATGTATATAGTAAAAATTATAATGCTTCTTTTTTATTACAAGTAAAGTTTGTTTAAATTAAAGAAAAGTACATTGTAAAAGAAAACTGCTGTTTTTACAGATAAATATCATATTTTTAACTTTTTTATCTTCGATAACTGTGACCTTTCATAAAGTGAAATGTGTGCCGCCAAATTTTGAAATCGTTAAAAGTGTACCGCGACAAAGAAAAGGTTGAGAATCATTGGCATAGATTATAAACATCTTTCCAGCTATACGTACTCGGCGTATTGATAAAAACTTCAGTGTACGTTGCGTATATGTTCACACAACTGACAGACAGAAGGATAGAAAGACAGAACGATAGATTAATTGAATTCATAATCATTCAAAAACATTGTTGTAATTTTCAAAACGCTATGAATATTTACAGAGGTTAGAGCGCGGACAGATGGACAGGTAGACAAAGCGAAGTCTTAAACACTTTTTAACATTGTTGCAAAGTGTTAAAAAAAAATAAAACAAGAAACTATGTTTGAACTTTTAAATAAAATTTAGTTGTAGGTCCATCTCATTTTTTATAGAATTTTTTTTATAAACTATTTTGAAATGGAAATAATGGGAAAAATATTTTGAACAAGTTCATGAACTATTTTTGTTTTGTGTGCATAACATTTTGGACTTTAAAAATGAATAAAATATAACTGGAATAATGATTAAAATATAATTGTAATTTAAAAATGAATAAAACGTAAAATACGTTATTTCATTTATTTAAATTTTTTTACTTTTTTTCATCAAAATATTTTAAATTTGGGAAGAGGAAAAATAAAATAAGGCAAACATTTTCTTATTGTTTTAAAAACTTTTGAATATCTTTGCCTACAAAATATGAAAACATTATATCAACAAATAAATAAATAAAATAAAATAAAATAAAATAAATAAATAAATGCTAGAAAATAAAAAATAAATGCTAGAAAATAAAAATTAGTTCTTTTTTGATCTAGGCAAGAAAAATTCAAAATAGTAATTATATATAACCCCCCAGATTTATAATATCAAATTAATAGAAAATACCTTCTTTTTTTTACATAAAAATATTATCTTAAACTGAATAAATACACGTTGAAATAAATAAATACATAATAGAAAATTAGTGGGTTTTCGATCTAGTCAAGCATAATAGAAGATTATTCTGGATAATTTAGGAACAGACAGTAGCAATTTGGTGCACAATACTGGAGAATACCTTCCCTTCTAACTATGAATATCTAGCATATAAGTTATTAAAAACAAAATTAACACACAGTAAAATAAATAAATGAATAACAGAAAATTAGTAATTTTTAGATCTGTACAAGCATCATATAAGATTATTCTGGATTATCTACGAACAGACAATAAGATAGAAAACACTATAGAGAAAATTTGATAGAAAATACTATTCTCTCCTTTCTAATATAGATTTTTTTTTTCAAACAAAATAAATGCACAAACAAATAAATGAATAATAGAAAATTAATGATTTTTTGATTTAGACAAGCATCATATAAGACTATTCTAACCCTTTAGTAGTCGCTAGTTGGTCGATTTGCCGCCCATCTTTTAGTGTTGAAAGATTTTTTTATTCAATAGCCACCAAAAATTTTTAGAAGTGGCGTTTGACATACATAAAACGCGAATAAAATCAAAGAAACGTCAGTCACATCATTTCTTAAAATTATTGTTGTCAGTTAAATAAAAAGTGCGCAATTTTTAATAGGTGGCGCTGTCTATAGCGACTACTGACGGGTTAATAATATACGAAGTGATAATATAAAATTATTTTGGATAATCTACAAAATGGCAGTATCAATTTAATCGAAAATACTAGAAATTTTTTTATATAAAATACTATACCCTTCTTCCTAACATGGCTATATATATATATATATATATATATATATATATATATAAACAAAAGAAATATACAATAAAATAAATGAATGAATAACAGAAAATTGGGGATTTTTAGATCTAGACAAGCATCATGCAAGATCATTCTGGATAATATACGAACCGATAATATAAAATCGATATAAAAATATTAGAGAATACTCTCCTTTTTTACATGCAAATATTCTTAAAAATAAATGAATGAATTAATAATAAAATTTCCAACTTTTCGCAAATTAATGCAGAATTTTTGGTAAAAATGATTAGAAAATTTTTCTTAGTATTTTAATAAAAATATGTGTAACTTTACTAATCTTTATTAATCTCAATCACAAAGCGATTTTTTTGCACGGTAATACATTTGTAATAATAATAATAAGCAATGTTTCCATAAAAGTTGATACTATTATTAATGTTTCCATAATAGATGATAACTATAGCTTACAAATCCTAACAATACTTTAACAAATATACATAAGATTCCAACATTTTATTTTTAAAGTCACCAATTATTTGTTAAAATATCTAATTAATTAATTAATTAAGTGAACTTTGTGTGTATATTTTACAATTAAAAAAAATTTCGTATCGTAATTAACTATATTACATTCCGTTACTAAAACTAAATTTGTATAAAATGCAACATTGTTTTATTATATGATTAATTAATAAAGGGGATTTTGTAGTTCTGGTAACACTTGCCTTATCGTAATTAACCTTATCACATTTCCTTATTAAAGTTAAATTTGTGTAAAATTGAATTTTTTTTAAATATTAACAATTTATGTAAAAATTTATGATAACTTTATTTACTAAATTTGTTATTTTGTTATTAACTATTTTACTAGCACAGATTATAATATAATTTAACATTATAGACTGAAATTTAGCTCTTATAACTTATAGATTTGCGAATAACTCCGATAAAAAAAGTAACAAAATTATAAACAAGTTGTAGATTTTAAAATTTAATATATATTTTTAAAATTATAAATTAAAGTTTAACCCCTACAACATATATTTTTGCGTTTTGCGAATAATTTTCATTAACGTAATAAATTTCAAGATTTCCGCACTTCTAGAAATGTTAGATATTATGCATTTCATCTTTAAGATTTTATCTAAAACGTAACTTAATGACAAAATGACATTTTTTTTTTCTATCATTTGATGTCACAATCAAACAAGAATGAACAGTATAGTTCCTGTAAAGTTTTTCTTTGTATTGTGAGTCATTTAGCGTACAAACAATATGGAAAGGAAAACTGATTGTAATTCTGTAGAAAGTGCAAGTTAAAAAGCGATTTAGGGTAAAAAGAAATGATGACATGCATGAGTGAAAACAATCAAAACATAAAAGTTAAATGGTATTTTGAAACTATGTTTGTTATTTATTAGTTTTTTTTTTTTTTTTTTTTTTTTTTTAAATCAGCCATCGATGTATATGCAGTAGGAATAAACTTGATAGATGATTAATCAGTATATGATAGAACGAAATACATTCAAAAATATGAATGATTTATATTTTTCTCATTTAGCTATAGGTGAATTAGCTGAATGCTAAATCGGATAGAGGTGTTTTGATTGAAAATATATTCTTTAGATTTTGCGTTACGATAAACTCCCATTTTTACTTTCTCTTACCCATAAGGTAGAGAAAGTATTGTTTTTGGGTCAAATTTTCGAACGCGAGTTTTTGTTATATTTACATGTTCTGAGGTCACCTGAATACGAAAATCATGTTTTTTAGCAAATGATCTGTGTGAATATGTCTCTGTGTGTGTCTGTCTGTTATCAGCATATCTCAAAAACAAATTATGGCAGAAAGTTCAAACTTGGTATTCTAAATGTGTATCATATAAGGATGCTACACTAAACTTTTCGTTAAGATCAAGCAAATGGTTCGTGTACAGGGACACTCAAAAGTATTCAAATACATTACGTCTATGGGGGAAATTGCAGGTAAGTAGAGTTTAACATCTATAGACTGCACTAAACCAAATGAAACGAATATATATTTTTTGTAATAGAGATAGTCAACAGGGAAAAAAAAATTGTGTATGTGGGAGCCTCAGTCCCCCCCCCCCCTCGAGGGAAGTAAATTTTCATGATGGGTATCTTTCAAAACAGTTCGCCAATACATTTAAACGAATGGTTGAACCATCGATCTGCGATAATTTAAAGCAAAGTTATGGAATTTTTTTTTTTTTTTTTTGCTTTTAAATAAGAAAAAACTTAGAAAAAAATAGTTTTTTTTTTTTTTTTTTTTTTTTAATTATTATTATTTTTTTAAATATTGAGAATAAAATGGGCTTTTTTTTGGATATTTGGTGTTATACTACTTCTCTAATATGGAAATCGTCTGCAATATCATAAAAGATAATTTTTTAAATAATAATTTTAATAAATTATTTTTTAAAAACAGAATTATTTTTAATAACCGAATTAAATTCTATATAAATGTAGGCGCATTAATGAAACGGTGGGTTGAGGGGGGCGGTAGCCCCCCTCACACAGAACTAATTATCATATAAATCTCTCCCGAAGCCTAATTTGAATTGTTTAACATAGGTTTACATGACATCGTTATCTTACCTCTTAATCTCCAACCTGTATTTATAGTATTAAATTTCAGGATAAGAGAAAGTCGTGTGAGTGACACACCAGATTATTTCTTTTATAAATATGATTTGATTTTTAATTTGTTCGTTTCAGGTTAATGAGAATAAAATCAGAAATATTTTTTAAATAATTGCATGGAATTGAATCGTATTTATATAAACACATTACACACACACACACACACACACACACACACACATATATATATATATATATATATATATATATATATATACTGGGTGTCTCATGAGTCTGTAGACATTTTAAAAGTTTATAAAAATTAAATGAATTGGTAGAAAGTTTATACTGAGTTGAACCTTGACGTACATTAGTGCCAATTAACATTTGGTGCTAATCGTCCAACAGGTGACACTGCTATGCTGTGATTTCTTCCCTTTACTGGGAAGGCTATAGCTTAGTTATAGTCTATAACTGTATAAAACTTTATATATGAAATAGCCCTTATCAGATACTAAACTGATTTAATTTGGGTGCATATGGAATGAGAGGTAGCGGTGCTATGCTGCAATTTCCCCTGTAAATATAAAGGTTATATCATAGTTTTTACTGTGCATAATTTCACAAAACTTGATGTGAAAAAACCATTGAAGCATAGTAACACCACCTAACGGTTGATATGCATACGAATAGAATCATCATTCTTTTTATTGTGATATCCATTTCATATGCCAAGTTTGGTGCACTTATGTACTATACCTCAGAAGTTGAGATATAGCTTTTCCGAAATTGGAAAAAAATAACACCATAGCATCCCCACTCGAAAGTGATATATGCCAAACTCTAATCAGCACCAATTTATATCACAATCTCTAAACAAATATAAAGTTTCGAGGAATTCTGTGTATTCCTTCATTAGATACAACGCTCACAAAATTTTGTTTATGCACACACATGCATATGGACAGAGACATTTTCTAAAAGTATTCAAATTATGTTTAGGACGTCTCAAAACATGTAAATGCATCGAAAACGGAAGGTCAAAAAGTTCCACTAATCCAATACTTTCTTCTAAAGAAGGAAGTTAAGGAAAAAAAAAAAAAAAAAAAAAATGACAATTTTGCGTAAAATTACGAAATCATTTTACAATTATTTTAAAATTACTATTCTCGATCTTTAATGCCTCATATTCAACCCTTACCAGAACTTACACAGATTAAATCATCCACCATAAACGTTTATTGTAGCGTAGCGGAAAGATTTTAATCTTATACAGGCATGTTTCAAATAGATGATAAATTTCCAGTAAGTGAGGATAAAATAAGCCAGACAAGTGCAGCTCAGGGAAAGTGAACAATGATATGCATTTAAACGGGCTAATTTCCCTAAAAGAGAGAAAAAAATGATAGTATAACATTATACTGACTTTATATTCAATAGCGTTTAATTGGATAACAATATTATGCAGATGTGCAGTAAGAAAAAACAGGAATATTATCAGTCAACTTGTTCTCCCACGTTACAAAATGAAATAAAATATTTTGAAGTGAATTCTTACATTCTGCCTATATCTTGAGGTTTAATAGGTATACTATTTTGATAAAGCTAAATGAAATGTATTTATATAAGTCTGATTAATATGAAATATGTTATATATATATGTAATCTTAGTAAACCTCTTCTGTATTTTTTAAAATAAAATAATTATTAAATTATATATTAAATATTATATTAAATGCTCATTGAAATTATCTATGACTAATAACTTCTACTCATGTAAAATTTTAGGCAAAAAATAACAAAGAAAAATATCACGCCGCATACGAGCTGTTACGAAATTTAAACTTATATTTAATATATTAGTTTAGTGCAGCTATTAAAACAGTTTCGTCTATAATATTCTAATACATTAATTGGTCAGAAAATTAAATAATACTTTAAAAACGGTACATAACAGTGCCACTTGTTGGTCGAAATGCACCCAATTTGAGTCCACACAATTTTCCGTAAAATTTATCTCGCACGCTTGCACATGAAGTTCCGCGCAGTTATACACATTAAACATTGAAATGCGGTCTTGTCATAAATGGAGAAAATTGCAGCATAGCAGCGTCACATTTCAGTCGATATGCTTCAAAAATAAATTAGCATAGTTTTTATAATAGGCATCTCACGTCAGTTTCTATAACGTATAAGTGCATAAGTTTGGTACACTTATATACATTATTATAGAAGCTGAAATATAGCCTTCTCATAAATGAAAAAAGTTTCAGCACAGCAGTACGGTTATGTTAAAATTAATTTACAGTGCCACCTATTTGCCGATAGGTACCAAATATTATTAAACAATAATTCATATCAAAGTTCAACTAAGTATAAATTTTTGTCTAGAGCTTCTAGAAAAGTTTTGTCACGCACACAGATAAATGCGACATAATTTACAACATTAAAAAAAAAAAGGTCAATACGCGTTAGAAACCTCTAAAAACGTCAAAAACCGGAAGTCAAAATTTTTTACGAATCCAATTTTTTCTCTTATGAATCTAGAAGAAGAGTAATGCGTCTATGGACAAGCAGAAAAAATATCAAATTTCATTAGCACATTTTTTTTTTTTTAATTTCACTCAAAACGTCAAACATACGATACAAACGTGACGCACTGGTAGGTTACTTACCCATTAGTGCAATCATTACAAAAGATATAACATTTCTTTCGTTAAATTTTGATTTTTTTTTGATTTTTTTTTTTTTATGTATGGCTCTGACTCTGAAATTAAAATGCTTTGTTTAATCTCCAGGGAAGGCAGTCCCACCAGTGTGCAGAGATTCAGCTCTGATAAAGCGTTAACGGGAGTTGTCGATTTCGAGCCCAGATCGCATTTGCTTTTTGAAGTTTTCCGTGGTTTTCTCTGAAATTGGCAAACACAGGCAAGAACTCCTTAGAAAGACTTCCAAGGACGCATCTCACACATGCCTATGTCCTTCGAGTAGACAACATTTATTAAACTCTACACTACATCACCAGGGAAGGGGTAAATGTAAATCTATTAATTTAAATAATTGTTTAATTATGCACACGGTATAATAATTAATGGAAAGGAATGTATTATGTAAATAAAGGAACTTAGTTATTTATTATTTATCTGTTGAAATATTCCATATAACATTTTTACGTTTGCATCAGTAAGTACAGTAATCGCTTTTCCACCTGAAATTGTTAATGAATAAAAATAAAAATATAGAAAATATTAACTCGGGCATTTTTTAAAGTTTAGAACATAGATAGTCAAGAAGAAAGACCTTAAAAATATACCCATTTGCATTTTAGGACCCTAGTGTAGTCAATCGGCTTTAATCCAAACCAAACCAAATCCCTTTGCATTTTACAAATAATATTATAAGATTTAATTGGCTTTATAATTATAATTCGATAAAACGAATTCAATTAATACAATTATTGACATATTGACCATGGGAAGCAATATATTTCTATACTCGTAATCGTAAGTGAATATACAATTATGTACTATACGTAACATTCCTCGTCGCAAAAATATCTAAATTGTGTGTATTGGGTTGCCAGGAAAGTTCGTGCCAATTTTGAAGGAAAATTGAAACGTAATACATTTAAATTCTCGTGGATAGTAGATTTTGATATTTTTAACACTTCTGCTAATTCACATGTCGTATAGTGTGGGTTATTTTTAATCAGATCTTCTTATGTGGTGGAGAACCAACCCGGGCATTCTTGATCTTGAAGGTTGAAATCACCAGCCTTAAATCTAGCAAACAACTTCATATTTCTTTCAGCTACAGGACCTTCGCAATAAACAGCGCATATTTTGTTTGTCGCTTGTGTAGCATTTTTACCTTTCCGGTAAAAGAAAAGCACTAAATGCCTATATTGCGCTTTGTTTGCTTCCATATTCAAAGGCGTATAAAAATGACAACAATGTAATGTAAAAAATTAGGTAGCCCTTTTCATTATGCACTGTAAAAAAATAGGTTCTTAAAAATAAGTATATATTGTCTTAAATAGCTCCGAAACAATATATACTTAAATTTGAAAACCCGTGTACTCATTTTTGAGTATGTTGACATGCTCAAAAATGGGGTTGACCAATAAGAATCCCAATATCCCTATGTTTGACATGTCAGTGTACTCAAAAATGAGTACATGGGTTTTCAAATTTAAGTATATATTGTTTCGGAGTATATTAACATGCTCAAAAATGGGGTTGACCAATAAGAATCCCAATATCCCCATGTTTGACATGTCAATGTACTCAAAAATGAGTACATGGGTTTTGAAATTTAAGTATATATTGTTTCGGGGCTATGTTGAGACAATATATACTTTATTTAAAAAAAAATATTTTTTACAGTGTATATTCGAAAAATGTTCATTAATTAAAAACAATTTTAAATTCATTAGTAATAAAACAATAAGACAAAACTTAAAAGCAGATAATTATAATAAGCTGAAACATAGTTATAATACCTTAAACGAATATTGCTCATTTATTAAATATAAATTTTAACACTACATCCGTTGACTTACTTTTCTCTGTTAATAAAATTGTAATATGTCTAAATGTAATTATTATAATTTTTTTTAAATTATTATTAATTATTATTATTATTATTATTATTATTATTATTATTATTTGCTTTTTCATTTTAGGCTTTCCTGAAAACAATCATAAGTACAATTTTCTATGTATCTCCTATTAATAAATTTAACTTCGGTCTTCTGCCCTACCAGGACCGTAGACAAATTTTTTCACCTGTGGGAACAAAAATCCCTATAACCACGCTGTTTGGGACCCACAGTGAGAGATCAATGTACCAATGCCATTTGTTTTCAATCATTCTGATATATTCGGATCTGTCCTTATGCCACCTAACGAAAATCGGTATGAACTTTCTGGACGACGCAATATAATCCAAAGAATATATATAGATATATAAATCTAAATTTAAAGTGCATTTAAAAATATCTAATAAATTAATAAATGAACAATAAAAAAAAAAAAAAGGCAAAACCACAATAATAAATAAGATTGTTCGATTTATTTATTTATTTAATTTTCCCTGTGAATTTTGAATTAGAAAACTAATAATCGATTTTCGAAATATAATTTTATATGTTAAAAAAAAAAAAAAGATTTGTTAAATTTTTAAAATTAGCTAGAAGCTAAATCCTTATAATATAGTTTAAGAACATATTAAATACCTAAACCAACATTTTAAAACCATCTTACGGAGACAATACTACTAACCTATCATTTTCGAAACATTATTCTATTGGTTTTAATCTAGAAAAATTGGACTTATTTTCCAAAACTTCTCAACTGAGTGATTTTCTATTTACTCGTAACCTCTTCACGATTATCTTTGTTCTAGATTACATTGTCTGAACTTATTTGAGTGTAAAATCTCTTTTGTGTCTTGCCATTCAATAAATACAAATAATCATTCATTTTCAACAGATTTTCAGTGACATGTTATTTAATTTTGTGCTCCGCCGAAGATAATTTTAATACTTTAAAAGTGTTTTCAGTCCCAACGAAGAATACTTAAAATTTTTAAAAGCCACTGCATAGATAACACAGAGATGTGAATCGATAAGCTGAAATCTTTGTGCATATCTTAATACTATCAGTTTCCGGATAAAAAAAGCGATGCCAAAAATATCGATGAATTAATCATGACAGTTTCTCTTTTCTACTCTCTCCATTCCTCCCCTCACCCTCTTTCTTTTCATGTCGTATTAATATTATCTCTTTTTGTAGAATTTGAACCCTTAAAAAAGGAATGATATGTAAAATAATAAAACATAAATAAAAATCCCTTTTCATCATTTCTCAACAGAAACTAATTTTTAATTTTTTTCTTTCACCTTTGAATTTTGTCAAGTATTTCGTAAAAACCCATTCTTATTTTATTATTATTATTTTAAAATGATCTTTACTTCTTTTTATATTGTAATAATAACCCTTTCAATAGATTTTAAATTTTATTTAGTTTTTGCGTAGGGATTCCTTTTTTACATTTCTCCCTTTCGTTCAGCATCTTTGAATACCTTTGAATTAAGAATTCAAAGAAAGAAAAAGCGAAGAGGAAACGTTTGGCTTATTCACAGAATATTGTTCAAGCCCAAGAAATTTAGTTCCAAGTAACGTATGTTGCATTATGTAAAAACTTTATTTCCTTTTTTCTTTTCTTTTCTTGAGAAAGAGAAAGGGCTATAAATGTATTTTATTATTGCATATGAATTTTTTTTTTCTTTTCTTTTCTTTGCATGTAGGAAAAAATAAAATATC
The DNA here is from genome assembly GCA_963930645.1 of Salticus scenicus. Classification (NCBI taxonomy): domain Eukaryota; kingdom Metazoa; phylum Arthropoda; class Arachnida; order Araneae; family Salticidae; genus Salticus; species Salticus scenicus. The sequence continues at coordinate 126,043,528 of OZ005652.1, read as the reverse complement.
TACTACTTTTAACTCTGGAAAATAAACTTATAATACTTGCTAATGTTTATATTCTACGCCACCCGTATATAGTGAATTTAATCTAATATTAAAAATAAATGAAAGAAGAAATATGATTGTAAGAGATATAACTTGTCATTTTGTGAAATACATTCCATTAAAATAAATAAATAAATAAAACAACTTATCGTTTATAAATATATTTGCTTATAAATTTTAATGCACTTATAAAAATAAATGTAATTTTTTAGTGAATGTTTTATTTTTATATCGACTTCTAAACTGTTTTTTAATTAATTAAATGTGAATATGCATAATCCATTCTAATAAATATAAACAAACTTGATGAGATTTTACGAATGAAAAATTTTAATTTATCTTAAAGTTTCTGATTCATTGTTGTTATTATTATTATTATTATTATTATTATGAAAATTCATTTGTAGAGGTTTTGTTCGAGATATACAGGATGTCTTCTTATATCGCATTAAATTTATTCATGATCATTAAATATGTAGATAAACATAAAAAAAAAAAAAAAAAAAAAAAAAATACAATCACCTATTAAATATGTAGATATTTTCTGCTTCGGGAATGATATATATTTAAGCTGCCTACTCGAACTAAATATATAGAGGCATGGATAATAGCTTCCATACGAGTATTAGAAGTACATTTTTCCTTTCTTAAGTCGTGTTCTTCTTATAATGAGATTAATACTGTTACATGTTCTAACAAAGATTTTCTCTATAATGATCATAAATTCAATTATATTTATTCAGATTTATTGTAATAAAAGAAAAGTAAGGATCTCATCTGTTTTACTAGATGCTTTCTTTTGAAATACGGAAAAATACCAGAAATTTATACTGGAATTTTTTTTTTCTTTTCTTTTTTCTTTTTTCTTTTTTTTTTTTTTATTATAAAATTGGGAGTATGAGGTGCTGTAATCCCTTATTAAAAATAATCTCTATAAAAAGAGATAAATTGAACACGCGTCATTTGTTAATTATATTAAAAACACTTTAAACACACGTAACATTAAATTTTATTTAAAAGATGTTAAAAAAATTTATCCGAAGCTTTTCGCTTTACTATTAAAGCGAAAAGCTTCGGATAATTTTTTTAACATCTTTTAAATAAAATTTAATTTTACGTGTGTTTAAAGTGCTTTTAATATAATATAATCCCTTATTACATGTTTTGTGCTTGAAAAAAAAAAATGCTAATACATTCTTATCATGGTATCATATTGAAACTAGGATAACGATTTTAAATTTCGATTATGCCTACTTTTGAAGATGTAAAATTATTAGTCAGCGATGGGGTCAGTCAATATGTAATGTAAAATTTATAGAAGGGCAGATTAGAGGGGGGGGGGGGGGAGGGAACTAAAATAATAATAATAATAAATAAATAAAATAAGGCTATGCCTTGAAAATTCATCTTTTAAGGTTTTTGAGGGTGATGAATCGATTGCGCGTACAGTTGAAAGTGTAAAGTTATTAGTTGAGGGGGTTGATGAGGGAATTATTGCCGTCATCAGGTGGGAGTTTTCCATGATAATAATTTATAAAGGTCGTTTTCACGGTGAGCGACCAAGCTATTTCAAGGGGAGGGGTAGATGAAAGCGGCGCTCGCGCCACCAAGCCGAAGTTTGCTACGGTCAGAATTTTCAAATATTATTTGCACGGTGAGTAAACAGGCTGTTTCAGTTCACAGAGCGATAATTTGCTTCAATTAGAATTTTCAAACATATTTGCTCTATTAGCGAACAAGCTGCTGTAAGTTCTAAAACGGTGAGAAGGCGCCACAAGCGCTAATGGGCATGAATTTAACACAGTTAGAATTTTAAAGGATCGCGAACCAGCTGGTCGCTGAATGCGGCTTGTTTATTAAAAACACACACACACACACACAAACAAATGTTGACAAGGCGGAGGTTCAGAATAGTGATGATGTTGATTATCCTAAGGAAACTTGTCACTGTTGAAGGTTTCATATAATAGCTTGTATTTTCATTTAATATTTATAAATTGTACTATATTAGGTTTATTCAATAAAATATATATTCAGTCATCAATTTTTATGTTTTTTGATAGATTTTTTTTTACAGATCTGAAATCTTTAAACTGTGTTTTCTCAATTTTTCTTTTTCATGAGTTTATGATCTTCACAATGTTGAAACTTCTGCAAATATTTGAGAAAAGTCTTAAAGTTTTCTTTCTGTTTTTCTTTTTTTTTTTTAGTGCTTAATAGAACCTACCTAAAAGAATTAGGGAGGGATTTTAAAATTTATTAATTAGTGTTTGGGGAAAAAAAATTAAAATGTGCATGTCTATGAAAATTAATTTTACAAAGAAAAAAAAAGACTTCTATTTTATTTTTATTTCTAATATTTTTTCTTTTAAAGACATATCAAAATCTACCCTCAACTTTTTTAAGTAGGTTGTATTAAACATCTAATATATATATATATATATATATATAAAGTCTTTTCTTAAATATCTGTAGAGATTTTAGAATTTTGAAGATCCTACATTCATGAAAAAGTTCTGACTTAGAAAATGAAACTTAAAAATTTCAGATCTGTAAAAAATATACCAAAAACCATAACAATTGTTTCCCGAATATATATTTTATTGAAAAAACCTAGTACAATTAAATTTATTAATTTTAAATGGAAATATAAGATTTTATATGAAACCTTCAGAGGTGCCAGGTCGAAGGTTCCAAGTCGTCTTAATGTTGATTAAAGATAAATATCTCTATTAGATTAGAGATAAATTGGGTGTTACGTAACGAAGACTGCAACCTTTGAATGGGTAAGGTTTGAGCCCACTTAGTACTAGGAAATTTGGACTCGGATGTGAGGTTCTGAACCACCACGGAAAACAGAATCTCAGAAAGTTATGGTCATATCTTTGCGAAGTTTTAAATTTTAACTTTGTACGGTATTACTTAACGAAGACTGCACCATTAGGGAGGATCCAATCCCTATGGAGCTTGCGATCTTGCAAAGTTCTGATCAGATTGTGGTTTTAAATTTGGTTTCCGTTGGTTGTTACATAATGAAGTCGGCACTGTTTGAATGAGGAGGGTCTGAGCCCCTTGATGCTAAGTATGTTGAAAAGTTATGATCAGATATCTTTACAAATATTTAAATTTGGTCTCTGGTGTTATGCAATGAAGATTGCACCTTTTGTAGGGGAGGGTTTAACTTCCTGTGGAGTCCGGAATCTTGTAATATTACGGTCAGATTATAATGATATTTTAAATTTGGACTGGTTTTGCTTTACTTAACAACGGCTGCACTGATTGAAGAGTGAAGATCTGAATACCCCCCCCCCCCCCACACACACACACACTTCCCTTGAAAAAGGACTCCCTCTCCCGTAATCTTGGATACTTACGATTAGATTACTACAAAATTTTAAATTTGGACTCGCTTGGGTTTTGGCAAGATAGAGACAGTCCCATTTAAAGGGGAGGGTCTAATCTACAAGGGTGCTAGATACACGATCAGACAAATGCAAAATTTTACTTTATGCAACTCCAATTTAAAATTAACGAAATTTTAAAGTTTTGAGCAATCGTTTAACCATTTCAGAATTTATATTTAATTTTGCTTATTTAACCAAACAATGAGCTATGTAGTGAATCGAGCTTTTTATAAACTTGATAGCTTTTGCACCTGGATACACCGTGAATACAAAAAGAACAAAAAAGCAAATTATGAAATAAAAAGTTAATTAATGTCACATCATCACTCAAAATTTGATATTATTATTTTAAGACATATATTTCAAATTCTTATAACAATGAAGTATAGTGCAGCATTATTAGCGGGGAACCAAAGCGGGCTTTAAAGCAATTTCATGATTTCTTTAAATTTTATTTTTGTCTGTAAAGCGATATAGAAAAAGAGTTTCCTTTAAATATAGTGACCAGCGAAGCGAGAAAAGCCTTCGTTGATTCATTACCTTCACTGATTTCATGAATTAAAAAATGGCTTCGTTAACAAACTTTGGTCTATTGGCACGCAGGCAGCATCAGGCCGAGTTATGTACATTTCGAGTTTGATTTTGAAATTTTTCCCGCATTTGGAATTCGGTTCGTTCCCGAACCAGGGCTTTGCTAGTTATTTATAAAGGTTAAATTCAAAGGGTAAAAATAATTAAAATAATCTTACGTGAGGATCACACTGCTTTCTCAAACCCTTCATTATCACGAAGACAGATTTTTACTATTTAATGTGTAAGATAAGCATAATATGTTGGAATATTTCAAAAGTGTTTTAAAAGCAGTTGAAAATAATTTTAGAAATAATTTTATTTGACAGATATTTGTACGCATGGTACAGGCTGCCGCCCCAATTCCCTTTTGAATATTGTAGCTATATTCATAAAACGTTTAAAACTGTTATTAAATTTAAAAGAAAATATTTAAAATCATTCAGTGAATTATCGTCTAAGATATTTTTTGAAACTTGTTTGACTAATTTCGGGTAACCCTGTATATTTATTTTAAGTTATATATGCACCATATAATGTACTTAAATTTGGCATTGTTAAAAAAATGTATAACACAATTTGAAATGCACTTTAAGCAATTTCCAGTGGTTGTTCCCAATATATAGTAAAATTTTAGTGCTGCCTTGTAAACCAATGACGAACGCTTTTCATACAACATTTTATTGTACAGGGTGGTTATAATTAAACTTCCCCCAATAAGCAGCATCGTACAGCGCAAACGGGTGAATGGAATGCAACGAAATTTGGTATATAGACTATACACGAGATGCGCTCACGGAATTTCGAAAAAAAAAAAAAAAAAAGTTCCAAAATGTCCACCAAAGGGTGCCTTTTCCGGAAAAAAACATTAAATTTAACACAATAAACGAACCAAATGGAATACAGAAACAATAACATTTATTGACTAATTTCTGATCACCTTGTCATCGAACCACATTAAGTAATATCTGTTTTGCATAAAGCTTCCTCTTCTTAGCAAGCATGCAAATCTTGACATTTTTTTCCTAGAACTGACAACTTTTCCCGGTTTTACATTTTATTACTCATAATTCTTGTTCTGGATTGTTAATATTGTTTTTGTATTCCATTTTGGTCGTTTATTGTGTTAAATTTAATGTTTTTCCAGAAAAGTTGCCCTCCGGTGGGCATTTTGAAACTAATTTTTTTTTTTCGAAATTCCGTGAGCTGTATGGTCTATATACCAAATTTCGTTGCATTCCGTTCACCCGTTTGCGCTGTAGGAGGCTGTTTATAGGGGAAGTTTAATTATAACCACTCTGCATATATGCTTTAAAATTCTTATACATGATAAATTCAGTATGTTTACTGCAATCTAAACCTAAAGATGTTAAAAGTTTACGAACAATAAATTTCACTTGTAGACGTGATTTATTTGATTTATTTTATATTTTTTTGTATGTCTTTGTATATAAATCATTTATTCAATCTCTTTAAAAATTTCAAATAATACTACCATGTGATAAAGATTTAGAAAATCGAAATTCGAAATTCGACCTCTTGTCCATATTTGTTTTTCAGTTATGCTGATTACAGACACGCCTAGGCACACTTAGACATTATGACAAACCATTACAAATTTAATTTCTAGATTCAGGAAATCTCAAAACGTGTAATTATAGCAAAAATTCGTTTCAAAAATTTTATTCCCAATTAATCATTTCTCTGTTATATGGGCGAAAGAAAGTAAAAAAATATCACTAAGTTGATAATGTTTCATAACTTTTCAAGACACTTCCATTAAAATACAATAATCAGTCTATAATAGAAAGAATAATCATTTAAAAATTTAAATAAATGAATTCATAAATTGGTTTTAGAATTTCTATTCATTATTTTAACAAAACAAGCAGTCGAAAAATGAAATAAAAAAATTATTATTGTAAACTTAAATATGTTAAGTTAAGAAGTATGAGTAATTATCCATGTTTATGTTCGGATATATTGTATCTCACAGATCACTCACGATAAACGAAAAGCATTGGAGCAATAAAAGGTTACATTCGGTAGTATTTTGAGGCCTCCAAAACCTACTATTTTGTCTGTTCGAAATAAACTAAACACAAATGCGTGAGAACATGTTATGGAATATTGCTCTCAAAATTGATTTTAGGAGTTGCCTGAAATCCATTGTAATGGAGCACTAAAATACTTCCTCGCGTGTGGTATTCGACTAGAGTAAAAATGCGGTTAAATTGAAGAAATATATATGCGAAGAACATGTCGATAAAATTATGCTTCTGAGCTCTAAGTATGTATATAAAATGCTTTAAAGTAATGTACAAAAACGAGAAAGAAGATGTATATATATATATGCACACAAAAACGAGAAAGAAGATGTATATGTATATATGCACACATACATATTAAGCAAAATATAGTTTACGAATATATATATATATATATATATATATATATATTTTTTTTTTTTTTAAGGAAATTTTTATTTATTTGTATATTTTTTGTTTTGTATATAACTTCACTAAATACTTTATTTTCAAAAATTTTGATTTCTTGTTTTATACTAGATTAAGCTACACCTCAATAAAATTAATATGGATGTATTTGAATGTTTTATATAGTGAACCCTCTATACAATAATCCTCACGTTATAACACTCGATACCTAAAATTCCGATTACTTTTAATAACAATGATATTTTTATCTCCTGATTACTCTCTATATTCTTTCAATTTTTATTAATAATTAAAAATGCAATATCTTCGGAATTTAAGAAACTTATCTTCAGCGATTATTTTCCTCCTGTTAAGATTTCCATTTTATTGTTTTTACAAGTACAGTCTTATCTCAAACTAGAACATATGTTTCAAAAAGTCGAACTACTGAAAAATGCTCGTTAGATGCACGATTTATGCATTAGAAACTAAAGGATTGCATAAAATTGTATTATCACATCAATGTATCTTACTGAAAGAATATAAAAAACTTAAATGTATGATTTACGACTTAGATTAAAAAAATGGCATGAAAGTGATAGTTCTTACTAAAATGGCTTCAAAATATCATAGTGAATTCAATGCTAATTGTTTTCTCCATAATGGGTTCTTCAAAACTGAAGAAGAATTTGTTGAAGAATCAGCAACATTTTATGCAATATCACGCCCTGGTTTAACACAGATGCAAAACAATTTTGATGTGGATATGAAAAATCTTTTAATATACACACTCAGGATCGTTTAATTAATTAGCACTATAGGTCGGCGACGATCTTCTATGCTGTGAACTAGAGCCTTTAAAAATATATATTATCTTATCACTCGCCATTTTGTTGTACCATCCTGTTTCCATTGAAACTGCAAGTTCTATGTTGTATTACTTCTTTTATCCTAAATAATGATATACAATTATTTCTAAATATTGCTACAATTTATGGGGCTGAACAAGTCTTTTCCAATTACATAACTTATAATTTTCAAGATTAATTACGGCAGAAAATATAAAAAATAAATGACGAACACAAATAAGCTACCGCTAAATTAATACCTTTAGCGAAATATTGGCTGTTAATAGTTGACCCTTGTACCTAAAAATAAAGAGTTTACATAGAAAAGTTATATTTTTGAAAAACGTTTAGTTATATAGCTATATTTAAAATTGCAAAATTAGCTTAAAATACGATACAAAAGTATTCCTCCACGACAGTGTGGGCATTGAAATTGGGCTCAAAAATGTCTGATGTTTTGATTCTCCTTTATAGGAGCTTTACTCTGAGCAATTTTGAAATGAGGATGAAATAATCGAGAAACATAAGACTTACGCATTGAGTTAGATTACGGTGGAGAATCTTTTACTGTCCTGAAAAGCCGACTACTACAGCCATCTTCGATGCTATTTATTTAGAGCGGAAATATTTTGAAAAAGAAGACAGAACTGAACATTTTAAGGACAAAATTATAAAAAAAAAAAAAAAAAAAAATGTAAAATCTTTGTAATTTATATTTTGACAATTAACCATTGCAAAACCTTTTCAGCAAAACTAACATAAATGATTAATTTTAATAAATTTTATTAAACGGTTCAGTGATATTTTTTCAATTTTGATGTTGAGACTTCGTTATAACGACCGTTTGTGATCTGTCTTGAAAGTCATTAATGTACATGATCCAAAGGTGTTGTATATGATTCAAAGATTACACAGGTCGTCCACATCAAAAATTTTGATTTTTTAATTTTCGCTGATCTTTATTTTTTTTGATGTGCTGAAACCGAAAATGAAGCCAGCTTTTCTCTGCCACGTCTGCTAGATTTTTGTCAATACAGGGTGTCTACCAACACAATTTCTTCCGTGACTCTTCCACCAATATAATTATATGGTCGGTAATTATAAATGTACGTTGATACCCTGTATTGAAAAAAAAAATATACGCAATAGAGAAAAATTGGTTACATTTTCTGTTTCAGCACACATACACAAATATATAGTATATATGTATCAGATAAAATTATCAAATCAAATTTTACCAACATTATTATTGTAGATCTGTTTTAATAATTAAACTACAAATATATATTTATATTTGATAAATATAGTATAAATATATATTTATATATTATATATTTATTTTCAAGCATAAATATGTATTTTTACTTGAATAAAAAGAATATGTTGAAATTATAAATAAATATTTCAATTCATAAAATACGTGTTAGATTGAGTTTGTCTTGAATAACGTTCTATTTATATAATATTAGTTTAATTAAGTACGCAATCAATTATGTTTTTCTGGGGAAAAAAAAGTAAAGGTTTTATTAATGTGGTGGGAATAGAATTTAAATTGTAAGAATGCTTAAGAGAACTAAGCTACACTACTGAGAGAAATATTATTATCAAATTCAAAAATTACAGTTCAATGTAAAATTCAAGAATTTTGCATTGAATAAGCAAAATACAAATCTTGAAAACTCATTTTTCAAACTAACTCTTGTAATATAATTTTGAATATAATTATAAATATTTCTTACAAGGAAACATGCAAAAGGGGTCGTCTTCAAAAAATATTGAAAAAAAAAAAAAAAAAAAAAAAAAAAAAAAAATATATATATATATATATATATATACAGTAAGACCCCGCTTAACGCGGGGGATACGTTCCATCAAAGTAGAGCGTAATGCGAAACAGCGCTAAACGAGGCTATCTACAATTTTGGGGAATCCCCGTACTGCTGCGAGCAATTTCGGGGAATCCCCGGGTTGAAATAAAAGAGCGCTAACCGAAACAGCGCTAAATGAAACAGCGTTAAGCGGGGTCTTACTTTATATATATATATATATATATATATATATATGTGATTCCACTTTTCATGAAACAACAGAAAGTGAAAAAATTATCGGCTGAAAGGAATTACAGCGACCACAGAAAATTATCAAAATTAAGCATTTTTGGCGATTTAGCGCTGTTAGGCGATAGGTTCGCTAGCACCGAGATTGCCGTGTACGAACAGAACCGTGTTTTGCTTCTCCGCCAAGTACTCAAAATCAATCGCCTAACAGTGTGAAATCGCCAAATAAGCTTAATTTTGATAATTTTTTGTGGTCGCTGTAATTCATTTCAGCCGATAATTTTTTCACTTTCTGGTGTTTTATGAAGAGTAGAAACACACACACACACACACATATATTTGACGACAACACCTTTTGAATGTTTCCTTGTTAGATATATTAGAACTAAAATAAATTATTCTATCTCTATTTAGTTTTATGTAACCTTTTCTAAATTTATGATGTTCTGTCAAAAGTCAAAACCTGAAATGTTAAAAAATGTCGAAAAGGGTTTTTCAAATTTGCGAAGAAACAAATAATTTACAAAGAAACGATAGCGATTTTCTGACTATCTCCCTTCTCAGGATAAACAGAGCTCAGCATATAGGCTTCAATTTTGTGTTAATGAGCATCCTTTACAAACGAGGCGTCAGAATATCTGTGAATGCATGTTAACTAAATGCGAGAAGACCGATAACCGATGCTGACTCAGTGCTATTCAGGTAAAATGGATCGACACATCGACACCACTGTTTGTCCGAATAATCGATTATTATCAACTGGACTGTCACAGAATGATTAATTAATCTTCCTCTGGGCTTACTGATCTGGAATGTGTTGGTATATTAGAAAGCATTATTATTTTGCTTCTATTATCAGAAAATTTTATTTTCAAGCATTTTATTTTATTTTATTTTTTCTTTTTCAATTGACGTACAAGGGTAGATGAAGAATATGACTTTTAGGTAGGTAGAAAGATATCAGAAATAATGTTAAAAGTTAAATACCTTCAGTTTTTTCTTTTCTTATGACCAGAGACCTATTCTTTTTCTACAAAGGAAAAAATTTTGTCGGTAAACTACTTTGAATGTCGCATAAAAAATAGTGTGTTGCGGTACCTAAGTTTTTACAAATAGATAAAAAGATTCAAATAAAAAACTCAAGTAATAAATTAGGATTTGTTTAGGTTTTAGATTTTTTCTTAATTTAATATAATTTAGTATAATTGTTAACTTTTCATTTAAATATAAGCTGTTACTGAGAGATTTTGCTCTTGAAACTGGTTGACAGGAAGTGCCAGGTTCGAACCCAGGTCGTACTTGTCGACCTAGCCGTCCAGAATTTTATGTGATTTTTTTCGATACTCGCACAAACACAGTCATTTGCAAAAGTTTAAGACCAGTATCCGATTTTTAGAATTTTAAGTTTAACACATTGCATCATTTGCACAAATTATTGCGTCATCTCATGTGCTGATTGGATAAGACGCATTCTAATGCTATAAATAAAGGCGCCCGGCACGTTTATTGCCGGTTGTTTATTGGATTTTGTCGTAGGCAGTGCTGTTGTGTGATTATTGTAATGGGTAAAAAAAACCTTCACTTACAAAAAGGTTAGAAATGTTAACCCTGCATAAAATTGGGTTTTCTGAACGTCAAATAAATTCCAGGGTAAATGTGAGCAAGACAGCTATGCATCAAGCTATTAGTAAATTTAAAATTTCGGGAAAATTTGTGGACTTTAAGAGTCGTTTCTTTTTCATACCTGGAGTAAGTCGAGGTTTCCTTGCAGGTTTATGGGATGATAAACCAAAATCTTTGGCCAAACGCCTTGAAATAGTACTCAAACTGACGTCGGTGCATTTTGTAGCCAGATAATGTTTAATCGTATTGCAGCAGGTTCTTGGATCTCGTACGACCATCCTTATCACATGATCATCACGTGAGCTCGTTTTTCTAGGGTGACCGCTTCTCTTAAGGTCCACGAATTTTCCCGAAATTTTAAATTTATTAATAGCTTGATGCACATCATTCTTGTTCCCATATACCCTCGAACTGACGTTCAGAAAATTCAATTTTATACAGGGTCAATATTTCTAACCTTTTTGTAACAGTAAGTGAAGGTTTTTTACCCATTACAATAATTACACAACAGCACTGTCTACGACAAAATCCAATAAACAACCGGCGATATATGTGCTGGGCACCTTTATTTATAGCAGTAGAATGCGTCTGATGCAATAATCTGCGCAAATGATGCAATGTGCTAAAATACGGAAAATCGGCTACTGGTCTTAAACTTTTGCAAACGTTTGTACTACAAACTAAAACATCTTTTAAGGATCCTCTCAGACGGAATTCTACCCAGGTCTAGGACCCCCGTGCAGTAAATTCGCCTTAATCCCTAGATCACACAATCGTTTAAATATATTAAAAGGGTACAGAAAAAAAATCTACGCCCTTAAATATTTTTTACGTTTCTTAGCAACGGTTACTATATGAACTATTTTTATGCTAGTTTGATTCAACATTAAAGCCCTGTGTTTATTATTATTATTATTTTTGTAGCTCTATATCGAGATTCTTAGGATAATTAGTGATTTCAAAATTGTTATAAATATTTCTTAATGTTTCATTATTAATTTTTTATTTCACTTTATATTTCAATTGAATTATACATGAAACATTTAAGTATCTCTTTCAGAGGCTGTAAAACTCAAGCAATTTTTATTTAATATCATTAAAATTACAAAAAATTCAAATTTTCGTCTCTTTATTATGTTTGATATGTATGAAAAATTTAAGAATTTTTTGAGTGCTTACAAAAGCAACAATTTTTTAATTAACATCATTAACATTATAAAAATCAATTTTTTTTCCTATTTTTATTGCTTTCGAATTTAGGCCTTTTAGAAATTTGTAGAAAAATACTTGATATATTACAGACGCTATAAAACGCAAACGATTTTTTATTTAATATCACTATAAATATAAACTACTAGTATGATGTGGCTACCACATGACTTTCTTCTATATAATTTTACACAAAATTTATTCAATACAAATTATTTATTAAATTATCGAATTATTTCATTATAAATAATAAATGCAGACGATTTTTATCTGACAGAATTATATTATCACTAAATGCCGAAAGATGTCAATTTTTTTCCAAATCGAAAAAAATGACTTTTTTTCAAGTTTTTTTTTGTTAAAAGTAAAAAAAAATCGATAACTTTGTTTTAAATTATCACAAATCTATAGTTCAACCATTCGTTTTAAAAGTATTGACGAGATCTTTTGAAAGATACCCATGGGGGGGGGGTACTTTCTCCCCAGGAGTGGGGGGGGGGAGCGAGGCCCCCACATGCACAAATTTTTTTTTCCTAGTTAACTCTACTAATACCAATAATGCGTATTAATTTCACAATCACACGATTAAAATAACTCTCATTGTGCACATTTATACGAAATTTTGTCCTATACAGTCATGTTAAAAATTAAAAATAAAATGCGATCACCGCTCGACCTGTTGAGCCATTGTTCCACAAATCTAATCAGCACCAGTTCATATCAGGGCCCAACTAAATACCAAGTTTGGTTAAATTTCGTTCATTGGTTCGTGAGATACAGCGTCCACAAAATTTGTGATACACACACACAGACACACCGACTGACAGACAGACAGGCATATACAGTCAAATCGTGTTCAGGACATCCCAAAACGTGTAAATCCATCGAAAACTGGAGTTCGAAAATTTTCACGAATCGAATATTTTCTCTATATATACATATAGAAGAAAGTAAAAATCAATTTTTCGTCTTTTATTATGCCTGATATGTATGAAAAATTTAAGCATTTTTTGAGTGGTTATAAAAAGCAAAATGTTTTTAATTAACATCATTAAAATTATAAAAATCAATTCTTTTCCTATTTTTATTGCTTTCGAATTTAGGCCTTTCAGAAATTTGTAGGAAAATACTAAATATGTTGTTCTCTATCACAACCATAAAAAGAAAAGTTTGAATTCTAATGTTTTGCTAAAGATTTAGTCAGAGGGGAGTAAAAGGGGTCAACAAGGAATTAAAAAAAAAAAAAAAAAAAAAAAAAGATATTTGTGATTACCCTATAAATAAATAATCTTGTGCGATACTCACACTACAATTACCCTACATTACCATAGGCGTATTATTATAGTTTAACGCGGAACTTAAGATCTATATTTGAACATGTATAAAGTAATTTAAATAATAATTCAAAATTATTTTAGAAACAATTTTATTTAAAATACATTTTTCTGTGGATGTGAGGGGGAGGGAGGGGGAGAATAACTGCCACTTTCTATACCCCATTTGATTATTGTAGTTCATTCATAAAACATTTAAATACATACTACTTTAAAATGACCATTTTTGAAAAAAAAAAAAAAAAAAAAAAAAAAAAATATCGATTTTCTGTACTATTTTGAAGATTTTACATGTGTTTATTTTCTGAAAAACAGATTTTTTTTCCGGAAAATTCTGTATTTTTCTCTGTTAGTTACCATATTTTAGTCAATTTTAATAATATCTCTTAACTTTTAGTTCAATGCACAGATAAGGGTCATATCATTATGTATTTCAGTAGATATTAAATTAGATTAATTTTTATTGAGTATATGAGGTTTGGCTTAAACGTGAAATTTTGCTCATTTTTTTTACACAAAATCACCTATTTTTTTTTTTTTTTTTTTTTTTTTTTTTTGAAAAATAAAGAAATATTTGCTTAAAATGTACTATTTTTCCTCATTCTATGTCGTTTATAATTAAAATTTTATTATTAATGCATAATCTGCTTTTTTAGAAAAAAGTGCTCCGTAAGTAGGCAGATATCTTAAGGTTGTTTATAAGATTTTCAAAACTATTTCAATTTAATCAGGGAATTGTCTTCCAAATTCATTCGAGTAATTTTGAGTTGTCCTGTATATTATCTGTAAATTATACACTCTCTAAACTATTTAAAATTAGTACAACAAAGAAACAATTAAATAAATAAATTAATTAACACATTTTAAAAGGGATTTTTATTAATTTTTAATCATTCCATTAATGTGTCAGAAATGTTTTGTGTAACCCTGTAAACAAAAGATAAATACGTTTTATTTCATATATTTTACGTGAAACATGCTTTGGTGCATATAAGAAATATATGTCAATTAATCTTATTTAGAGCAGTCTAACGGTGTTAAACTGTACCCACCTATAATTTTGCCCATATGCGTAATTTACTTGAATACTCTTGTATTTCTCTGTATACGAACCATTCGTCCGGTTTCAGTGAAAAATTTTAAGTTGCATATTCATATGAAACAGATTTAGAATACTGATTTTAGATTTCCTGTAAATATTTTTTTCTTAAGTTATGCTGATAGCAGAAACGCATGCACACACACGCGCTCACATTCAGACCAATCATTAAAAACCTGCTTTTCGGATTAAGGGGACTCCAGAACGTGTAAACATATAAAAAACTTTCTGTTTTGAAAATCGACCTCAGAATCGACCCTCATTTCCTACAGAAAAATCTGTCAAGTTAGAAAACATAAAATAACTCAAAAAAAAAAAAAAAAAAAAAAAAAAAAAAAAAGAAAGAAAAAAGAAAATCAGACTTCTTACAGGGTCAGATATTATAATACTTGATAGGTACAGAGTTATATACAAAATTTGTTAGATCTAAGTCACACTTTTCTATACGAAAACGCAATATACGTGAAACACATTCACATGTACAGAAGGTAATTTTATTTTTTAATGAAAAGTGTCGAATCATTAATTATATTTTAACCCCATTAAATTACGCCTTATAACGTTCAATTAACGTAATAAGGAAGATTTATAAAAGTATATGTCATTATGTAAAAGCATTTAACACGAGAACAGAACCCAGAGAAGAAAAAATTATCGTAATCATTTATGCATAAAATTTTATTTTAAAATATTCATTATATTTTAAGTGAGAGTAATCAAAACTGACTGAACAATCAGTAGCAGAGAGTAGAATTACATTTAAAAATTCCAACTTGCTGAGACAGGCATCCGGTCATTTTATTCTGATAACACAAAAGAACGAAAAAATTCCCGGAAAAAGCATACTCGTGGCTATAACAGCAGATAGATTAAAAGTAACTATTCACAAATGAAGAAGTAAATTACTGTCACACTTCTTTACTTTCTTTTAGCCAGACATGGTCGAAAAAATTTTTTTTTTTAAGTTAAATTTTGGCTATAAACGTATATTTTAGATCCCCTGAATTTAAAAATCATGTACCAGTCTGTGAGTGTTTGTGCATATGTGCATTTGTGCTCGTTTTAGTATAGCGCAAAAACATATATAAGGATAAAGTCTAAATTCTGAATTATATATCTGCATTGTATAGGGATATTACCTGGAAGCTTTTATTGAAATCGGACAAATGATCCGTGGGTAGGTAGGTACATGCTAAATATTTTAAGCACATTACCGTTTATGGGTGGAATTTCTCGTTTGTACGATTCAAAGAATTTAGACTGCACTAAACCTAATCGAACCAACATATATTGTTATGTGCATAAAGGATGGTTTCTTATATAGAATATAATATGTAAAGCATTCATTATTCATTTATAGGGTCTCAGCAAAAAGTTCTACTCTTTTGTTGCCATGACTAAAAATTTATCGAAGTGTATTTTAAGTTGCGTTTTGTTTTACATGTATTATGCAAGTAAACGATGTGCTAGCTATCAATCTGTAGACAATACTGGACTGCCCAAAATCATTCTTTTTCTATTGGATGAAGTTGATGAAAATGTCTTACACAACTAAATAATGTGAGAAAAAACTATCATTACAAAAGCTTTGATATGAAGAGCAAGGTGTAAATAAGAATGTAGGCCCGTGAATAAAAAATGTCTTCTGTTAAAATGCATAGCAGAAGAAAGTGAGAGCGTCACATCTTTTTTTTTTTTTTTTTTTTAAATATTTAATTTTATATCTTAGTTGTTTATCTGTTTTGGTTAATTTCATGCAAAACTGGACAAAAATACCATTTTTTGCTTTTCAGCTAACACTTCTTGATAGAAAACACATTAAACACATCAAATAATATAACACATTACATATTTTTTTTTTTTTTTTTTGTACATTGTAAATTGAAAAAGGAAACTTAAAATTAAAATTAAGTATACACGCCATGTCTGTAACACGATTAAATAACTTTTTATGTGTTTATTTATTTCAATTTTAGAACTTTTTAAAAAATGGATATCAGACATATGTCCTGATAGTGTAAATCAAAATCTCTGAACTTCAAATACATTTCAGTTTAGAGCAATTAAGTGATAAAGAAGAGTTACTGAAAATATGTTTGTTTTTTGTCATGTCTGTCACTCCACATCTTTACCTTTTTAAGTGTATATTATTTTTCTTAAATTAAAAGTTTTGTATTATTTATAAGCAAGACGTACAGAAACACCAGTACACAGAAATTCATTAAGATAAATTAATATTTAGTATTTAAAATTGGACAAGTAAGTAGTCTCATAGTCCCTTACAAATGAAATTAAATTATTCTTTTAAAAAGCTATGCTTTCTCAAAATTTTCCAAAATCAAATTTATTGTTTCTAACGAACATTTTTCATTAAATATTTTCCATTAAATAGTTTTCCGTTCTTCCTTTCTTTCTTTTTCAAATGTAGGTTTTTTTTTTTTTTTCTTTCTTTCTTTTTTTTTATTTAAAGAAATTAAATAATTATTATTGATTAGAATTTATTTATTTATGTATTATTATTATTATTATTATTTTATACTAACGATTTCACGATTATATTAATTAGTTTTATTTATTTAGGATTGCATCAGGATGTTTGGCGAAATAGACGAGAAGAGCCAAAGAGTGTATTGTTGACACAGAATGGCAAATTGAAAGATCTTTATTAATTTTGGAAAAGCAAGAATTTTATGACTCTTATAATTAAAGAGTAATTGCTGCTAAAGAAAAATTTCAACAATTAGTATGCAAAAAGGCAAATTTATTTTCACTACTGGACCAGTCCATGACATGTCACATCATCAATAAAATTTTAAAAATTAAAATTCTACCACTGATTGTAGAATTGTTTTGCTATTGCTTTACAGTATAATATAGGATGCTAAGGTTTATTAAATACCTTAGTTTTTGAAGCATGTATTTTATAATTCTCGCTCTTTACACTATATTACCACATGATTCCGATCAATATAATAAATAGATGAAAAAGTATTTACTTTTAAAAGCAATTAAATAAATAAAAACAAATAAATTTTAATTAAATTTAAAGTTTGATAAGTTTAATCCTTTCTACTAAATAAGGAAAAAAAAAAAAGATATATACTATCATTTTTCCGATAAATACTATAAATTTAAAAATAAATAAATAAATAAAAAGGTTTCCCTTTCAAAGGAATTAATTTAAAAGATAAAAAATAAAAAGTTGCTGTAATATAAAAAAATATACATTATCTATATTAATAAAATCAGAGTTTTGTCTGTAAATTTATCGGAATCAAAAAGCTTTGCTAAATCTTCACGTTTTGCACCCCATGAAAGCCGAAAATGACTTCAGAAAATTTTGCCTGTGTGTGTGTCATCGTGTCCGAATGCCGCTTTTTTTGTCCGGGCATCACTTCAGAACAGCTGGACGGAATTCAACGGCGCTTGGCAGGAATTTAGGTCTTCACCCAACTTAAAATTATATCTATCAACTTTTCAGAAATTCCCCCCCGTCCCCCCCAGGGGGTAAAAGACTGAAACACGTTTGTCCGGGCATCACTCGAGAACGGCTGGACGGAATACAACGGCGCTTGGCAGAAACGTAGGTATTCACCCAACTTGAAATTATATCTATAGAAATTCTCAAAATTATGATTAGTGTTTAAATTGTGGGTAAAAAACGCCTGCGCATGCGCCATAAATATTTTTTCACTAAAATGCTTTGAATGGAAAAATAAAATATAAAAATAAATTTTTAAGTTAAAGACTTTTGTATTCGCGTGATTCGCACTACAAATTAGGAAAAGATTGAAATGAAGTGTTGCCATCTAAGTTTCATACTTTAGTTAATTTTAAAAAATCTAATTGCCGTATCGAAAAACTGTTTACACCCCAGGATTCAGAAAAATCACCTCTTTCATTTGGTACTGAATTTGTAATGATAGGTCTGATATTTCTAATTTATTTTTCCCATTTTCCGTTTTTTCGTTGCCACTTAAATTTCCTACTTTAGTTATTTTTTAAAAATCTAATTGTCGCATCGAAAAACTGTTTGCACCCCTGGATTCAGCAAAATCGCACCTTTCATTCGGTATCAAATTTATAAACATAAGTCTGATATTTCTAATTTATTTTACCCTTTTTCCGTTTTCAACCCAGATTCGATATGGAGCAGCTTTAGTATTGGATCCCTTTGGCAAAATTTGAAATTCGGCACCGAAGTAGCTCGGACGTTTCTCGCCAAGATCTTTAATTACACAATTGAGACAGCCAATTCAGTTCATCGCAAAAATGGCTTAAAATATTTAAAGTCACCAATGAGTTCCCATACCAAAGCTGTGCTTTTTGTATTTATTTTTTTTATAATATTTTCTATTAAAGACTTCTGTGGTCACGAAATTTGGTGCGTAAATTGTTTGTGTGCATCCGGCACTTATTGTAACTGGATTTCACGAAATTCGAAATCTCTCCCCCCCCCCCCACCTTCTCGGAGTCGGAGGGCAATAAACATGTGTAAAAACATGTTTTTCAGTTTGAATTCGCTTTGAATTATCTTAGAATGGCGAATTTTCGTGTGTGGATATTGATTAAGTGTACGCATTATTCACATTAGTGTGATTTTGCAAAATTTCGAGCTCACCCGCTGAGGTTGGGGAAGTAAGAAGTGGGTAAGTTGTGCCGAAGACAGTGGGGACACAGACTCCTCACGTTGCGAGTGATTAAACCTCTACCAATCACAGCAAGAACTTAGGTTATTAATAAAAATATGGGATTTTGACAACTCATTTAAGTTTAATGTCCAGCGAAGCGGGCAAAGCCTGCTAGTACATAAATATAACTGTTATAAATAAGTTTTTAAATTTAAAATTTAATATACTTCCTTTTTTCAACTGCATTACCATTTGGTTTTCAATAAATATAATAAATTTAGGAAAAAAAAAAAAAAAAAAGATTTCGATTTCAAACTAATGATTTAAATAAATAGCGTAATAGCCGTTGCTAAGATATGCAGGCGATTGGAATGAAAGATTAAATTTTAGAAAAATGAAACAGAGATGCCAATGTTTAAAATAAAAAAAAAATTCAAATTCAAAATTCCAAAAGTCTCGATGAGGTACACACCTCCAGGGTTCCAGCTATCCATCTACCAAGTTTTGTAGCTCTGCGATGAATAGTGTGAGCACCAGAACGCAGACACACAGACACAGACACACATATACAAGGACACTTCTCTTTATTTGTATAGGTTTTTGATGACTAAATCTTAAGTGGGGATAATAATTTTAAATTTTCGAAATATATTTCATGAGAATGTTTAGAAGTTTAATAAATCACTAGACATTTATTAGCTGTTAATATGTAAATGACAATTAATTATTTGCATTTCATTATGTTGATTTATGTTGAGAAAAATGGTTCTTTTTAAATAAACTCAATATGCATTCACATTAGTTTACAGGCGATAAAATCAAAGAAAAAATAGCTAGACTATTTGATTAATTGTCTATTTGATTAATTGTCACCATTTAAATAAATAACTCAAAATGAAATATTTAAAATGGAAAGCGCATATTATTATTATTATTATTATTATTATTATTATTTTTATTTTTTTTATTGCCATCCACAAGTATATTTAATAATTTGAAAGCTATTATGTCGTCAGTTTTATTAGAAAATTTTGATAATACAGATTGAAATTTTTTCATGATAACTAAAAAAAAAAAAAAAATAAATAAATAAATAAAAAAATAATAATCTGGTGTGTCACTCCCACAACTTTCTCTTACCCTGAAATTTAATACTGTACATACAGATTGGAGATCAAGGGTAAGATAACGAGAACTGTTATGCAAACCTATGTTAAAACAGCTCAAATTAGGCTTCGAAATAGCTCTATTTGACAAATAATTCTATGGGAGGGAGTCTACCGTCCCCCTCAACCCCCTGTTTCATTATAGTACCGAGATTTATATAGAATTTAAATCTGTTATTAAATTCAAAAGTTCATTTAAAATTATTGAGACAACTTTCACAACAACATTTCTTGAAACTTATCGATCTTGATCAAACTTTTCTAACTTCAAAATACAACATTTGGATCACCTGAAATTATTTGTTTTTAATTTACTCTAAGATACATAGACAAAGATTAAACATTAGAAACTTGATTTCGGTATTCAGGAAGCCTCAAAACGTGTAAACATAAAAAAAAAAAAAAATACAAGCGGTGAATATTTAGCTTAAAAGAATACGTTATTTACCATATGACTATAAGGAATTAATTTCAATTCCTGAGCAGCTTTCCTGGACATGGTAAAATATTACAGTAAAGCACTTCCACTAACAATAAAAAAGAATGGTATTGCTTAAATATTGGCAGCCCTGTATATCTTCTGAAAGTTATGTACACATCACATGGTGAACATAAATACAATCCTATATTAATAACACACGGTACAACCTGAAGTACACTTCCATCACTTTTCAAGTATTGTCGCACTGTAATCTAGTTCTTTTGTGTAGCCCTGTAAACGCACAGTAAATGATTTCTATATCATATTCTACATGAAACATGCTTTTACGTATATAGAAAATATATGTTAGTTTCATTTGGTTTGATGCAGTGTATAGATATTAAATTCTACTTACCTGCAATTTCCCCCATAGACGTAATGTATTTAAATTATCTTGGTAAAAAGGATTCTTAGTCTCCTAGAGAATTCTTTTGAATTCTCTAGGTCACCCTGTACACGAACCATTTGCTTGATCTCAACGAAAAGTTTAGTGTAGCATCCCTATATGATACACATTTAGAATACCAAATTTGGACTTTCTGCTATAATTTGTTTTTGAGATATGCTGATAACATATAGACACATAGGCAGACACACATACGGACACACAGACGGACAGACCGACCAACCAACCGCTAAAAATATGATTTTTGGATTCAGGGGACCTGAAAACGTGTAACTATAACAAAAACTCAATTTCGAAAATGTGACCCAAAAACATTATTTTCTGTACCTTATGGGAAAGAGAAAGGAAAAAAAAAAAAAAAAAAAAAAAAATTAAGCATTATATTTTTGTTGATATCAGGTTGAAATTACAGCTCAAAGAAAATGTCTGGAAAAACGTAAAAAAATCACATAAAAGATAGAAATTTTAAAAATCTAATAGGAATATTGAAAATCTTAAGGTATGTAGCAAAACTACAAGCATTCATTCCTCTATCTGGAAAAAAAGAAAAATCAAGAGTGTACACTGTACGTGCCATATATATATATATATATATATATATTCTGCATATCACAAACATATAGACAAACGATTTAATAAAAATTAGAATAGATGTAAGATAAGTAGCAGAATTTAAAAAGATTTCAGCGGTCTCAAAAAATTTAATTTTGAAGTAGGGTTGGTAAAACTAACGTTACAAACATAAAGATGTAACATTATATAGAATTCACATTATTAACGTTTAAGACCGCTTCATGTTTCTGTTATTGAAAATACACCAAACAATTTTTTAACATTTCTTATTAGACAAATAAACTGTTTCTATATTATTAAATTAATTTCTATAAGAGTTACAAAATATTGCATTTTGGCAACATTAGACAAAAAAAAGGTTATTATTATTATTATTTTTTTTTTTCGAAACCATACCTGTCAACATTTTATTTAAAATTCCGTAACATTGTAGTACCCACATTCCCCCCCCCCCCCCCCCAATCCGATTTTTTTTTTTTTTTTTTATAGAATAAAAAATCGCATTCTGTCTCAAGTATAAAAATCTCCAAATGTAATAACGATTAAATAAGAAAAAAAAAAAAACCCTTCAAAATACCGATGTGAAAAAAAAAAAAAAAAAAAAAAAAGCGGGTACTAACAATATTACGAAATATTGATTAAAATGTTTGTAGGCACTGGAAACGTAAAATTCTTTCAAATACAGTAATTGTTTAGCTATTGTATTATTTAGAACTTTTCAATTTGTTTTCACTATTTCTAGTAACAATATGGTCCATATGCAATTTTCGAATTTCATTGAGAGTACGACTTTGAATTTTAGATGGTCGCAAACGACTAGTAAAGTTCCAGGTAAACAAACAAACAAACAAACATATTACAAAGGCTAAATTCGGGGTAATAGGGGAACCAAAAAGTTTATTATGAACAATATGAGTATAGAAAATAATAATAAAAAAAAAAGTTATATTTTAGATCTACACAATTTAGAACATGTTTTTTAAAAAAAATATATAGAAATTACCGTTGCGTTGTCGCAACTCCAGTCTTAAATTTGTTTAACCCTTTCAGGTGCGCCGTTTGCATAGTGCAAACGCAAATTTGAATTCCCATTAGCAAAAACTGACCCCTTAAATCTTTTATTAAATTTATCTTTTTAACTTAGAGGCATAACTTTATTTATTTCTTTTCTTCTAATATTGTTGCTGCATTCTGGTGGCTTTTGATTTTAAATGAGAAAAAAATTGCTTGCCCTTTGGTCATTAGATAGATTTTTTTTTCTGTCCCATATGATTCTATGAGATTTTGTTACTTCGTACTGTGAGAATAGCTTGTCCAAAAATAACGTTTTTCTAATTTTGTTTTTCAGCAATATTGAATGACTCTCCCTACAGAGCCTGATTAAGCTTTGAAGCTAGGGGAAGTTCAGTATCATTTCGGGGGCCCCTTTCATTAAGGAAAATCTTCTTTTCCTGTTACATATTGTAATATAAAAATGCTACAGACCAAACATTAGTGCGTGTTTATAGTTTTTTTTTTCATTCATATATCTGGGGGGTTTCTGCATACAACATTAAAATCATATAACTTATTAATTAAGAGCCTTCAGATTTTTGAGGTTAAATAAGATTTTTCCCGAAATAGTGAGTATCTTATCTTGCATTAGGCGAAGTTTCTCAGAGAAAATTCAATCTCAGTGTGAAAATCTGAAACAGAAAATCCAAGACCCTGTTTTTAGTCGTTTTGGGGGGCCCCTCTTAAATTTTAGAGGGAAAGCTTGTGCTTTCCGAGTCTTTTGGGTAATCAGGCCCTGCCTCCATACCCCAGTCAGCTGTAGGAGTAGTCCTCTTCCCTAAAAAGATGTGCATCTCTAGAGTAAATCTCCATTCTTAAAAAGTATCAGAGATCAGAGTGAAAAAATAAATATTTTTGTTACTTCCTATTTGAACTGGGTCGTCGATATGATTCTTACGTATGTATATATATCAAAATAAAGTGAAGTTCCATAAAGTATTTTCCACGAAGTGATACTTGCGTATGTTTCTTATTTCTCCGGATATCCCGACTTGCTCAGACGTCTCACTTTCATGCATTTGTTATCACTAATACTTTTCTCATTATCTTAATTCCTCAGTTATATTCGGCTGCAATATTCTCAGTGCCTCTGACCTTTGACCCAAAGCATCAGACTAACAGAGAACTGATTGCTCTTCCGCTGCTATGTCTTTGAAGAACGGAAGGGAGCTGCTGCTGGCTGAATCAGCCTTGGATTATTTATGTTTGCCTTTTAAAATAAATGTCACAAGGAGCGTAATAAAAAGATATTTGTTTTAATTTGATTTGGCTCTTTAAATCTAATAATGGCTCTTTGACATACTGGTTTGGAGGTATTCTTGGCATTTCCAGCAAAGGTCACTAGTGATCTGGGCAAAATCTTGTTTCAGTGTCGAAAAATACTCGGCATTATTTTGAAATGTTTAATGTTATTGTGTTTAAAACTAGATAGGGTATTTTTTACTAAAATTTAAAAATTTTATAGAAAATATATATTGAATGTAAACACAGTCGTTAAATTGAAGTAAAAAAAGTACCAGGATGCTGGTACTGAATGATGATGAATGAAAAGTTTGTTTACAAACATTGGAATCGTATGCACACAACAAATATTTCAGATCGAAATAATGAACCCCCACTCTTTATCAAGCGGGAGAAAAAGTAATTATGAATGCTGCGTCAAAGAAGCAACGTGGTTGTGCATATATTATTTACAAAATTCTTATTTTTCAACATACATATTTTTCGCTATTATACCTGGCTTTTCTCTCTGTTTATAGAAATAACTGTAGTTAAAATATATATAGCAGTTATTAACGTTCGTAGGTAACAAAAGTGTTTATATTCACCAAAATAAATACATTTCAGCCTATTAAAAATACTTTTTAGGGCCTTTTTTTAGGGCTTATTTTCGAAAAATCAATTATTACTCTATATCCCATGAATAGAAAGAAGCTTGTTAAAATACACAAAAAACAATGTCATCTGCATCCTTCCTTGAAAAAAAAAAAAAAAAAAAAAAAAAAAAAAAAATCTAGTATGCTGTAGCCATCAAAAAATTTATTTATATTTTACTATAAAAATTTCCGCTCTGCAAATTATTTATTAAAATTATTGTTTATAATGGATGTGGACAATTTTCATCTCAGAGAAGTATAACTTTGTTTTAAATTAAATCAATAACTTTGTTTTAAATTATCACAGATTTATGGTTCAATCAAACGTATTAAAAGAATTGATGAGTTCTTTTGAAAGATACCCATATTGAAAAGTTACATCCCCGAAGGGGTACTTGTTCTCCAGGGGGGAAGCGGTATCTCTACAAGAAACATTTTTTCTTAGTTGACTATTATTATTATAGAATATTCTTTTTAGTTTCACAATGATTCATAAAAAATAATTCTCATTTTGAACATTTATATATTGCCATAATAAGAAATATATATGTAAAAAAAACTATTAAAGCACCACCTATTGAGCGATTGATCCGAAATATAATGAACATCAGTGTAAGTTAAAGTCCGAGTTAATATTAAGTTCAGTTAAATTTAGTTCATTGGTTCGTGAGATACAGCGTTCACAAAATTTTAGTAACACAGAGGTAGATATTTTAATGATCAACTCGTGTTCAGGATATCTCAAAACGTGTAAATATATCGAAAACCGGAAGTCGAAAATTGTCACTAATTCAATACTTTCTTCTTATATATGTAGAAGAACGTTAAAAAAAGAAAGAAAGACATCTATGATACTTTAAAAATATTTTAAAAATATAAACACAGCTTTTTTTTTTTTTTTTCAAAATACGTAATTATATGTTTTTTAAACATGGAAACATAATTAATTTTTATATAAAAATTCCAATGGAAAATACATCTCATAAAATTCTCGAACATTTGCTTTGAATACGTTCCTTAACAATCGCCTGAAATTCCACATTTATCTAGGATTTTGTCACGTTACATGAATCCTTAAAACTGACTCAGAAAATTCCTTAACATAAATTAAGTGGACTTCATCTCAAACTTCTTTTTGTTTTTGGTTGAAGAGCTGAGTAATGCAGTCTACTAATCCCCTCTCCTATCTTATCGAGTCGTTGTGTGCATACGAAATTTGGAGAAGATGACCGCAATAGAATGGTATGGTTCGAACGTTCAGGGAAAATGATTAGGAAATGGTTTTTACCTTGTGGTTTTATTTCTCGTGGTAAACGTAACGTTTACGCCAGGGGTCAATTTGAAACAGCTATTGTAGAGCTATTATAAATATCACAGAGGAATTTATTTCAAAATAATTTTTGCCTCACGATATATGGTAGGAATCCTGAAAAATTGTTACCATAAAAAAGCTTATTTTATTAAACTCATAAGATATATTGAAATTTTATTTTTTCTACTGAGTGAAAATAAAATTTCAATAAATATGATTTTCTTCCACAGTTGATTGTGTGATTTTAATAAAAATCATAAGATATAGCCGTTGTCATGAGCTAGTTTTTAAAGCATTTTTTATTTTCGAATTAACAGAGGAATAATTAACGAGTATTCCTCTTAAAACTAATTCTCATAATATATATTTTTGAGCTCACATTTTTCAGGATGAATTCAATGAGGAATATAGTCATGAGTTCGAGATCAAATTGAAGAAAGAATAATAATATTCACTCTCTGCTATCAATAATTTTGTTATTTTTACATACAGGGTGGTTATAATTAAACTTCCCTTATAAACAGCATCCTACAGCGCAAACGGGTGAACGGAATGCAACGAAATTTGGTATATAGACTATACCCGAGATGCGCTCACGGAATTTCGAAATAAAAATTTTCGTTCCAAAATGTCCACCAGAGGGCGCCTTTTCCAGAAAAAACATTAAATTTAACACAATAAACGACCAAGACGGATTACAGAAACAATATTAACAATCCAGAACAATATGAGTAATAAAATGTAAAACCGGAAAAAGTTGTCAGTTCTAGAAAAAAAAAAAAAAAAAAATGTAGACATTTGCATGCTTGCGAAGAAGAGGAATCTGTATGCAAAACAGGTATTACTTAATGTGGTTCGATGACAAGGTGATCAGAAACTAGTCAATAAATGTTAATATTGTTTCTGTATTTCGTTTTGGTCGTTTATTGTGTTAAATTTAATGTTTTTCCGGAAAAGGCGCCCTCTAGTGGAGATTTTGGAACTAATTTTCTTTTTCGAAATTCCGTGAGCGCATCTCGTGTATAGTCTATATACCAAATTTCGTTGCATTTCATTCACTCGTTTGCGCTGTAGAATGCTGTTTATAGGGGAAGTTTAATTATAACCATACTGTATATTTTTAATTACTATTTACTATATTTATTCGTGTTTTTGTAAGAATAACACGAATATTTAGAGAGATATAAACGATTTTTAAAAAAAAAATTCCAAAATTTTCAGTCTTTTCTTTATGGAATGAAGAGCAACCCAAACTCCCAAAACTTGCATTTAACTTGACAATAAACTAAAGGCATACTATAACCTGAAATGAATACAGTGAATATTCTGTACAATTTATAATTCAATTCAGTATCTGGAAAATTTAGAAAATTTTTAGTGATAAATAGAGCAGCAATTTCGTGCTCTTTTTACTGCTGCGGAATGTTAAGTTTTTTTTCTATCCATTACTTATGCAAATAACATAATTTCTGCGACTAAAAGGGTCACATGGGCTTTGATGTCTATAAAAAAGAATATTTTCTCTATTTTTTTTTTTTTTTTTACATAATAAATAAAATTTTTTATTGAAAGTTTTAAACATATAAAAGAGCAACATTTAAACAATATTTTCTATAAAATTTTCATTAAAAATTTTGGAAAATTCAGCCTGTGGAAAATTTAGCCTTATTGGAAAATTCAACCATATTTCAGGAGAGACTCTTCACAAAAGTGGTCGACACGATTCTGAAAAACTGATGCACTGACCTTATTTAAATTTTGCGTACTTCTTCAGAATACAATTGACTAATGCTTATACAGAAGACTAAAAAAAAAAAAAAAAAAAAAAAAAAAGGAAATTTGAATTTTTGGTAGTGTTGTATGCAGAAACAGTACAATTTTCGATACATTTTATCCCATGTATAGCCTTGTAAAATTAGTTGTAAACAAAAAAAATAAAAAAAGATAAAAAAAATAAAAGGAAAATTCTTTGTTCAAGCACTTGTGAATGAAGTTTAGTCTGAAACTAGTAACTAAGTAACTAGTTTTGAAGAAGTATGCAACATGTCAATAAGATCGGTGTATTATTTTTGAAAAATCGTGCCCACAGATTTTCAAAAGGATTTCCAAAAATCAGAAATCCAACGGCTGAATTTTCCAAATTTTTAATGAAAATCTTATAATATATTGTTTCAATGTTGATATTTCACATACTGAAATTTTTGTATAAAATTTTTTATTGATTATATGAGTCTTTTATTATAAAATTGAATTATTTCCTTAGAAATTGATTTTGAAATAACGAGCTTTCTTCAAATTTATGCAGAGGAAAATAAGTCAAGATACAGTAAGTGTTAACGATTTTTGTGTTTAATACAAATCACAGTTATAAGAATTTATAAATTATATTAACAATAATTTGAAGTAACTTAGAAACTTCATTTTTATAATAAATGTTTAGCAATTTTAGTTTCCTAAGAAAAACATACAATGCTATTTATAGGATTTTAATGCAATTATTGGATTTTTTTCTTTTTTCATAATGAAAGATGTGACAAAAAGTGATACAATTAAGAAAAAATATCTGTATTTAAAAAATATGGAGTTACACCACTTTTACAATGAGCCGTCCATATTAAAAGAAGAAGAAGAAGAAGGAGAAGAAGATAATAAAGAGGAAGTAGGCTTTTTTTTATATTTCGAAACCCATGTAACTTCTTAATCTTTTATGATTTATTTAACGCAGTTTAATTCATTTTCAATGATGTAATTTATCCAGTTCTTAAGTATGCATATGTATTTAGTATATACATATATATGTATATATATAATTCGAACAAGTTAACTCCTTTACAACACTCAGTAAATGAAATATACTAGTTGAAAATAGCAACATATGAAATTTCAAATGAGATGTATTTCGAATAAAATTATTGTCACGATGACAATTCAATTTAAGTACACTGAGCAGCAAAAACATGTCAAAGTACTTACGCAGAAGAGAAATGACACACACAACACGCAAGCCCAACGACGAGACAATTTACACAATCCATTAATCCAATAGAAACATTCATCAAATAATATAAATGGAAAGAGATAACCAAAAGGATCTCTTAAAAGAAAAAGGAATTCATGAAATGAAAAATAGAACCCCAAATGCTGAAAACCAGAAATGATCACTCATCAGGAAACTTGCATCTCTGTCAGCATTATGCAAAATTTCGGATTGCTGTATAGCTAATTAAAGCAATGTACAACGGAAGTATCTATCTTGCAACAAAACAAAGTTAAAAAGGAAATTAGATTAAACAGTAACACAACCAAAATTGAAAAATGAAATAAGTATTTTTAATAAGTTTACATTTAACAGATTCAAAACAGAGATAGTAGAAATAAACAGATTTAATGAATTTCATGTAATTAGCCCGTCATTTGCAGGAATTTTTTTTCTTTTTTTTTTTTTTTTGAGAATGTTTGGGATAGCCTTTATCACCAAAAGTTCTTCGTGTTTATTTCCCGAATAACTTTTGGAAAAATTCTGTAATTTACTTTCCAAGCAATTTTGGAAAGTAAATTACAGTAAAATCATGATGTAGCTTTGGAATTTTCAAGATGTCGAGACGAAAATTTTATTTGAGTTTTAAATTACAGCAGGACAGTGGCAGATCTAAGGGGTGGGGCTAGGGGGCTGAAGCCCCCCCCCCCAAAAAAAAAAAAAAAAAAAAAAAAAAAAAATACTGACATTCACAATTGAATATCACAATTGTAAACTTTTCATTAATCTGGAATAAAGTCTTAAAAAATCTTAGCGAAAAAAAAAAAAAAAAATAAAAAAAATAAATAAAAAAAAAAAGTTTTGGATCCGCTACTGCAGCAGGATACCAAATTATGAAATTAAAACAAAAATTATGGTTCACAAATGATCATATCTAATATATGTATCCCTCATTCAAATGGCGACTAGTGGTTGTTTGTGGTAATATGTTGAATGTACCCTTTTAGTAGATTGTTTCAATCGTGGTTTCGGCTGGTTATTTTAGTGTTTCTTGGTTACTCAGAGTTTATTTTCTCTCTAGAATGGTGGTTAGTAGATGGTTTGGGCATGATACAAGGAGAATTTTAGCTTATACTCCCTTTGTAACAGAAAACCCTTTACTTTGCCTGCTTTGATTTTCTTTTATGCTTTTGATAACGTAAGGGTTCAAGCATGCTTTCATGAGTTTCCTTCTCTTGATTTATTTTATCAGTTTTAATTAGTTTCATGGTGGCTTTTGGCTTGATCATATTAATTGTTTAATCTGAAGGTTTTCTGAAATATTTGAAATATTTTAATAACTATAATATAAATATAAATATAAGTAAATAAATATATATATATATATACATGCATATATAAATTTAATTTAAATTATGATATAAAAAATGACAATGTACAAACAACGAAAACCAGAAACTACAGAAATTTTAACAGTATTAATAAAAAAGAAGAAAAAGTTAAATTTTAAAATTATTCAAACCAAAAATTCAATACAGGTTGTATTATCCTCTTCAGCAGGTGGGAATACAACAATTCAAAGAAATTATAACTTGTACTCCCACGCTGAAGAGTATAATACACCCTGTATTAAATTTCTGGCTTGAATAATTTTAAAATTTAACTTTTTCTTCTTTTTTATTAATACTGTTATAATTTTTGTAGTTTTTGTTGTTTGTACATTCCACTGTCATTTTCATATATCATAATTTAAGTTAAATTTATCTTTTTGTATAAAAAATCAGAGCTACTTTATACGCCTATTTTGTACAGATTTATTTTATCACTGTTTACAAAATTTAATATAGATATATATATATATACATGTTCAATATATTTTCCTTTCAAATTTTAGAATATTTTTCAATACCACTATTAAAATTTTTGCAAATTTCGTATAAATCGATACATTTTTTAATAAATGAAAAAAAATTCAAAAAACTTTGTAAATTTTAAAAGAAATAATTATATCTTCTGATGTTTCTGCTATTTCTCAAATATATAAGCAAATATTGAATATAGTAAGTAAAAGGAGACATTAGTTTACAGATCATTCAAATCTTTTTATCATTCTGATTATTAATCATGAATATTTATATACTTCTTAAATTTGTTCTTGCTTTCTTGAATGAACTCTTGAACGGATCTTAAGTATATATGAATGAGTTATTTAGAGAAGTTCACTTGCTGAGCTCAGATATTTTATTATGATTTTGAATAATCACACATATTTTGATAGTTAATTTTTTTCTTGATTTTTGGAATAAACTTTTGTATGCATGAACATATTTAGAGAAGTGTAACTGTTGTGAAACTTAAAGGTTTTAATTTTTTTTTTATCTTCTTTTTTCATTTTTCATTTTTCTTTTTAGTATGTTTCCTATTTTTACTTTCCGAACACTATAGTGAGGAAAGTATTGTAATCATGTCAAAAATCCGAATTCGAGATTTTGATGTTTCTATACGTTTTGAGGTCCCCTGAGTCCGTTTTCACTATTTTTACGATGATGTATGTATGTGTGTGTGTATGTGTGTATGTGTGTATGTCTGTGGGTAAACACGCTAGCGTCTAAACGCTTCGTTCGATTAACCTGAAAGTTGGTACGCATATTGTAAGTCACCATAGTACGAACCCTATAGATTTTGGTGAATCTAGCACTTATAGTTTTTTTACAGGGACACAAAGAAAAATTCTTTATCATTATGGCCTATGGGAGCAAAATCTTTAAAGTGCGATAGCATCTAAACGCCTTATTCAATTGAGCAAAAATTTTATACACATATTATAGATCACAAATACTCAATCTGTATAGATTTTGGAGAATCTAGCACTTATAGTTTTTTTACAGGGACACAAAGAAAAATTCTTTATCATTATGCCTATGGGGCCAAATTTTTAAAAATGTGATAGTGTCTAAACGCCTTATTAATCCGAGCAAAAAAATTGTACACATGTTATAGATCACAGTTGAAATAACTGTATAGATTTTGGTGAATCTAGCACTTACAGTTTTTTTGCAGGGACACAAAGAAAAATTCTTTATCATTATGGCCTATGGGACTAAATTTTTAAAATTACGATAGCATCTAAACGCCTTATTGAATTGAGCTGAAAATTTATATGAGTATTATAAATCACTGTTGCATTTACTATAAGCATTTTGGTGAATGTAGCATTTATAAGTTTTTACAGGGACACAACGAAAATTTCTTTGTCATTATGATCTATGGGCTCAAAGTTCAGTAGCGTTAAATAAAACAACGTGTAATAGATGGAGAAAAATACTCAAACACTCTATTATGGTTTTCTCTCTTTTGTTTGTTTAACAACTACTCTTTCTTTACTTTATCTACAAAACTGTTAATTACTCAATGTTCGGAAAGTCGAGTGGAGTCACTCCAGATTTTTTTTTTTTTTAATACTTTCCAACAAAGTTGAACAGTGTTTATGACTTCGGTTTGTTTGTGTATTTGTTTGATTTTTGAACAAACTTTTGAATACATGGACATATTTAGAGAAGTGTAGCTGTTGTGAAACTTAAAAATTTTATTTTATTCTGTTTTATTTTTTTTTCATCTCCTGTTTTCTTTTTTCATTTCTCATTTTTTTGCCATTTTTTTTAACACTTTCCAACAAAATTGAAAAGTGTTTATGATTTCGGTTTGTTTGTGTATTTGTTTGATTTTTGAACAAACTTTTGAATGCATGCTGTTGTGAAATCTAGATTTTATTTATTTTATTATTATTTTTTTCTTTTCATCTTCTTTTTTCTTTTCTCATTTTTTGCCATTTTTTTAAAAAGTATTTTTCCTATTATTTTTTTAACACTTTCCAACAAAGTTGAAAAGTGTTTATAACTTAGGTTTGTTTGTGCATTTGTCCGCCTCTACGCGCTCTGACTCCCGTAAATATTCATGGAATTGCTTGATATTGATATATATTGTTCACGTTCACTATGGAAGATTCTCTATTGAAAATGGGGTAAATATCACAACTGATTTGTTTACAGAGACACCCGAAAAAATTTCTAAACATTGCGTCCTATGAGGAGAATTACAATAAATCATATTTTAACATTCTTATTTCATGCAAATCATAAAGATATTTACATTAACAATATATATGCACAAGATAATGCTTTCTATGGAATGTAGTATGACTAGCTTTAAGGTTAAGAGGACCGCACAAAAACATTTATTTACATTAATGGCTATCATTGGAAATTGCTGGAATTGTATTTTCGTTTACATTAATCGTTTTTAATACTTTCTAACGATGTTTAGGAGTGATTATGATATGAATTCGTCTATCTTTCTGTCTGTCTGTCTGTCAGCGCTCTAACTTCAGTAAATATTCACGGAATTTCTTGAACCTGATATACGTTATTCAAGTTCCCGACAGGATGTTCCCGATTTAAAATGGAGTAAATACAACCAATGGTCTATGTACAGAAACACACACACACACACACAGAAAAAAAAAAAATCCAAAGCTCAATGAGAGTTATTTCTATAAATCACATTTTAATACTTTTATTTTGTACAAATCATAATGGAATCGATATTAATCATTCATATGCACAAGGAATGCTTTCTATAGAACATATTAATGACTGGCATTAAGATTTACAGGGATTCACAAAAATATTCTGTTACAGTAAGGGCTGCAATTGCAAATTTCTGGAATTGTATTTTCGTTTGTGTTATTTTTTTTTTCTTCAATACTTTTCAACAATATTTACGAGTGATTAGGTGTTCAGTTAGTTTATCTGTCTGTCTGTCCATTGAGTGATCACGTTGGCAAAGTACATTGAATATTAAACGATACAACGAGTGCGTACACTTGGAAAGTGTTAATAACCTATGTGAACCGTATGATTTTTCGGTCTTGTTTCTTTTTTAAATTAAAATATTTTTTTTATAATTTTTTATTTTTAACTTATTTATTTATTTATTTATTTTTTTAATATGGAAGGTGTTTATGACATTTGTTTGTCTGTTTTTGTTAGTAGTCTAACTTAATGAGGAGATGAGTTAAAATTAAAGTGCGGCCATTTGTATTTCAGTAGCAAAGAACGAACCGCAGAAAAAAATTACAAAATTACACATGGTTTACTATTCAAAAGGTCACTTTCATCAGTTCTGTTTTCTACTCCTCCCCCACCTATTAAAAAATAAAAGAATAAATGTATAATAAATAAATAAGTAAACAAATAAAATAAAATAAAATAAAATAAAATAAAATAAATAATAAAATAAAATAAATAAATAATAAAATAATATTTCCATCAACATTTAATTTAATACTAGTCTTTTTTTTTTTTTTCTTTTTACTTTCCGAACATGCATATGTAAGGAAAGTATTGTAATCAAGTCAAAAATCCGAATTTGAGATTTCGATGTTTTTATATGTTTTGAGGTCCCCTGAGTCCGTTTTCACTATTTTTACGATGAGGTATGTATGTGTGCGCGTATGTATGTTCGTGTGTGTGTATGTGTGTGAGTGAACACGCTAGCGTCTAAACGCTTTGCTCGAATGAGCTGAAAGTGTGTTGTAAGTCACCGTAGAACGAACCCTATTAATTTTGGTGAATCTAGCACTTATAGTGTTTTTTACAGGGACATCCAGAAAAATTCTTTATCATTATGGCCTATGGGACCAAATTTTTAAAAGTGTGATAGCGTCTAAACTCCTTATTAAATTGAGCAAAAAATTTATACACATGTTATAGGTCACAGTTGCACGAACTGTATAGATTCTGGTGAATTTAACACTGACAGTGTTTTTACAGGGACACAAAGAAAAATTCTTTATCATTATGGCCTATGTGACCAAATTTTTAAAAGTGCGATAGCGTCTAAACGCTTTATTCAATTAAAGTGAAAATTTATATGAATATTATAAGTTCGTTGTACTAACTATAAGCATTTTGGTGAATCTAGCATTTATAGGTAGTTACAGGGACACAACGAAAAATTCTTTATCATTATGATCTATTGGCTCAAAGTTCAATAGCGTTAAATTAAACATCGTGTACTATATGGAGAAAAATACTCAAACACCCTATTATAACTTTCTCTCTTTTGTTTATTTAACAACTCCTCTTACTTTACTTTATATACAAAACCGTTAATTACTCAATGTTCGGAAAGTCGAGTGAAGTCACTCCAGATTTTTTATTTTAAAGCCTTTTTGAAGATTTAAGAAACCAGCCATACAATTGTCCTAGCTTGAGAAATTTAATTATGACATTCATTTTATATAATATTTATTATTAATATTATTTTGTTAATTTTTTTTATCACTCTATTATTGTCGTATATTCACTCCTCAAAATTTACGTCTTTTATTCCTTTAATTTTCAAATCATTGAACTTTTTGCTCATTGAACTTTTCACCAAAAACTTTCAAAAACAACCTTAGATGAAAAGATTACTTTCGAAATGTACTCTTATTTATAATATCTACAGGTTTGATTGAACGCACAGATTTAGTACTTCAAATGTTAACGTCCGGAAGATTTTGTGAGATCGATATCACAATTTATCTTATTATTTCCGTATCTTTTCTTTTTTCTAGATTTCTGTAAGATATAATATCGAATAGATATTGCATTTTTCTTTTCTTTTCTTCAGTGATTCACAGCTACTTTTTGCTAAAGAAAGAAGAAAAATACAATCCTTATTATTCATTATGCCCATTCTTTGTCTTAAAGTGAAAGATATGAAAATTTCCATTCAAATACTTTCGATGTGTGAAGCTAAGGTAAATCTGAATGCTTAATTACCGAGTGCAAAACTTGTATGTTACCGCCATTTCAGCAGATTAAAGTCGCTAAGTTAAATACGCATGATTCTGATAAAGCAGAATTTTTATCTAATTCTCTATTTTTTTCACCTTAATAAACTGTGATTGTTTCAATTTAATGAAAAATTCAGCAAAAATTGTTTTAGTTTATTCCTAACTTTTTACCTACAAACCTTTTAAATCTTTGTATATGCATGCACACACACATAATAATAATAATAATAATAATAATAATAATAATAATAAAATCCCATGTTTTCTTTATATAACGCTCGAAACTAACGTCAGAACTGCAAAAATGTATTGAAATAAAGAAAAAAAAACATTTCCCCTTAGTTTGGATAAATGAATAAAATAATGGAAGAAGGATGATGTATCAGAAAAAAATGACGTCCCAATCGCAACAATGTATTGAGAAAAAATAAATTTTATCCGTAATTTGAGATAAAGAAAATTAATTTTTATCTTTGATTTGGAGGAATAAATAAAATAATGGGAGAAGAAGGATTTAGATGAACAAAAAGACGTCACAATTGCAACAATATATTGAAAAAAAAGATTATCCGTAATTTTAAAGAAATAAATGTATAAAAAATAATTTAGAACAAGTAATATAAAAGAAATTTTTTAAAGTCAATTCCTACTTACAAACACTATCGAAAATGTTTTTTACTTTCCGAACACTATAGTGAGGAAAGTATTGTAATCATGTCTAAAATCTGAATTTGAGATTTTCATGTTTCTGTACGTTTCGAGGTACCCTAAGTCCGTTTTCACTATTTTTACGATGATGTATGTATGTATTTGTGTATGTGTGTGTGTATGTATGTGTGTATGTATGTGTAGGAATTGAAAAATCGATTTAATGCTATGCAAAGATCACCACCTAGTGATTTAGCAGTTTTCTTCATCAGCCTCTGCTAAAATTTGCAGCCATTCATTGCTCGAATTTCATTATTTTGATATAAAATCGCAGTTAAATTTTAAATAATCATTATTTCTTTTATTATTGGCTATTTATTATGATATTTGGCCGCTGTTTTTGATATATCGAATATGACTTGTCGTGATAATGTGCAAGAACCTAATTGGAAAATAGATTAATTGCGAAATATCGACCACTGCGATTTCGAAAACCAACTAGTGATAATAATAATAAGAGTAAAACATAAATAAAATAAAAAATAAATAAAATAAAGTAAAATGAATGAAAAGGAATAGAAGAGATATGTCTATATATGTGTGTGTGTGTGTGTGTGTATGAATCATGTGCATCTGAATTTTTAGGAAATGCAGGCTTTATTTGGAACAGAACACATTAATATTACATTTTATTTTATTCATGAAAAAGTCAAAAATTTATGACTATACAATAATAATTATAAAAATCAATAATCGATTTGATAATATTTTATTAGCAATAATTTATGCTACATTTGTTTATCTAGCTACCATAACTGGCACTTTCATTCCGAAGAATTAGAACAAATGTATTAATTTTTAATGTGTAAATTAAAGATGTCAATTTATGAATGTCTTGAAATCCTTTGCGGACCGCAAAATACTACATGCCAGGCTCCGAGTCGGCATGAAGCAAATAACATACGTTGAAATTGATTATATATGATGTTATCTGTACTGTTTCCTAGAACAGGTTGGAAAAACCGAGATTTGTGGATTAACAATGTTCAATAAGAGAAAAATTCTTTAGCGATTATTAATTATCATCATTATTATTATTATTATTATTATTATTCATTCTATTCATATAAACATATATAAGTTGTACTTACATAATAAATTGTGAAAATGTATCGCAAATATTTATCATAATTATCTATATTAACTAGATCATAATCTAATCTCGATGATTAACGCATAATGCATCCAACTCAGACACAATTTCACATGTGAATATTGTAAATGAACTATAAGTATTCATTTTACCACATATTGCTATGAATATATACCTACTTCAAATGTAAAAATAAAAATAAAAATAAAAATAAAAGAGCTTTTAAAGTATGTCTCTGTAAGCAAACAAATAGTATTATTTATACCATATTTAATAAAAAACATTCAATAGTTAACCTAATTAAAATTTTATCAGTTTAAGTCATTCTAACTATACACTATTTATATTAAAATTAATGCAGGAACAGACAGATTAAAGAACACAGATAAAGGAACTTAATTCATAAACACTTTCCAATTCGTTGGAAAGTATTCAAAAGAAGAAATTATTTTATTTATTCATTTTTTATTTATAAATTTAAGTAGAAGAGAGTTGTTAAAAATTAAATGCTTTTTAATTATTAAATCTTTTTGTTGATTACTCCATATTGAATATATAATCCCCATTTTTACAAACTCATTAGTTTAGGTTTCCCCCATGTTTATTATTACAGAAGTAAATTGGCAATACACTCCTGATGCATTTTTTTCAGCGCCCCTAAAAGCGATGAAATTGTTAATTAAGTTTATAATGCGCCCCTGGAGGTCCTCTCACATATTCCTTCTTTACGACCGGTTCTGATGTATGCGTGCATCATAGGTATTTACATTTATTTTATGCAACTGGAAGCCTAATATAAAGCAGTTGTTAAGGAAACACAACGTATTTCATCTTATAAATAATATTATTTAGAAAGTTGCCTTTACTACTTTGTTAATTATTTATTTTGTGGTGTCTATATATGAATGTGAAGGAAGAGAGGCGGGGGGGGGGGGAGCCCAATTAGAACCTCGTATTTAAATACGATGCACATTACATCCGATTTATGATTTACAATAACGTCTAAGCCATACAACAATGCGACGTATTTCTTTCTTTCTTTCTTTCTTAAAAAAAAAAAAAAAAAGGCATATTATAAAGTGAATTTCTTAGTTTATTGCGAAACCTTGTAGCATTAATATTTAGATTCTTACATAAGCTGAATAACATCAACATAATATTTCTCTAACGTGGACCAGTTACGATTAAATTTTTATAGAAACGATACGATAGTGACTGAATAAAATACGCGAGGGTAAAAAATAATACATAAACAATATTTAAGCACGCAGACTCAGTTCAGTGATCTAAAAAAAAAAAAAAAAAGAAGGACAAAATTTGTCTGATGAGATCATTTTATAGATAAACCTATTTTTAAAAATTACATCTTTACAACCTTTGCATGTGTCATTTTAAATCTGGCAATACTTTAAAGATATAAACAAAATACGAACTTTTATCGTAAAGTGACTAAAAAACGCAATAAAAAGTATAATCAAAATAAGCACTAAGTTTTATTAAAAAAAAAAAAAATGTTAAAATTAATAAATTAAAAAATAAATTAAAAGACATCGCCAACGTAGGGGCAAAAATTTAAAAGTCGCCATAAGGGTCCTATACTAAAGCTGCATTGCCTGGGGAAGTATGAAAACTAGGTCGTCAAATATGAATTTCATTTTTAAACTTTTCTTTGAGTTAACTATCATTAGCGTTTCATCCGAGAAAACTAATAATAATTTGGCTTCTGATGAATTGAAATTTAACCCTTTCACTACCAATATATTTTTTTTCTGAGAAAAATAAAATAAGTATTAAATAATTTATCTGAAGTGGTCCATTTAATAGACAGTGAATTTTTTCAACTGACATTTCTATCCACCTATT
Source organism: Salticus scenicus (assembly GCA_963930645.1). Classification (NCBI taxonomy): domain Eukaryota; kingdom Metazoa; phylum Arthropoda; class Arachnida; order Araneae; family Salticidae; genus Salticus; species Salticus scenicus. The sequence goes on along the minus strand of OZ005652.1, from coordinate 126,003,929 downwards.
CATGGTAGTTACAGGTCTAAAAAACAAGAACAGAAAACATTCAGAAAAAAAATTTCATATTATATTTTAATTTAAGCTTGGGACATATAAGTCCCAGTGGTAGCGAAAGGGTTAAATTGGCTAGTGAAATTGATATAAGACTTATATGTTGCAAATTTAAAAGGTTAAAAAAATAAAATAAAATAAAATAATAATAAAAAAAAAAGCTTTAGTATAGGACTCCTTTGGCGAAATTTGAAATATGGCACCGAAGTAACTCGGACGTTTCTCACAAAGGTCTTTACTAGCGCAATTATGATATCCGCATTTTAATTTATTAAAAACAAGTTACAACAAAAAAGTTACTATATCAATGGCATCCTTAACTTATCAATTCAAATTCAAACTTAATTATCTTGTTTCTTTCTTCCCTTTCATTTTGCACGCGCGCTTTTATTTTCTAATTCAAAATTATTAAAGAAAAAAAAAAACTTTTCGATAGTGTTTCTTTCGATACTGATTATTATAAATTTTGTTTTCTTTTCTTTTTCTCTCTCTCTCTCTCAAAAAAAAAAAAAAAAAAAAAAAAAAGAAAAAAGAAAAAAGATTTTGATGAAATTCTGGGAAAAGCAGAATTTAGTTTAGGACGGAAAACTCTATAATTTTTTTTTCAAATTATAACATTGCTTTCAAATTATTCAATTATGAAAAATTTTCGTTTTCGACAAATGTCCAACTATCATAAAACTGGTATCGTAAAAATCTGCAGATTGAGACTCTAGTCCTCAGTCCTAAAAAAAAAAAAAAAAAAAAAAAAAAAAAAAGCCCTCATACAGTTACAGCTTTTCTAAAGCATGAAACACATACTTTTTAACGATTGCAATCAAGAATCGAGTTCTATCATAAAGGAAAGCAAAATCAAACGTAAAAAGAAAGAAATAGGAAGACTCACGCGACCATATATATACATACATACATACACACAAATAAATAAATAAATAAACAAAAATAAATGAAAATGATCATTTCATTGTGTAATTGAACAGTTTATTAATACAGAATTAAATTTCTCTGCCATTAACATCTATTTTTTTAATTATTACTTTCTTCTCTCTCTCTACATATATATATATATATATTATGAATTCCTTTTCATATTTTGTATAAAATGAAGGGACATCACTTGGAGAGCACGAACAATTTGAAAAGAGAAAATTAATGAAAAACTTTTAAATTTGAGGCATACAACAGTGCAGTCAGACAAAAAAAAAAAAAAAAAACAAAAAAAAAACGCCCTCCCCCCCCCCCCCCCCCACTTAATTTCGCCGTAAATTATCGTAGAAACATGCGACTGGTACTGATAAGTTTGTAATGACGTCTAGTTTATAATGTTATAGTTAGATTTTACTTAGGGTGCAACTGATAGCGTTTCCAATATTAAGTCAAGATGCGGACAACTTAACGATATACGTGACATTCTGAATTAAAATCAAAAATATCTCTCACAGTTAAATGAAACACTCCAAGTGAAATACGTTAGTTTTCAATTAGTTTACATATTAAAACTGACATCAACTTCATTTTTTTCAATGGTAACCCCCCTTTTTTATAATTTATTTGAATTCTTTGGATCAAATCATCACAGAAAATGGTATAGTTTATATATTTCGCTCAATTTTTCATAGAGTTATAAGCTGTCAAATTTTGGGGATGCTAATGTTAAATGAATGTGAAAAACATTAAATCATATCTTCCGAAATAATTGTGATATTTAAATTGTGTTTTTTTTATTCGTTAGAATGAAGTGACCCAAATATATTCCATGCAAATTTTTGCTAAAAAAACATTTTTTGAATTATGAAAATTATTAATAAATTCATATTTGAAAAAATTATGAATTATGACCTATGTTAATTTTTGCACGAATAGAACGGGCATCATCAAAAAACATGGGTTTCCAAATTTACAGCTCGTTCCTAACATTATTTTTTGAGTTATAGTGATATTTCACTTTTTATTCCTGTTAGGGGGCCGTCACTTGTTATAATTTGTATCCTCTATAAATAAATGTTTGTATATAATTTGACAGAAAACTACACTGATGAAAAAAAAAATCGATTCAAATTAAGTGTGGCGCTAGTAGCGACACTATGAACATGCACATGAGGTTTGCTTTAAATAAGCGCTGTAAGGTTCGTGATCGTTATTTACAGTTGAGATTTGACGTAGTGGGTTAATGTTAGTCAAGGATGCCTCTAAGAAGACGAAGAAGCCATTATCAACAGCTCACTGAGTTTCAACGAGGTCGTGTAGTAGGGCTACGAGAAGGGGGGTTTTCTTTCCGCGATATTGCAGAAAGACTTGGCAAGAATGTATCCACTGTGCATGAGTGTTGGCAGCAGTGGTCAAGGGAAGGTACTGCCTCAAGAAGACCGCGTTCCGGGTGGCCACGTGGCACTACTGAGAGGGAAGACCGCCGTGTTCGGCGTATGGCTGTGGCTAATCGTATTGCGTCTGCAGCTGAAATTCGAGCTGCAGTTGGCACCACAGTGACACAACGAACTGTTACAAATCGGTTACTTCAAGGACAGCTCCGAGCCAAACGCCCTGTAGCGTGCATTCCACTGACTCCAAACCACTGCCGTTTGCGACGTGAGTGGTGCCAAGCTAGAGCTCATTGGATGACGGAGTGGAGATTTGTTGTGTTTTCTGATGAAAGCCGGTTCTGTCTTGGTCGCAGTGATAGCCGTGTGTTGGTTAGAAGGAGGCCAGGTGAACGCCTGCTAGCGACCTCTCTGCGGCCTAGACACACAGGGCCTACTCCTGGAGTTATGGTTTGGGGAGCAATTTCGTATGACAGCAAGAGCACTCCTCGTGGTTATCCCACGCACCCTGACTGCAAATTTGTACGTCAGTCTAGTGATACAACCTGTTGTGCTGCCATTCATGAACAGCATTCAAGGGGGTGTTTTCCAACAGGATAACGTTCGCCATCATACCGCTGTTGTAACCCAACATGCTCTACAGAGTGTCGACATGTTGCCTTGGCCTGCTAGATCACCAGATCTTTCCCCAATCGAGCACGTATGGGACATCATTGGACGACAACTCCAGCGTCATCCACAACCAGCATTAACCGTCCCTGCATTGACCGCCCAAGTGCAACAGGCATGGAACTCCATCCCACAAACTGATATCCGACACCTGTACGACACAATGCATGCACGTTTGCATGCTTGCATTCAAAATTCTGGCGGTTACACCGGTTATTAATGTACCAACATTTCACGTTTGAAATGGCTCTTCTCGCCAATGGCTCTACCTGTGATCTCGAAACTTTAATCAATTAAATCTGTTACGTAGACAAATGTATTGCTGAAATTTCATTACTGTACAATAATTTTTTCTTGGTGTTGGGATTTTTTTTTTCCATCAGTGTATTTTAATTTACCTTTATGTTATTTTTATTGTTTCCTAAGCAATATTTCGATGTTTATTATACAAATTGGCATATTTTTGTAAAGTTATCACAATGTAGGCGAGTGATTGTAAAAGAATTTCAAAAGAAAAGAAGCCCCCACCTCTGATTCGCTGAAACACTATTTAAAAAAAAAGACTAATTTGCATATTCCTATTTGACTCTATATGTGAAGCTGGTATACATAAATCACAATGGTATTTACTACATCGATTATTGAAGACAAAACTTAAATGATTTAATTACAAATATGCAAAATTATTTTGTTTTATATTATAAAGTTTTAGAAAATTTGTGAAAAGGCGTGGCTTACGGTACAAGAGAAGAATATATCCTATCCTAATATGTTAAGTCTTTCTTCATAAGTATTAAATATCTTTTTCTAGTTTTTCGCTGCTAAAATTCTATTTTAACCCTGTTACACTTTTTTTCGCATTTCAATATTCAAGAGTACGTACACCTCTAGTTAAATATCATGTTTTAGAAAACACGGTACAGCGAAACTGATTGCATGAAACAGCAATTATGCATTCGACAATCGTTTTATTATTATTATTATGAATATTTAATAATTTTAAAAAGATTTTTTACCATGAATTTTCTGTTTAAATTTTGTTGTGACATATTTGCATTTGGTTACTGTACCGTTTGTAAGCTTTGTGTTATTTAAAATTTATCCCATAATGTAACATAATAAAATATCAAATTTCTATGAAAAGTTTTTTAATACAGAATCAAATAGCAAAAAATTGCTTTTTTTTTTTTTAGTTTATAAGATCTATTATTGGAACATAGCTGATACTATTTATTTTCAATTTCCGAATCACGAAGTCACAGTTATTATGGAATAAAAATTTTAAACAAAGGAATAGTCTTATTACTTTCAAATATATAGATATTGATCTTACAGAATCCTGAAATTTCATTTAAAAGACTTTAATCGTCTAAATTTAAAAATTCAAAATAAAATAAATTAATCTAAATGCTTTTAAAGTTGAAACGGGAAGATATCAAAATATATGAAAATTGGCATTTGTGTTTTGAACATTTTGGTGCGGCAGATATTAAAAACAATATTTTAATGATGAACTGAACCTGAGCTTAAGAGAGGGCGGATCCAGCTATTTAGCACAAGTGATATCACCTGACTAAAACCAGAATAAACAACATTTTAATTTATTCCGGGGTATTTTTAACCCACTGTTATTCTTTTTTTTTTTTTTTTTTTTTTTTTAGAGAAATTTATCTTACTTTAACATAGATTTTTACTTTTTACCGCTATCCACATGTGACCTTCAGCATTAGCATTTAAATGAGGAGTCATCATCTTCTTCCAAAGCAAATTTTAAATAAACTTAAAATCATATATATTTGTGAAAATCCAAACAGATTTTTCTTACTAAGAAAGCCATTCCACACTGAAATACATGCGTAATCGGTCACTTATACGCCAGTTCACACCACAATATATTGGTAGGTAGGTAGGTTGGGTTTAATATCGCATTAGTACTGCGCTATGGGTAATTGGTGACGGTCTGGGACGCACCCCTACGATGGTCCGGAGACACGCCATCGTAATTTTAATCTTTCACGGAGACGATGGCTTCCCTGCTTCTGTTCCCATAGTTTATTGTTAAGATTTTTTATTTATTTATTTTTATTTTATTTATTTTATTTTATTATTATTAAGGGTAGTCAGCCTTTCAACACCCACCGTCCACTTCGGTATCTGTGTTAAGAGTAGAATTTTAGAACATCCCATTAAGTAGTAGGATTTATCATTTTCCATATTAATTTGTTACACATTAAAAAATTTTAAAAGCAAAAGAATATCGTGGAGATTTATGTAAAAGTTTTTAATAATGTCATGAAAAAAAAAATTAATTAAAAAATAAATAAATAAATAAAAAAATCTGTTTTAATATTTTTAAAAAGTCAATTAAATTAAAGTAAATTAAAGTACTGCAGTATCAGAACAAACTCCCATTGTCACTGTGAAACGGCCGTGGGAACCAGGTTGAGTGCCACCGTTTCAGACAATTATACGGCAGCTTGAGTTAAAATAATTTTGAATTATCAAACAAATTTAAAACCATTTACTTTTTTTTTTCATTTGATAGATATTTTAATATCTATTCAAGCTATTTAATTTTCTTCGTATGAAGTGAACTATCTGATGTTTAATCAATAGAAACCAATAAAAATCTTTTAATTCATAAACTAACTCAGAGAGTTCTGTGAATTAGTCATTTTTTATTTTATAATTAACATTTCTGAAATTTTTTTCCGGTGTGAAACTTAATAAATAATGTATACTGGGTGGTAAATCAAGATTTATATTTTCTAAATGTATAGACGGACCCCTAATACATTTTCACGTGTAACTCTATTTAGAATTGATTTAAAGTGTATAAATAGGTATGTTTTCCGAACCGCCTTGATCTCAGAAATCTGAATCTGAAGTCAAAAATAGGGGTTGCCATTGAAAAAAAATGAAGTTAATGCCAGTTTTAATATTTAGACGACCCCCTAGGCAAAATGTAACTATACCGTTATAAACTAGATGTTATTAGAAATCGATCGGTACCAGTCAAATGTTTATACGATAATTTACGGCGAAATTAGGTGGGGGTGGAGTTTTTTTTTGCTGACTGTACAATATTTCACTAGAGGCCTTAATTGTATGTTGTATGCAAAAGGTCTACTGTAAGCAAACGCTAAGAATTTACAAGTACCAAGGCCTAATATACACCAAATGAGATTTAAGAATTGAAAAAAACATAAGAAAAAATCGAAAGAAATGGAAAGAATAGATAGTTTAAAATCTATGAAATGAAAAACAACTTCAAATACCAGAAATGTAAATTAACACGCAAACAATAATGCTAACTTTAACATTTACTTTGTTTAAAAAAGAAAATATTAATTCTTTTTAGCCTCAATAAAAAATATATTACTTTAATTTTAATCCTTCGAACTAAAAGGTTTCATGTTTTCATTTAAATGAATTTTATTTATTATTACTAAGCCTATTAGAAAATACTTATTTATATAAAAAAGTACTGGATTCCTGAAAATATTCGACATCCAGTTTTTTATGGATTTACACGTTTTGAAATTCTTGAACAAGATTTGACCATTTTTAGTAAATGTCTGTCTACCTGTGTGCGTGTGTGTATCAAAAATTTTGTAGTCGCTGTATTTTATAAACCAACGGGCGATACTTAATAAACTTGATATTTAGTTAGATCTTGATCTAAATTGGTGCTGACAACATTTGGGAGTCAATCTCTCAACAGGTGGCACTGTCATCCCATTTTTTTCCCCAAATTTTTAATATGGCAGTATAGGACAAAATTTCACTTAAATGTGTATAATAAGAAATATTTTTAACTTTTCGATGTGAAATTAAAAAAAAAATGTATATATTTATGATAGTAATAATTAACCAGTAAAGAGAATGTGTATATGTTCTTTTCCCCTCTGTGAGGGGAAAAGAACAACCCCGGGAATGTAAAGCTTCAATGTATGTATCATTTAAAAGAACTCGTTAATACCTTTAAAACGATAATTTAAAACAAAGTTATCGCTTTTTTCCCGCCATTATTATTAACAACAACAACAACAAAAGCAGATGTCGGCACAAAATTGACTTTCTTTGGACGTTGAACCTATGCTTCTCTGGAATACAAATCGTCTGCATTAATCATATAATTTTAATAAAAAATAATTTTAATAAATAATAATTTTAATAAATAATTTGTATTACGTGAATATGCACAGGGAATTACGAAAGAAAGTTACGTGGTGGCTACAACATACAAGTTTTTTTTTTTTTAAAGCATTTTAAAAAGATGGAGCTTATACTAAATCTTTTAATACTTCTATCTCACGAAAAGGAAACGAAAGAAAAGGAAACGAAAATAATAGTTTTTCTTTAAATAATACAGGAGTGTTTCTCGGACACAGCTCTGACAAATATTTTTTTCTTTGCTTTATTGCAAAAAAAAAAAAAAAAAAAAAAAAAAAAAAAATTATAAAACATTACTATGCGAATATAGAAGTGAGAAAGCTGCGTAACAATGCCACCCTTGATAATAATACAAATAACAGTAATAAAATGAAAAACTCTATAATTTTCATGAAACTTAATTTAAGTTATCAGTAGAAAGTACTAAAGTAATTAAATTTTTATTATATTAGTTCTTCTTCTTCTTCGTTTTTTTTTTTTTTTTTTTTGCTCGAATTAAACATTTACATTTGTTAAAAAAAAAAAAAAAAAAGAATTATAAAATTGCTGGGTATGGCAGGTCTAAATTTAATGATGGTGTTGGGCAATCAATTGATTGCACGAGGGTCCATGCCTAGGTGGTGTGCCCTCCCTGATGGGGGTCTTTTTAAAGGGTCCTAGCAGTACTTACACAAATTTCGTAGAAAAACACTCCGAACGGCAAGGATGACAAGCACAACCTGGGATCGAACCCGACACTTTCTGTCTATCAACTTTGAGCGCAGAACCGCTCGGCCACTTGTGGAGCCGGTAGTTTATGATTTAAAAAGTGCAGGGACTTTGATTCATTAAAAAAAAAAAAAAAACCTTCATACAAAATTGAATGTAGATGTTCGAAAAGTGATAGAAAAATCAGTTTGGGCTAAATATCAGCCATGTCCGCCCTTTCTTACTTATGTTATCCTTTGAAATCTTTGTTGCTTCGTTTTATAAGAATACTTCATTCAAAAACGAAGTTTTTCGAATTCTTTTTTTATTTATTATTTTTTTAACATGTCGTCTTTTAGCTTAGTAAGTAATTTTTTTAAAAAGCTAATCTAATTATCTTATTTCATCATGCAAACTTAGGAATCCAATTTCCAACTTCTAAAAGTGATATTTATATTATTTATTTATTTATTTTAAATTGCTTACTAAGCTAAAAGGAGACATGTTCAAAGAGCAATCTTCGAAAAACTACATTTTTGAAGGAAATAGCCTTGTAATACGAAGGTGGGCGTTATTAAACTTTTTGTAAATTACTGTTTTAGAGTTCTGGAAATTCGCATATGTATGCATTGGAATATAAGAATATTAAGCATATTAAAATTTCTTAAGAACTATTTAAACATAAAATAAAATGAAATAAAATTTGAAGTTTTTGAAATTTTTTAAAATGCTCACTGCTAAATTTACAAGTTCCCCCTCTCGATCTCCCATTACTATAGCTAAACAATATATTCTAAACATATTTGTCCGAACGGCAAGGACGAGAAGTGCATCCATGGATCGAACCCGACACTTTCTCTCTATCAACTAATATTTAAATTTATAATGATGCACAGAGACAGAGAAAAGAACAGAATTAAAAACATTTTTTCAAATTTATCGAAAACTGTTAAGAAAAATAAAATAAAATAAAAATAAAAGAACTTTTAAAGTACGTCTCTGTAAGCAAACAAATAGTGCTATTTATAACATTTTCAATAAAAGACATTCAATAGTTAACCTTACTAAAATTTATCAGTTTAAGTCATTCGTATAGGTATAGAGTATGCTTCTGTATGTCATTCATACTGTTTGTTACTAATTATTAATTAAGGAAAAAAAACCATAAATGAGTTCCATTCCCTGATGAAGCTGCAATCCCAATTCCAAAAGTCATCCCCCCAGTGGCGGATTTAAGAGGGGGGGGGGGAGATAGCGGGCTGAAGCCCCCCACGCCCCCCACAAAAAAAGTACTGACATTCACAATTGAATATTACTATTGTAAACATTTCATTGATCTGGAATAACATCCTGAAAAATCTTAGCCCCTCCCCCAAAAGTTAAGTTCTGGATCCGCCACTGCATCCCCCCCCCCCATTCATATTACTAAAAAGAAAAAATATTGAAATGATAAATGTATATTTTAAAATAATTTTATAACTTTAAATATTATTTGATTATTTCTGACATTACCCTCTCTGTTTTGAAAAAGCCGTTATGGCGATCAAACAGTTTATTACTGGGTTGAATGTCAAAAGAATAAATAAGAAAAAACTATGTTGTCTCATTCACACTCGACGTTGGAACTTCCATCAAAGAAAAATAGAAAACCAAAACCCGGGAGTGTTTCATAGTTATTAAAATTTCAAATGAACTTCCATAGTGAGTTCACTCCCCCCCCCCCCCCCCCCCCACCGCACACACACACCAATTTCCACAAAAAGGAGTAAAATTATAAATAAAAGTAAAATAATAATAAGGTTATTTTTCTCTTTAAAGACTATTAAGCTATTTGGCATATTGGGACTCCTACACACAGCAAAATGCAATGATAGGGCTTTATGAGTACAAAATAATTTGTAATTTGTGGATTCATTACTAAGTTAATTATCTAAAAATGCTTTTTATGTTTGAGTGGTGAGTGTGCGTATTCGGGTCGAGTTGTTGCCAATTGTCTACACAAGGGACCTAAGGCGTAATTTCTTTCGTGGAAGTCTTTCTAAGGGATCCCGAGCCCGTAATCACGTGAGTTTCGGAGAAAACCACGGAAAACTCCGAGCGGCTAGGTCGACAAGTATGACCTGGGATCGAACTCAGCACTTCTAAGTTTCCAGCTCCAAGAGCAAAACCTCCCGGCCACAGATTTGAGTAGTTATATTTAATGAAAATATTTAACATTCAAGCTTAAAAATAACAACAACGAATTCACAAATTAATATACAAGTACGTTTGTAATACATTGTTAGACTGTATTTAAATAATTAAAAAATAGTTAGAAGGGTACATTGGAAATAAATAAACAACGATAATAATAATAATAATAAATAAAATATAATTTTGAATTGTAATATATTAAATTTGAATACTTTTAAAGAAATTTTAATATACTTAATATTGGTATATTTTAATGGAAATGTATTTAAATTTGTATAATTTTAAGTAAGTAATTTACAACGTCCACCATCGCTTTTCATGTGATATAAAACCAAAGCATTCATTGTATTATCATGTTAAACATTAGATGCATTTCATTATTTATTTCATAGCGAAAAGAGTTTTCTTTTTCAACTTGCATAGGGATGTTTCTGTATCTCATTCATACTGTTTGTTCCTAATTATTAATAATAATAGTAATATTAATAGTAATAATAATAATAAAAAAAAACTATAAATGAGTTCCTTTTCCAGATAAAACTGTAATCCCAATCCACAAAGTCATTCCCCCCCCCCCCCACTTCATATTATTCGAAAGAAAAAATATTGAAATGATAGATATATATTTAAAGCTAATTCTATAACTTTAAATATTATTTGATTATTTCTGACATTGCCAGCTAATATTTACGTTTTTGTATACAGTTTTTGTTTTAATAAATTATTCCCCTTGTTAATTTACATATTATCTTTATGCATAATTCTTAAAAAATTTCTAATGCCTCGAAAATTTGGGACCAATATTTCAAATTATATTTCTGTCGAATATCAAGTTGTAACTTCCCAACTATCAAAGTTTCTTCATTATTTCATTCATATATTTTCATTTTTTCATTTTTCATTTGCAAATTACTTTTAGATATAAATTTGTATTTGTAGTTGTGCATAGTTTAGAAAAATGCTCACAGATGGCAGCACCTCTTTACAAAAGGAAGTGCACCGATTTTTCGTTAAAATTTTTTATTAGTAGTTCTTTTAGTTTAGAAAATCGTTCAGAGATGGCAGCACTATAAAACATTGGTAACTTTATAATCCATATGGCCGTAATAGAGTCCGTAAAACAAATGGATCTTTTTTCTTTTCTTTTCTTTTTTTTTTTTTTAAATACATTTCTTCACATTCTGTAGCATATACACCGTACAAAATTTTTTACAAGTATACATCAAGCATCATTTACACTGTAGAGATTTTATTGATGCTGTGGAAAATAATCAGAAGAAATTGTATTGAGCTTGAGCTTCTTACATGATTAATTATTTCATTCAACAGAATAAACGGCGAAACTCTTTAGCAGTATGCAGAAAGAAAAAAAAAAAAAATCTCAAGTGAGTCCACTCGACTTTCCGAGCACTAAGCAATTAACGGTTGCAAAAAGAAATTATGGTAAGACAAGTCGTTAAATAAATAAGAGAAAATTATAATTGGGTATTTGAGTTTTTTTTTTTTTTCAATTGTTTAATTTTACGCTATTGCACTGCAAATAACACTTGCTTTGCATGAAAATTGCCCCCAACACCATTTTTGCAAATTTTTATGTAAAATGACCTCCTGAATCCGAATATGACGGCCATTTTGCCCTATTACCCACCGTTTTTTTGGGAACGCCCCCTATTTTTACCACTTTCCGGTAATTTTATGGCTATAAATTTGATTTGTAGGGAAGTAAAGGATTATTTTAACTGTTAAATATCTTCTGAGGGGCTACCGAAATGAAAAATTCTAAAAAATGAGCATTTGCAGCTAGATGAAGATTTAGGAGGAGATTTACCACTGAAATTATAAGTTACATTTATTATGTTTTATTAATCAATTATTATTATCACTTATTATACATTATATATTTTTTTATTTTTAAGAGTTCCATTCTCCAAATCAAATTCATAGCTATAAAATTATGGAAGAGTGATAAAAATTGAGGGAGGAGATGACGTCTCGAGAAAACGGTGGGTGATGGGGAAAAATGGGGGTCATATTTGGATTCAGGTGGTCATTTTACATAAGAATCAGCAGAAATGGTATAAGGGCTTGATTTTTTTTTTTTTTTTCAGCGTTGTGTAATTTGAGCCCATAAATCATAATGATAAAGAATGTTTCTTTGTGTCCCTGTAAAAATCTATAAAGGCTAGTTTCACAAAAATCTATACAATTTGTGCGATGGTGACCAATAACATGTGTATAGATTTTAAGCTCAATCGTATAAAGGCATTTAGACGCTATCACACTTTAAAAATTTGGACCTATATGCCATAATGACAAAGAAAATTTCTTTGTGTCCCTGTAAACAAAATTATAAGTGCTAGATTCACCAAAATCTATACAGTTCATGCGACTTTGACATATAACCTGTGCATAAATTTTCAGTTGAATCGAATAAAGTGTTCAGACGCTATCACACTTTAAAATATTTTGGCCAATAGACCATAACGATAAAATTTTTTTCTTTGTGCTCTGTTAAAAAAAAAAAAAAAAAAAAAAAAAAAATCTACAATTTCTAGATTTACCAAAATCTGTACAGTTCGTGCGACAGTGATTTATAACATGTGTATAAAATTACAGCTCAGACGATCAAGACGTTTAGACGCTATCGCACTTTAAAAAATTTGGGCAATAGGCCATAATGATAAAGAAATTTTCTTTGTGTACCTGTAAAATATATATATATACGAGTATATATAAGTCATAGATTCATCAAAATCTATAGGGTTCGTGCTATGGTAACCTATAACCCATCTTTCAGCTCATTCGAACAAAGCATTTAGGCACTATCGTGTTCACTCCCACACACAAACACACACGTACATACATACATCATCATAAAAATAGTAAGAATGAACTCAGGTTTTTAAAATGATTAAAATACTTTCTTTACATATGTATGTTCGGAAAGTAAAAGTAAAAATTCTTGATTTCATAAATAGAATTATATAATTTTTTCTGTTAACACTATATATATATATATATATATATATATATTAACTAGTAGTACGAAAGGAAACTATAGTTGGCATAGGTGGATTCTGCTTAATTCCACAACACTTATTTGTCCTCATAAATTTCTACTATAACGAATACTATATTCATTTTTAAAGAAATATACCGACCACTTGGCACGGTCGCAGAATGAAATGTCCCACTCTCTACACTACCTTCCACCAGCTTCAATCTATGCGATTTTCTATTCACCTTATCCCAGTCTTTTGTTCATTTCTATATAAGGATCAATGTCATATTTCAGTTTTTCTGCAACTCCACGGCATTTCCAATCGAATACTGTCCATAATGCAAATTTATGTGAAATATTGCCTTATTCTGCCATGTGTTACACAATTTTCAAATATATTACGAAATTTTCAATGTGGAATGTTCTTAGTCAATGATGTTCATGCTAGTACCATGAATGATTTTTTAAAAATGATCCAATATCTCTACGACAAAAATAATACTAATACACGTTTATTAAAAAAAAAAAAAAAATCATTTTACATTTAAGTACATGGGCCACCGATATGCTTTTTTCATGACAATGAATTAAAATAGATTTTCAGTGTTTTAGTCCAGAGTTTAGTTCCAGAATGTCCATGTATCAAATTATTCTCCATGTATAAAGGAAACGTCAATAGATTAAACATTTTCAACAATATATATGTTGCATTTAATACGACATCCCACGTGAAGTTCTTACGAACTTTAATAAGGGGACTCTCTACCTATCGTCTCCGAAAGCTGAAGCCAATGTTATTCTATGGGAAATTTTGCCCCATTATAATTCATTAACTAATACATATTTTTAAATTCTGTCTTCACTTTCTGAAAATTCACAACTATTAAACAATTTATCGCTTTCTAAAAAGTGATTTTTATTTTTATTTTTAAGATTTCTTTTTTAAGCTCAAAAATGAAAAATTTCACATTGTGAAAATTCGCAGTTTACAACTTCAAAATAAAACATTAAGAATTCTAAAAAATAATTTTTAGAAAGCGATAAATTGTTCTGAATGTGAAAACGGAATTTAAAAATATATATTAGTTAATAAGTTATAATGGGCGAAGTTCGCCATAGAATAACATTGGCTCTGGTTTTTGGGGACGATAAGTGGAGAGGCCTCTTAAGGTTAAAAAAAAAATAAATAAAAAAATAAATAAAATAACATAAATAAATAAATAAATAAAGCTTTAGTATAGGACTCCTTTGGCGAAATTTGAAATTTGGTACCGAATTAAATCGGATGTTTCTCTCAAAGGTCTTTACTAGCGCAACTATGATATCCGCATTTTAACTTATTAAAAACAATTTGCAACAAAAAAGTTACAAAATCAATGGCATCCTTAAATTACTAACTCAAATTCAAACTTAATTATCTTTTTTTTTTTTTTTTTTTTTTTTTTTGTCCAACTATCGAAATCGACAACGCAAAAATCCCAGATTGAGACTAATAGGCCCTCAGTCCTAAAAAAAAAAAAAAAAAAAACTATTCTGCCATGTAAGGGAAATCTTAAATTTCAAATAACTTACGACGCTTTGAAATTAGAATATTCAAAACGTCATAAATGATATTTTAAAACTGGTCCAACCTCTTTATAGTAATTTGTTTTGAATTATCGTGACACACTAACAAACACTGTCCTACAGACGGACAAGATATAGATTTTGTGATTTCCATACTCCTCATCCCTTTCCGACCCGAAACATTTTCACCTTACGACATTACATTCTCCTGTTTTTGCAAACTGAAAGAAAAATATGGACTATAACCGACATTTGTTGATTGAAAATTGTACTTTACACTTTCTGCTAATTAGCTCGATCGTTCATATCCTGATTATATTACATACGACTGTTCCAGATACAAAAATGTAATTTAATGTCTAAGCCACACGATCGTACGGCCTGGGTCGAGAAGGTTAAATCTTAAAAGTATAAAGACGTAAAAAAATCGAGGTCGAAAATTTCACGAATATTCGAGTTCTCTATAACTATAGTATGATGTGGTATTAAAAATTAGTTGGCATAGGTGGACACTGCTGCTCAATTGTTCTCATAAATTTCTACTGCAGTCCCTACTGTATATTCATATATATATATATAAAAGAGTTTGACCAATTACTCGAGACGTTGACAGACAAAAATTCCCCACCTAATAGGTTACCAACAGCTTAGTTCGCCACATTTACTTTATACTTATTTGTTAATTGGTTTTATTGGATTTTGTTTCATACTTTAGTTTTCATACGCAATTCTATACTATTTCCTATGCAATGATCCCCATAATGGAAGTTTATATGAAATATTGCATTATTCTGCTCTGTTAAAGAAATCTTAAATTTCGAATAACTTACGCAAATTTCAAATTATAATATTGGTAGTCAATTATGTTCAAGCCAGTATCATAAATGATACATTAAAAGTAGTCTGAAATTTTTACGAAAATATCCCTCAAGATGGACGTTTATGCGAAATTGTATATTCTGCCATGTTATAAAAATCATAAATTTCAAATAACTTGCGAAATTTTTAAATTAGAAAATTCATAGTCGATGATGCTAATGCCAGTATCCTAAATGATATTTAAAAAGTGGCCTGACATGTTTATGATGAAAATATTTCTCAAATGGATGTGTCTATGCGAAATTTTCCCTGTCATGTTAAGAAATTCTTAAATATGAAATAACTTACGAAGTTTTCAAACTTCATTTTCATAATTAATTATGTTCATGCCAGCATAATCACTGATATTTTAAAGCTAGTCTGACATATTTACAGTAATAATATTCCTTTTAATGCACGCTTAAGCAAAATTTTGCCCTATTCTTCTGTGTTAAGAAAGTCGTAAATTTCGAATAACTTACGAAATTTTTAAACTAGAATCTTGTAAATCAGTAAGGTTCTTGCTAGCGTCATATGTGATATTTTAAAACTGGCCTGACCTCTCTGCGGTCATTTGTTTTGAGATATCGTATAAATAGACTAACAAACTAACACACTAACACACTTGCACCCTACAGACGGACACCATACATATTTTGTGGTTTTTTGATTCATTATACGTCAAAACGTGTAAAAAACACAAAAAGCTGAGGTTGAAAATTTTCACTATTATTTAAGTTCTTCATACCTATACTATGATGAAAAACTAAAATACCACATTGTTAAAAATCAATCAATCAATAAATAAAATAAAAATAAATAATAAATAACAGTAATGTTAAATAATAAATAAATAAATTACGAAATAAAATAAACTAATATTCGACATAAAATTTATCTAACAAATTAAAAGCCTAATAATTTTCTTCTAAAAGAAAACTGATACAAATGTAAAGATATATAAAACAGAGTTTAGATAGCAAGTTAAAGAAAAAAAATAAAAATTAGTAGAGCCGTTTTTTGAATTACCAATTTTCGAGATGGTCTGCCTGATCAGTATGATTGTTAATTTTCCTATAATAACCACGTAATACATGCGAAAGGATAATTAAAAAGTATTTATGTAGCAATTTTCAAGAAAATCGTTTGAGTCGTTTCTAAGACCAACTTTCATCAAAATTTGTCAAACTCAATTGTTGACTGGAAAACAACTATAACATACGAAAAGATGCCTAAAAGTGAGTTAATATGGCAAATTTGAAAAAAATCTGTACAACCTTTTTTAAAAAGAATGTACTTACGAGACCTCAAACTGACCGACTTATGTAGCATGTCTATCATTTTCTGTGAAAATTATTAAAGCTTAAAAAATGACTTAAGGAATAATTTATATTTCTATTCCTTTATTTTACCTTATTTTCATTTTAAGGATAGAGGCAGAGGAAGTACATAGCGAGAACGTTTAATCTGTTCACCAAAACGTATATACGGAAGATAAGAGCAAAAAGGGACAGACAGAAAGAATAAAAAAAAAAAAAAAAAAAAGCGTGAGGAAAAGTAATATATTTATTTATTTAAAAAAGAAAAGTAACTGAACTTAAGAATTATAAAACATTTTTATTTAGAATATTCGTAAAAATGTAGCAAATACACACAAAATTTTATTTTTTAACTTGCAGTCTTTGCTACTTCTGTAGTGACTAAATTTAAATGAATGGGCTTTATCTGTGTTATGTCTAAAATCCTTCACACGTGACTACCGTAGGGAAAACTGCAATATTATGATGTTTACATTTTTGCATTTTATGGGGAAATGTTTGTATCCTGTGAGGAAATTCACAGGAAAAAAAAAAAAAAAATCAGAAATCACACGTGGTGCATAATTTAGCCCCAAAGCCCCCAAAACGAATAAATTGTCAAAAAAAAAAAAAAAAAAGTTTCGATTGGCAACTATTTTTAGCAAATTAAAAACAAGGCCAAATATCGTTAATGAACCCGTGATAAAATCGAGGGAAAAACATATAAGAGTATTCGATTAATTGAAATTAATATTTAAAAAAGAAAATGTTAAAGCTATTATGACGTCAGCTTTACCAGAAATTTTTCATATACAGGTTCAATTTTACAATTTTTTTTTAATTCAACGTTTAAATAAATGTTCCTTTTTATGTTAAAAAATGAATAAAATAAAACGTTGTAAGCATTTTATTTTTATTGTCATCAACTTGAAATTACAACACGAAGAAAATATTCGGGAGAAAACCCAAAAAATCCAGACAAACACATTCTTTTATTAGTATAGATTTTGGACTTCTTCAACACCATACAATTTTTCTTAAACCATTAGCACTGAATTTCAGCTAAGTTAAGATTCACGAAAACATTAAAACAATTCGAAAAAAAAAAAAAAAAAAAAAAAAAAATCAAGATCGAATTAGGAAAAATTTAAAAATGAAGTGTGAAAATACGGGAAATTATTATCATTATTTTTTTTTTCTCTCTCTCTCTTCCTTAAAAAAAAAAAAAAAAAAAAAAAAATGCATATATGTATGGATTTTAATTTCTATACAAAATCGTTTGCTAAGTTTATATTTCATCATAATATATCTACTTCCTTAATTTGATAGTATCAATGCAAAACCTTTCAGGTTTAGCTCAAAAAGAAAAAAAAAAAATTTTTTTTTCGCAACACTGTTTTGTTTCTATCAGAGCTCATAATTTGTTTTTCTACTTCATGAAAAAATAAAGAATTCTCTTTACTGAAGAGAGAAGATGAGTACACAAACGCAATATTGTTTGAATTCAAGATGAAAAATTTCACGCCACTGACTTTATGAATTATTCTTTTTCGGCTAGACCTCGCTTTGAATTATGCATGATAACTCGAAATATAAACAATAAGAAAATCTTCTTTGTTTTTCTCTTCTTTAGATTCTGGAAGACTGAGGGAAATAGAAAAGTGAAACAAAAATATCCACCATATACATTTTAGATTTTTTTTTTAAATTCTGATTTTTGTGATCTGGGTAAAAAATGGCCTGCATTTTCAAGAATAAAATTAAAAAACCAAATTTCATATATACTATCCACATTTGAAGGTTTTAAGTTTTTTTTTTTTTTTAAGGAGGGGGGTGTGGGGAGACCTGAATGATTTTTTTTTTTTTTTTTTTTTTTTTATTGTGATAAACGCTTAAGAGATAATACTTTTTGTGATCTGGATGAAAGATGCCTGTATTTTTAAGAATAAAATTAAAAAAAGCAAATTTTACATGTACTGTCCACATTTTAATAATTTCATTTATTTTTTTTTGGAGGGGGTGAGGGGAGGGGGAGACCTGAAAATTTTTTTTTTAGTTGTAATAAACGCTTTAGTGATAATACTTTTTGCCATAAGGAAATTCTTTTATTTTATTACTATGTAACATAAAAAAAAAAATAAAATTTTCCTTTTTGAAATACATGATTTTTAAAAGAGTTTCTAATCTTGTTTTTTGAAATTTTTGACAGGTTATAATTTTGTAATTTAAATTATTTGAGTTCTTAATATTGTAAACGACTTGTAAAATTATTCTTTAAAGTATTTGAGTTTGAGTTTCTAATTTTGTTGTTTGAAGTTTCAATTGTTTTTCAAGTATTAATTTGCTGTTTGAGAATTCTTAAACTAGGTTAACGTTAAAAGAAATGTATGATTTCCTTGTATTTAATATTTATTTTGCCAACTTTATAAAGTAAAATGATTTTAAATGATCTAAACATATTTTTTGATTGATGTATTCTTCCGCAAACCACTATGAAACCGCCACGAAATAGAGTTCTGGAAACTTGAGGGAATAAATTTTGTGTTTGAATTCTTTCTGTTGAAATTTGTTGAAATTCTATTAAAGAACTTCTTGCAGTTCAACATATTTATAGTTAAAATTAAAAACTACTGAAAGTTTAAAATTTGTAAGGACTTCACGTGTAAACATATTAAAAAAAGGTATAAAATCACTTTTAAAACACGTATATGAAATATTTTATTAAAATCAAACTCAAAGCTTTTCGCTATTATTAAAATAGCATCTTCAGGTGTTGTTAATTAACAGCAGAGTAGACAGCATTATATACTGGAGAAGTTCAATACAGTTACAGTTAAAAAATAAGGCTTGTAAAAATCACCCTAGTGTGACGCCAAGTGATCTTAAATGACTAGTGATTTTTATAAGACTTATTTTTTTTAACTGTAACTGTATTGAACTTCTCCAGTATATAATGCTGTCTACTCTGCTGTTAATTAACAATACCCGGAGATGTTATTTTAATAATAGCGAAAAGCTTTGTGTTTGATTTTAATAAAATATTTTATAAACATGTTTTAAAAGTGGTTTATACCTTTTTTTTCAACATATTTATGATAAATTATGAAGTGAACAGATTTTAATTTGAAAACATGCGATATATTATAAATGACACAAGCATGTTTTCCTTTTTGAAACAAAATTACTCATTTCGATATGAAAATTACTCTTTACTCATTTTTGCGTACTTCATTTTTAACAGTGAAAGAAAACTCAAAAAACTATATTTATAAACTTTATTTTTAAATAATGAACATAAAAAAGCATTGTTTTGTATAACTCTATATATAGTTTAAAAGCAGAAGACACCTCATGTGGCGAAATACAAATTTAGAATAGTAAGAAAGACCAACATAACACGGATTAAAATATTCTTCGAGCAATCTTTATTTAGATTTCATAATATAGCTGATTATTTTGTCTGAGCCAATTACACTGCTCTTCATGAAAATTGCCTCTGACACCATTTCAGCATATTCTTACGTAAAATGACCTCCTGACCTTACGTAAAATGACCTTACGTAAAATGACACCCATTTTGCCCCATCACCCACCGTTTTTTAGAATGGCCCCTATTTTTATCATTTTTCGGTGATTTTGCGGCTATAAATTTGATTTTTAGGAGCGGGGAGGAATATTTTAATCGTTAAATATCTTCTGAGAGGCTACAGCGTTGGAAAATTATAAAACATGGACATTTGCGACAAGGGAAATATTTTGGGAGGGATTTGCCATTGAAATTATGCATTACATATATTATATTTTTTTAATCTGTTATTAATGTTATATTTTAAAATATATATTTTTTTGTGTTTAGGTGTTAAATAAAATATTTTTCATTCTTCAAATCAAATTCAGGTTCATAAAACTATCGAACAGGGAAAGAAATTGAGGGAGGGGCAGATGTATCTAGAAAACGGTGGGTGACTGGGCGAAATGGGAGTCATATTCGGATTCAAGAGGTCACATTTTACATAAGAATCAGCAAGAATGGTATCAGATCTCGAATTTTTTTTTTTTTTTTTTTTTCTTTTTTCAGAGCAGCTTTATTAATGAATCCTCTACACTTATTCTTTTGGAAATATGTTTTTGTGCACCTGTATAATTTATGGCAATTCTGTTATATTTCAATCTGCACAAAGATATTAAATGTGATTTAAACAAATACCTCTCATAAACCATAATGTATCCGAATTTTTGGTGAGATCCTATAAACGAAATAATAAATAAAACGCTCCAGAGGTCCACATATGTGGACCTCTATTCTTTCCTTTATAAAATCTATACTATTTAATTTTTTAATAATTTAATAAATCTATACCAAAACATTTTTATATTTTGACTAAACTAATAAAAAGCTGAATAATTTGGCTTTAAAAAGACACCGGTATATTGAAGCATAAAACTATATTTATTTCTGAAATATAATGTCATTTTGTCGACTTTCGTAAAACGACTCTAAAACAGTAGTCGACCACACGGTTGAAGAAAAGTACGCAATTTTTATAATTGTTTATTAAGTACTTAGACACTTGCCAGAATAAAAAGAAAACTAATATTGATTTATTTATTTAAAGGCATCAAATTTTTAATTGTGTTACAGTTAGGAAGATTTATGTAACTTAATAATTTAGAGTTTAGTTGTTTAAAGCCATACATTTGTATCGTACATTACTAACCCCTAAATTATAAATGTAAGAAAATTATACTTTTTTGCAATGTACAATGTGAACGTATGTGTCTAAAAGTCTTCAAGTGTAACTTATGTTGTTATTATAGCTTCGGGTCCGAAGAGGATAAAAAAAAATCTCATAGAACTTTTATTTATAGCTTCTTTTAAAAAAAGAAAGCTTAAAATATATATTTTGTCTGTTAAGCTCTATATATTGTCTAAAAATAGAAAAGCGACCATATTGTGTACTAGAAATCCAAAATCATAAAAAAAAAAAATTCTTTTGTAATACAATTAAACATACTCATCAAGCAATTTCCATTTCCATACTTGATAATGTAGCTCTGTATTTTGCGTGATCTTGTAAGCCAACCATTAGTGACAAGTACACACTCTTTTTTTAAAGAAACATTTTTTTTGTGACATCATCATTTTTTGTGACTACATCTTTTGAGTATAAAGATGTTAAAATGTGCTTCAAAGAGCGTAATACTTCAGAATACATTTATATGCCCCCGTACAAAAATCAATTTTTATTAACTTAGCCAGTGTTCGCCCGCCTAGACGTCGATATTTACAAATAAACCTATTTTCAATTTTACCATACTCGCCAAATCAAAAACAGTGGTCAAATGTCGTGATAAATGGCCAATACTGAAAAAAAAAAAAAAAAAAAAAAAAAAACTTGGAATCTAACTTAAATTAATTTCAGTGCAAATTCATCAAAATCGTCGCAAGATTATTTGTCAAAGAAATAATACCTCAATAACCCAATTATTTACCCTTCACCCCCACCCATTTTTTTAAAACTTGAATTTGATCTTGATGACAGAAACATATCATAATTTTTTCTATTTAAATCTGTCATCATTTAGTATATTTTATTATTATTAATATCATTAAAATTTTTGTTATTTATTATAATCAGTTTAACAATTTTTTTTTTTACTTTTTTTCTCCAGTTTAGCTAAATGTTTTGACCATAATTTCATATTTTATAGCGAAGGCTGAGAAGGAAAATCTACCGATCACCAGCTGGTGGTCATTACATAGAAGTACCTCTATTCTTTTAAATTATTTTTTATTCTTATTAGTTCCCCATCATACTATAGGAATGGGGAACTTAGGTAATCGTGAAAAATTTCGACTTCGGTTTTTTTTACTTTTTTATACGTTTTCAGCTGTGAGGAATCCGAAAATGACAAAATTTGTATGATGTCTGTCTATAGGGTGTGTGTTAGTGTGTTAGTCCCGTTAGTTTGTTAGTCTGTTTACACGATATCTCAAGAACATATGATCGCAGAGAAGTCAGATCAGTTTTAAAATATCACTTTCGATACTGGCAAGAATCCTATTCATTTGCAACATTCGAATAAAAAAATTTCGTAAGTCATTAGAAATTTGCGATTTTCTTAACATGGGAGAATAGGACAAAAATTCACTTAAACGTGCATTAAATGGAACCTTTTTACTGTAAAAATGTCAGACAAGTTTTAAAATATCAGTTTTGATGCCGGAAGGAACATCAGTAACTATAAATATGCTACTTTGAAAATTTCGCAAGTTATTGGAAATTTACGAATTTCTAAACATGGCAGTATAGAGCAAAATTTCACATAAACGTCAATTTTGAGAGATATTTTCATCGTAAAGATGCCAGACTACTTTTGAAATATTATTTAGGACACTCGCATGAATATTAATGACTATGAATTTTCCAATATAAAAATTTCGTAAGTTATTGGAAATTTACGAATTTCTTAACATGGCAGAATAGAGCAAAATTTCACATAAACGTCAATCTTGAGGGATATTTTCATCGTAAATATGTCAAACCACTTTCGAAATATTATTTAGGATACTGGCATGAATATCATAGACTTGATTTTTTTAATTTAAAAAATTCGTAAGTTATTTGGAATTTACGATCTACTTAACATGTCAGAATAAGGCAAAATTGAGGATAAACTTCCATTTTGAGGATCATAAATACAATAAACAACTTCAAAATTACATTTATGATATTGGTTTGAGCATGATTGAATACAAATATTCTAATAGGAAAATTTCGTAAATTATTCGCAATTTACGATTTTATCAACATAGCGAAAATGTAAATTTTTCATATAAATCTGAATTTTGAGGATTATTGCATTGGAAATAGTAGCATGAAAACTAAACAACGGAATCGATCCTGATAAAATAAATTAATAGATTAAAATAAGATAAATATATCGAATTGAGCGTTGGATAGCCTATTAGGCGGGGATTTCATTCTGTCACTGTATCAAGCTTTGGTCAAATTCATTTCTTTTAAGATGATTATAATATGTCTCGCACTAGAAATTTGTGAGAACATAAATATGATGGGGAACTGAGCAGAGTCCACCTATGCCAACTAGTTTTATTTGTTACTAATTACGGGTAAAATTTATCTTTCCTCTATACATTGTTAAAATTGTGACGTTATACACACACACACACACACATATATTACTAAATCACTCTTCTTTAATTATTTCATTTGTTTCTCCAAATCAACGATGGAAAATTATTTTCTTTATTCCAATAAATTTTCGTAACAATGACGTCAGATTTTAGCGTTTTCCCTGAGCAATTTAGGGTTTTATGATTAAGAAGGTAATTTTTGAATAGGGGGCACGCTATAATGGATCGGAATAACATAAATTATTTAAAAACACTTTAAATATTTATGGAAATTAGACAGATAGACGAGGTGAAGTCCTAAACATTTTTGAACTCTGTTGGTAAGTGTTCAAAAATAGAGAGAGACAATACATATATATATATATATATATATATACACGTACACATATATAGTAGATGGTAAGTACCAGGTTGGATCCCAAGTTGCGCTCATCGGCCTAGTCATTCGGAGTTTTCTGTAGTTTTCTCCGAAACTCGCATAAATACAGACTAGGACCCCTCAGAAAGGCCATCACGGAGGGCATTCCAACCATAGACTTAAGACCCTAACGTAGTCAATCGGCCTTAAACTCTACTGCAACGTACACATGTATAGAAACAGAGAGATGGTAAATTATAATACCTTAAATATCAATGAAAATTAGTCAGTTATCCTTAAACGTGCCTATTTTAGCTGTTATTGTTATTTCTCATATTTTGTGTATGGCCCTTGAGTGGGGTCGTTTATTGGAGTTTTTTTTTTTCCATCCGAGAACTTATGTCGAGACATATTTTAAGTTATTTTTTTAGTCTTTTTATACAGGGTGATTATAATTAAAGTTACGATTTCAAACCGCTCGAATTTTAAAACTACCCATCAGAGCGATTTGATATTTTACCAGAGCAATCGTGAGGCAATAAAATTTTGTTTAGCAAAAGAAAAAAAAGTTCCAAAATGTGCAGTTAATTATCCGTAAAGTATTTGTTTAATGAAGCTCCTCTTTTTCTCTTTTGACTGTGACTGTTTTCGCTGTAAACACGTATTCTTGTCTTTTGCTTAAAAAAAAAAAAAAAAAAAAAAAAAAAAAAAATTGTAGTAAGCCCTTGAAGTCTATTGTTTCCTTCTATTCCATTGTGTTGCTAACAACATTCCTGTGTTTAATGAGTCCATTTAGGCATTTCACCTGACATTACCCTGACAGTGCCATCTACAGGAGCATGTTGGAACTACTTTTTTCCTCCCCCAAACAAAATTTCATTTTTTTAGCAAAAAGACAAGAATACGTGTTTAGAGCGGAAACAGTCATAGTGAAAAGAGAAAAAGAAGAGCTTCATGAAACAAATACTTTACGGATAATTAACGGCACATTTTGGAACCACTTTTTTTTTTTTTTCAAAAGCGAAATTTCATTGCCTCACGATTGCTCTGGTAAAATATCAAATAGCTCTGATGGTTAGTTTTAAACGTACAGCGTTTTGAAATCGTAACTTTAATTATAATCACCCTCTACTTCGGAGACTTTTTATGATTGGATGTAGAAAAATGTTTATGGTTATAAATTGCATTTTACTGATTATAATTTTTTTTAGTGTTGGGCCATTATAAGACTTTAAAACTGAAATTCTTAAAATTTAATTTATATGTTTTTTTTTTTTTTTTTTTTTTTTTAAATCAAATTTTGAACTTTTTTTTCCCTTTGTAATCTATTCTATACACCAAAAATTAATATTTAAGTAGCATAAACATATTTCAAAGTTTTCTGGACATTGTAAAAAGTATCGAGATTATAACCATTGAATTTTCCCGATTGCGTTGAAATAATTTAAAAAATTTAAAATGAAAACAAATTTGAAATAATAGATAGGAATACGCAACACCATTATTATTTTTTTTCCTTTCTTTTTCTTTCTTTCTTTCTTTCTACTTTTGATTTCATTTCCTATAGACAATCATTTACCTAGATTATATTTCATCACATTCTTCTGCTTCCTTAATTTGATAGAAGCAATGCAAATCCTTTGAGGTTACTCCACGAATGAAATTTTCACGCCACACTGATCTATTGCCATCAAAGCTCATATTTCATTTTTCTGCTTCATGAAAAAATAAATGTACATTTTCTGTAGAGTGAAGATGAGTACGCAAATGCAGTATTCTATGGTTTCAAGAAGAAATTTTTCATGACGCCAAGTTTAAGAATTCTTCTTCTTCTTCTTCTTCTTTTTTTTTTTTTTTTACAGCTGGAACTTGTTTTGAATTATCCATTAAAATTTTTAATAAACAATAAGAAATAATTATAAGATAAAAAAACTTTTTATATACCATGTTTTAAATTTTCTGGTGAATCATAGAGCCCTTATAACTGTGCATAACATTTTTAAAGTGATAATGATGTCAATTTTTGTGAGCTGCATAATTTAACTTTTTATAATTTTTAATGTTCACGTTTAATTAAATATATTTATTTTTATGTCGGAAGAAAATGAACTAGTACATTTTTTGGCAGCAATTAAATTATAGCTAATATTTTAATGGCTATTTGAACGCTATTAGGATGTTATTATTTTCATATTTTAATTAATTATAAGAAAACTAATCAAAAATTCGAAAATCGGACTTCGAAGTATTGTGCGGTCACCGGGTTCTGAGCTACTGCGAAAGTTTCAAATGTCTAGCTTGTAGGGAAGTTGGTTAAAATTAGATTGCAAGATTTGTACCTGGCAAACAAACAAGCAAACAAGAATAGAAGTTAATAAAAATAATTATAAGATTTAAAAAAAAAAAAAAAAAAAAAAAAAAACTTTTTATATACCATGTTTTAAATTTTCTGATGAATCATAGAGCTCTTACCAATGTGCATAAAACGTTTAAAGCGATATGATGTCAATTTTTGTGACATGCATAATTTGACTTTTTATAATTTTGTAACGTTCATGTTTAATTAAATGTATTTATTTTAAGGTCGAAAGAAAATGAACTCGTAAATTTTTCTTGGCAACAATTAAATTACAGCTAATATTTTAATGGCTATATAACGCTATTAGGATGTTATTATTTTCATATTTTAATTATAAGAAAACTAATCAAAAATTCAAAAATCGGACTTCGAAGTATTGTGCTGTCACCGGGCTCTGAGCTACTGTGAAGTTTCAAATGCATGGCTAGTAGGGAAGTTAGTTAAAATTCGATTGCAAGATTTATACAGGACAAACAAACAAACAAGAATATAAGTTAATAAAAACATGGTAAAATAAAATCCTCCTTGTTTTGTGTTTGTATGATATCTGAAAATTTGTGGAAGTATTAAAAAAAATCATCGTGTTTATCTATTTTAAGTTTTATATTCTGATCTGTTGATCCGGATGGCAGATGTATGTACTTTATAGGATAATATGAAAAATCAGATTTTATTTGTACTTCTTTTTTCCCCAATTTAAATTAAAGTTTTATATTTTTTATGCCTTACATTCACTACATAATTTATTTTAAAATGGATGAACTATAATTTTAAAAAATGGCTGTCAGATGCACAGTTCATCTTGAAAATGTATAAAGGAAAAAAAATAGCATTTTTAATTTTCGAAATATGTTTAGTTTGAGATATTCACCACCTATTTTAAAGGTTGCTTTACAGTATAAAAAAAGTGAATGGAAATGCTACGCGCATTATTTAAATATAATATTTGGGGATAATAAGAAGTTTCAAAATTTGTTTATTGCTCTAAAAATATTATTGATTTATTATTATGGCTAATTTAATTTATTTTTAATCAAAATTAGTAATTTAAATTAGAATTTTAAATTGGTAAATTTAAATTAGAAAAAGATTAGTTCGAAAGCGAACCAATCTCAGAAAATAAAATAAAATTACTCATGTCTGCATGTTTACGTGTGCATATAAAAAGGAAAAGAGAAGGAGATACATAAAAATAAATGTAGCAATTAATATATGCGTAATTATCTAGAGAGATTTTGTTGCTATACAAAAAATCTTTCTACTAACAAATTTATCGCAGTTGGACCTTTTTTAACCTTTTAACGTTCATTAGCTTCGCACTAAAACCAAATTTTTAACATCTTTTTATGCAACAGTTTTTTAATATTTTTTTCTTTGTTTTAATGAATTATTAAACTTCTGTTTCTTTCCTGTTCGTTAGGTAGCAGCACTTGTCTGAAATCTAACAAAGGATGGTGCAGTGGAAGACACAAGCAGAAATCACTTTAAATTCCTTAGTAGATTGTGTGCACCTTACTAATTTGATGATGCAATCGTGCCTAGTTTTTTCCCCTGATTAAAGGTTGTGATATTTTAACGTAAGACAACTTTTGCGAGATTTTACAATTTACAGTGTTTACTTACGAAATTTTTTTTACCTATTAAATTAATTTGTATTTGAATTAAATCAGATTAATATATATGTTATTAAGGTTAAGGCTGATTGATTAGGTGAGGGTACTAGGCCTGGGTGGTGTCCCCTTCGTGGGAGTCTACTTTTAAAATATGGGTGACCTACGTTAAGAATTTTGAATTCAAATTGTAAGTAAAATGAGGGTTTATATATAAAAAAGGGCATTGCGAATATATTTAAATGATTGCCTTAATTTAATATAATTAAAATTGTTATTGAAACTTAATCTTACTTCTATTTAAAGAAGGGAGATAATTTTTAAAAATAATAATACATAATGCATAACAGTATATGTGTAAATCATTCATGTTTTCAAATAAATTTTAACACACATCTAAGATATATTTCAAAATTATAAAGTTCTAGTTCTTTAATGCATGATGTAACTACAAAAGTTCTTGTTTAATAAATTAGATACACAGTTCAATAAAGGTTTTTTGAAAGGTATTTAAAATAAAAGAACATTTGCTATTCCTTTTTTTTTTTTTTTTAGCTTGAATTATTTTATGTCTTTAGTAGTTAAATTTATAAGAAGAGCAGCATTTAGTCACTCAGTAGTGCTGCCATCTAATATGATATTTAAATACCAAATGTTTCATTATTCGATACTTTAGTAAACACATATCAAAATCACAACATTTTCTCTTGTAACTGAGATATTTTTTTCCTCTCATGAATAATTTGTGTTATTATTTTATAAGC
Source organism: Salticus scenicus (assembly GCA_963930645.1). Classification (NCBI taxonomy): domain Eukaryota; kingdom Metazoa; phylum Arthropoda; class Arachnida; order Araneae; family Salticidae; genus Salticus; species Salticus scenicus. The sequence goes on along the minus strand of OZ005652.1, from coordinate 125,974,868 downwards.
ATGAAGCATTCAATGTAGAAATTATATGGTAATTTTTTTAACATCATATGCAATTTTAATAATAATAATAATAATAATAAAAATCGTATTTATCGAGCAATAAAACTTTGTTGTTATTAGTAAGAACATGATTTATTATTAAATTTTTTTAAAAACTTAAATGATACTTGAAATATCATTTTTAAATGAAAATTATTATTATTAATATATATATATATATATATATATATATTTTAATAGGCTAACAATCTCTGTTTAATAATTTTTTTAAAAAATAAATAGGCAAAGTACATTTATAATAATAAAAAAGAGCAAAACGGAATCTTAAACCAAAGTGAAAAGCTAAAAGAAGAATATTTTAAATTTTTTATTAAATGATAAATTTAAATTAAAGGTACATTATCTAAATAGATTCTGATTATAGTAAGAATTTCCAGGTTTTGACAGTTTTATTAAAGATTGTTGTCTAAATGATTACAACAAACTAAAACAGTTAACACAAGTAATTATATATTTTTTAGAAGTATAATTTAAGAAATAATTAAGATTTTTCTCCTTTGGTTAAATTCTTTCTTTTATCTCGCTTTAAAATATTATTATTATTAAATACACTTAAATCATTTTTTGAAATTTAGTGCTGCCATCTATCGTAAACAGAAGATAAAATATATTATTTTACTAAAAATTATTTTGTTTAATATAGTATTGTTGCCACCTTGTAAAAACTTTTTTATTTAAATACTTACTAGTAATTTTGAAGAATGATGTTATATATATATATATATATATATATATAATAGTCGATTGAACAAACATGCAATTAAACAAACGTTACAATTTAAATTTTGATAGATACGAATAAAAAAAATCGCTACAAGCTGGCAACACTAATTAAAATATTTTTATTTGCAATGCTTTAAGTTGGTAATCCGCGTTTGTAATGATCGATAGATGGCGCTCTCTGAACACTGCAGTTGTTAGTAAATATAACAGCCACGTGTAATTATTATTCTTTCTCCGCCATTTCATCATGGAAAGTCGATTGCATAATATGAGGATATGCAGTGGTGTGATAATTTCACCTTAGCCCACCAGAGGGCGGGCATTTCATTACAATCGCGGATAGGTGAGAAGAGGTGTGGGTAAGAAGAGAGAGACAAAACATTGCATTTTTTGCAACTTTTATCAAAATTTAGAAAATTTTGTTTTAACCTAAATCTATTCATTTTACTTTACAAATTTTAAGACATATTTTCTTACCTTAAAAAAATCTGACCCCATTTCGAATAATAAAAGTTATTATTATTATTAACCGTGAATTCCTGTGAGTTTTTATGATTTGTTCATGTAAAATCCTATATATCTTACGTAGAAGATAATTAAATATTAGGAAATATTGTAAATCTTTGTTATTGTTGATTACTAGAGTTAAATAAACTACATGATCAAATGCTTTTAATTTCACGAGCGGTACATTGGGGATAGCTGGCCATAGGGGTACGCTGGCTCAGTAGCAATTTCTTAAAAACTTTCCATCGGATGACATTATCATTCTTAGTCAAGCATGCATTTTCTGGTCTTCTTTCTTCCACATCAAAGTTAGTGATAAGTTGGCGAATCTTGATGAGCGGTCGAGCGGTTCTGGGCTCACAGCTGGTAGACGTGAGGAGCCGGGCTCCATCCCCGGTCGCGATCGTTGGCCTAGTCGTTCGGAGTTTTCCGTGGTGATCTCCGAAATTTCGTAAATACAGGCTAGGACCCCTTAGAAAGACCCCTACGAAGGGCACTGCCCCTCAGGCCTAGGACCCTAGTGCAGTAAATCGGCCTTAATTCTCACAACACAACACAACCCACACCAACATGATTGAAAAAGGAGCGCCTGTTAAAGATTATTAGCGTCCATTAATAGAGAGAATTTTCGAAATTCTGATAAAGCAAGTTAATTTACTCGCTTACAAAGAATCCCTTTTCATTTATTTGTAAATTACATTTTAGATTTTGATAATTAATCTTGAGAAAGATAATTGTTCGTACTTATTGGAGGATGTGTTTGTTTATTGAAATGCTTTCAAAATAATTCCTTGCAATCTACTCCCTTTTGATAGCTATTATAATTGGTACAGTTTATTCGAATTCCTGGCTACTGGAGCAAGCCTTTTTGAAAAGTGAAGTTATAATGTTGTTCGCACCTATCGTACTTAAAATAAATTGTACTCCTGTTGTTCAAAATGAGGATGTTGAAAACTCATGGCACCACATTTTAATTCTTTCCACTTCACTATAGCCTTAAACTCTAATCTTTAGATCGAAGAAGGTATGTCGTTTTAAAAGATACATTAATTCAGTCTGTGATTATTGGATAACGATGAATAAACTTACAATTTTATTATGGTGTAATACATCAGTCATAAAACCTGCTCTTTCATTTGCAACAACAGAATTTAACATAACGTCTGGGTTTAGAGAGACAGACATTTTCCCTCTAAATAAAGCTACTTTTTCAGACGCCGATTTATGTATCGTATATTACAAACCTACCTTATCCACATTCCATATTTATATACGAGCTAGGACCCCTTAGAAAGACCTTCATAAAAGGTATTCGTTAACAGGCCTAGGACCTTACAGCAGTTAATCGGTCTTATTCTCAAAACACTAAACACCAGATTTCACATCGTAACACACTGCAGCTACTGCTCCGCGTTTGCTTCCAACTTCAACGTGTCTTTTTCCAGGGATATCTGGGATCAACCAGTCCTCAAATAACAGCTTTGAGAGAAATTATTTTCCTTCTCCAGATGATGTGAGAGCTTTTTTGTAATGGCAGAACCCAGGGAAAAATTGCAGCGAAAGAGAAAACGGAATTTTATAGTATTGAATTGACTGACACATTAACGACAAGCATTACAGGAAGATGAAATAGAAAAAATCTCTACTACTAGTACTACTACTACTAGAAAAGAAAAAGGGTTGACTTAAGCGACTTAGTGCCAGTTTGAGCTTCTAAAGTAATTCTCATAGTTCATATTTTCATGTTTTATTATTGGGACTTCTTCCTGAATATACACTGATACTGATAAAGTAAAAATAATTTAAAAATAATGAGTTGTAATTAAAAAAAAAAAAAAAAAAAAAAAAAAAGAATAAAAGCTAGCCAATTAGCCCCGGTCTACCCTATACATTATTCACAAAATTATTAGCATTAACTAAAAGATTAAAATTACATCGCTTATTATAAAAATAAAGCACTGTATAAAGTTCATTTTCAACTGATAGAGAAAGGCAAATATATATGAGAGATTACTTTAAAAAAAAAAAAAGTATATATTCATTTGTGTGTAGAATTGCATAGAATCTTCTTTAAAAAAGGCAAAGAAACGTGGCGAAAATTGTTTTTGGGAACAGTTTTGAAAAACACCCAAAATTTCCAAAACACTCAACATGTTCAAAGAATGGAATTCAAAAACCAGAATTCGAGAAAGACTTCAGTTTTGAATGAGATATCTTTATAACACTATGCAATGAAAATGCGATAAGATTACGTGGAAATGGAGGAAGAGTGAATCTGACCATTCACGGCTCAAACTAGGGATATTTGGGGAATTTAGACGACGAAGAATCAATTTCAAAATTTAATGCAATTAAGAAAGAAGAAGAAAAAAAAAAGTGCTAATTTCATTCAGTGATTCCGCGACTATTATACAAATTTGGTTTCTTTATTTACTTCTGCAATATAGTGTTTACAAAAGGTTTCAATTTTGAATCTCAATTTTTGTGGATTATGCATATTTTCATATTGCAGACAGCTGATATTTGTTGTTTGATATCGGGGTTGTTGATAAAAGAATAAAAGAAAAATGCGTTTCTCTATTTTTATTTTCATATTATTTTCTTCCATTAAGTTGCTTGCTTTTTACCACTCCCTCCCCCCCCCCCCCATTATTTTTTACTTTTTATCTGAAGTTTGTTTTATATTTCCTTCCTTCTACTAATAAATCTATGATCAAGCTGAGAAATATAGTACAACATCTGAAACAAGATTTACATAAAGGTAATATGATCTTACATTCATATTCACAATGAAATAAATTGTGATTTTAGTGATTCATTTTATAGACGGTCAATTCATCAAATAAAATTGTTGTAAAAGTTTCAATCGATTTTTTTTTTTTTTTTCATTTGATGATTTTTATCCTTTACCACCACAATGACGAACTGAAAATAGTTAAAGCTAAGAGCATAAGGAAATGGATCCTATAGGATGTCATGCAAATTATTGCGCCATAATTCTAGAGACTAGAAATATCTCTCTTCTGCACAAATAAATATTTCAATAGAAAAGGTTACATATTTAAACTAGTTAGGGAAATAGTTTATAAGACACCCATATTATAAAACCAGAAAATATTGAGGTAAATTTATATAGAATTTTTCATGGTGGTTGCAAGATCTGTGGAAATTATACAAATAGTTTACAACTAATAATTTGTTACAATAGGTATGACACTTATTAAAAAAGAAAAGAAAAGAACATCTAGATTAAAAGTTATCTTAAAAGTTCATTTTCATCTAAAATACAAATACTGTAAAGGCTTTTTTTTTATTTCTAAGAATTAATTTTAAGTTATGAACAAGTCTAAGAATTTTCCTTGAAAATATACTTGAATCATTTGCAGCAAAAACTCGTAGTTTTCTAAAAAAAAAAAAAAAAAAAAAAAAAAAAAAAAGAAAAAACCACTTCTTTAAAACCACGTCTGTTTATATCTCAGAGAGTTTCCATAATTCCCTTTTACAAAATACTGTTATTTTTATTTGTTCACTTATTTATTTATTGAGGACCATACATTTTTAGAACTTTGATTTGTACAGTTATTTGTCTTCAGGCAATAAAAAAGATTGAAAGCGTTAGATAATATTTATATTTAGAAATAAACACTATTAATTAATTTTAAGAATCTTTTTGAAAAAAAATAAACAGTTTTTCATATATCATATCGGAAAAGAAATGTGCAATATCGGGGAAGACGACATAACTTTAAGTAAACGGATTTTTTTTTTTTTTCTTGGGGGGGGGGGGGGGGCTAAAATGAAAAAAAAAAAAAGTTTGGAGATATTTTTAAATTTATAAAAATAAAAAAGCCCTCTGTCAACATTAGCTAGAAAGATTAAAAGAGGATAATAAAGTTTATTCTATTTGCACAACTTGTGGTTGTGAAGTTTCAGTAAGGTTAGCAACGGCCAGAAATTACCAATTCCTGTTCACCAAAGAATCAGAACTGGGCTATTATTCTTAAAATAATTTCCTTTCAAAATCTATCGTTTTCTCTGATAAAGTTTTTTCCCCCTCCCAAATGAATAAGTTTTTAATTTATTAAAAATTCCTATTTTTTACTTTTGATAGATACTGTTTCATATGTATATATATATATATATATATATATATATTTCTTTTTGGATCAAAAAAATTTATGGTTAGGGATTTAAACAATATTTATCATCAGACAGAAACTAAATTTGAAATTATTAATCAAAAATTAGAGCTTTAAACCGTATCTAACACAATCCCAAATCGAGAATTTCAATGTGCAAAAAAATGGTTGTAGAGTGACCTCCTAAACCATAATCCAATAATTTAGATCATTTTGAAAATTTTGGACGTTTTCTAAAAAAGAAAAAAAAAAGATTTCTAAAATTCAGTAGAATCTCGATAGTCCGTGTTATAAGGGACTGGGCCTAACTCGTACAATCGAAAATTTGAACTATTGAATATAGAAAGAAAATTTTAAATAAAACAGAATTTGCCATTAATAATATTTGTGCTTTATTGTGAAGTGAATTAAAAACATTTCAACAAAGTCGAATCATGTTCTTACACTGACTAAGACAAGGATTCGACAAAGATTTATTTAATAAAACTGTATGAAGTGTACTTTTTTTACATAGGAATTTTTGCTAGTATTCGGACACTTTTGTTACCGACTGTATATACAGGGTTATTATAATTAAAGTTCCGATTTCAAAACGCCATAATTTTAAAACCACCCATCAGACCGATTTTATATATTAACAGAGCAATCGTGAGGCAATGAAATTTTGTTAGTAAAAAAAAAAAAAAAGTTCCAAAATGTGCCGTTAATTATCCGTAAAGTATTTGTTTCATGAAGCTCCTCTTTTTCTCCTTACACTATGACTGTTACCGCTGTAAACAAGTATTCTTGTCTTTTAGCTAAAAATATTGTAGTAAACCCTTGAAGTCTATTGTTTTCTGCTATTCCATTGTGTTGCTAACAACATTCCTGTGTTTAATAAGTCCATTTAGGCGTTTCCCCTGACATTACACTGACAGCGCCATGTATAGGAACATATTGGAACTATTTTTTTCTTCCTCCAAACAAAATTTCATTACCTCACTATTGCTCTGGTAAAATATGAAATCGCTCTGATGGGTAGTTTTAAAATTCAGGCGTTTTGAAATGTGTAACTTTAATTATAATCACACTGTATATTAAAATTTGTTTATTTCTTTCAAATGTACTTTTTTCGTACAATACAATGTACGTTTTTCGTACATTGTCGCTCCAGCGTCCAAATAACAGAATATCAGTTGTCGTTCTGTGTAATGTATTGAAGTCTCTAGTACAGCTATCATACAATTTCAATAAACTAAGTATAATTTTGTTCATTTCTAAAGGATTAAGACAGGTTTATTTATTTATTTATTTATTTTTTTTTTTTACAAACTCCGATTTATTGAAAACTCATTTTATTGAGATTAGAATAATTGAAAATATACTGTAAAACAAAAAATGATGAATAAAATTTTGTAAGAATAAATATCTCGAGTTATGATTTTTTAACGGTGTTTGCTAACAAAGTTTATACTCTTGATCATTTAACACCAGTGGTAATTGAATTCGAAACAAACAAATTCAATTACCTATTCACCACCAACGAATTCAATTACATGAATATCACGCATTAACTGAAGTAATTTAACACGTGAATTTCGGTAAATCCTTAAATACCCTACACACCTTTCTACAGTACTGCTCATATTCCACACCAATCATGGTGAAGAACCAACTTAAGGTGAATTACTTCATAACTCTTATGAATACAGTTCAAAATATTCATTTGCTTTTCACCATACGTAATCAAGTCAAATGCCAACTGGCGTATATAAGTTGATGTAAGTTACCACAATAAAATTTTTGGTGCCACATTTTAAAGCAAGTATTTATATTCATATAAAAATTTAAATATTATCGTTTATGTTTGTCTCAGATTCCTGATCTGAACACTAATAATTTTACAGAAGAAAGCTTGTCTCTGATGTTTACATAAAATACCAACAAAACATCAAATTCCTTTTGAAATTTTTTTTTAAAACCTTATTTCGCATCAAACAATCGAATTTCTAATTATAAAAATATTTAGCTATTTATTTATCTTTTATACTCGCTTGACTAGCGGTCAAAAATTCTGAGGATTGCATCTGTTTGAATTAACTTATTAAAATTTTTCTAATATAAATAAATTCAGCTTCGAAACCACAGTTTAGCGTGATTAAATTATTGTATTAGTATGTGCTAGATGAAAAAAGGAAATTTCATAAATATTCCAAAAATATTTAGAATACGATAAAAAAATATGTATTTTCAAATGTACCAGAAGTATACATTTTTACTGAGATTAAATATGAAAAAAGTACAAAAGTGATAAATAATATCATAGGAACAAAAATATGCAACGTTATTACAAATGATATAACATATATGTTGAAAGAAAATTACTTTATCTGATTTCACAACCATGGACTGATATAAAAACTTATTATTTCCAAACATTGTATATCATTTCACTTTTTGTCTCCTGCCGTATGCCATTCTCTGATAAAAAAGAAATTATCGTTGCGAAATGTTCTTCTTTATAACATAGAATTTAATATACCTGGTAAAACTCGTTCTCTTAAATAAATAATCTGGTGTGTCACTCACACGACTTTCTCTTACCCTGAAATTTAATACTATAAATACAGGTTGGAGATTAAGAGGTAAGATAACGATGTTATGTAAACCTATGTTAAACAATTCAAATTAGGCTTCGGAAGAGTTTTATATGATAATTAATTCTGTGTGAAGGGGGCTACCGCCCCCCTCTACCCCCCGTTTCATTAATGCACCTAGATTTATATAAAATTTAATTCGGTTATTAAAAAATAATTCTGTTTTTAAAAAATAATTTATTAAAATTATTATTAAAAAAAATATCTTTTATGATAATGCAGACGATTTCCATATTAGAGAAGCAGTATAACACTAAATATCCAAAAAAAGTCCATTTTATTCTCAATATTAAAAAAAAAAAAAAAAAAAAAAAAAAAAAAAAAAAAAGATTTTTTTATGTTTTTTTTTTTCGTTAAAAGTAAAAAAAAAAAAAAAATCAATAACTTTGTTTTAAATTATAGCAGATCAATGGTTCAACCATTCGTTTTAAAGGTATTGACGAGCTCTTTTGAAAGATACCCATCATGAAAATTTACATCCCTCGAGGGGGTACTTCCCCCACCAGGGGGGGGGGAGGCAAGGCTCCTACATACACAATTTTTTTTCCCAGTTGACTATCTCTATTACAAAATATATATATTCGTTTCATTTGGTTTAGTGCAGTCTAGTTAAACTCTACTTACCTGCAATTTCACCCATAGACGTAATGTATTAGAATTCTCTTGATTGTCTCTGTACACGAACCATTTCCTTGATCGTAACGAAAAGCTTACTGTAGCATCTATATATGATACACATTTAGAATACCAAGTTTGGAATGTCTGCTACTATTTGTTCTTGAGATATGCTGGTAACAGACAGACACACACACAGACACACAGACATACACACAGACCATTTGCTAAAAACATGATTTTCGTATTCAGGGGACCTCAAAACGTGTAAATATAACAAAATCTCGCGTTTGAAAATTTGACCCAAAAACAATACTTTCTTTACCTTATGGGTAAGAGAAAGTAAAAATAGAAAACTAAATTATTTTTCGAGGACATTTCTTGATGTTTACACGAGTTTTCAAGGGAAAAAAAAAAAGTTTATTTCTGATGTTCGCTTACATTTTTAATAACACGTAAAATTTTATTTAAAACATTCATTTGCTTGGTTGGTTGGTTGGTTTCTTGGTTTGATGAGTACTGAGATTTTTTGCTTGCCTCGAAGGCCGCTTATATCTCGAAATATCCACACCACAAGGGTTTACAAGTTTTTATTTAATACACAGTAACAAGTACACAATATTTTGAAGACATAAGACAACACAAACATCCATGCCCGCACCAGGATTCGAACCTGGGACCAATAGATTCGGAAAGCAGCGCCTACCGACCGAACCACCTGGCCGGCTCATTTGCAATTTTTTTCTATGTCAATCAACGGGATTGTCTGTGATATCCATAATTATCTCTTTATTTTTCTTTTATATCCACAAAACTAACGGTTAAAAACACTTTTCCATAGAATTCGGAAATTGCATCAATTTACACTGAACTGTTGCCATTTCCCAAATACAAATAAATTCAATTTTGGAGCCATAGCATAATGTAATAAAATTATTATATAAACATTTACTTATTCAAAAAAGTATCATTAATAACTATCCAAGAAGTATTTAAAGATTCTAATAATAATACGAACAACGAAAATGTACTTTCCAATCCAACTGAAACGTACAGTTCTACTTTTAATAAATATGTAAAAGGTACAAAAGTAGTAAAGAATATTCTAGGAGCAAAAATGCTGAATATCATTACAAATGATATATTTTGAAAGAAAATTAATTTATCTGATCTCATATCCATGTCTGATATAAAAACTTATCTTTTCGGATATCCGTATTTCATTTCACTGCCTTCCTTTTGCTTTCTTCCATATGCCGTTCGCTGATAAAGGAGAATTCATTGTTGCAAAATGTTCTTTTCAATAACATACAATCTAACATACTGAGCAAAACTTGTTCGCTTAAAAAATAAAAGAAACTGGATTTTGGGATTCAAACGGAATTCTATAGAATAAAACAAAACATTTTCTTTTCTTTGAAAAAGGAAAAAGGCCTTTTCATCATGCAAAGTCATGCAAAGAAATGAAAATACATTGTTCAGTAGAAAGAAATTTTCTTGAATCTCAGAAGACAGTTTGAAATCGAAAAGCGTGAAATTTTACCCGATATTTTTAGAATGCAGATTGTGTGTAGGAATGTATTTTGAAAATTTCTATTTTCCTGCAGTTATTGAAAACTGTATTTTTCTTAACTAGTGGTTATGCATTTTCAAAATTAATATCTGAGTTGTATGTTTTAAAATATAATTTTCTGTTTTCATATTATTAAAGTAATAAACAATTCTAATCACTGTAGTACGAATCCTATTGATTTTAGTGAATTTAGTACTTTTAGTTTTTTTTCTTTTTTTATAGGGACACAAAAAATTATCTATCATTATGGCCTATGGGTTGAAATTATATGAAGAGCGACAGAGTTGAAATAACTTATTCGGTTGAGCTGAAAAATTTTATATGTGTTATAGGTCACTATTGCGCGAACTGTGTAGCTTTTGATGAATCTAGCACTTACAGTTTTTTTACAGGACACAACAAAACATTCTTTATCTTTATGGCCTATGCGCTAAAATTATTTGAAGTGCTATAGCGTCTAAATGCCTCATTCGATTGAGCTTAAAATTTATATACGTGATCACCGTCTGATTTTGGCGAATCTAACATTTACAGATTTTTACAGGGGCACAATAAAAAATTCTTTATCATTATGGCCTTTGGGTTGAAATTAAATAAAGTACATTAGTGTTTAAATGCATTATCCGATTGAGCTGAGTATTTTTATACATGTTATAGGACACTATCGTAGGAAATGTATGGAGAATGATAAATCTAGCATTCGTAGATTTTTACAGGGATACAACAAAACATTCATTGTCGTCATGAACTATGGGCTCAAATTATGTGAAGTGTAATAGCGTTAAACGCCTTTTTCGAATAAACTGATTGATTTCGGACTTCTCTTACTTTAATTTGTTGTCTAAACGTTAGTGACGACCTGTATGTAAATATTCAGAAAGGTTTTGGTTTCTTTGTGTCTGTCTATCTTTATGCATGTGTGTACCTCGAAAGTGGCAGAAAAAATTACCGGATTGACTTACAGATTGGTACAAATATTCATGAGGTACATGGAAATAGCTGTATTATTTGGGGTGTGCATTCTGCTTGTAGTGCACGTACAGGTACACACAAAAGTTTTTATTATCATTACGGATTATTGACAGAATTTGTATGTACGACGATACAGGCTGCAAAAAATTACCCCGTTTGATTTTCAAGTTCATGCACCTGTTCGGACACTATAGAAATATAGCTCTATAGTTTTTATGTTTATGTTGTTTTTTGCTCATATACAGGGACTCACCAAAGTAGTATTTTTTTCTTTATCATTACGGCTCATGGACAGAATTTCTTTTAAACGTATTTTAACTGGGCTACACTGCATTAAAATTATGAAATAAAAATACATAATTGATACGCGTGAATGCGTGTTTCTATAGAAAAACGAGTGCTTCGACAAAATAATTAATGTACAGAACCTCAAAAATTTTTTCCGACAATGTTACATAATCATGTAAACTATGTTAAATTTTGAATAATTATTCTTGAGTTATATATATATTAAGTTGTACCTTTTTTACTGACGAATATAATACATATGGCTGGTTCACAGGGACACAAAAGAGAATTTCATAATATTAGAGTCTAGGGACATATTTAAATTTAAGTGCATTTTAAAGTGTTTATGCTGCATTTAACATAATGTAATTGACACAGATTATTAAGAGGCTTAAAAGCATGATTTAAATGTAAAAAGTATGAATATAGATTAACTAATTTATTTACAGGACCACACAAAAGGAATTTCGACGACATTCTGTAATCATGCAAATGATGTCAAGTATTTGTTAAAATATTAATAAGTATAAAGGAAATAGTTGTATTGTTTTTTATTAGTGTATGTAACGTTTATAAAACGTGTATTAGTAAGAAAGAAGTTTGTACCAATATGGTTTATAGACAGTATTTTTTATAAGTGCAATTTAACTTGGTTTCACTTCATTACACATATTGAAATAAACATATATTATTAGAATATTTAAAACCATGGTTTTTGTAGAAAATGGTAGACATACAATTCGTAATTAGCTTACAGGGTTATGCTAAAAATGCCTATAATTTATAAAATCAAATATTATGAAATTTGGTACAAGTATTTTGAGATTCAAGGAATTAATACAAGAATGTGAGTTACAATGAAAATACATATACAAAAATACAAATATATATAGATAGTAAAACAGGTGGTTGAGGGGGACGGTAGCTCCCTCGGAAACTATTTGCTTATGTAGCGAGTTAATTATATATATATATGTGTGTGTGTGTGTGCGTGTGTTATACATATATATAGTAATTATTTTAAATAATGGTATAAATAAGAAGTATATGGGAACATGTCCGTTCCCTTCGTGGATTTACCAAAATCTCTTTCTTTTGGCGCGCTACAATGTGCTAATATCAGACTAGCTGTTGCCATCCCGATAAAACAGAGGGAGTTATATAATAAAAAAGTGCATGTAGGATTATTAAATTTTGAAGGACCTACGCCACCTGTTAGGCGATTAGGATTGAAATTTGGTAGGCAGTAATTTATGTCAAGGCGCAACTACATATAAATTCATGAGAAATTCCGTGCATTAGACCTAGAGCCGCCACAAAATGTTTTTACTCACACACAAACACAGACAGACATTTTCAAATGATTGTCAAATCGTGTTCAATACCTCTGAAAACGTATAAATCCGTCGATGAAAAAGTGGAGCGTTTTTATGAATCCAATACTTTCATCTATTAAATGTAGGAAAAAGTAAGAAGCTTAACAATTAGTTTTTATTTTTGAATAGACTTATCATTCAGTTTATAAAAATCTAAGTTAATAATAACAAACATTTAAGAAAATTAATTTTTTATGCAACCATATTGCATTCTATGTATAATGCTTTCATACTTCTATTTGCTTTATATTTTATCCACATCTGTTTTGTAAACAGCAATAAGTTGTCTTATTTTACATTCAAAACTTTTAAAACTTCATTATTAATAATTTTATTCTAAATGTACTTTTCTAAAAAAATTTTATAAGATGTTGAAGAAGAGAAAAAAATACTTTTTCAACGTGATCGATTAGATTAGTTTCGTACGAAATGCACATGATTAAATCTTACAGTAAAAAGTAAATAAATAACATAAAAAATAAACTATGTTAAAATGTATATATATATATATATATATATATAATAATGTGAAAACATGCCAAAAATGTCACATCGATTCATTTTTCTTCGACTAAATACATCGGCAACTTGTCAAAATGTCTTCTTAAGTTTTCATATAAAAAAATGATCAGCATCATCTATCAAAATGTAACATTGTAAATATTTCTTCATTCGAACATAATTCTCCACGTTTACCACTACGAGGTTCTCTGCATCCTAATATTAAAAAAAAAAAAAAAAAAAAAAAAAAAAACTCTTTTTTGAGCTACATTGACATTTAGTTCCGCAGTGTTATAGGGTACAGTTACCCTTCTGTCCATAAATCATTGTCAAATCCATTCGTGTTTGTTCCGTGAGAATATTTGGATAACAGATGTTGGTAAAAGTTTTTTTTTTTTTTTATTTTTTAAATTCAGGTTGAAATTAGTTATTGTCACTATTAAGGAATTGATGATACACATAATTATATATAATTCTGTGAAATATTTAGTAAAAATAATCAATAGATCTAACTTTATTTAATACATCCGTGTTAGGTACATTAAATAAAATATAATAAATGTGATGTATTGTAGCTGGATTTAATTATAATATCCAATTTGATGATGATTATAACTTTAAGTAGAGCATTTTGACAAGATCGTCACTGAATTTATTTTTCCAGAATTTGTAATGTTTACGAATCTTTGAACATATTCATGATAACGCAAGTACATAAATTAATGTGTGGTAGTGAATGTAAATTTCAAATCTCTCCCTTCCTACTTTAAATTTATGTTATGGTTTGAATCAAATTTTATACTCGATGTTTTATCACTATTAAATTGTTTTGTAGAAGGTTTTTATCTATTGTGGTTTTTAATGTAAAATTAACTTAGTTGAATTAATAATTTAAGTCATGATATGATGCTTGAAGGACAGGAAAATGCATGCAGAGTTAAAAGGCTATTGAATATGCTTTTTAAATTTACGTAATTGAAACCTTTATAATGATATATGCTAACTAATATATATTTTATGTTCTCAAACAAATTTGGACCAACGTATATTTATCAAAACAAAATTTTTTCAGCGTTTTCTATTACAAGTGTCCTTTTATTTCCAAGCACTTTGATATTTTCAGCTAAATAGTAACCAGTGATAAATTATTGCCTGACGCAATTAATGAAAATTAGTGGATAATCTATTCTTTACACGGGAAACTTTCACTGTTATTCCAGTTTGGATGGAATGCAGCCTATATATAGAAAAGGATGATTTGTTGAATAATATTATGCAGCATTACATAAAAATGCGTACAACGATACAAAAAAAAAATTTCTATTTATTGATAATCTTTTCCATCAAGTTTTATTATTGATGTGCCAAATGCGACATTCTCAAATGCCATACATTGTTCAAGTTGATAAAATGAACAGTAATAGTTAAAAAAAGTTATGATTTTATTATTAACTAATAAATATATAAAACTAAAGTAAGTTTATGAGTGAATAATTACTAGTACATTGCATTCAAAATTCCTTCACAGAGAATAAATTCTGTAACTGACATCTAGAATCTAAACTGTGGCTCTAGAAAAAATAGTTTTATAAATTCAAGTCCCCTTTGAAAGCGAGTTCTAGAAACCTTTATTAGAATTCTAGAGCGTTTGTCTATATTCTCGAGGGCAAAGTTATTTAAAAATCTCTGCAAATAAATGCGAATACAAGAGGCGGGTTTCAGCAACTATAATCATGGTTTATTACTGAATTCTAGAAAATCAAGCTAGAATTTCTCGCAATACCAAAGATTCAGAATATTCAAAATATTGTTTCACCACCAAGAAATGTGAAGACTAGAAATTCTCGATCATTTCGTCTATTCAGTTTATTGGCGTGCCTTATGCGCATAGCTCGAAAATCTATATTTAGCTAATTATTAATCTATTATTAATAAAAATAAAAATGATAATTATTATTAATTATTAATCTACATATAAAACCAGAATTTGAATAAAACTTCAGTTTTGAATGAGATATCTTTATAACACTATGCAATGAAAATCCCATGAGATAGCGTGGGAAGGGAAAAAGAGTGAATCTGACCATTTACGTCACAAACTATGGGTATTCGGGTGAATTTAGACGACCAAGAATCAACTTAAATATTTAATGCAATTAAGAAAGAAGAAAAAAAAAAATATTAATTTCATTCAGTGATTTTTGCGGCTATTATAAAAAATGGATTTCTTTATTTGCTTCTGCAATATAGTGTTTACAAAATTTTTCAATTTTGAACCACAATTTTTATGGATTATGCATTTTTTCACAAAGCAGATATCTGATATTTGTTGTTTGATATTGGGTGTTGGTAAAGGAATAAAATAAAAATGTGCTTTTCCATTTTTATATTATCTTCTTCCATTAAATTGCTTGATTTTTACGACACCCCCCATTATTTTTTACTGTTTATTTGAAGTTTGTTTTATGTTTTCTTCCTTCCAATATAAATGTATGATCAAGCTGAGAAATATAGTACAACATCTGAAACAAGATTTACATAAAGGTAATATGATCTTACATTCATATTCACAATTAAATAAATTGTGATTTTAGTGATTCGTTTTATAGGCGGTCAATTTATCAAAAAAAAAAAAAAAAAATGTTGTAAAAATTTCAATCGATTTTTTTCCCCGATGATTTTTATCTTTTATCACCAAACTGATAGAACTGAAGATAGTAAGAGCTAAGAGCATAAAGAAATGGATCTTATAGGATGTCATGCAAATTATTGCGCCATAATTCTAAAGATTAGATGTGATAATATCTCTCTTCTGCACAAATAAATGTTTCAGTAGAAAAGGGTACGTATTTAAACTCGTTAGGGAAATAGTTTATAAGACACCCGTATTATAAAACCAGAAAACTTTGAGGTAAATTTATATAGAATCTTTCACGCTGGTTCTAAGATCTGTTGAAATTATACAAACAGTTTTACAACAAATAATTATTTATTACAATAGGTATGATACTTACTTAAAAAAAAAAAAAAAAAAAAAAAAAAAGAACATCTAGATTAAAAGTTATTTTTAAATTTCATTTTCATCTAAAATACAAATACTGTAATTGCTTTTCTTTTATTTCTAAGAATTAATTTTAAGTTATGAACAAGTCTAAAAATTATCTTAAAAATAGTTGAATAATTTCAGATAAAACTTGTAGTTTTCTGAAAAAAAAAAAACTGCTTTAAAACGACGTTTGTTTATTACAGAAAGTTTTCATAATTCTCTTTTAAAAAATACTGTTATTTTTACTTGTTTACTTATTTATTTTTTGAAGATCATAAATTTTTAGAACTGTGACTTGGACAGTCATTTGTCTTCGGACAGTAAAAAAAATTTGAAAGCGTTAGGTAATATTTAGATTTAGATATAAAGTATTAATTAATTTTAAGCATCGTTTAGAAAGACTGGTCATGAAAAATAAACAGTTTTTCACATATCTTTTCGGAAGAGAAATGTGCAATATCGGATAAGGCGACATTAGCTTTAAATAAACGGATAGGGCTAAAATGAAAAAAAAAAAAAAAAAAAAAAACAAGCTTGGAGATACTTTTAAATTTATAAAAATAAAAAAGTCCTCTGTCAACATTAGCCAGAAAAATTAAAAGAGGATAAAGGCTTATTCTATTTGCACAATATTTTGTTGTGAAGTTGCAGTAAGGTTAGAAACGGCCAGAAATTACCACATCCTGTTCATTAAAGAATCAGAACAGGGCTATAATTCTTAAAATATTTTCCTTTCAAAATCCATCGTTTTCTCTGATAAAGTTTTTCCACTTCCAAATGAATAGGTTTTTAATTTATTAAAAATTTCAATTTTTTACTTTTGATAGATTCTGTTTGATATATTTTTTTTTTTCTTTTTGGACAAAAAAATTTAGGACAAGGGATTTAAACAATATTTATAACCTGACAGAAACTAAATTTGTAATTATTAACCAAAAATTAGAACTTTAAACCGTATCTAACATAATCTCAAACCGAGAATTTCAATGTGGAAAAAAAAAATAATGGTCGTAGAATGACATCCCAAACCCTATTCCCTATTCCAATAATTTAGATAATTTCGAAAATTTTGAATGTTTTCTAAAAAAAAAAAAAAAAAAGTTTTCTGGAATACAGTAGAATCTCGATAGTCCGTATTGGAAGGGACTGGGCCTAACTCGTACAATCGAAAATTTGAACTATTGAATGTAGAAAGAAAATTTTAAATAAAACAAAATTTACCATCAATAATATTTGTGCTATACTGTGAACTGAATTTAAAAGGTTTCGACAAAGTGGAAATTTAAATTATACAAAAAGATTACATTCAAAACAGCATATAAATGAATAATTAAAAAAAAAAAAAATATATATATATATATAGATATATTTGTAAAAGTTTAAGTGCTAATATATATATATATATATACATATATATATATATATATATATATATATATATATATATATATATATATATATATATATAGAGGGCGATTATAATTAATGTTACGATTTCAAAACGCTATAATTTTAAAAGTACCATTCAGAGCAATTTGATATTTTACCAGAGCAATCGTAAGGCAATAAAATTTTGTTTGGCAAAAAATAAAAAGGTTCCAAAATGTGCCCTTTAATTATCCGTAAAGTACATTACATAAAGCTCCTTTTTGTATCGTTTCATTATAACTGTTTCCGCTGTAAACATGTATTCTTGTCTTTTTGTTAAAAATATTGTACTAAACTCTTGAAGTTTATTGTTTCCTGCTATTCCATTGTGTTGCTAACAACATTCCTGTGTTTAATGAGTCCATTTAGGCGTTTCCCTTGACGTTACCCTGGCAGCGCCATTTATAGGAACATGTTGGAACTACTTTCTTCTTCCCCCAAACTAAATTTCATTGCATCACGATTGCTCTAGTAAAATATCAAATCGCTCTGATGGGTAATTTTAAAATTATAGCGTTTTGAAATCGGAGCTTTAATTATAATCACCCTGTATATTGAAATTTGTTTATTTCTTTTAAATGCACTTTTTTCATACATCGTCTCTTCAGCGTCCAAATAAAAAATATCAGTTGTCCTTAGTGAAATGTATTGACGTCTCTAGTGCAGCTATCATACAATTTCAATAAACAAAATATAATTTTGTTCATTTCTAAAGGATTAAGACAGGTTTATTTATTTGTTTATTTATTTTTTACAAATATTCGATTTATTGAAAACTCAATTTATTGAGACTTGAATAATTGAAAATGTACTGTAAAAAAAAAAAAAAAAAAAAAAAAAAATGATGAATAAAATTTTGTAAGCAAAAATATCTCGCGTTATGGTTTTTTAACGGTGTTTACTAGCAAAGTTTATACTCTTGATCAGTTAACACCGCTGGTAATTGGATTCGACATAAAAAAATTCAATTACCGGAATTCACTACCAACGAATTCAATTACATGAATATCACGCATTAACTGAAGCAGTTTAACACGTGAATTTCGGTAAATCCTTAAATACACTACACACCTTTCTACACATTGTGGTCAGTACTGCTCATATTCCATACCAATCGTGATGAAAAACCAACTTAAATAGAATTACTTCATAAGCTCTTATCAATACCCCTAACAGCACACCTTTTCGTCAGGATAGCATAAGGATATCCTGAGGAGAAAAAGACATCCGAGGGACATCCACATGATGTACCTGGGATAAGTGTGCTGTTAGGGACAGTTCAAAATATTTATTTGCTTTTCATCATACGTAATCATGTTGTGAGGTAAAGCAATGTTAGCGTAATGCTACAAATGAAGTTCGCACTTTACGAATAACACGTGAATGTGTAGAGTTTAGGATTCGGTTGATGAATGGAGTTAGTTCTTATGATAAATGAAACTGTAATTTGCGATATGGTAATATTTTGAAAAGTGATTTATATAAAAGGAGAAGAAAGATTGTTTTTGGAGGCTTAGCGAGCTGTTTAGAGTTAGAGGAGAGGCTGCTAAGGGAGCGGCTTAGAGGGGAGTAGAAAGGAGGTAGCTACTTAAGAAGTAGAAAGGAGAGTTAGCTGCTTAGAGTAGGATAGTAGAAGATAGTTAGTCGAGTAGTATAGTGGCTTAGGGAATCCTCCCACTAACGAGAGATTAATATAGTCGTGAGAGGTAACGACGTTAGTTGAAGCAGTTGCGAATAATTATGGTTAATTGTTTATAGTTAGAGTATTTATGAAGGCTGGCCCTTTAAGTTTATAAAGGCATTGAATATGATTATAGTTTAACGCCCACCTTTTCATTAAGCTCAAAATAAAAGCTCTTTATTTATTTTATATTCAAGTCTTGTGCTCTATTACTTACCATTTAGCTACTTCAGTAAGTAATTAAGTTAAGCTTAATCAAAGTTAAATGAGGATGACATCCACTAATTCCTCACAATGTGAAATGCCATATGTCATACGTAAGTTGATATAGATTACAACAATAAAAATTTTGGTGCCACATTTTTAAAGCAAGTGTTTATATTCATATAAAAATTTAAGTATTTTCGTTTATGTTTGTTTCAAATTCTTGATGTGAACACTAATAATTTTATAGAAGAAATCTTGTCTCTAGTGTTTACTTAAAATATTAACAAAACATCAAATTCCTTTTGAAAAATTTATTTAAAACTTTATTTCGCGTCAATCAATCGAATTTCTAGTCATAATAATATTTAGCTATTTATTTATCTTTCTACTCGCAGGGATGGAACACGGGCGCAGAATTCATACCGGAATCTGTTTAAGAAATTTCCATACCTATAATATCGTTGATTTAAGAGGTAGACAATTTTCTTACATTCATAGTGGTATGAATTCTGCGCCCGTGTTCCATCCCTGTACTCGCTTGACTTGAATAGTGGTCGAAAATTCTGAGGATTGCATCTGTTTACATTAACTTATTGCCATTTTTCTAACATAAATAAATTCAGTTTCGAAACCATAGTTTAGCGTTATTAAATTATTATATGAATATTTACTAGAAGAAAAAATGAAATCTCATTAATAAACATTCCAAAAATATTTAGATGTACCAATAATAATACGATCAAGAAATATGTATTTTCAAATGTGAATGAAGTATACATTTTTACTCAAATATGAAAAAAGTACAAAGGGGATAAATAATATTCTAGGAACAAAAATATGCAACTTATTACAAATGATACAACATATATGTTGAAAGAAAATACTTTATCTGATTTCACAACCATGGACTGATATAAAAACTTATTATTTCCAAAATTTGTATATCATTTCACTGCTATCTTTTTGTTTTCTTCCATATGCCATTCTCTGATAAAAAATAAATCATCGTTGCGAAATGTTCTTTTTTACAACGTACAGTTTAATATACCTGGTAAAATTCATTCTCTTAGATAAAAAATAGAAAACTAAATAATTATTCGAGGACGTATCTTGATGCTTACACGATTTTAAAAGAAAAAAAAAAGTTTATCTCTGATGTTCCCTTAAATTTTTAATAACACGTAAAGTTTTATTTAAAACATTCATTTGCGTTTTATTTCTATGTCAGTCAACGGGACTTTCTCTGGTATCAATAATTATCTCTTTATTTTTTTGTTATATCCAAAAAACTAACAGTTAAAACACTCTTGCTTAGAATTCTGAAATTGCATCAATTTACACTGAAGTGTTGCCATTTCCGAAATACAAATGAATTCAATTTCGGAGCCATAGCATAGTGTAATAAAATTATTATATAAACATTTACTTATTCAAAAAGTATTTACTATCCAAGAAGTATCTAAAGGTTTTAATAATAATACGAACAACAAAAATTACTTTTCAATGCAACTGAAACAGGCATTTCTACTTTTAATAAATATGTAAAAGGTGCAAAAGTAGTAAAGAATATTCTAGGAGTAAAAATGCTGAATATCATTACAAATGATATATTTTGAAAGAAAATTAATTTATCTGATCTCATATCCATGTCTGATATAAAAACTTATCTTTTCGGATATCCGTATTTCATTTCACTGCCTTCCTTTTGCTTTCTTCCATATGCCGTTCTGTGATAAAGGAGAATTTATTGTTGCAAAATGTTCTTTTCAATAACATACAATCTAACATACTGAGCAAAACTTGTTCTCTTAAAAAATAAAAGAAACTGGATTTTGGAATTCAAACGGAATTCTGTAGAATGAAACAAAACATTTTCTTTTCTTTGAAAAGGGAAAAAGGCCTTTTCATCATGCAAAGTCATGCAAAGAAATGAAAATGCATTGTTCAGTAGAAAGAAATTTTCTTGAATCTCAGAAGACAGTTTGAAGTCGAAAAGCGTGAAATTTTACCCGATATTTTTAGAATGCAGATTGTGTGTAGGAATGTATTTTGAAAATTTCTATTTTCCTGCAGTTATTGAAAACTGTATTTTTCTTAACTAGTGGTTATGCATTTTCAAAATTAATATCTGAGTTGTATGTTTTAAAATATAATTTTCTTTTTTGATATTATTAAAGCAATAAACAATTCTAATCACTGTAGTACGAATCCTATTGATTTTAGTGATTTTAGTACTTTTAGTTTTTTTTCTTTTTTTATAGGGACACAAAAAATTATCTATCATTATGGCCTATGGGTTGAAATTATATGAAGAGCGACAGAGTTGAAATAACTTATTCGGTTCAGCTGAAAATTTTTATATGTATTATAGGTCACTATTGCGCGAAATGTGTAGCTTTTGATGAATCTAGCACTTACAGTTTTTTTTTACAGGACACAACAAAACATTCTTTATCTTTATGGCCTATGCGATAATATTATTTGAAGTGCTATAGCGTCTGAATGCCTCATTCGATTGAGCTTAAAATTTATATACGTGATCACCGTCGGATAAGCTATGTAGATTTTGGCGAATTTAACATTTACAGATTTTTACAGGGGCACAATAAAAAATTCTTTATCATTATGGCCTTTGGGTTGAAATTAAATAAAGTGCGTTAGTGTTTAAATGCATTATCCGCTTGAGCTGAGTATTTTTATACATGTTATAGGACACTATCGTAGGAAATGTATGGAGAATGATAAATCTAGCATTCGTAGATTTTTACTGGAATACAACAAAACATTCATTGTTATCATGAGCTATGGGCTCAAATTATGTGAAGTGTAATAGCGTTAAACGTCTTTTTCGAATAAACTGATTGATTTCGGACTTCTCTTACTTTAATTTGTTGTCTAAACATTAGTGACGGCCTGTATGTAAATATTCAGAAAGGTTTTGGTTTCTTTGTGTCTGACTATCTTTATGCATGTGTGTACCTCGAAAGTGGCAGAAAAATTACCGGATTGACTTACAAATTGGTACAAATATTCATGAGGTACATGGAATTAGCTGTATGATTTGGGGTGTGCATTCTGCTTGTAGTGCACGTACAGGTACACACAAAAGTTTTTATTATCATTACTGCTCAGACAGAATTTGTATGTACGACGATACAGGCTGCAAAAAATTACCCCGTTTGATTTTCAAGTTCATGCACCTGTTCGGACACTATAGAAATATAGCTCTATAGTTTTTATGTTTATGTTGTTTTTTGCTCATATACAGGGACTCACCAAAGTAGTATTTTTTTCTTTATCATTACGGCTCATGGACAGAATTTCTTTTAAACGTATTTTAACTGGGCTACACTATATTAAAATTATGAAATAAACATACATAATTGATACGCGTGAAGGCGTGTTTCTATAGAAAAACGAGTGCTTCGGCAAAATAATTAATGTACAGAACCTCAAAAATTTTTTCCGACAATGTTACATAATCATGTAAACTATGTTAAATTTTGAATAATTATTCTTGAGTTATATATATTAAGTTGTACCTTTTTTACTGACGAATATAATACTTATGGCTGGTTCACAGGGACACAAAAGAGAATTTCATAACATTAGAGTCTAGGGACATATTTAAATTTAAGTGCATTTTAAAGTGTTTATGCTGCATTCAACATAATGTAATTGACATAGATTATTAAGAGGCTTAAAAGCATGATTTAAATATAAAAAGTATGAATATAGATTAACTAATTTATTTACAGGACCACACAAAAGGAATTTCGACGACATTCTGTAATCATGCAAATGATGTCAAGTATGTATTTGTTCAAAAATTAATAAGTATAAAGGAAATAGTTGTATTGTTTTTTATTAGTTTATGTAACGTTTGTAATACGTGTATTAGTAAGAAAGAAGTTTGTACCAATATGGTTTATAGACAGTATTTTTTATAAGTGCAATTTAACGTGGTTTCACTTCATTACACATATTGAAATAAACATATATTATTAGAATATTTAAAACCATGGTTTTTGTAGAAAATGGTAGACATACAATTCGTAATTAGCTTACAGGGTTATGCTAAAAATTCCTATAATTTATAAAATCAAATGTTATGAAATTTGGTACAAGTATTTTGAGATTCAAGGAATTAATACAAGAATGTGAGTTACAATGAAAACACATATACGAAAATACAAATATATATAGATAGTACAACAGGTGGTTGAGGGGCACGGTAGCTCCCTCGGAAACTATTTGCTTATGTAGCGAGTTAATTATATATATATATATATGTGTGTGTGTGTGTGTTATACATATATATATAGTAATTATTTTAAATAATGGTATAAATAAAAAGTATATTGGAACATGTCCGTTCCCTTCGTGGATTTACCAAAATCTCTTTCTTTTGGCGCGCTACAATGTGCTAATATCAGACTAGCTGTTGCCATCCCGATAAAACAGAGGGAGTTATATAATAAAAAAGTGCATGTAGGATAATTAAATTTTGAAGGACCTACGCCACCTGTTAGGCGATTAGGATTGAAATTTGGTAGGTAGTAATTTATGTCAAGGCGCAACTACACATAAATTCATGAGAAATTCCGTGCATTAGACCTAGAGCCGCCACAAAATGTTTTTACTCACACACAAACACAGACAGACATTTTCAAATGATTGTCAAATCGTGTTCAATACCTCTGAAAACGTATAAATCCGTCGAAGAAAAAGTGGAACGTTTTTATGAATCCAATACTTTCATCTATTAAATGTAGGAGAAAGTATGAAGCTTAACAATTAGTTTTCATTTTTGAACAGACTTATCATTCACTTTATAAAAATCTAAGTTAATAATGAAAAACATTTAAGAAAATTAATTTTTTATGCAACCGTATTGCATTCTATGTATAATGCTCTCATACTTCTATTTGCTTTCTATTTTATCCACATCTGTTTTGTAAACAGCAATAAGTTGTCTTATTTTACATTCAAAACTTTTAAAACTTCATTATTAATAATTTTATTCTAAATGTACTTTTCTAAAAAATTTTATAAGATGTTGAAGAAGAGAAAAAAATACTTTTTCAACGTGATCGATTAGATTAGTTTCGTACGAAATGCACATGATTAAATCTTACAGTAAAAAGTAAATAAATAACATAAAAAATAAACTATGTTAAAATGTATATATATAAAAAAAATAAAGATAATAAGAAAACATGCCAAAAATGTCACATCGATTCATTTTTCTTCGACTAAATACATCGGCAACTTGTCAAAATGTCTTCTTAAGTTTTCATCCATAAAAAATGATCAGCATCATCTATCAAAATGTAACATTGTAAATATTTCTTCATTCGAACATAATTCTCCACGTTTACCACTACGAGGTTCTCTGTATCCTAATATACAAAAAAAAAAAAAAAAAAAAAAAAAAAAAAAAAAAAAAACTCTTTTTTTTGAGCTGCATTGACATTTAGTTCCGCAGTGTTATATGGTACAGTTACCCGGCTGTTCATAAATCATTGTCAAATCCATTCGTGTTTGTTCCGTGAGAATATTTGGATAACAGATGTTGGTAATAGTTTTTTTTTTTTTTTTTTTAAATTCAGGTTGAAATTAGTTATTGTCACTATTAAGGAATTGATGATACACATAATTATATATAATTCTGTGAAATATTTAGTAAAAATAATCAATAGATCTAACTTTATTTAATACATCCGTATTAAATAAAATATAATAAATGTGATGTATTGTAGCTGCATTTAATTATAATATCCAATTTGATGATGATTATAACTTTAAGTAGAGCATTTTGACAAGATCGTCACTGAATTTATTTTTGCAGAATTTGTAATGTTTACGAATCTTTGAACATATTCATGATAACGCAAGTACATAAATTAATGTGTGTTAGTGAATGTAAATTACAAATCTCTCCCTTCCTACTTTAAATTTATGTTATGGTTTGAATCAAATTTTATACTGGATGTTTTATCACTATTAAATTGTTTTGTAGAAGGTTTTTATCTATTGTGGTTTTTAATGTAAAATTAACTCAGTTGAATTAATCATTTAAGTCATGATATTATGCTTGAAGGACAGGAAAATGCATGCAGAGTTAAAAGGCTATTGAATATACTTTTTAAATTTAAGTAATTGGAACCTATATAATGATATATGCTAACTAATGTATATTTTATGTTCTCAAACAAATTTGGACCAACGTACATTTATCAAAATATATTTTTTTCAGCGTTTTCTATTACAAGTGTCCTTTTATTTCCAAGCACTTTGATATTTTCAGCTAAATAGTAACCAGTGATAAATTATTCCCTGACGCAATTAATGAAAATTAGTGGATAATTTATTCTTTACACGGGAAACTTTTACTGTTATTCCAGTTTGGATGGAATGCAGCCTATATACAGAACAGGACGTTTTTGTTGAATAATATTATGCAGCATTACATAAAAATGGGTGCAACGATACAAAAAATATTTCTATATTTATTGATAATCTTTTCCATCAAGTTTTATTATTGATGTGCCAAATGCGACATTCTCAAATGCCATACATTGTTCAAGTTGATAAAATGAACAGTAATAGTTAAAAAAAAAGTGAAGACTTTATTATTGACTAATAAATACATAAAACTAAAGTAAGTTTATGAGTGAATAATTACTAGTACATTGCATTCAAAATTCCTTCACAGATAATAAATTCTGTAACTGACATCTAGAATCTAAACTGTGGCTCTAGAAAAAATAGTTTTATAAATTCAAGTCCCCTTTGAAAGCGAGTTCTAGAAACCTTTATTAGAATTCTAGAGCGTTTGTCTATATTCTCGAGGGCAAAGTTATTTAAAAATCTCTGCAAATAAATGCGAATACAAGAGGCGGGTTTCAGCAACTATAATCATGGTTTATTACTGAATTCTAGAAAATCAAGCTAGAATTTCTCACAATACCAAAGATTCAGAATATTCAAAATATTGTTTCACCACAAAGAAATGTGAAGACTAGAAATTCTCGATCATTTTGTTTATTCAGTTTATTGGCGTGCCTTATGCGCATAGCTCGAAAATCTATATTTAGCTAATTATTAATCTATTATTAATAAAAATAATAATGATAATTATTATTAATTATTAATCTACATATAAAACCAGAATTTACATAAAACTTCAGTTTTGAATGAGATATCTGTATAACACTATGCAATGAAAATCCCATGAGATAGCGTGGGAAGGGAAAAAGAGTGAATCTGACCATTTACGTCACAAACTATGGGTATTCGGGTGAATTTAGACGACCAAGAATCAACTTAAATATTTAATGCAATTAAGAAAGAAGAAAAAAAAATATTAATTTCATTCAGTGATTTTTGCGGCTATTATAAAAATGGATTTCTTTATTTGCTTCTGCAATATAGTGTTTACAAAATTTTTCAATTTTGAACCACAATTTTTATGGATTATGCATTTTTTCACAAAGCAGATATCTGATATTTGTTGTTTGATATTGGGTGTTGGTAAAGGAATAAAATAAAAATGTGCTTTTCCAATTTATATTATCTTCTTCCATTAAATTGCTTGATTTTTACGACACCCCCCATTATTTTTTACTGTTTATTTGAAGTTTGTTTTATGTTTCCTTCCTTCCAATATAAATGTATGATCAAGCTGAGAAATATAGCACAACATCTGAAACAAGATTTACATAAAGGTAATATGATCTTACATTCATATTCACAATTAAATAAATTGTGATTTTAGTGATTCGTTTTATAGGCGGTCAATTTATCAAAAAAAAAAAAAATTGTTGTAAAAATTTCAATCGATTTTTTTCCCCGATGATTTTTATCTTTTACCACCAAACTGATAGAACTGAAGATAGTAAGAGCTAAGAGCATAAAGAAATGGATCCTATAGGATGTCAAGCAAATTATTGCGCCATAATTCTAAAGATTAGATGTGATAATATCTCTCTTCTGCACAAATAAATGTTTCAGTAGAAAAGGGTACGTATTTAAACTCGTTAGGGAAATAGTTTATAAGACACCCGTATTATAAAACCAGAAAACTTTGAGGTAAATTTATATAGAATCTTTCACGCTGGTTCTAAGATCTGTTGAAATTATACAAACAGTTTTACAACAAATAATTATTTATTACAATAGGTACGATACTTACTTAAAAAAAAGAAAAAAAAAAAGAACATCTAGATTAAAAGTTATTTTTAAATTTCATTTTCATCTAAAATACAAATACTGTAATTGCTTTTCTTTTATTTCTAAGAATTAATTTTAAGTTATGAACAAGTCTAAAAATTATCTTAAAAATAGTTGAATAATTTCAGATAAAACTTGTAGTTTTCTAAAAAAAAAAACTGCTTTAAAACGACGTTTGTTTATTACAGAAAGATTTCATAATTCTCTTTTAAAAAATACTGTTATTTTTACTTGTTTACTTATTTATTTTTTGAAGATCATAAATTTTTAGAACTGTGACTTGGACAGTCATTTGTCTTCAGGCAGTAAAAAAAATTTGAAAGCGTTAGGTAATATTTAGATTTAGATATAAAGTATTAATTAATTTTAAGCATCGTTTAGAAAGACTGGTCATGAAAAATAAACAGTTTTTCACATATCTTTTCGGAAGAGAAATGTGCAATATCGGATAAGGCGACATTAGCTTTAAATAAACGGATGGGGCTAAAATGAAAAAAAAAAAAAAAAACAAGCTTGGAGATACTTTTAAATTTATAAAAATAAAAAAGTCCTCTGTCAACATTAGCCAGAAAAATTAAAAGAGGATAAAGGTTTATTCTATTTGCACAATTTTTTGTTGTGAAGTTGCAGTAAGGTTAGAAACGGCCAGAAATTACCACATCCTGTTCATTAAAGAATCAGAACAGGGCTATAATTCTTAAAATATTTTCCTTTCAAAATCCATCGTTTTCTCTGATAAAGTTTTTCCACTTCCAAATGAATAGGTTTTTAATTTATTAAAAATTTCAATTTTTTAGTTTTGATAGATACTGTTTGATATATTTTTTTTTTCTTTTTGGATCAAAAAATTTAGGACAAGGGATTTAAACAATATTTATAACCTGACAGAAACTAAATTTGTAATTATTAACCAAAAATTAGAACTTTAAACCGTATCTAACATAACCTCAAACCGAGAATTTCAATGTGGAAAAAAAAAATAATGGTCGTAGAATGACATCCCAAACCCTATTCCCTATTCCAATAATTTAGATAATTTCGAAAATTTTGAATGTTTTCTAAAAAAAAAAAAAAGTTTTCTGGAATACAGTAGAATCTCGATAGTCCGTATTGGAAGGGACTGGGCCTAACTCGTACAATCGAAAATTTGAACTATTGAATATAGAAAGAAAATTTTAAATAAAACAAAATTTACCATCTATAATATTTGTGCTATACTGTGAACTGAATTTAAAACGTTTCGGCAAAGTGGAAATTTAAATTATACAAAACGATTACATTCAAAACAGCATATAAATAAATAATTAAATATATATATGTACACATATTTGTAAAAGTTTAAGTGCTAATGTAAAGTACGTTTCATAAAGCTCCTCTTTTTCTCGTTTCACTATGACTGTTTCCGCTGTAAACACGTATTCTTGTCTTTTTGCTAAAAATATTGTAGTAAACTCTTGAAGTTTATTGTTTCCTGCTATTCCATTGTGTTGCTAACAACATTCCTGTGTTTAATGAGTCCATTTAGGCGTTTTCCTTGACGCTACCCTGGCAGCGCCATTTATAGGAACATGTTGGAACTACTTTCTTCTTCCCCCAAACTAAATTTTATTGTAACACGATTGCTGTAGTAAAATATCAAATCGCTCTGATGGGTAACTTTAAAATTATAGCGCTTTGAAATAGTAACTTTAATTATAATCACCCTGTATATTGAAATTTGTTTATTTCTTTTAAATGTACTTTTTTCGTACATCGACTCTTCAGCGTACAAATAAAAAAATATCAGTTGTTTTTAGTGTAATGTATTGACGTCTCTAGTGCAGCTATCATACAATTTCAATAAAAAAAAAAATATATAATTTTGTTAATTTCTAAAGGATTAAGACAGGTTTATTTATTTTTTACAAATATCCAATTTATTGAAATCTGAATTTATTGAGACTCGAAAAATTGAAAATATACTGTAAAATAAAAGAAATGATGAATAAAATTTTGTAAGGAAAAATTTCTCGCGTTATGGGATTTTAACGGTGTTTACTAGCAAAGTTTATACTCTTGATCAGTTAACACCGCTGGTAATTGGATTCGACACAAAAAAATTCAATTACCTGAATTCACTACCAACGAATTCAATTACATGAATATCACGCATTAACTGAAGTAGTTTAACACGTGAATTTTGGTAAATCCTTAAATACACTACACACCTTTCTACATATTGTGGTCAGTACTGCTCATATTCCATACCAACCGTGGTGAAAAGCCAACTTAAATAGAATTACTTCATAAGCTCTTACCAATACCCCTAACAGCACACCTTTTTCTCAGGATAGCATAAGGATATCCTGAGGAAGAAAAGACGTCCAAGGGACATCCACATGATATACTTGGGATAAGTGTGCTGTTAGGGACAGTTCAAAATATTTATTTGCTTTTCATCATACGTAATCATGTGAAATGCCATATGTCATACGTAAGTTGATATAGATTACAACAATAAAATATTTGGTGCCACATTTTTAAAGCAAGTGTTTATATTCATATAAAAATTTAAGTATTTTCGTTTATGTTTGTTTCAAATTCTTGATGTAAACACTAATAATTTTATAGAAGAAAGCCTGTCTCTAGTGTTTACTTAAAATATTAACAAAACATCAAATTCCTTTTGAAAAATTTATTTACAACTTTATTTCGCGTCAATCAATCGAATTTCTAGTCATAATAATATTTAGCTATATATTTATCTTTTTACTCGCTTGACTAGAATAGCGGTCGAAAATTCTGAGGATTGCATCTGTTTACATTAACTTATTGCCATTTTTCTAATATAAATAAATCCAGTTTCGAAACCATAGTTTAGCGTTATTAAATTATTATATGAATATTTACTAGAAGAAAAAAATGAAATCTCATTAATAAACATTCCAAAAATATTTAGATGTACCAATAATAATACGATCAAGAAATATGTATTTTCAAATGTGAATGAAGTATACATTTTTACTCAAATACGAAAAAAGTAGAAAGGGGATAAATAATATTCTTGGAACAAAAATATGCAGCGTTATTACAAATGATACAACATATATGATGAAAGAAAATTACTTTATCTGATTTCACAACCATGGACTGATGTAAAAACTTATTATTTCCAAACTTTGTACATCATTTCACTGCTATCTTTTTGTCTTCTCCCATATGCCATTCTCTGATAAAAAATAAATCATCGTTGCAATATGTTCTTTTTTATAACATACAATTTAATATACCTGGTAAAATTCATTCTCTTAAATAAAAAATAGAAAACTAAATAATTACTCGAGGACGTTTCTTGATGCTTACACGATTTTAAAAGAAAAAAAAAGTTTATCTCTGATGTTCCCTTACATTTTTAATAACACGTAAAGTTTTATTTAAAACATTCATTTGCAATTTATTTCTATGTCAATAAACGGGACTGTCTCTGATATCAATAATTATCTCTTTATTTTTCTGTTATATCCAAAAAACTAACGGTTAAAACACTCTTGCTTAGAATTCTGAAATTGCATCAATTTACACTGAAGTGTTGCCATTTCCAAAATACAAATGAATTGAATTTCGGAGCTATAGCATAGAGTAATAAAATTATTATATAAACATTTACTTATTCAAAAAGTATTAACTATCCAAGAAGTATTTAAAGGTTTTAATAATAACACGAACAACAAAAATGTACTTTTCAATGCAACTGAAACATACATTTCTACTTTTAATAAATATGTAAAAGGTGCAAAATTACTAAAGAATATGCTAGGAGCAAAAATGCTGAATATCATTACAAATGATATATTTTGAAAGAAAATTAATTTATCTGATCTCATATCCATGTCTGATATAAAATCTTATCTTTTCGGATATCCGTATTTCATTTCACTGCCTTCCTTTTGCTTTCTTCCATATGCCGTTCGCTGATAAAGGAGAATTCATTGTTGCAAAATGTTCTTTTCAATAACATACAATCTAACATACTGAGCAAAGCTTGTTCTCTTAAAAAAATAAAAGAAACTGGATTTTGGGATTCAAACGGAATTCTTTAGAATGAAAAAAAACATTTTCTTTTCTTTGAAAAGGGAAAAAGGCCTTTTCATCATGCAAAGTCATGCAAAGAAATGAAAATGCATTGTTCAGTAGAAAGAAATTTTCTTGAATCTCAGAAGACAGTTTGAAATCGAAAAGCATGAAATTTTACCCGATATTTTTAGAATGCAGATTGTGTGTAGGAATGTATTTTGAACATTTCTATTTTCCTGCAGTTATTGAAAACTGTATTTTTCTTAACTAGTGGTTATGCATTTTCAAAATTAATATCTGAGTTGTATGTTTTAAAAATCATTTTCTTTTTTAGATATTATTAAAATAGTAAACAAATTCTAATCATACTATGTCATCTATATATATAAAATCGTTTGTCCTGAGTGAGTGATTGAGTGATTCATCATCGCCCAACCCAAACCCCTGAACCTAGTAGCGTGAAATTTTGTGACAGTGTTCCTTCTGTTACGCAGACATCCACTAAGAAGCGATCTTACAAAATTCGCCCTCCAAGGGGAGAAAAAAAATAGATATCCGTAAAATTTTTGCTTTAAAACATACTTAAAAATCGATTTCTCGAATTTTGGGAATTCGATCCACAAGAGGGGGTGCGTAGCAAAATGTGATTCCACATGCGCAAAAAGGGATTTCGCAAAAAAGCTTCATGTCACAAAGAAAAAAAAACAAAAAAAAAACAGGTATGCGTGAGATTTTTAATTCAAAATATTGCTAACACAAATACATAAAAATCAATTTTGGGAAATTTAAAAATTCAGTCCCCAAGGGGAGGGGGAGAAAGCAAAACTTTATCTACGTTATATTTTCTATATAATATAGACATTTCTTCTATAATAAATCTTAAAATTTTTTATTTTAATTTTTGATTGTTGCCAAAGAAGATTACGAGTTAATTTGTTTTTCGACGTATAATAAAATATATTTTCACGCGAATAATAAAAATAAAAATAATAATAAATTTGCTTAGGCACATGACAAAATGACGTCATTATCAAAATTAAATAATAATAAAATGAAAACTAATTCTCCTGGGTATGTTTTTAATTTTTGATGCTGAAGTAGACAGGACATTTTTCGCCAAGGACACTATTTTTGTGACAGCCTCATTAAGCCAAGTAGTCCATAAAAAATATAAACAAATATGTATATATAAAAGAGTAAACTCATTGATTCACTGACTCAACACTGTCCTGGCGATTCTATGGGAGATAGAGTCACAAATTTTGGTGACCAGGTTGGTTTTAGAACCCTGACCCCCACTAAGATGGGATTTTGTGAAATACTCCCGGTTCCCCCCTGGGGAGTAGAAAGTATAATCACATTTATAAGCATAACTCGGCTTCAAATTACTTCACGTTGAAGAAATTGCAGATGGGAAAACCTGACTTGAATGCTAAAAAATCATTTTCTGCGATTTTGGAATTTTGGATTTTTAAGGGGGGAGGGGGGGGGGGGAAACGATTTTCGGAGGCAAATTCAGCAAAATACAAATTTTCGAGTGGAACTCCACCAATAATAGCATAAACATATGAAAAAACCACCAAGCGTCTTCGTGAGAGTATTTCCCAAAACTCATTATTATTATTATTATTATTATTATTATTATTTTTGTGATTTTCGATTTTTGTGGGGGGGGGGGGAGAAAGAGACTTACGATGGGGCAAATTCGTTCGAGAAAATCTATGAGATCACGAATTTTAGTGTTTGGCTTATTTACATGTAATCAACGTCCATTGTAACGGGATTTTGCAAAATTTACCCTTACCCCCGTTGGAGGCGTGAGGGGGGGGGGGGGTTAAACACGTTTCCAAGCATAACTTAGCTTCAAGCTATCTCAGTAAGATTAATTTTCATATATGGGTTGGTTATGCGTTCCCAACCCGTACTTTACAGAGATTTTACGAAATTTCCCCTCCCTTTAAGGACAACAAAGGGCCCAAAGCACGCTTTTAAGCTTAACGATGCTTAAAATTATCTCAGGATAGCGATTTTTTGATATATCGATTGGTTATGCGTACTCACGACACATACACTACAGTGAGATTTTGTGAAATTTCACCGTAGCCTCCTTGGGGGTGAGGAGTGAGATAAAACATGTTTCTATGCGTAATTCTGCTCCGAACTATCTTAAAAAAGCGATTTCTTATCTGCGGGATGGTTATGGATTCCTAACACGCACTATAAAAAGATTTTACGAAAATTCCTTTCCCCTCCTTTAAGGCCGGGGGGGGGGGAGGGGGCAAAAACACGTTTTTTAAGAGTAACTCTTATCTAAATTATCTCATAAAAGCGATTTTTTGATACGTCGATTGGTTATGCGTACTCAACACAGACACTACAAAGGAATTTTTGAAATTCGGTCCTACCCCGTTGGGTGTTGGAGGGGGGCAAAACACATGCTTCCATTCGTAACTCTGTTCTAGATTATCTTAGAATGGTAATTTTTTATATGTGGGTTGTCTATGCGTACTCAACACACACTACAAAGGGATTTTGTGAAATTCCTCTGCACTAAATTATCTTAGGTTTGAGACTTTTGATGTATGGATCGATTATATGTATCTAACTCATAGTATAAAGAGGTTTTGCGAAATTCCCTTCTTTAAGAGCGGGTGGAGATAAAAAATACGTTTTAAAACATAGCTCTGCTTTAAATAATTTCAGGATATCGATTTTTTGATGTGTCGGTTAGATATGTGTATGCAACATGCAATATAAAGTAATTTTGCGAATTTACCCCCCTACCTTCCTCCCTCCTTTTGGGGCGGGTGGGGCAAAAAACACTTTTTCAAGCTTAAATCCGTCCAAACTACCTAAGAATGGCGAATTTCGGTGTGTGGAGGTGTTGATTAAGTGTATGCAATATGCACTTTGATGAGATATTGCAAAACTTTCGACTTTAACCGCGAGGGATGGGGAGTAAAAAGCAGGTAGAGGCTGCCGAAGGCATTGGGGCTCCAGATTCAAATATACGAGCGGGAATACCGCTACCGAAAGTAGTGAGTAGATTTTGTCTGATTTTAATGATTTTTTAAAAAGATTTTTCATTGATGATATGGTGTTTTGAGAATTTATTTCAATATAATGACCAACGAAGCGGGCAAAGCCTGCTAGTATATATATATATATATATATATATATATATATGCATCGTGAATATCTTGTACACATATGATATTGCAAAACTGAAGGCTCAAACTAAAATTCGATAAATAATTATTCATAAAAAATGTAAAAATAGAAACACTGGCAAGGTCAACAACGTAGCATGCAAGTTTTATTCACAGAAAATATAAAGATACATACTTTTTTACTTTCCGAACATTATATATAAAGAAAGTATTGTGTCATGATTTGCGAAAGGAATTTTGTATCTCACATAGCTAGAAAAAGAATAGTCCTAGAATGTTACAAATTTATATTTGGGACTATCATAATGTCTATAGTATACCTCCAACTTTGGTTTTGATATGAGATTCCCTATTCGAAATATCTACGATTTTACACGAATTTTCGTGATGTATGCATGTATGTGTGTGTGTGTGTGAGAGAGAGAGTGAACACGATAGCGTCTGAACGCTTTGTCCGAATGAGCTAATAGTTGGTACGTATGTTATAGATCACTGTAGTTCGAATCCTATTGATTTTGGTGATTTTAGCACATAGTTTTTTTATTTTTACAGGGACACAAAAAAATTCTCTATCATTACGGCCTATGGGTTGAAATTATTTGAAGTGCGACAGTGTTCAAATACCTTATATGATTGAGCTGAAAATTTATATATGTGTTATAGGTCACATTTCCGCGAACTGTGTAGTTTTTGATGAATCTAGAACTTACAGTGTTTTTACAGGACACAACAAAAAATTCTTCATCTTTATGGCCTATGGGCTCAAATTATTTGATGTGCTATAGCGTCTAAATGCCTCATTCGATTGAGTTGAAAATTTATATACTTGTTATATAGATCACCGTCGTATAAGCCATGTAGATTTTGATGAATCTAACACACATAGTTTATCACAGGGATACAACAAAATGTTTATTAT
This sequence comes from Salticus scenicus, assembly GCA_963930645.1. NCBI lineage: Eukaryota > Metazoa > Arthropoda > Arachnida > Araneae > Salticidae > Salticus > Salticus scenicus. The sequence continues at coordinate 125,938,739 of OZ005652.1, read as the reverse complement.
GGCCTTTGGGTTGAAATTAATTAAAGTGCGTTAGCGTTTAAATGCATTATCCGATTGAGCTGAAAATTTTTATACGTGTTATAGGACACCATCGAAGGAAATGTATGTGGAATGGTGAATCTACCCCTTTTAGAGGCCAGCATGAAAAGACTCAAAAAGATTTTGGGTTCTTTGTGTCTGTCTATCTTTATGCATGTGTGGACCTAGAAAGTAGCAGCAAAAATTAACGGATTGTCTTACAAATTGGCTCAAATATTCATAAGGTACATGGAATTAGCTGCATGATTTGGGCGTGCATTCTGTTTGTAGTTCGTGTACAGGGACATACAAAAGATTTATTATCATTACGGCTCATTGACAGAATTTGTATGTACGACGATAGAGACTGCAAAATTTATCCCGTTTGATTTTCAAGTTCGTGCACGTGTTCAGGCACTATAGAAATATAGCTCGATTATTTTTATATTTATATTGTTTTTGGCTCATGTACAGGGACACGCCAAAGTATTTTTTTTTTAAAATCTTAACGGCTCATGGACAGAATTTCTTTTAAACGTATTTTAACTGGGCTACACTGCATTAAAAAAAATGAAATAAACATACATAATTGATACGCGTGAAGGCGTGTTTTCTGTAGAGAAATGAGTGCTTCGACAAAATGACTAATGCACAGAACCTTACAAAAGTTTTCCGAGAAAGTTATATAATCATATAAAATATGTCAAATTTCGAACAATTATTCTTGAGTTATATCTATTAAGTTGAACCTTTTTTACTGATGTGTATAATACTTATGGCTAGTTCACAGGGACACAAAAGAGAATTTTATAACATTAGAGTCTATGGACATATTTTAATTTAAGTGCATTGTAAAACGTTTATGCAGCATTCAACATAATGTAACTGACATATATTATTAAAAGGCTTAAAAGCATGTTTTATCTAGAAAAAGTGTGAATATAGACTAAATAATTTGTTTAAAGGACCACACAAAAAGAATTTCGACGACATTCTGTAGTCATCCAAGTGATGTCAAATATTGTTCAAATATTAATGAGTATAAAAGTAATAGTTGTACAGTTTTTTATGAGTGAATGTAACGTTTGTAACTCGTGTATTAGTAAGAAAGAATTTTGTATCAATATGGTCTATAGACAGTAGTTCTTATAAGTGCATTTTAACATGGTTATACTTCATTACCCGTAGTCAAATAAACATATATTATCAGAATATTTAAAACCATGGTTTCTTTTGAAAATGGTGGACATACAACTGGTAATTAGTTTACCGGGCTACGCTAAATATTCCTATATGTTATAAAATCAAATGTTATGAAATTTGGTACAAATATTTTGAGTTTCAAGGAATTAATACAAGAATATGAGTTACAATGAAACATACATATGCAAAAATACAAATACATATGGGCAGATAGTACAACAGGGGGTTGAGGGGGTGGAAGAGACCTCTAAAACTATTTGTTTATGCCGCGAGTTAATCATATATATATATATATATATAGTAATTACTTTGAATAATGGTATAACAAGTCCGTTCCCTTCATAGACTTATCGACATATCTTTCTTTTGGAGCGCAACAATGTGCTAATATCAGTCTAGCTGCTGCCATCCCGAGAAAACAGAGTGAGTAATATAACAAAGTGAGCATGTAGGATAATGAAGTCCTACACTACCATATTAAAAATTTTGAAAGACCTACGCCAACTGTTAGGCGATTTACATCAAAATTTGGTAGGGAGTAATTTAAGTGAAGGTGAAACCACATATAAATCCATAAGAAATTCCGTGCGTCAGATCCAGAGCTGCCACAAAACGTTTTCAATCACACACAAACACAGACAGACATTTCCAAAAGATTGTCAAATCGTGTTCAAGACCTCTGAAAACGTATAAATCCGTCGAAGAAAAAGTAAAAAGTTTTTCCGAATCCTATACTTTCTACTATTAAATGTAGAAGAAAGTAAGAAGCTTAACAATTAGTTTTTATCTTTGAATAGACTTATCATTCAGTTTATAAAAATCTAAGTTAATAAAGAACTAGTATGTTGTGGCCACCACAAGACTTTCTTCTATATTTACCTATACATATTCAATCAGTAACAATATTTAAAAAAAAAAAAAAAAAAAAAAAAACTACGATTTTTTTTTTTTTTGTTAAAAGTGAAAAAAATCGATAACTTTGTTTTAAATTATCACAGATTTATAGTTCAACCATTCGTTTTAAAGGTATTGACGAGACCTTTCGAAAGATACCCATCTTGAAAATTTATCCCCCCCGGGGGGGTACTTCCCCCCCAGGGGGGCAACCGATGCCCCCACATGCACAAAAATTTTTTCCTAGCTAACTACTACCATTATCAATAATTCATATTAATTTTACAATCACAAGTGTAAAATAACTCTCTTTATGCCCATTTATACGGAATTTTGTCCTATGCTGCCATGTTAAAAATTTGCATAAAATGCGATCACAACGCCACCTATTGAGCGATTGATCCCAAAATCTAATCAGCACCAGTTTATGTCAGGGTGCAACTAAATACCAAGTTTGGTTAAATTTCATTCATTGTTTCGTGAGATACAGCGTCCACAAAAAAATGATACAGACAGACAGACAGACATTTTATAAAAACTATTAATTCGTGTTCTCCATATCCCAAAACATGTAAATCCATCAAAAAGTGGACTTCGAAAATTTTCGCGAATCCAATACTTTCTCTATATTACATATAGAAGAAAGTAAAAACATTTGAGAAAATGCATTTTTATGCAACCATATTACATTCTACGTATAATACTTTCATACTACTTCTATTTGCTTTCTATTTTATACATATCTGTTTTGTAAACAGCAATAAGTTGTCTTATTTTACATTTAAAGCTTTTAAAACTTCATTATTAATAATTTTATTCTAAATATATTTTTCTAAAAAATTTAATAAGATGTTGAAGAAGAGAAAAAAAAAAAAAAAAACTTTTATCAACGTGATCGATTAGATTAGTTTCGTACGAAATGCACATGACTAAATATTACAGTAAAAAGCAAATAAATAACATAAAAAGTAAACTATGTTAAAATGTATCTATCTATATATATATATATAAATAAATAAAGATAATAACAAAACATGCCAAAAATGTCACATCGATTCATTTTTCTTCGACTAAATACATCGGCAACTTGTCAAAATGTCTTCTTAAGCTTTCATCCATAAAAAAATGATCAGCATCATCTATCAAAATGTAGCATTGTAAATATTTCTTCATTCGAACATAATTCTCCACGTTTACCACTACGAGGTTCTCTGCATCCTAATATTTAAAAAAAAAAACCTCTTTTTTGAGCTACATTGACATTTAGTTCCGCAGTGTTATAGGGTACAGTTACTTTGCTGTTCATAAATCATTGTCAAATCCATTCGCGTTTGTTTCGTGGGAATATTTGGATAACAGATGTTGGTAATAGTTTTTTTTTTTTTTTTTAAATTCAGGTTGAAATTTGTTATTGTCATTATTAAGGAATAGTTGATACACATACATATATATTAATCTATGAAATATTTAGTAAAAGTAATCAATAGATCTAACTTTATTCAATACATCCGTGTTAGGTACATTAAATAAAATATAATAAATGTGATGTATTGTAGCTGCATTTAGTTAGCATATCCAATTTCATGATGATTATAACTTTAAGTAGAGTTTTTTGACAAGATCGTCACTGAATTTATTTTTACAGAATTTGTAATGTTTACGAATCTTTGAACACATTCATGGTAACGCAAGTACATGAATTAATGTGTGGTAGTGAATATAAAATACAAATTTCCCCCTTCTTACTTTAAATTTATATTATGGTTTGAATCAAATTTTATACTCTATATTTTACCATTGTTAAATTGTTTTGTAGAAGTTTGTTTTTTATTGTAAAATTAACTCAGCTGAATTAATCATTTAAGTTATGATATCATTCTTGAAGGAAAGGAAAATGCATGCACAGTTAAAAGACTATTGAATATACTTTTCAAATTTACGTAATTGAAACCTATATAATGATATATGCTAACTAATATATATTTTATGTTCTCAAACAAATTTGGACCAACGTATATTTATGTAAACATATTTTTTTCAGCGTCTTCTATTATAAGTGTCCTTTAATTTGCAAGGAATTTGATATTTTCAGTTGAATAGCAACTATACAGATAAATTATTGCCTGATGCAATTAATAAAAATTAGTGGATAATTTATTCTTTACACGGGAAACTTTTACTGTTATTCCAGTTTGGATGGAATGCAGCCTATATATAGAAAAGGATGTTTTTGTTGAATAATATTATGCAGCATTACATAAAAAGGGGTACAACGACACAAAAATATTTCTATTTATTGATAATCTTTTCAATCAAGTTTTATTATTTACGTGGCAAATGCGGCATTCTCAAATGCCATACAATGTTCAAGTTGATACAATGAACAGTAATAGTTAAAACAAGTTAAGACTTTATTATTAACTAATAAATATATAAAACATGGGTGAATAATTACTAGTACATTGCATTCAAAATTCCTTCTCTGAGAAAAAATTCCGTAACTAACATCTAAAATCTAAATTGTGACTCTAGAAAAAATAGTTCCATGTCATCCTTATAAATTCTAGTCCCCTTTGAAAGCGTGTTCTAGAAACCTTTATTAGAACTTTAGAACGTTTGCCTATATTATCGATTGCAAAGTTATTTAAAAATTTCTGCAAATAACAGGCAGGTTTCAGCAACTATAATCTTGGTTTATTACCCAATTCTAGAAAATCAAGTGAGAATTTCTCGCAACACAAAAGATTCAGAATATTCAGAATATTGTTTTGCTATATAGAAATGTGTAGACTAGAAATTCTCGATCATTTCGTCTATTCTCAGTGTTTAATACACAAATATAAGATATTATTTTTATCATTGAAGTTTAAATATTTAAGTTATTAAGCTAAGAATATAAATCTAAGAATCAAATATAAGCTAAGAATCAAATGACACATAATTATATTCTTATCAGCACATGTAACCTGTTAACGTTCTATTTAAAGCGTTTTAATTGGATTTTAAAGTGACGCGTACAAAATTCAAACACTGAAAACACTTCTGTGACTGACATCTAGAATTAAATTGTTGCTCTAGTAAAAGTAGTTCCCTGTCATCCTTATAATTTCTAGTTCAATTTGCTGACAAATTCAAAAAACCTCTGTTAGATATCTAGAGTGTTTTCCTTTATTATCGTGGTCAATCTTATTTAAAAGTCTCTGAAAATAAATGCGAACACAAGAGGAAAGTTTTAGTAACTATAATTTTGTTGTATGACCCAATTCTAGCAAATGAAGTGAGAATTTCTCGCAATACAAAGGATTCATAATATTAATAATATTCACAATATTGCTTACCACCTAGAAAAGTATAAAGTAGAAATTTTCAATAATTTCATCTATCTAGGTTATTTGTTTACCTTCTAACCCTTTCCGACCCAAGCCGTAAGATTGTGCGGGTTAGATATCCCCGACATCCAGTCGTATGTAATAGAATCAGAAAGTGAACGATCAAGCTAATTAACAGAAAGTGTAAAGTACAATTTACAATCAACAAATGTCGCTTATACTCCATATTTTTTTTTCAGTTTCCAAAAACAGAAGAATGTAATGTTTTAAGGTAAAAATCTTTCGGGTCGGAAGCATAGTTCGGAAATCCCTAAGCATAGTTCGAAAATCCCTATTTCTAGTTTAAGGATTCAGAAAACGGCTACTCATTCGTTCTAGATGAAGGAGGTATACATTTTATTTTTCTCAGTGAAAGACATTGAGTAAATTATTCTTTACGACGGTCTTTTGTTAACTGTCAATTACTTCAACGATTTACACTGTGACGCAAAGTTTAGACACTGTATTTCTTCTCACTGTTTTTAAGCAATGTTGAAGAGATCATAACAAGTTTCTATAATTTTATTATAGATTGTATTTCACGCACGAAAGGAAAAATTTAAATTTCACTCTTTATAATTTTCTAAAATATAAAATATCAAATTTTACACACTCTGAAATTTACACACTGTGACAATTTTTAAGGTTATCAGGGAATATTATATAAATTTGAAAAATCTGACGCCTTGCATTAAAGATATTTAAGTTGGATATGCAATAAAAAAAGAGGTACAGTGGACTTCTAAAACTACGTTATTTAAATATCAATAATTTTTTTGAATTATCGCTAATAACTAAATAAATACTCATTTCAATAAATAGTATGAATATATACTTATGTACAATGTTTGATTACAATACTTTTAATAGTTTCTAAGATGAAAAAAAAAAAAAAAAAAAAAAAAAGGAAAAGTTAGCATATTTTAAAATGCTCAAGCAGAAATAGTAGGTAAATTTGGGACTAAAGTAATCCTAATTCTTCCCACTGGTAAATTTGGTACCAAATTTACCCATCCCTTTCCCCACCTGACATAAAAACTAAAGGATATTCCATTCATATGAAATACAGGAAGTTTTTAATTAAACTTCAGATGATAGAGCTCTCTGTACCAATTACTATGCTGCAGAATTTCCCGAAAATTGGGTAATATCATAATCAGATTATGGGAGTTTTATCTAGTTCAAAAAAGTTTCAAAAATCACTACTAGATTATAGCTTTACTGAGAATATAACAATAATCGGCAAAATTTAGCAATTGCAAATCTAGAAAACTTAATATTGTTTACAAAACTTGCTCTATACGATGTGTATCATTGTCTACTACCATCGGAAAGCGTAAAAATACATGTTTAACTGTTTAAAGTAGTGTTGCTTGGGAATGTTACACGGTGAAATTTGTTTATAGAATTACTCATTACCTAACTGGTATTTTTAAATTCTGTTTTAATATTTAGAAAATTTACAACCATTAAATTAACCCGTTAGTAGTCACTAGTTGGTCGATTTGCCGCACATCCTTCGGTGTTGCCAGATTCTTTTATTCGATAGCCAACAAAAATTTTTAGAAAGGGCTTTTGATATACTTAAAACGCGAATAAAATCGAAGAAACGTCGATCACATCACTTCTTAAAATTATTGCTGAATGTTAAATAAAAAGTGCGCAATCTGTAATAGGTGTCGCTGTCTATAGCGACTACTAACGGGTTAATATTTGTTTCTCAAAAATTGATTTTTTAAATTTTAATAAGTTATTTTACAGCTAAAAAGTGAGGGGTGATGCCAAACATTATCCTTTCTCTTTAATTTTTTAAAGGCCAAACATTTCAAATTTTATTTCAATTTTTCTTTAAAGTCGCGGCAAAACATTCACTGAAATGTATGCTGCATAACATGTTCTTTACGCACTTGAAGTTTCAAGACGATTCATACAGCAAGATATTTGAAAAAAAAAAAAGTCTAAAATCAAAAGTGCCCGGTCATTTATGCAAAAATGGTGTTTTTTTTTTTTTTTTTTTTTTTTTTAAATTTATGTTAATTTAAAAACTTGTTATTTCTTACTTTTACATTATTAAGTATTTTTAAAATCAATTATTGAATAGGGTTGTAAGCATTTTAGGAATACGTAAACATAAAAATCAAATCAGCAGATCCTTAAAACTAATTTTCCTTTAAAGTAGATTTTCAACAAATTCAATGCTTGCTAAAAGACAGGAAATGACACTCGATCAATAAAAAGTTATTAATATATGATGATATGCTCACATATATCACATATTTAAAATTTTATCTACGTACTGCGGGAATCGTATAATTTATTAAAGGCAAGAGTTGAAAAGATCCTTAGTAAAGTTTTATACAGATTAAAAATTCAACTAGCCAACGGATATTTTCACTACGTTCTGTCTAAATATTGAAAGCAGAATAAATTAATTAAAATTCTGGGAAGTTTGAGAAATTCTACAGAACGTAGAGTGTAATTGAAAGGAAGTTATTAAAATAAGTAAAGGTATTAGGAGGTAATCAGGAAGGTATCGCTCCCTAATAAAGGCATCAGGATGATGTATGTTCTTTGAGATCAGGTACGAAAGTAATTTGCAACTCACAAAACGTGAGGACTGATTTAGAGAAATATGTGAACCTACACTTTATCAAAGACTCAGTAGTTGTTATTATTAATATCTTTGATTAAAGTTAGTATCAAAGACCATGTTATTTTATTTGGAAAATGTTAAAATTATATTATGACAGATTTCTGTTTATAGAGGTATAATGTTATGTACACACTACACTTACGAATCATGTAATTATAATACACTTTATTTATATTAATGATTTAATTGCGATTTTTTGTGGCATTTAAAAATATTCACCCTCACAAAAACACGTCTGAATGTATATTCATGGTTACTTAATGTATATATTTACATTTTTACAAAAATTTAAAAATGCGATATTTTAAACAAGCATTGTTTTTTTTTTCTTTTCTTTTTTAGTAATTATTATTATTTTGTTTTGTTAATCTATATTTTAATAGTATTTTGTCGAAAATTGTAATAGTTTAGCGGTATTTCCAAAAAAGAATATGTCTATTCATTATGCCTTGATGTTAAAAGAATTGTAAATACGAAGAGTTGAGCATAATTTTATTGAGTGAAGACTGATTTAGAAAATTTAAAGATAAACGATTATCAACAAAAAATAGGCAAAAATGGATATACAAAGAATAAATATACATAAGTACTCACAAAATAATAAAAGGCATCCATTTATTAGCTATTAATGCAGTCATACTCTGATTTTTCTTTATTTTCAGGACCAGAACACTATTTCCTTTAGACAGGAGAAAATAGCGTCGTCACAATTTCTTGTAGAACATTTAGAATTTTGCATGGTAACAAAATAGTCTGCTACAGAATCTAAGAGTTTAAAAATACATAAATAGAAAAAGACTGAGTAAAAACTCTGCTGTGAAACAACCACACGACTTCCATTACCCATTATTGCACGTATTACATGCATTTTTTTTTGGAAATAATATGATCAGAATACATAAAAATGACCTAACGAAGTAGAAACCTAAAATTTTTCCAGTATGAGAAACTGAATACTCATGTAAAGTAATATAAAACAAAGTTTACATAAAAAAAAAAAAAAATGGTTGAGATATCTTTTGAAACACGCAATTTCCGAGATCTAAAATTAACCTACCTAAGCAGGATGACTGTTAATATTCTTGTAATAACCACGTAATACGTGGGAAAGGATATTTAAAATTGATTTAAATAACAATTTTCAAGAAAACCGTTAGCGCCATTTTTGAGATATCAACTTTTACCAAAACTTGGCGAACTCGATTATTCACTGGAAAACAATAATTATGTATAAAAGGATATTTAAAAGGGAGCTAATATAGCCAGTTTGAAAAAAATCCGTAAAGCCGTTTTTAAAGAAACGCACTTGCGATATCTGAAATTGAGCTGTTTATACAGGGCGCCTATCAATTTTTCTGAACTAGCCAACTATATTATACGAAAGGACATCTAACAGAGCGTTTATATAGAAACTTTGAAGAAAATCGTTAAAGCTGTTTTCGACATACGGACTTACGGTCCCACTTCCGTCTTCGAATGACCCAGTTCCGTTTTTCCAATTTTCACCAAAATTTAGAAAATACATCTATACACTAGAGACCTGTATCAATTCTGAAGTGTCGTAGTTATATCTTTATTAGTTTCGGAGATATGATAGCCAGAAGATTCCACACATATATACATACATACATACTTACACTGACCAATTGCTAAAAACTACTTTTTTGGACTCAGGAGACCTTAAAACGCGTAAATCAGGTGAAAACTCGATATCGAATTTTTGGACCGAATACAATACTTCCATTTATCTACGGTAGATAAAATTTAGAAAGAGAAAAATAATAAATTAAAACGACTTTTCTTCTCTTTTTTTGAAATAGTCTAAGAAAATAATCAAATTCTGCTTTATATATTTAATGCCGGGTTCGATGCCAGGTCTCGCTCATCGAACTAGCCTTTCGGAGTTTTCTGTGCTTTTTTTCCAAAAACTTGCGAGGGCTAGGATCCCCTTAGAAAGACCCCGTGGAGGGCACTCTACCCATAAAACCCTAGTGTAGTCAATCGATCTTACTCCCACAACCAAAACCAACCCATTATATATTTAAATTTTTTCCATACTAAATATTTCTGTGGAAATTTTAACTACTTTTCTTTTTACCTACAAATGTTCTTCAATTGCATTTAAAAGTCTTGTGATGTTTAGAATTAATAACTATAAAAGGATTTAAATGACTTCTTTGAGTTCTATTTAGAAACACCTGATATTAATCAAATTTATCTACATTATAGAGATCATCATGTCTCATGAGAAAATTCATTAAATTCGCTTAGGAAAGAAAATTAAAAATATTAATAAAGTTGAAAATAAAAAAATATTATTAAAGTATTAAAACCAATCTTATGCTATGAAAATGTTTTAAAAATAAAACTCGAATATGTTTTTTATAGTTTTATCCATCAGGTTTGCAATTAAAATACTCCTAGAATTATGTTATTTGTTCTTTCTATTAAATAAGAAGAAAACTGATTTTTTTTTTTTTTTTTTCAAGTAAAGATTTATTTTTACGTTATTTACTTTGTACAGATTTCTTTTTGAAATACTTTCATACATATATTTAATTGTCAATATTTAGAAAATGAACATGAGTATAATTGAAATAGTGTATTAATAATTGTTTCACAGTTAAAATTGTCATAAAATGTAAATAAAGCTTAACATGTAAAAAAAAAAAAAAAAAAATTCCAGTATTTTTCAATTGTAGATCATATACATCTGAATATTTTTGTGTTGCCATCTAAATCTTAATGCGGATCATGTTATATTGAACAGAAATGCTGTATTTTTCTTTTTAATATTAAATGTTAATTTCTTTTTGATTTGTGCGTTACAAAGATATTTAAATATGATTTTTAAAATTGAGTTCCATAGAACACAATGCATTAGCATACTTTCGGAGGTCCCTGTATTCAAACCAGTCGTGATACTTATATTATTTTCAATAGCGAAATATCACAGTGGACTTGAATATCAGTTACAGTGTACTTGAATATCAATGATAGGGGAATGATATATCAGTTTCAAGAAAGTCAGAAATAATTACAGACGTTCGAATGCAAACAGACAGACAAACGGAAGTCGTAAACACTTTTCAACCTTCTTGGAAAGTGTTAAAAGAGGAGGTTGAGCCTATTTTTGGAGGGGATCCCCATATAGATAAAATTTTGTGCGATTCCGTTCCCCTCGATTCCCCCGCAGTACATGCCCGTGGAACTACTACACATATATTTTCAGAAATGTCCCAACACTATTAGGGAAAAAAAATCAATTATCGAATGAGGTGGCCTTGCGGTTGTCTATCTGTTTCGTATGTATATATATATGTTTCGTATGTATATATATGTTTCGTATGCACCATAATATTAATCAAGGAAGTCATCTGATTCACTTGAAATTTCTTACAAATATTTATGAAGGTCATGGAATTATCTGTATACGTTTTAATGCATGTAGTTTTTATGATTTGTGAGCAAGGACACATAAAATAATATGAGATATTATGCTTTAGAAATGATTTTTATCAGAAAGAGATTTCTTTTAATAGAAAAAAAAATAATAACCGCTGAGTTATGAGTACTAAAAGAATGCAATTAAAATGAATTTTAAATGAAATTATGAATGAATGAAAAAGGATGCAATTAAAAGAATTTCTTAGAGAAATGCTCTTATTTGCATTTTAATATCTTTACACTGCATAATGCAAGTGACATAACGCAAGTAACATAACTCATTCAACACAATGCAAGTAATATATGTTATTAAAGTCAAATTATAGAAAACGCATTGAATTAATTTTTAGTTTCCACGGTTATATTAAAAATTTAGAAGTATTTCACCCGTATTGGGTAAAAAAAAAGCATATACTGAACGGGGTAGGGGGAGTCAGAACATTAACCCAGAAATATATCTCATTACTAAACGATATAATCATTATATATGCTGAATAAAAAAAAAAAAAAAAAACTACTCAGTTATGAGTAGCTGAGAAGTATAACTGAGTTGTTAATTTTTATATATTCAGCATATATAATGATTTACTCATTCAATAATGAGATACATGTATGAATGCTCTGCCTCCTTCTCAACCACGGACCAAAAGTTTCTTGATCAGTAGATCCATTAGCAACATTTTTGCAAGAAATAAATTAAAATTTTTAAGAGTAAAATTGCAATGCTGCAAATTCCAAATGAGTTAACGATAACCTACAATTACATAAATTAATATAAAGGAACAAAAATTATGATACAGCTTTGTTATTTTCATTAACTGTAAGCATTTTTGTAATGCTAATATTCTGATTTATTTAAAAAAAAAAAAAAAAAAAATCTGGTGTGAAACAACCACACGACTTCCATTACCCACTATTACACGTATTATAGGCATTTTTGAGCGATAATGCGATCAGAAAACTTAAAAGTGAACTAAAGAGAAAATCGTTAGAGCCGTTTTTGAGATACCAACTTTTACAAAAAAATCAATTATTGACCGGAAAACAATAATTACATACAAAAGGATATTTAAAAGTGAGTTAATAGGGCGAGTTTGAAAAAATCCGTACAGCTGTTTTTAAATGAACGCCTTTGCGAGGCCTGAAATTGAGCTATTTATACAGGACGCCTATCAATTTTCCTGAACTAACCAACTGTATCATTCGAAAGGACATCTAATAGAGTGTTTATATGGCAAGTTTGAAGAAAATCGTTAGAGCCGTTTTTGAGATACAGACTTACGGTCCCACTTCCGGTTTCCGATGTCCCACTTCCGGGTTTTCAATTTTCACCAAAATTTGGAAATTTTATCTGTACACCACACGTATTTCAATTCTAAAGTTTTGTAGCTCTATCTTTATTAGTTTCTGAGCTATAATAGCCAGAAGATTCTCCACATACATACACACACACACACATACATACACACTGACCAATTGCCAAAAACCACATTTTTGGACTCAGCGGACCTTAAAACGTGTAAATCAGGTGAAAACCCGATATCGAATTTTCAGACCGAATACAATACTTCCATTACCTACGGTAGTAGGGTAATGGAAGTAATAATAATAAGGATTTTAGCCTAATAGCACAAGAAAAAAGGATCGATAATTTTTGTAGAAACTTCTAAAACATTTATGTAAAGAAAAGAAAAAAAGAATTAATAACAAGCTTTGTGTTGGATTAAATGGGACCACATATTAAGCAGAGTCCTTTTTAATATTCACAATAACATTTGATAATAAAGAAAAGAAGAATAACATATTGCTGAAATTTCTATGCCGCACGCTTAGAACAGCTTTCTCGTACAGACCGATACAAACTCTCTGAGGAGCGAAGCTCTCTCTTCTGTTAATTACGTAATACAGATACGTCCCATCTGACGTCATAATGACAAGTGTGCGCTGGTTAGCAAATGATATGAGGAAACATGTATTGAAAATTCCTACATTTTCCCCTTTTTTCAATAAATGTTTCGAAAATAAAACATATTTATACAGTATAATAGCATATTAAAAAATTACAGAAAATTTTTTTTATGCAAAAAAATCACTTAAAATGAGATAATTGTTACTAAAGAAATAAAATTATAAAGAAATAATTATGGTTAATAAAATAAAATAAAATATGTAAAATATAAGTAGTTAATTTCTTAACTAACCCACAGTTTAAATATTCATTGAGTTCATCAGTCCTGAGTATTAAGTCCTATCATGTCACAATCCCCGTGGAGGATCGAAATTGTGATGGCCTGTCTCCGGACCACCTCTAGGGGTGTGTCCCAGACCGTCGCCAGTTGCCCATATGCGCAGCACTAGTGCGACGTAAAACCCAACCATCCATCCTATCATGTCACAACATTTTTCATGTTTACATGCATTTAAACTTTTTGTTAAAATGTCTGCAGGTCATCTGATGAAATATATTTAATGTCTATTAATTTATTATTGTAAACTTCTTGCACAAAATGATGTCGTATATTTATATGCTTTGTGCGATTGTGATGAACAGAATTTTTTTTTTTTTTTTAGTTCCCCATCATAATATAGGTATGGGGAACTTAGGTAATCGTGAAAAATTTCGACCTCGGTTTTTTGACTTTTTTATACGTTTTCAGGTGTGAGGAATTCGAAAATGACAAAATTTGTATGGTGTCTGCCAGTAGGGAGTCTGTTAGTGTGTCAGTCCGTTAGTCCGTTAGTTTGTTAGTCTGTCAACACGATATCTCACGAACAAATGATCGCAGAGAGGTCAGATCAGTTTTAAAATATTACTTTCGATACTGGCAAGAACCCTATTCAGATGCAACATTCGAATTAAAAAACTTCGTAAGTTATGAGAAATTTACGATTTTCTTAACATGGTAAAATGGGACAAAATTTCACTTAAACGTGCATTAAAAGGAAACATTTTACTGTATAAATGTCGGACCAGTTTTAAAATATGAGTTTTGATGCCGGAATGAACATGAGTAACTATAAATATGCTACTTTGAAAATTTCGCAAGTTATTGGAAATTTACGAATTTCTTAACATGGCAGTATAGGGCAAAATTTCACATAAACGCCAGTTTTTAGAGATATTTTCATCGTAAAGATGTCAGACTACTTTTGAAATATTATTTAGAACGCTGGCATGAATATTAATGACTATGAATCTCCAATATAAAAATTTCGTAAGTTATTGGAAAATTACGAATTTCTTAACATGACACAATAGAGCAAAACTTCACATAAACGTCAATCTTGAGGGATATTTTCATCGTAAAGATGTCAAACCACTTTTTAAATATTATTTTGGATACTGGCATGAATATCATAGACTACGATTTTTCTAATTTAAAAAATTCGTAAGTTATTTGGAATTTACGATTTACTTAAAATGGCAGAATAAGGTAAAATGGAGCATAAACTTCCATTTTGAGGATCATAAATACATTAGACAACTTCAAAATTACATTTATGATATTTGTTTGAACATGATTGAATACAAATATTCTAATAGGAAAATTTCGAAAAATTATTCGTAATTTACGATTTTATCAACATAGCGAAATTTTAAATTTTTCATATAAGTATCAATTTTGAGGATTATTGCACTGGAAATAGTAGCAGGAAAACTAAACAACAGAATTGACCCTGATAAAATAAATTAATAGATTAGAATAAGATAAATATATCGAAGTGAAAGGAGGATAGCCTATTAGGCGTGGATTTCATTCTGTAACTGTATCAAGCTTTGGTCAAATTCATTTCTTTTAAAATGATTATAATATGTCTCCCACTAGAAATTTATGAGAACATAAATATGATGGGGAACTGAGCAGAGTCCACCTTTGCCAACTAGTTTACTAATCTCAGTGCGGACTGATTGTCGCACATGATTGCAGTCGGACTTGATACAATTTCAGGATCTAGATCTTTCAAGAAATTTCTGATAGGAATTGTCTCTTTTGCGGCTTCAGACAGAGACATATATTTAGATTCTGTAGTGGAGAGAGCAACAGTTCGCTGCTTTCTCGATTTCCATGAAACTGGACCACCGGCATACTTGAAAATGTATCCAGTGTATGATTTTGTATCATTTATATCCGATACCCAATCGGCATCGACAAATGCTGGTAATGGTTTATCGTCTCTGCAATAAACAATTTCTAAATTTCTAGTTCAATTGAGATACTTTAGTATTCTTTTGGCAGCTATCCAGTGGGGTTTTCCTGGATTGTTATTAAATTGACTCAAATAATTTACAGCATGGGTGATATCTGGTCTGGTAGCAACCGACAGATATATGAGGGAACCGATTAATCGCATATATGGAATTTTTGGTATGTATGATTTTTCTTCTTCTGTGTTTGGAAACATTTGTTTAGTTAATTTTACACTGTTATCTAAAGGTGTATTCACCATTCTAGAATCTTGCATGCCAAATTTATTTAATAAATCTTCAATATATTTCTTTTGTGTTATGGTGATATAGTCCCTATCTTGATTAAATTCAATGTCTAAGCAATAATGCAGAAGGCCCATATCTTTCATTTTGAAAGATTCTGCTAATTTATCTCTAATATTAAAATAGTGCTCTTCACTTTTAGTGAGACAAATTAAATCGTCGAAATAGACGAATATAATGGCATCAAACGGATATTTTGAGTAATAGACACATTTGTTGGAATTCAAAGGGTTAAATTTCATTTTTTTTTTTTTTTAATTTCTCATCTAATTTCTTAAACCACTGTCTTTCTGACTGTTTTAGTCCATACAAGGATTTTTTTAATAAACACACTTTATTTTCACAAATATCATTTTCAAAAAATTCAGGAAGCTCCATAAAAATTTCTTCATTTAAATCACCATTGACATGTGCCATAATGAAATCTAATTGGTATGCTGTGAAACCATTTTGGATAGCATACGCGATTGCAGTTCTTATAGAACTTAATCTGGCTACTGGTGAAACATTTTCTTCAAAATCGATACCTTGTTTCTGTGAACAGCCTTTGGCAACTAATCTGCCTTTAAATTTTTCAATTTGGCCGTCTGGTTTGAATTTTGTTTTTAAAACCCCTTTTCACCCAATTACCCTTTTATTTTTTGGTCTATCTACAATTTCCCAAGCTTTTTTGCTTAACTAATGAATCATATTCTAATTTCATTGCGTTCTCCCAATTTTTAGCATAAGGTCTACTTAGTGCATCGATTACATCTGGATTAATTTCAGTAAATAAGTTATCAGCTAATTGAGAAGTTTCCTCTTTATATTTTGTATCTGTAATATATTCCTTACGAGACTATTGAAAGTTCCAACTTTTAATTTTGGACTACGTTTAAAAAGGAAGATTGATTTGGACAATCCTTTCCTCTTGTTTACAATTATCGTTAGCGCTCTCCCCCTCTCCACTCATATCATCCATGTTCCCCCCTTCAGGAAGAGAGTCGCTTTCCTCTCTGAATTTAGGGAGACGGGAAATCGAGCTGCTCGTTTCCCCACTTTTCGAAAAAGAGAAATCCTCTCCTCTCTCTGCTTGCGAGGGGTTGGAAATTGATTCGCTTTTCCCCTCTTTGATCGCTATGAATGTCTGCTGTCTGAGTTTCAGAAATAAAAGGAGTTTCATTTTTAATATTACATGGATTACATTTATTCTCAGACGGAAAAATAAGTTCTAATTGATCATTAGTAGCTGAATCTCTAGTTTGAAACTCATCTATAAATCGAACATCACGACTTATGACAATTTTTCTGGTATCCTTATTCCATAATATATAAGCTTGTGATTCCTTTGAATAGCCAACGAATATATGTTCATGCGATCTCGGATCAAACTTCACTTTTGATTTTTTATTTAGAACAAAACATTTCTGTCCGAAAATTTTAAAATAATTAACGGTTGGCTTATAACCAAAGAATAATTCAAAGGGAGTTTTATTTTCTTTAATTCCTTTCGTGGGACACCCGTTTCTTATACATGCAGCGCAATTTATTGCTTCAGCCCAGAATGTATTTGGAAGATTTGATTGCATTAATAAACACCTCACCATTTCATATAATGTACGATTTTGTCTTTCAATTCTAGAATTGTGCTGGGGCATCATAGGAGATGATTACTCGCGTTTGATGCCGCATTCTTCAATATGTTTATTGAATTCATCATCACAATATTCCAAACCGTTATCAGTAGGCAGTATTTTAAATTTTTTCCCTAATCGATTTGCGACGGTCGCTTTATATTTCCGGAAGGCATATTTAGCCTCATCCTTTGTTTTTAAAAAATTTACTTCTATGTAACGAGATTTATCATCCAAAAAAGTAATAAAGTAACGTGATCCCCATGGGATTTAACATTTATATGGCCACATAAATCAGAATAAACTGCTTCTAATAATTTCTTACTATGAAATTTGTTTTCTTTATAAAATGTCTTCACAGTTTGTTTAGATTGGATGCATATTTTACAATCTTTTAAAGAATCTTTTTCATTAAAATTTAAATCTCTCAACATATTTTCAGATTTTAACAATTTTAAATCTTTTTCATTTAAGTGATCAAATTTTAAACGACAATTATGAAAGTTGGTTACTTGAGCTGTTACAGCGATATCCATCTGCGGCTGAAAAAAATATAAATCACCTTTTCTCGAGGCACTTATAATTAGAGAGCCGCCCGGTTCAATAATTTTCGCTTCTTTTTCAGTAAATATAACACGGCGGTTGTTTGCGGTAGCCTTTGACATGGACATTAAATTGCATTTTAATTTTGGAACACACAAAACACATTTTAGCTTTAAATTAGTTACACCATGTTGACCGGGAACTTTTAATTTGAATGTTCCAACACCTGTGACCTCCGCTGTTTCATTTATGGCTAATTTTATAAATAAGGCACTTCTGGGTTCGAACTCTGTAAACAGATTCTTGTCATGAGCCATATGTGAATTCGAGTCAGAGTCTAGACACCACTCGGAATGTTCTTGGGAAGAGTTACTTGCCGCCATCGTAAATTGTGTACTGTCTTCAACTATAAAAGATTTTTCTTTCTATTTATTCGATGAAATTAATTTTCTGTCTGACATCTTTTGGCATTCTGAGGCTTTATGGCCGAGTTTTGAGCAGTAATTGCACTTAAAGGTTGCACAATTTCTCTCTTCATAAGTGTTCTTGTTCTGTATAGGGTTTAAGTTTTCTCTTTTGTTCTTTTCGGAAAGTTTTTCCTGATTAATGGTAAAATATGCATTTGACGATTCTTGATGCTTTTTATTTTTTTCTGGATTCATGTTCTTCCATCCTTTTAATTTTTAGAGCTTCACGCTGCGGCAATTCATCTCTTGCTTCGATGGCACATCTGAAATTTTCAAAACTGTGAGGAATGCTGAACAAGAGTAAAATTGATAATAAATCTTCCGTTACTCGAATGTCCATTTCTTTTAGCTTGTCCACTATGTCAAAGAAAATATTGAGGTGATCGGACTTATTTTCACTATCGGTCATTTTCTTAAAGAGTAGCTGCTTCAATAGGGTGACTTTCTTCGCCGGTCCTCTCGATTCATAAACTTCTTTCAATTTATTCCATACTTCATTTGAAGTGATACAATGTTTTATGTGACACAGTTCACTTGGACTAATTGCAAGGATTATATCGGCTCTTGCTTTACGATCATTTTCGAGCCATTTTTCTTCGTCTTCGGCGCCTTCATCGGGCTTGATTTTCGTTCCGTTAGCATAAGTCCAGTGATCATTCTTGATTAAGACAGCTTCTATCAGCAACTTCCAAGAGTCAAAATTACTTTTTGATAACTTTTCAATATTTAGTATTTGCGACATATTTAATCAGCTATAATAGCTTTGTTATAAAAACAGAATCAAAAGACAGTTCACATGTACCTTTGATTTCAGCACTTAGGCTTGACAGTCGCCTTTTCTGTTTTGAGTGAATGTTAATTTAAATTTTAAAAAGTCCCCAGTAAGATGCGTGTCTCTGGGCTCATAACCAGTGTTAGTTTAAATGGGACCACAAAGTAAACAGAGTCCTTTTTAACATTAACAATAACATTTAATAATAAAGAAAAGAATAACATATTGCCGGCATTTCTATGCCACACGCTTAGAACAACTTTCTCGTACAGACCGATACAAACTCTCTGAGGAGCGAAGGATGCGCAGCTCTATCTTCTATTGATTACGTAATACAGATACGTCACATCTGACGTCCTGATGGCAGGTGTGCGCTGGTTAGCAAATGATATGAGGAAACATGTATTGAAAATTCCTACACTTTTCTTATTACAAGATTTCATATTTTACATTAACATATCCTAATTTAAAAAAAAAAAATCTGTATAATATTTCTATAAGACCAGTTACGATTAAATTTTTTCGAAACGAAACGAGAGTGACGTAAGGTGTTATCTAATTGGTCACCCCAGACCCAAAGCATAAATTCGGTTGCTAGAGAAAAAGTGATTATAGGCGTTTTGGCTGGAGATTTCGGTTTCAAAAAATTAATCTAATACCAATAAAATGTACATTTTCCTAAAAAAATTGAAAAAATATTAACTTTTTGTATTGAAACATAAACTCAAAGTCTTATATTTAAAAGTATATTTGGAAGAATTTAAAGTCTGTTAGAATTCGCATTTAGCAGTGGCTGTTCTAGAAGACGGTAGTGGCGCTATCTATTATATATTTTCTAGGTCTTTCATTCATTATAAATAGAACGAACGTTGTTTCTTTTCATTTACTTATTTATTTTGTAGGTATACTTATTATCTATGGAATTTCCGTCATGTACATATGGTGATATGGTAATAAGTGTCAAATTTTAGGAAAGTAATGGTTTTTAATATAACAGTAATTTAACTTAATTCTAAGAATTTTTAACTTAGCAGCGAAAAAGTTATTTTATGTAATTGATATTATAATGCAAATATCAAAAATTTAAACCTGTTTTACTAATAATAATAACAAAAAAAAAAAAAAAAAAAAAGGAAAAAAAAAATCCTGAAAAATTCCAGTGATTTTACTTAAGAAATTTTTATGAAAATCATATTAGGTTGCAGTACTATAAGTCAGATGTTCTGAGCAGAAAAGACTAGTATATTTATAAAGCATTACAGAACCTGAAAAATTTAAACAGAGAAATAATTTACTTTTCTTTACCTTTACAATGATTTTATAATTTCATTATGTTACGGCTTTTTTAAATTGACTAAAGAACAACGATTCAAAAGTACTGTTAACTTGAAATTATGCTATAAAGCAGAAAGTTGTCCTTAAATCAAATTTTACTATTGACATCTAATTAATTTATACGAAAATATTAATTTAATTGCAATCTTGCTTATTGTAAGATTTCATCTTAAATTGTATTAATATATCTTTGTAATATTCCACAATACTGTAAAATGCAAAAGGAACAATGTAATAACCTACATATCTTTAATTCTATAATTTCTTTATCTTTGAGTATAATTAATCGCTTCTATTATTCAGAAGAAAATTGAAAATCGCGTCAACTAATTGGAAATCAAAGCTAAGTAATAAGTTATTCGAGACAAAACTTCTACGGCTTGCTTCATTTGTAACACGGATAGCAAACTGAAAGGAAGTCATTAAAATTACTATGAATTCAAGCTATTAGACTCTAAGATTGGTGTTTAACAGAAGTGTTAAGACAAAACCTACTCATAAGTTTTATCTGCTAGCAGAATTTACGACGTCTTAAAACAGCAAATTAGCTACAGGAGAATACTGGATTACATTTTGTCAAGAGTTAAGATGCTTGACTATAAGGTATTTGCTCACTCGCGGATGGAAACGTATTATTATTCGTTAAATCATGCACTTAACTGAAACTAGGACGATATCAGTTCTCCAAAATAATACAAAGTGGCCTTTGTGATAAATTTGTTTCCAAGATGTAAGCTGAGTTAATTATCTCGTAACTAAAGGTTTAGATAGTGAAAGACTAGAACATTGATTTTGATGATTAAATGAGTGATTGTTTTCACATTAGATTTAAAATAGTTAATTTATGAATTCCTTTTTTTGTTATAGAAAATAATGACGTATAATTTAATGAAACATTTAACAAAATGTATTGAAATAAGAGAGACAAAATATACTGAAATAATTGTAATTGAAAATCGAGAGTGTATTTAATCACTTTTAATTTGTAATTCTACTATTCAGAAGAAAATTGAAAATCGAGTCAACTAATTGGAAATCAAAGCTGAGTAATAAGTTATAAGTCTATCTATATATATAATATGGTGTTGCAATCACACTACTTTCTCTTACCTGCAATTTAATAATAACATATTGTAACAGTTTAAGGTGTAAGAGAAGAGGTGATGTATTTGAACATTTTCAGAGTAATTAAAATATAGTTAAAAATTGTTTTAGATACAGTTCTTTTTTGAGCAAGGAATATGAAGTAGTCGTGTCAAAATGGTAAAATAGAATACCGTCTATCCGGAACGGTGAAGATAAAACTATTGGGAAATATATGGCTGCAATCAATCCGAAGTATGTCAAACGTCTTCAGTGAGTCTCAAATATGAACAGTAGTTCAATTTGTGTCAGTTAGAAGAACAGTTTTTCAGTAATACAACTTCTTTGGTTTATCAAGGTTCAGACTTTTTTGGAGTGCCAATGTTAGCCTATGGGTAATTTATCGCAAATCATTTAAAATAATATTGTATATCTATTTGGTTTTGCATTATTTTCATGTATGATGTTTAAATATTCTACAGCTGTCTACTGCTTAAACAGAAACGATAAAACTGAATGCAAACAAAACATATCAACTTTATCAAATTTCATTTAAGGACAGTAATCGTTTAAATTTCAATAAAATAAAATGAATTAAATTAACGTAAAGGTTAACGAGAAGATTTCAAGCTAAATGAAATTTAGGTTTTGTATTTTGAACATTTTTGTGAGGAAGGTTTTGAGAAAATAACTTTAATAACAAATAAACTATGGGCGGATTCTGGTCTTAAATATGGGCGGAATCAGCCACATATCATTGGACACACGGTCTAGAATCCGTATCGAATGGGCTAACTTGTGGAAAGTGGTAGCATGACAGCTGCAACATTTACAAAAACAAATGCAACGATTGTGGACAACGATAGATTGAGTCAAAAAGCAAGAAACCATTCAAATTGCAAAGGAAATGCACTGAGTTTAAGTTAAACGGATTATCTAGAAACTTAATGTTATTACGTAGACTTATGTGGTCTTGTTTTTTTATGATTCTTTAAAATTGTTTCTTTAAATAAAGTTCTTTAATTATTTTTAAGTCTCGTTGCTTTTCTATTTTTTTAATTATTAAATTGAAATATCCACTAATACAAAAATATTTATTCACAAAACCCTTACAACAATATCATTTAAATGCAAATATTATTGTTAATATTTTAATTGTAGTTATAATTAAATGGAATATCTCCTGCCCATATACGCAATCCTGTAAGAAAGAACTGCAAAAACAGCTTTTTTTTTTTCAACCGTTTTTTCAAATTATACGTAACAACAAAATAGTAGTAATGCATTGAAAACGATTGAATTCAAAATTATTCAGCAATTGTTTAGCAAAAAATTAACATTCAGATTTTTTATATTATTCTGTTGAAATGTGCTGAAACTCTCCTAGTTTTGCCTTATATAGTTAAGATAATCCATTCTTCTTTTGACTATTTCTAATTATGTAATCAACATTTCTTGTTTTGTCGAATATTTATTTACGTCGATTCTAGGCATAGCCTAAGCTCTAAATTTTCACAATGTGAACTGTACCGAATTCAGTTGCTCTTCAATGTATATTTCTAATAATTTCTAAATACAATTAGAATCATGTTATAGTATATGATTGTTGTCGGTCAAATACCTTCATTAAAAAAATAAATAAATAAAAAATATAAATAAATAAATAATAATAATAATAAAAAAAAAAAACAACGAGATTCATAAAGAATGACTTTTATATAGCATTTTAAATAGAATGAAAAGCAGTAAATTTCTAGTTTTTTGCCTTATATAGTTAAGATAATCCATTCTTCTTTTGACTATTTCTAATTATGTAATCAACATTTCTTGTTTTGTCGAATATTTATTTACGTCGATTCTAGGCATAGCCTAAGCTCTAAATTTTCACAATGTGAACTGTACCGAATTCAGTTGCTCTTCAATGTATATTTCTAATAATTTCTAAATACAATTAGAATCATGTTATAGTATATGATTGTTGTCGGTCAAATACCTTCATTAAAAAAAATAAATAAATAAAAAATATAAATAAATAAATAATAATAATAATAAAAAAACAACAACGAGATTCATAAAGAATGACTTTTATATAGCATTTTAAATAGAATGAAAAGCAGTAAATTTCTAGTTTCTAGCCTTGCTTTTGTGTAAAGGACGAATTGTTAGCTCTCCAATATAGCAAAAAACTTCTAGGATTTATCTTTATTTAAAAGGGAGTTTTCTTGTCGTGACTGAAGAAGAATGAAACTAGCGTTAAAATATATTCATAGTAAATGAGAGACTATTTTTTCAAAACTATTTAGTAAATAGTGAAACTATTTAGAATTTTGCTCTGATATCTGAGCAACTGATATATCTTTTTCTTTGTAATAAATATCATATCTAACTCTTGAATTTTGATACATTTCAGGATTTTTTGTGATAGAATGTTTACAAGATAGAATTGGTTCAAGGCGGACATCGTGCTTTATTTTGTGCATTTTCAGTATAAATAATGAATAAATAAAGTTAAATTTGCGCTAATAAAATGTTCTTTGAAAAAGCCGAGAGCTGCAAAATCTTTTCCAATAATTAAATCCTCTTGTTTATCAATCCATCTTTATTTTTGTTAATATTTTAGTAAGAATATCTAAGGAATGCGTATACTTTTTTAATAATAATAATAATAAAAGAGGCTAACTATGCTATTTAATATGTGCAAAAATCAAGACAAGTTATTAAAGTTTCCTTATTAAAGAAATACCTCTAATGCAGTAACAGTCAAAATCATTTTAAACCTAAAGATTATAAGGAATGCAGTCGTTGATCAATAAATTATTGAGTTTTCTTATTATAATGCAATTTATCGAATTTTTCGCTATAAATTTACAACTAAAAATTAAAAATAAGTACATTTTGGACATTTATATTCTTTTGAAAGCATTTATTCCCAAACATCAAAGATGAGATGATATTTAAAAAAAAAAAAATATGAGCATACTTATTATATATAATACAAACATGTTTTTAAAAACCTTGATTTCGGATTAATTTCTTAAATGCTGATTTATTTTAGATATACAAAATAGATTTCAAAGATGTGTAATAATAGGTACAGAATTTTATAAAATGAAAGGAAAAATTCACGGACTTTAACTTTAAGAAATAAAATACAAAATTACTCGGTTCTAATGAAAAAAAAAAAAAAAAAAAAAAAAAAAATCCCTCTAGTGAGAATAATGTGCTTTTTTTTTTTCCTGAGAAGATCATGTACAAAGTTTCAACATTGAATTATAAAAAAGTTTTAGAGATATGTATAAACAAAGTTATTGACAAATTAGTCGAAAATTAAACTGTGCATTTCTTTATTTCTTTAAATTATCATAGTTTTTATCCATTGTATTTGAACCCTGAAACGCCATTTTTAAAATCCGTTTTTTCGTTTTAACGAAGAACGTATTCAAAGACAATGAAAGGGGTTTTAAGTGATTTTTTTTTTTTTTTTTTTTTTTTTTTTTTTGTAGGTAAGAGACTTTTTATGCTAAAATTTTGCACATGACACTTATTAGGAAATGAAACATATTTTATTGGCTGTAAATTTTGCTTGATGACCTCTTATAACTGTGTTTAGTCTTTGCAAGTTATATTATATGTTTATAATCAATATTTAAAATGGCAATGTTTTTAAGCTGAATTCTACAGTCAGGGGAAAAAAAGCATTCCCCAACTATTTTTTTGCATATTTCCGTATAAATATGCAGTTGGTTTCGATCGATTAGTAATAAATCCTAGTTTATTATTATATACTTAGATTTTGTTTAAAGGGTCGTTTACATATTAAAGCTTGAACCAAATTCTTTTTTTTTAAACGACAACACCTAGTTTTGACAAATTTTTTGGGTTATTTGAATCAAATCATTCTATAAAATAGCATAGTTTATACATTGCTAGCAATTTTTATTGATTTATAAGGTGTCAAAATATGGGTATGTTAAAGTTAAATGAATGTGACAAATATTAATTCATATCTTTTCTAAAAATTATTATATTCAAATTTCATATTTTTATGCATTAGAATGAAGTGACCCAAACATGTTCCCTGAACATTTGTGATTAAAAAATATTTTTTGAATTAGGAAAATATTCATAAATTAAAAAATCATGGATTATGACCTATATTAATTTTGGCACGAATAGAAAAAGCATCCTCAGAAAAAAATGGGATTTCAAATTTACAGTTCATTCCTATCTTTTTTTTTTTTTTTTTTTTTTTTTTTTTAAGTTACAGTGATATTTCATTTGTTATTGCTGTTAAGGGGCCGTCACCTCTTCCGATTTGTATCATCTATAACCTTTCATACACAGGAATTAAAATAGCTATTTAAGTAAGTTTAGATTAAAACATAATTTCGTAATTAGAATTGCTTTAGTTTTTTTTTTAATATTTAATTTGTCCCCAGTTATTATCTGAATGGATATAATACTTTTCTGTGTAAGATCTTAATTTAATTTTTTTAAATGCAGGGATGAACCCCTAATGCATTTTTGTTTGTAAATCTATCAAAAATTAATTAAAAATTAATTCAAAGTCTATGAACTATGCATTTTTTCGAACCGCCTTGATTTAAAAAATTCAAATATGAAGTCAAAAATGGGTGTTAGCATTCGAAAAAATGAACTTAATGCAAATTCTAATATGTAGAAGGCTCCCTAAGAAACATTTAACTATTGCATTAATAACTAGACGTTTTTACCAATCAATTGATACCAATCATATGTTTTTACGATACTTTGCGAAAAAAATTAGTCGATGCATGCTTCTTTTTTTTTTTTTTCATTTTGTACATCCAACATACACTGAGAAAAAATTCTGTAACTGACATCTAGAATCTAAATTGTGGCTCTAGAAAAAATAGTTCCATGTCATCCTTTTCAATTCTAGTCCCCTATCAAAGCGAGTTCTAGAAACCCCTATTAGAATTCTAGAGCGTTTGCCTATATTCTCGAGGGCAAAATTATTTAAACATCTCTGCAAATAAATGCGAAAAAAGAGGCGGGTTTCAACAACTATAATCTTGGTTTATCAACTACTATAATCTTGGTTTATTACCCAACTCTAGAAAATCAAGCGAGAATTTCTGGCAATACAAAAGATTCAGAATATTCAGAATATTGTTTCACCATCTAGAAATGTGTAGACTAGAAATTCTCGATCATTTCGTCTATTAGGTTTGTTGACGTGCCGTATGCGCATTGCTCGGAAATCTATATTTCTAGTTAAGGTAATTAGAAAATGACCATTTATTGATTCTATATGAAGGCGGTATATTTGTTTTTCTCAGTGTACGTATTTAATCTCAACGTTTTAGCGCTTGATGACCAGATTAGAGTACTTTTATAAATTAAAAGAGTTAATAATTATTGCAATTCCATAATTAGGAAGACAGTTTATATTCTTTGCAAATAGGGATCAAAAGAGCTAATAATTATGATAAATAACTTTCTTGCAACATTTTTTTTTTTTTTTTTTTTTTAACTTAGAGAAATGTTTTATAAAAAGGGATGGTTCTAAAACAGAGGACATCTGGCAACCACATTTTAGCGTCAATAACCAAATAAACGAATTTTTACTTCCAAGAAGAATCAGAAAATCACCCAGAGTGTAGTAAGAACGCCTGTGGGATTTAAACTGCCAATACTGGCAGATGTTTGACAGAAAGGGTGTATATGTACTTATCCTCTAGCTCTAGAAAACCACCGAGTCGATATTTTTACTTGTTGATTTATTTTTTGCTATTATATTTTTGTCTTTTTACTTGAATTAAATATTTTTAGATTATGTATAAGATAAATAATGATGATGTGTAGATATATTTCCTTGTGTCTTTCTAAGGAAAAGAAAACTAATAATAATAATAAAAACTAATAATAATATTTATGCTTATGGAATGCGAGTTGTATCTAAAACAATAGTCTAATTTCCTATTGTTCGTAGTGTCATAGCATTTCACACCAAGAAAGATAATATTTTAAAACTTATTCACTATTATACACTCTATAACAAAAAAAGCGACGCACCAAGAGGGAGTTATCCGAATGGGACAAAAATTGGTAGATGTGATGTACATGTGGAGAAAAACAATTGATTACAGTTTCAGAAAATTTGAATGGTTTAATCAAGAGAAAGTGCCTCTATGTATGTCAATTTTTGTCCAGTTTACATTACTCCTTCTTGGTGCGTCGCTTTTTTTGTTATAGAGTATATTTTCGTATTGTTAATGTTATCAACAAAAATCCTGGATTTAGGTTAAAATCAGATTTCCTTAGATTTTGTTGAAACTTTAAAAATCTAATTTCTTGGTATATATTTTAAACCGATTTCCATTTTCTTCTGATATTTTTGAAAATACTTTGGCTTATAGAAGTTTAGTACAATACCATTAAAATCCACAATACAAAGAACGTATGCAGTATTCTATTTTTATTTTAAGAAGATCTATTAAGATTTTACAATTTACCATCAGAAGATTTGAAATTAAATCTGAATATTCACTAAATTCAATTGTTGATACAAGAATTCTCTTATTCAGTACAAAATGCATTGTTGATTATTAATTGAAAACTAAGCTAAATAGAGAACGTAAATGTTTGAATTGAAACTTTCTACGCTGAGATGAATTATATATGAATGATAATACAAGAGTGAAATTAGTTAAGCAGTGGAATATATTGTGAGATTTCTTGGCTGATGTTAAACAAAGATGTCTAGATAAAATCTATCGGATCGCATATAATTCAAGAAACTTGAATGTTCTCTAAACAACTATGTGCAGTTTCTAACATATATAATTCTATCGCATTAATAAGTATTTGCTGTGTTTCTAGGTAACTAATCATTTGGATTAAGACATAAATGCATATTTAAACGTTAAATGATATAGTTAACTGCATCGAAAACAATTCTGTGAAATGTTGTAAAGAATTCTTTGATATAAATATGTTTTTAATTCTAATGATTAGGATCACCATAAAAATAAATATTAAGCTTTTCAAGTAGAGGTTAAATGTTGCAGACATAATGAAATATTTTATTATTTTCCACGTATTGTTTCTTGAATCATTGTTTTCCTTTTATTAGGAATTGGATTTTATGTAGAACAAATACTACATTCAAAATAATGTCGAAAATAAAGAACGAGCTTGTGTAATTATTATGGATTATTTTGCCATAAAACATTTTCTTAGAAAAATAAGTGTTCGTCATCATAAAGAATTTACATGATGTAATAGTAAACAAAACAAAACAAAAGAAAAAAGTCTTTCTTCACAGTTCTTTCATTCGTTGTAGGAAAATGAACCATAAAAGATAAAAGATTTACATCTAAAAATATTTAATGCATAAAAGTATTTCGTAGGCAAATTTTCAGAACTTATATATATATTTTTTATTTTATTTTCTCTTACCGATATATATGATAGAGAAAGTATTATTTTTGGGTCAAATTTTCGAAATTCAGTTTTTGTGATATTTATTCGTGTTTCTCTGAATACGAAAAACACGTTTTTAGAATTTGATCTGTGAGTATGTCTGTTATCAGAATGTCTCAAAAACAAATTATAGCAAAAAGTTTAAACTTGGTATTCTAAATGCGTATCATGTAGGAATGCTACACCAAGCTTTTCGTTGCGATCAAGCGAATGGTTCGTGTACAGAGACACCCAAGGGAACTCAAATACATTACGTGTATGGGGGAAATTGCAGGTATGTAGAGCTTAACATCTATAGGTTGCGTTAAACCAAATGAAAGGAATATATATTACTTTCTCTTACCCATAGGGTCGAGAAAGTATTGTTTTAGGGTCAAATTTTCGAACGTAAGTTTTTGTTATATTTACATGTTCTGAGGTCCCCTGAATACGAAAATCATGTTTTTAGCGAATGGTCTGTGTGTCTGTCGGTCTGTCTTTCTCTTTGTGTGGATGTCTGTGTGTCTGTTATCAGCATATCTCAAGAACAAATAGTAGCAGAAATTCCAAACTCGGTATTCTAAATGTGTATCATACAGGGATGCTACAGTAAGCTTTTCGTTGTGATGAAGCAAATGGTTCGTGTACAGGGACACTCAAAAGTATTCAAATACATTACGTCTATGGGGAGAAATTGCAGGTAAGTAAGTTTAACATCTATAGACTGTACTAAACCAAATGAAACGAATATACATTTTTTGTAATAGAGATAGTCAACTGGGATAAAACCTTTTGTGTATGTAGGAGTGCCGCCTCTCCCCTGGGGGGGGGGGGAGGGGGAAGTCCCCCCCTCGAGGGGAGTAAATTATCATGATGGGTATATTTCAAAAGAGTTCGCAAATACCTTTAAAACGAATGGTTGAACCACCGATCTGCAATAATTTAAAATAAAGTTATCGATATTTTCGAAAAAAAAAAAAAAATTAAATGTAATATTGAAAATAAATTCAACTTTTTTTTGGATATTTACTGTTATACTACTTCTCTAATATGGAAATCGTCTGTATTATCAGGAAAGATAATTTTTAAAAATAACAATTATAATAAGTTATTTTTTAATAACAGAATTAAATTCTATATAAATGTAGGTGCATTAATAAAACGGGGGGTTTGGGGTGGAAGCCGTAGCCACCCTCCCACAGAACTAATTATCATATAAAATTCTTCCGAAGCCTAATTTAAACTGTTTAACATAGGTTTACCTCTTAATCTCCAACCTGTATTTATAGTATTAAATTTCAGGGTAAGAGAAAGTCGTCTGAGTGACACACCAGATTATTTTTTATATGCGTAAAAGCAGGTTTCATGTGTAATATGGTATAAAAATTGTTCACCGTTTGTTTACAGGGCTACATCAAATAACTAGAATATAGTGGGACAATATTTGGAAATTGATGGAAGTGTATTTCAGGTTGTGTTGTGTGTTAGTAATATAAGGTTATATTTATGTGCACCATATTCTGTTTACATAAATTTTAGAAGTCAGGGCTGCCATACACAGCTCCCATTAAGTTTCTCCCGAAGTTATTTTTTTTATTGAATGTAATTAGTGGAAGTCCTTTACTATAACATTTTAACAAGTCCAGTGTGACGTTGTGAAAAGTTCTTTTAACATTAGCATTTTCACTTAAAATTAACGTAATGATTTATCTATTTAATCATTTATTTCTTTCATCGCGTCTATTTAAAGAAAATATATTGAAATGTTTACGAGATTTTTATTTTATCAATAATCATTAAAAGTGACATGTTTGACATCATTGACATGTTTATGCAATCAAAGACTTTAATTTTTCGAAAATAATTTAAGTTCCTAGTTTTTTTTCTTTTATAACGCATCATTTTAAAACGATTTGTTGCTTCTTGGACTTATCAAGAGTAATTTATTTTTCAAGGTCTTAAACTGTTGATTCATTTCAGTAAATATAAAGCTAATTTAATTTCATTATAAAAGAGCGGTATTACTGTATTTGAACATAATGTTTGTGGAAAGAGATAAAAAAAAATTCATGTTGTCACAGCTCAAAAGCTTTCTGTTTTTCTCGATAAGATCCATGAGAGCCATCAAAGAAAGTACATATCTTGCGCCATTTTACAGCGTATGGAATTTGACTCATTCTCCAGAGCCAACCACATTTAAATCTGACTCATTTTAAAAAGCCACCCGGGCTTAAATATTAGTTAAATTTTCTAGAAAACCAACCTTTTTTTTTTAATGTTTTTTAAAAAGTGGCACCCGCCCTGGCTTGCCGTAATTCTTCATATATTTGAAGTTCGTTTTTTTCAGTAGACCGTCCTGGTCACCTACTAGAGATAACCACCCAGGCTTTTGTATGGTCGTCATTGTTCTAAGATTAGTGTAATGCGTATCATCCTGGTCGTATATAACGAGTTGAAATATTCAGGAGAAAATCTACCCCAGCTTACATATTTTTTGTGTGAAGAGGCCAGTAGGGCCAAATTATGTTATAAGTAAAAGTGCAAGATTAGTGCTAATTTCTTCATTTTTTCATCTGTGTTATTACATGTTCCGTGTATTTGTGTCTTCGTGCGTGAATGTAAATAAAATATTGTGTGTCATCGAATGATTTTCATCCGTCTGTGAAGTCATATTTTGAACCAATAGTCATATCTTGACAACGCTACCAGTGGAAACTTCTAGCATCGGTTATTTTGCTAACTACGTTACACCAGGAATACTGCTCTGGAATTGAAATTTATTTCTCATACCCGTACGGTAAATAAAGTATTTTTTAAGCTAAATATTCATTACTTGTTTTTGTGTATTTACACGTTTTGAAGTTTCCTGAGTAATAAAATCAAGTTTTTAACGTTTGATTTTTGTCTCTGTCTCTTGTGAGAGTAACATAGATAGAAGTAATTTCAGTTAATTCAAATATTATATCTTGAAGTTAATATAAGTTTGTCACTTGAAAAGTTTGATCAAGATTAATAAGTTTCAAGGAATGGTGCACGTGAAAGTTGTCTGAATAATTTGAAATGACCTTTTAAATTTAATAACATACTAGCTGGAACCCGTCGAATTCGACGATCATTTATTGACAGTAATGTTTCAAAAACATCGCATCATTATTTAAATGTATTTCAAGTTAAAACATCTAATAAAATTTACGACATTTCACTTAAAAAAAAAAAAAAAGAAAGTCAGAAAAATGCT
This sequence comes from Salticus scenicus, assembly GCA_963930645.1. NCBI lineage: Eukaryota > Metazoa > Arthropoda > Arachnida > Araneae > Salticidae > Salticus > Salticus scenicus. The sequence continues at coordinate 125,906,167 of OZ005652.1, read as the reverse complement.
TATAAATAGAAATACTATATATGACATCACTTTCAACAAAGTACAGTCAATGTGACGTCACACTGACTCCAAATAAACAGTTCCTATCTTTCATTTTCTATTTCGTTTAATACTAAGACTACATGTTAGCTGACCCGTCCAGCGTTTCCCGGGCCCATGGTAATAACCTTAAATGAACCTTAAATTTTTATGGTTTTACATCTTTAACTCAATTTTGTTTGAATTTTTATTTTTAAATAAAAGCATCGTGAAAAAATAATCAGCTGTAACCAAAAAAATTACCTCGAACCGAACGAAACTCTGCCTTGTGGCCTTGGTGCCTTCGGTAGCGCATACGCCGGCCGCTAATAACATAAAAATATTCCCAAAAATTAACATGGAACCCAACGAACCCGCTCGGTGTTGGCCGGACCCATGATACCTTAAATGAACCTTAAATTTGTATGATTTTATACCTTTAATTCGATTTAGTTTGAATTTCTGTTTTTAAATGAAAGCATCACGAAAAAAATAATCAGCTGTAACAAAAAAAAAAAAAAAAAAAAAATTACCTCGAACCAAATGAAACTCTGCCTTGTGACCCCGGTGCCTGCGGCAGCGCATACGCCGGCCGCTAATAACATAAAAATATTCCCAAAAATTAACCTGAAACCGAACGAACCCGCCAGGTGTTACCCGGGCCCATGATACCTTAAATAAACCTTAAATTTGTATGATTTTATACCTGTAACTCGATTTAATTTGAATTTCTATTTTTAAATGAAAGCATCACGAAAAAAATAATCAGGTGTAACAAAACAAATTACCTCGAACAGAACGAAACTCTGGCTTGTGACCCCGGTGCCTGCGGCAGCACATACGCGGGCCGCTAATAACATAAAAAAATTCCAAAAATTAACCTGGAACCAAACGAACCTGCCCGGCAATGACCGGGCCCATGATAATAACCTTAAATGAACCTTAAATTTGTATGGTTTTATATCTTTAACTCGATTTTGTTTGAATTTCTATTTTTAAATGAAAGCATCACAAAAAAAAAAAAAAAAAAAATCATCTGTAACAAAAAAAAAAAAACAACAACAACAACCCTCAAACAGAACGGAACTCGGGCTCGTGACCCACTGCCTGCGGCAGCGTATATACAAGCCGCTAATAACATGAAACATTTCTCAAAAATTAACCTTGAACCGAGCGAACCTATGACTCGTGTTACCTCTGCCTGTGACTACTGCACTGCATAGCAGGCATGCATGCTACATACGCGTTGCAAATTCCACTTTCCTCCACCAAGGGGTGCAGTATGTTGTATACGAACATCACCAATCGCCTTGAATTTCCAAGACTTTTCAAATAAGGTGTCACTAGTGGTGTCAACTGCAAAATCCTTTAGTTGCCCTTTCCACCGCCATGGGGCACAGCGTGTTCTATACGAACAACACCAACGGTAAGGAAATACCAAGACCTTTAAAATAAGGTGTAACATGATAGGATCGACTGCAAAATCACCTAGTTCCATTTTTAACCACCAGGGGGTGCAGTATATTGTGTACGAACATCCCCAATCAACATGAAATTTCAAGACCACTATCACCAATCGCCTTGGATTTCCAAGACCTTTCAAATAAGGTGTCACATGGTGGTGTAAACTGCAAAATACTTTAGTTGCACTTTCCACCGCCAGGGGGCGCAGTGTGTTCTGTACGAACATCACCAACGGTCAGGAAATACTTGACCTTTAAAATAAGATATAACATGATAGGGTCTACAACAAAATCACCTAGTTCCACCATTTTTCACCACCAGGGTGCGCACTATATTGTATACAAACATCCCCAATCAACATGAAATTTCAAGACCTCTATCACCAATCGCCTTGGATTTCCAAGACCTTTCAAATAAGGTGTCACATGGTGGTGTCAACTGCAAAATACTTTAGTTGCACTTTCCACCGCCAGGGGGCGCAGTGTGTTCTGTACGAACATCACCAACGGTCAGGAAATACCAAGACCTTTAAAATAAGACGTAACATGATAGGGTCTGCAGCAAAATCACCTAGTTCCATTTTTCACCACCAGGGGTCGCACTATATTGTATCCCCAGTCGACATGAAATTTCAAGACCTTTAAAATGAGGTGCTACATGCGTGGGTCTAGAACGGATTTCCCTCTCAAACTAATTTCCCCCCTTCCCCCTCTCAAATCTACTTTCCCCCTTTCCTCCCTTTAAAATCGAAAATTCCAAATTCGCAGAAAGTGATTTTTTAGTATTCGACTCTAGTCCCCATATGCACAATTTCTTCACCGTGAAGTAATTTGAAGCTTAGTTAAGCTCGTAAACGTGTTTTTAACCCGGGGGGAAACGGGTGGGAAACGGTTTCCGACCCGTTTCCCCCCTGGGGAGGGAAACCGTTCGACTTTTTTTTTTTTTTCTCATAGCACATCTACAGACCAAGACCTTTTTTTAGAAACCTCAACCAAATTTTTACACCAAGTAGTTCTCTCAATATAGTGGAGACAGACAAAAACATGTTTCAAATTAATATATAGATATGAATTCGATGTATACGTAGTTTTAATAATCAAACGAAGGTTGAGGAGGGCGGAAGTCCCCTCACGCAGAATTATTTGTGAAATAGCTGTATCGAAGCCTAATTTGAATAGTTTTTAAAGTAGGTTTGCATAACAATACTCTTTATCTTATCCTTTGATCTTCAATATAATATTTAACTTCAGGGAAAGAGAATGTTGTGTGAGTGCCACACCAGATTATTTTTAATTATTTATCTACATTTTTTACTTTCTCTTACCCATATACATCTCAGAGAAAGTGCTGTTTTTAGGTCAAATTTACAAAATTGAATTTTTGTTATGTTTACACGTTTTAAGGTCACACGAATCCGAAAAACATGTTTTCAGCGGTTGGTCTACGTGTGTGTGTGTGTGTGTGTGTGTGTGTGTGTGTGTGTGTGTGTATCTCTGTTATCAGCATATCTCAAGAACAAATAGTAGTAAGAAGTTCAAACTCGGTATTCTAAATCTGTATCATATAGGGATGCTACACTAAAGTTTTCGTTGGAATCAAACAAATGGTTTGTATACAGGGACGTTCAAGAGAATTCAAATGCATCACTTGTATGGGCGAAGCTGCAGGTAAGTTGAGTTTAACATCTATAAACTGCACTAAACTAAATGAAATGAATATATATTTTTACTTTCTCTTACCCATAAGGTAGAGAAAGTATTGTTTTTGGGTCAAATTTTTGAAAGTGAATTTTTGTTTTATTTACATGTTTTGAGGTTCCCTGAATCCAAAAATCATGTTTATTGCGGTTGGTCTCTGTGTGTATGTGTGTGTATCTGTCTGTTATCAGCATATCTCAAGAAAAAACAGCAGCAGAAAGTCCAAACTTGGTATTCTAAATGTGTATCATATAGGGATGCTACACTAAGCTTTTCGTTTAAATGAAGCAAATGGTTCCTGTACAGAGACACTCAAGATTATTAAAATATATTACGTCTATGGGAGAAATTACAGGTAGGAAGAGTTTAATACCTATAGACTGCACTAAACCAAATGAAATTAAGATATATTTTTTATATGCTTAAAAACGTGTCTCATGTAGAATACGGCAGGGAAATCATCCACTGTTCATTTACGGGGCTACACAGAAGAACTAGATTACAGTGCGATAATAACTGAATATTGATGGAAATGCATTTCAGGTTGTGCCGTATATTATTACTATAGGATTATATTTAGGTGCACTATGTGGTTTGTATATAATCTTCAAAAGATATACAGGGTTGCAAATATTTAAGCGATAACATTCTTTTTTATTGTTAGTGGAAGCGCTTTATTATAATATTTTACCATGCCCAAGAAATCTGCTCAGGAATGGAAATGAATTCCTCATAGACATATGATAAATAATGTATGCTTTTTAGCTAAATATTCATCGCTTGTCTTTTGTATATTTACACATTTTGAGGCTTCCTGATTACCGAAGTCAAGTTTTTAAAAGTTTGATATTTGTCTGTGGGAGTAACTTAAAAACGAATAATTTCAGGTGATCCAAAAGTTGTATTTTCAAATTAATATAAGTCTGTTGCTGGAAAAGTTTGGTCAAAACTAGTAAGTTTCAAGGAATGGTGCGTGTGAAAATTGTCTGAATAATTTTAATTGTACTTTTAATTTTAATAACATATTTAAATTCTATATAAATATAGGTGCAGCAATGAAACGGGGGGTTGAGGGGGACGGTAACCCCCTTCACACAGAACTAATTATCACATAAAACTTTTCCGAAGCCTAACTTAAATTGTTTTAACATAGGTTTACGTAACAGTACTCGTTATGTTACATCTTAATCTCCAACCTGTGTTTATAGCATTAAATTTCAGGGTAAGAGAAAGTCGTGTGAGTGACACACGAGATTATTTTATATACATAAAAGCACGTTTCATGTAGAATAGGGTATGAAAACCATTCACCGTTTGTTCATAGGGCTACACGAAATAATTAGAATGTAGTGAGACAGCACTTTGAAAATGGTACAAGTGGCTGTGTTATATGTTATTAATATAACATTATATTTAAGAGCACAATTTGGTGCATACATATTGTTAGGAAATATAGAGGGCTGCCAATAATGAAGCAAAAACATTCTTTTTAATTAAATGTAATTAGTGGAAGTGTTTGTCTATAATATTTTACCATGTATCGGAAAACTTTCTCTGGAATTAAAATTAATTCCCCATACTCATACGGTAAATGAAGTATTTTTTAAACTAAATATTCAGCTGATGTTTTTTAATATATTTACACGTTTTGAGGTTACGTGAATATTGAAGTCATGTTTTTAACGTTTAATGTATGTCTATATCTTTTGACAGATGAACTCAAGAACAAATAATTTCAAGCAATTCAAATGTTATATTTTGAAGTTAATGGTTGTTATTTGAAAAGTTTAATCAAAATTTATAAGTTTTAAGGAATGGTACGGATGAAAGTTGTCGGAATAATTTGGAATGAACTTTTAAATTTAATAACAGCTTTTGAATTCGATTTACATGTAGGTACAATATTAAAACGGAGTGTTGAGGTGGCGGGAGCCACCCTAACATACAATTACTTGTTAAATAAAGATGTTTTGAAATCTTGTTTGAATTGTTTTTAACGAAGGTTTATATAACAGTACTCGTTATGTTATCCCTTAATCTCCATCTCCAATTCGCCTTTGTAGCATTGAATTTCAGGATTAGAGAAAGTTGTGCGAGTGCCATATTAGATTGTTTCTAGTAAATAAGTGCTTTGATTGTTAATTAAATAAAATTACATAGGCATATTATGCAAGTTAATATTCTATGGAAAAAATTTTCAATAATTTATATAACACCATCTATTAGTATTTTACTTACAAGGCTATACATGATCTCAAAAAAAAAAAAAAAAAAAGTATTATACGCATTAAGTTTTGATAAAAGGATAATAACGCACTTTACGTTAATAAATCGTAATTATAATGTAAAAATAACTGGTAAACAAATCACAAGATTTTCGTAAAACAATCCTTTAATTAATCTAATACTTTTATTAGCACAATTTTATTTTTTCTACAGAAAGTTATGAGATGGTTTTTACTAAAAATTTTAATAATTCATAAAGTGGTTTGCGATAGAGGAACTCGTCAGGTTTAAATCTGACTGTTCTCAAGTGAATAACTTGCAATAAGTTTAAGCAATTTAAATATTAGTATCAAGTTTTTGATACAAATTAAAAACAATGGCTTTAGAATTATATAGAACACAAATAGAACAAAAATATGGTATATTCAACAAGAATTCTGTACTGTAAAAAAATGTAATATTTGCGATACATTTTTGTGTGTTTTATGATTAAATTAAGTTAGGTTTTCAATTTAAAAAATATATGACTGCTCTTTTTTTTTTTTTTTTTTTATGATCCCTTTTCGTTGTCTAGCCTTGTTTTTCTAAGGAGTACTGTAAATTCTTTTTCTTCTGTACCCCTGGTGTTTCCTTCTAAATAATCTATTCTTTCGGTAGGATTTTATTTCAGAGACAAAATCCTGGCAGTATAAGGAAGTATTGTAATCCCGATTTACAAAATGGATTTTATATTTCGCATAGCTTAAAAACGAATCATAATAAAATGTTGCAAATTTATATGTGTAACTCCTATGATGTCTAGTTGTACGACTGCAAGTTTCGTCTTAATACGAGTTTTCGTATTAGAGATATTGTGGCATACAGCCCCCTTCCAATTAATTAAAGTTGGCCAGACCTTAATCTCTACACAGAGCAGGTGTGCTGATACTTACAATAGTTTGGCTCCAGACTGTCTCGAACTGTGACACTAAAGTACAAAGAAGCTGCCCTGATGGTACGCCCTGATGGTCGTGAGAACATTGGAGTTTCCGAGGAATTTCTTCGGCCCGACGGAAAGGCGCCCGCCCGCTCCGCGAATGAGAGAGGAGCGCGGGTTGCCATCGAGAGGACGAGTTTTCCCAGGAAGAGAGCTGGAAGCAGAGAGTCGGGGATTCGTATCTTGTCTTCGGCCAGTGAAGGTCGGAGGGTCTTCTCTTGTCCCGTTTACCAGGAGAGGTAACGAGACTTAGTGATTTTTTTTTGTGTTCCTCTAGGAGCAGAGAACACAGGTCAACTCATTTTCTGTCACCGGCGAAAGTGTGCAGGTCAGCTAGCAAAAGACTTTTTACTGTAAATTATAATAGGACTGGACTATATCTGTTCTGTACCTGGAACGGTGCAAGTATTGTTTTCCAACATCAATATTGAAACTAACGGTTGTACATAGAATATCTTTTTTAAATTTTAATTAAATTAATTTTCTTATCAACCTCTGCTGTGACGGGATTTTCTTCTTCGCTACCAGAACCCTCGCCCGAAATTCCAAAACGCCACAGCTATACTAACTTGGTGGCAGCGGTGGGATGATTGTTGGAGAATACTACACTGCCTGAAGAAGTACGGACTACGGACGATAGAAAAGTGATAGACTCAAGGGAAGGATAAACGCAGCGGAGTACGTCGAATCATCAAATCAACGGAGGATACATCTACGTCGCATCGACGAGAATCTCTAAGACAGAGAGGAGAGCCCTCAGCCGGAACCCATCCCGAATTCCATACGGAGTGCCGATCCGAGAGCCATCATAAGTGCCAGAAGGAAGGACGGAACTCGAGCAAACGACAACAAAATAGGGGTGAGTCAAACTTTTCTAGTGAGGCTGTAAAATTTTTTGTTATTTAAGGTATTAGATGATAAATGTATAAAGTTAAAAGTTATTTAGAAATTTATTAAGGGAGAGTAAACCTTAAATTAACATTGTTTTTGGAAAAATTAAAAATGTGGCATATCACAAATATTAGAAACTCTAAGTAAAAACAGGGAGGAATTTAAATTATAGGTAAATTTAATTTAAATATAACTCATATTTGTTTAGTTTGGAAAAATATTAATTGATTTGCACATATTTGATTATCTTGTTTTAAATGAGAAAGATTATATTTGAAAACAGATATTATTTGAGAAAACAAAAAGTGTGTTAAAATATCTTGAGAAAGATAACACAGTAATTTCATATTGTTTTGTGTAATTTATGAAAATTAAAAGTGAATCAAATAAGTTACGGAAAGAGGTTTCTTTCCTGGAAAGTGTTGTGATTTCAAATATTTCAAATTTAATGTGTAGAATTGAATATTAAGTTTTAGTTATTGGAATCGTGTTGTATTGGAATTTTATACACCCCAAAAATTTGCAAAATTGAATTATAGGTTTTATTAGTGTAATTTTGTATATGTATTTTTTGGAATTGGGTAACATTGTAAGAATTGTGTAAAATTGTTAGGAATTGTGTAAAAGTGTTAGGTATTATGTAGAAATTTTTTTTGGGAATTGTGTAAGATTAAATTGTGAATTTAGAATTAGGTAAACATGTCAGATTTAGGGCAGTATAGGAAATCGGAACTGCAAGAGCTCGCAGTCGAATTCGGAGTGATTGTTGAAACTTCGGATAGGATAAGTGATATCATAGGGAAAATTCAAAAGTCTCCAGATTACGATAAAGACCTAGCCCTAGCTCAAATTAAGTTAATACGGGAGGATCTCTTAGAAAGAAAGGCGGAAGAGAAAAGGAAGGCGGAAAAGATTGCGGAAAGGGAGGCTGAAGAGAAAAAAATCGCTGAAAGAGAAGCGGAAAGGAAACATGAATTAGAGTTAGAAAAACTTAAAATAGCCCAAAATTCAGAAACAGTAAGTCTAGCTTCGACTCGTAGCGAACGCTCCAGCCGACAATCACTAAAATCGGTTATGCAAAAATTTGAACCGGAGAAATCGGACATGGCATTATTTCTTGCGTTATTCCAAAGACAAGCTAGGAAGTTAGAAATAGATGACGAGGATCTAGTGACTAATTTATTAGCTTTATTGCCCGTAGAAATCGCGGAATTAATTTTAAAAGAACCCCAAGAAATTAGTGACGATTTTGAGAAAGTCAAACAAATGCTATTAGATCGATTTAAATTAAGTCCGGAAAATTTTAGAATTAAATTTATGCAACACCAAAAACAACCGGGAACTCTTTGGCATGATCTAGCTTATGATTTAGATACATATTTAAATGGGTGGTTAGAGGGAGTAGAAGTGACAAATTTTGAGGATCTAAAGAAATTAATGGTGGCCGACCAGTTAAAGAAACGGGCTAATTTCGAAATGAAAGATCATTTCATAGATTCGTGGAGCTCTCTCAATGAACCGCGAGAGTTAGCTAAGAAGTTTGACGCATACGAGTCAGTTCGCAGAAATAATAAGAAAAGTTGGACCCCGAAACCACCACTAGAAAAGAAATTAGATAAACCTCGCAACTTTGATAAAAATAGGGTTGAGAAAAAGGCCCCAGAACAAAAAAATTGGAGGGATAAGTCTGATCTGACGGAAAGATCTAAATTATTTGAGGCCCGAAAACCTATTGTTTGCTATGTGTGCTCTTCCCCCGATCACATTAAGCCAAATTGCCCAGTCTGGAAAAGCAGACAAGAGAAGGCTGAAAAAGTAAATCACGTAGGAGACGCTGAGAATTTAAACCCGGCTTTTGAACCTTATTTAAGTGAAGCCAAGATAAATGGGGAAAAGTTTACCACTTTACGTGATTCTGGGACGTGCCTCGATATTGCCCCTCATAAAATAATTTCTAATGAGCAATTAAACGGGGAAACTGTGTGGGTTAAAGCAGCTTTAGCCAACGAAGTGAGATGTATACCCATAGCCAATATTGAATTAGAAATTGAGGGAATAGGGTTAATTAATACGAAAGCCGCGGTAGCGGATAAGGAAGTTCTCATGGATTATTATTTACTGGGAAATGAGACGCAGAAATTAATCGAGAGAAAAAAACAAAAACCCGAATTAATCCATGCAGTCGAAACGCGGGCGAAAAGGCGTAAAAACGAAACTGCGCCAAAAACCAGTCTGGCGAGTGAAAGCGCTGGGAATGATCAGGGAGAGGCAGAGAGCGAGCCTACGGAAAATCAGGGTACGGAAGAATCAATTTTCCTCCCCGAGTTAGAGGAGGATAGGATCACCGCTCTGGCGCACGTTGGGAAAAACGAGTTTCGCCAAGAGCAGGAAAAAGATGAAAGCTTGACAGAGTTGTGGGCGCGCGCGAAAGAGGAGAAATCGAATTTAACAATAGATCAAGGTTTGCTGTACAGAATTGCTACAGATCACAGAGGAGAAAAAAGGCGTCAGCTAATTATTCCGCGGAAATATAGGAATGAAATTCTGAATCTTTGTCACAGTTTAATATCCGGTCATGTGGCCATGACTAAAACTAAGGATAAATTGCTGCGATATTTTTTCTGGCCAAATATCATTAAAGAGGCTGAAGCCTATGTAAAATCGTGTGATCCTTGTCAGAAAATTGGGAAGGCAGGAGAGCAAAAAAAAGCCCCTCTTAAACTTGTTCCCATTATTACTGCAATTTTTACGCATATAAACTGTGATATTGTGGGACCACTCCCACCTTCGGAAAATCAAAATAAATATATGCTCACGGCTATGTGTTTAGCATCGAGGTATCCAGGGGCTATCCCGATACCCGATTCAAGGTCGGAAACAGTGATCGACGCGTTAATGATAGTATTTAGTAGAATGGGATTTCCGAAAGTAATCCAAACAGACTTAGGGGCTTGTTTTATGAGTAACTTAACCTCAACTTTCTTAGGAAAATTTGGAATTAAGATAACTCACAGTAGTGTGCACCACCCACAGACAAATTGCATTGAGCGTTGGCATCGTTCAGTTAAACGGTTACTGAAGGTAATCTGTTTAGAAAGTGGAGAAAGTTGGGAGAGGAGTTTACCCTATGCTTTGTTAGCTTTGCGGACGGTAACACATGAATCAACGGGATTCAGCCCAGCCGAGTTGGTTCATGGGAGAAATCTGCGAACCCCGGAAACCCTGCTATTTGAGAAATGGACAGAGCAGGAAGAGGAGCAAAACCCAGTGACGGAGTATGTTTTCGAATTGATAAACAGACTCCAAAGGTGTCAAGAGCTCGCAGGGGAGCAGATGGAGGAAAAAAGGGACAAACGCAAAATCTGGTATGACAGAAATGCGGTAAATCGGAAATTTAATCCCGGGGACAAAGTGCTGGTTTTAGCCACAAGTAAACCCAATAAATTATCCGTATCATGGATAGGGCCAGGCACTATTGAGAGTCAAATGTCAGAGACTAATTATATTGTAAATGTACCGGACAGGCGCGAAAAGTCGCAAATTTATCATGTCAATTTACTAAAACCTTACGTGCAGAGAGCAGAAATCGTAAATGTATTAATAGAGGAAAATCGGGATAATAAAACGACGGAGGCAGACTTAGAAATACCTTATCCTATAACTGACCCGGAAGAATTTGACCTCAATATGGTAATTAGGGACAGTAATTTAGGAAGTCGTTGCACAAAAGCCCAACAGGAGCAATTAGGAGCATTACTAATTAAACACAAGAAAGTGTTTTCCAATATTCCAGGCCGAACGAATTTAATTGAGCATGATATTGAATTGACTAGTGATAAACCCGTTAGAATGAAGCCATATAGGACGTCACCTCGACAAACCGACATCCTGAAATCCGAAATCCAGCGTATGTTAGAATTGGGCATAATTAAGGAAGGGGAGTCAGATTATACCTCGCCTATGATATTAGTAGAGGCCCTTGGCAGAGAACCCCGCCCGTGCGTTGATTATCGCCAGTTAAATGAGATAACTCGTGCCGAATTTTTCCCTTTGCCTAACATAGAAGAGAGGGTAGAGCAAGTGGCAGCATCAAAATTTATTACCGTGATTGACTTAACTAAAGGCTATTGGCAAATACCTTTAACCCCTAACGCACAACGTTTAGCGACATTTGTAACTAGTTTCGGTTCATATCAACCTTTGGTAATGCCATTTGGACTTGTCTCCGCCCCGTATAGGTTTTCAAAATTCATGAGTATTCTATTAAAGGGACTAGAAAGTTTTTGTTTGCCTTACCTTGACGATATGGCTATCTTTTCCAATTCATGGGAAGAGCATTTAGAACATTTAGATATAGTTCTAAAGCGGGTAACCAAGGCAAAATTAACCATTAAATTAGCCAAGTGTAAATTTGCCCAGGAGACGGTCAAATATTTAGGGCATGTTGTAGGGAAAGGACGTAGGAAACCGTCCGAGATTAAAATTAAGGTCATTACTGATTTCCCAGCTCCAAAATCAAAAACGGAAATTAGAAGGTTTTTAGGGATGTGCGGGTATTACTCCCGATACATAAAAAACTATGCAATTATAGTAGAACCGCTGACCCGAGCTTTAAAAGGGAAAACGAAAAAGGAAAAAGTAGACTGGAGTCCCGAAATGGAGAAGGCTTTTAGGGAGTTAAAAGATAAACTCACCCGTGACCCAGTACTGTACGCTCCTGATTATACTAAGGAGTTTATTATTCAAAGTGACGCCTCAGATAAGGGGATAGGTATTATCATGGCTCAAAGGCAAGGAGATGAAGAACATCCAATTCTGTACTTAAGTCGAAAATTTACTAAGGCAGAGAAAAACTATAGCACAACCGAAAAGGAATGTGCTGGGATCATTTTCGCAGTGAAAAAGTTAAAACATTACCTGGATGGTCAAAAATTTACCATAGAAACTGATCACAACCCATTAATATGGTTAAAGAGAAATGCGGGAAACAATCCCAGATTAATGCGGTGGGCGTTAACCTTGCAGCCCTTTAACTATGAAATCCGACACAGACCAGGAAAAGACATTCCTCATGTGGACTGTTTGAGTCGGGTGGATTAAAAGTTATCTGTAAGAAATTTTGTATATAGTTAATTATTATTAGTATTGTTTTATTATGTTAATTAATTTGTAATTTGAAACTTGTAACTTTAGTGTAAATTTAAGTATTGTTTAGTCAGGAAGATTAGCCTCTCTAGAATTGCTTTGATGCACCCTAACCTAATTTGATTGCAGAGATTTTCTGGAGTTTCAACCCCAGAAAACCATCTTAAGGGGGGGGGAAGTTGTGGCATACAGCCCCCTTCCAATTAATTAAAGTTGGCCAGACCTTAATCTCTACACAGAGCAGGTGTGCTGATACTTACAATAGTTTGGCTCCAGACTGTCTCGAACTGTGACACTAAAGTACAAAGAAGCTGCCCTGATGGTACGCCCTGATGGTCGTGAGAACATTGGAGTTTCCGAGGAATTTCTTCGGCCCGACGGAAAGGCGCCCGCCCGCTCCGCGAATGAGAGAGGAGCGCGGGTTGCCATCGAGAGGACGAGTTTTCCCAGGAAGAGAGCTGGAAGCAGAGAGTCGGGGATTCGTATCTTGTCTTCGGCCAGTGAAGGTCGGAGGGTCTTCTCTTGTCCCGTTTACCAGGAGAGGTAACGAGACTTAGTGATTTTTTTTTGTGTTCCTCTAGGAGCAGAGAACACATGTCAACTCATTTTCTGTCACCGGCGAAAGTGTGCAGGTCAGCTAGCAAAAGACTTTTTACTGTAAATTATAATAGGACTGGACTATATCTGTTCTGTACCTGGAACGGTGCAAGTATTGTTTTCCAACATCAATATTGAAACTAACGGTTGTACATAGAATATCTTTTTTAAATTTTAATTAAATTAATTTTCTTATCAACCTCTGCTGTGACGGGATTTTCTTCTTCGCTACCAGAACCCTCGCCCGAAATTCCAAAACGCCACAATATCAGCGACTTTACAAGATTTTTTATGACCTCTGTATGCGCGCGTGTGTGTATGTATGTGTGTATGTATCTCACATAACACAAAAACAGTTAGAAGTAGAACGTTTCAAATTGGTATATAGGCTTGTTATAACATCGAGTTGTGTACCTCCCTTTTTGGTTTTTCTGTGATTTTCCGTTTCGGAGTTATTTAAGAAAATTATATTCATAATAACCAAATATACAAAACTTTTGGCCATTATATGTGATATATCATCATAGAGATTTCCAAAATAAGCTAATGATAGAGCTCGTAATGATATTATTATGAAAGTCGTCACATTTTTGCATGTAGAAAGTAATTTGTAGAGACATAAGCAGGTTCTAGTCGACGAATGCATTTTATTTAATGAATGTTCAGCACGTAAATAAAGCCCGTAATGATATTTTTATGAACGTTGCCGATATTTTTGAGTGTAGAAAGTAATCTTTAAAGCCATAAACAGGTTCTAGTCGATGAATGCTCTTTAAAGAATATCCAGCCCGTATATAGAGCAGTATAATGCTATTGTTATGAAAGTTGCCGACATTTTTGAGTGTAGAAAGTAATTCGTAATAAATAAGCAGGCTCTAGCAACGCCCTCTGTAGAATGCGTTGGCTCTAGTCGACGAATGCACTTTATTTTGTTTTAGTATTGTTTGTCATTTAAAGAATTATCGAAGAATTTAGTTCAGCGTTATTCCAAACTTTGGCAACACTAAACTATACATTTTCTCCGAATTCGCAAATTTCAAGTCACACAGAGTAAGTAATTAGTTTTTGAAATCTATTTTAATTAACTAAATATTATCAGTGCATTTTGATGTGTTTTTATTATAATTTTAAAAATAAATCGAATAACGTTTATACAAATAGTATTTTACTGGCAGTAATTTAAATCTAATTCTTTTATAAAAATCCATGGTATACGGTAACTGAATAATCCTTTTGCACTGCTTCATCTTTCACTACATTAACACGTATTTATAATGAAACATTGCTTAATGTTAATTAAGAAAAGTAATCTCATGTTTTCAATAACTTATTCACATGAGAGAGACATCAAAAACACAAATCAATAATTTGATATTTCACATAATTCTTTGACTTCATAAATGATGTAAAGATACTCTGAAAAATATTCAGGGAAAATATTAAGGAGAAACAATTCTACAGCAACACTCAGAATTATGTATTATGTTGTTCAATCATTAGTTACTGAGAATTATGAGAACAGTCCTAGAGTAAATAGCTTTTGGGGTAGCTTTTGTTTTTCTTTCTCCGGAGAGAGTTGATATATTAGAAATCACAACATTAATCCTTATGAGGGTTTTCATTGTTTTCTTTTTATTGCTAATCTATATTATGTGTTAGTAATTAGAATATGTAATTAGAAATGTTCACAAATATGATTAATTAGTCATAAAATCGAACCAAAAGTTATAGGTATTTATTTCTGTTACAATTGCGATAAATTTTTATTATTTAATAAAAAAAAAAAAAAAAAAAGAATGTAATAATAATAACAATAAAATGAAACGGAAAAGTACTACTGAATTAAAAAAATTAACACTGGTTAGAGTGTATAACTCACATTTTATTCGCTGTTCTAAAAGTAAAATTAATATATTTTTAATGATATTTATAAAATGAAAACGCATTTTTCTGCGCCTATCAACAGAATGTTTTATCTTTTAAAAATTGAATATTAATATTTTTGATGTTTTTTTTTTTTTTTTTTTTTTTTTTTTTTTTAATAAATTATTATAGAGAAGAATTTATTTTAAATTTGTTGTGCAACATTATACATTTTACACATTTTTGTACTGAAAGTTTAGACTTAATAACTTTTTTTTTTTACCTTTGAACATGAAAATACATTAAATAATCTTGTAGGGCATTCACACGACTTTCTCTTACAATGCATTTTAATCCTATAAAACCAGATTGTAGTTTAAAGGGTACTGTATATAACAGGTACTGTATATAAACGTACGTTATAAATTGTACATAAAATTTAAGATGAATTTGAATCATAAAATAAATAAATAAATAAATAAATAAATAAATAAACGTAATAATAATATAAAAAAATGGAAAGAAAAATTAAATTATGAAAATTAGTACCAGTTAGAATCCATGGCATACATTTAATTCACTGTTTGAAAAATAAAATTAATACATTTTTGAATGAAGCTTATAAATTAATTTGAAAGTTTCTGCGCTTATTATCGGAGCGCTTCATTAAAATTTTATAGCTGTGTGATCATTGATCCTTTTACTTTACTAAATAATAAATTATTCCTAAAAATGGTCAGATTTTACATTTATTACAAAATATTATCAGTTCAGTAATTTTTGCGCCCATGTTGTATATTTTTTGTGTTCCAGGATGTTGATATTAGCCAGCGAAAATCTTTAAATCACAGAAAAATTAGAATGTTTGATCAAAATATTGCCATAATAAAAAATACTTGTGGTAAGTTGAAAAAATTATATATATATATACATATATAAATATATATATATAATCTTGAATAGAAAGTAATAAAAAGGTGTAAGAGTTCAAGATAAGTGGGCGCGGTTAACAAAAAGGAAAAATGTTAAAATCAAAGAAACATTTAAAATGAGATAAAGAATACTAAAATTTTAAAACTTAAAAAAAAAAAAAAATAATTAAAAAACATTAAAATACAAGACAGATGTTTCGGCTAAACACTAGCCCTCCTCAGTATCAAACATACAAAGCACAACATTTACAAAAACAATTTCATAATACATCATAACAATATTATATATTCCGGAGGAATAACTTTAGCCTCGTTTTAGGCAGAATGCTGTAATTTAGTAAATGCGCCCTCTAGAAAAATAAATACGAATTTAATACTTTAAAGCAATTTAACTTGAAAAACTACAATCCGAAAAATAAAAGGTATTTAAGATTAAAATTTTGAATAAAATAAAATAAATTTTACTCACCCGATTCCCGGAATCCGTTGAGAACAAGACACTTGCCGCTGTTAAAAGAAGTTAGAATTTAGTTGATATACACTCTGATTTATTTGGCTGAATTACAAGAATATTTTATATGATTCAGAATTAGTCCTGTGCTGTGCTACGCACTGCTTGAATGAATTATTATAATTTACCCAGAATCTATTAATTTTTGCATTTTGCATTACGAATACGAAGGTCGCCTAAAGCACAAAACATTTCAGTGTTCGTTCATCCACCACTTAAGTTCAACTGACAGAGAATGGCGCAGTAAAAGCCAAAAGTAGATCTGGTTTGCGCAACACAGATATCGGAATCAAAGGAACTGACTGTATCATGCTGCCATCTCGTATGAATCTTTGCACCTACAGACAATTTTTCTTCTTGACAACCTCCGGACGGTGCCTGGATATGGTAGACAAGTGATTCAGGTGACGAGTCTAGTGCACCTTTCATTCGGCGTCTTGGGAGTGAGAAGGACGACTTGATCAGTACCAGGATGGAGCTCCTCTACATGAGCCAGATTCCATTTTCTGGCTGGGCTGATGGCTCCAGAAGCAGTACTAATTCCCTTGGCTCAACATGAGTAATTCCTATTTTGCGGGGGATGCCGTGAGTTCAGATAACTTTTCTGCCAGGTGGACTAGAACGATAACTTCAGTTTCTGTAGATGAAATCATCTACAAGAGAAGTTCATACAAAAATTAGAATAATGAGGAATTGCGTGTTCAGGAAGTTAAAGGAGTGGAGTTACGATAGGAGTAAGTACATGAAAATGATTAGGTTCGGTTGAAATTGGCATACTGGGTCGAGAATTTAAATACGCTTCAACTTCAGGGACGATAGTGCTCAGTTCCTCAAAGCTGACTTTACACGTTTTCAGAAGATGGCGCTTTGCAATTTTATCGATAACTCCCAGAATCCTCCACAATCGGGCTCGTAAGGAGGCATAAAAATGCCAATGAATTTATCGGTTTGCAATGTAATCTTGGATGACTTGTCTTTATAAATCTTAATTAATTGTTTGAAATGTGTGTGTGCACCAACAAAATTGCGGCCATTGTCAGAATAAATGTCTGAAGGATAGCTTCGACGAGTAACAAATCTCTGTAATGTATGCAAAAAACCCTCAGTTGATGAGGTTGAGACTATTTCTATATGTACTGCCTTAATGCGCATGCTAACAAATAAACACATATAAGTTATAAATACTGAGCTTTTAGGCTTGTGTTGACATTTTGTAAGGATGAGCCCCACGTAGCCAACCCCTAGGTGTTGGAAAGAGCGGCAAGGGTTGGCTCTTGCACTGAGCAGATTCAACATCATTTGTTGTATTGTGATAGGTTTGATTTCGCACAGAGATTGTATGAACTTAATTCTTTCCTAACTGTAGAACAACCGTCTGGAATGCAAAAGGTTTGTAGAATTAAATTCAAAACTAAGTCTATTCTACCATGAAGGCTATAACAGTGAAAGTATCTGATGATGGCTGAGGTAAGAGAATCATTTTTTGGAAAAAAACATGTGACGACCTTGAAGTCGTCATCTTCCTTTAACTTATAGTTGACTTAAGGTTGAATGCTGCAAACTGAAATACTTAATTTATGAAGAAATGACAGAGTCCAGATATATAAAATTAATGAGCTTTAATTGAGCATAAATAAGAATGAGGGCGCTGGACTTTAATTGTATATAATATCTTTATAAATTTCAATGGGCAGTCTTCTTAATTACTTGTACTCTACTTAACTAATCACCAATAAATTTAACTACTACATTTAACTTTATTCATCCTCGCGGCTCAGTAACTTTTCGATAGCAGGAGGATTCCCTGACACTGCTACCTACTCAACTTACATCCAACTAACCTTCAACTAATTCCCCATCAACTCACTCTCTTACTCTCCTTCCAACTAACTCTCTAGCTCACTCCAACTAACACTCCTTCCAACTAACACACCTTCCAGCTCTCTCTCCAACTAACTTCCAAAAGCAATCTTCCTTCTACTTTTATACTATTCAGTTTCCAAAATATTAGCATATTTCAATTTACAATTTTAGTTTAGGATAGGAACTAACTCCATTGGTCGACTGAATCCTAAAACTTTCGTATTCATGTGTTACTCTTAAAGTGCGAATTTTAATTGTAGCATTACTTTGCTAGACCTCACAAACATTGGATGTTTCGTATTGAAAGATAAAGTTGTGTTTATCAATTCTATTTCCAACTCGCAGTATTTTTTCTGCATCGAGAAAGACGTTTATGGATTTTAGTTTACTGTTGTTTGACACTGGTTGATCTCACTGTAAAAGTGCAATATGTGAAGCGAAATGACTTTCTTGAACGATTTTAATAACAGTTTTAGCGCTACTGAAATATCGTCAACTGACAATGTTACCTTTAATTTCATTTAGGTACGAGAACTATTTATAAATCGTCTGAGCTATGCCACTATGCGTAAAAGTTTTGAATAAGACGAGAATTTTGTAATTTATTCCTATTGCGTTGATCTATTCACTGTTTCTGACCTTTTAGGTTCAGGGGTACACACACGTTGATGCTGAGATAATGGCAATGTTATTGAATGAAGAACTGAGGATGGGTCCTTTAGCTATTCTGAGCCAGACCATCAAAGGTCGAAATCTTTTAATTTACTTGGAGATAGTCCACAGGTGACATAGTTAGTTGGATTATGTTTACTGATAGAGTAATGCCAAGTGGTTGGGTCTGTAAGCGATCTAATTTTATTAAAGCCAGGAATAATGAACTGGTTCCCTTTCCAAGCAGATTTATGATCCAACTACGTGTAACTGTAGAGTCGGTCTATAAGAAAATTTCGGTAATCGGATAATTTAAACTATCTTTGATTACTGATACAAATTCAGACAATAGTAAGGTGGAAGATAATTCTAATCTGGATAAAGTTACAGGATTTAATGACGCTCTGCAGGTTTTGGCTGCGATTAATTTCAGGGGTGAATTTTTGTTAAGTCGAATATATGTAATAGCCGCATATGTTTTTGTTGACGCGTCACAGAAACTTTGTCATTAAAAAATAGAGCTTGATTCAAAGTTTAAAAATCTGAGGATGGACATAGACTCGAAAGTTACGATTTCGTTATAGAAAGGATTCCACTTGGTGTGAATATCGGGGAGTAAAGTATCATCTCACACAATGTTTTCCTTCCATATTCCTTCCAACAAGAGTTTCGAAAATATAGTGGAAGGTGATAAAAGGTCTAAAAGACAAATATTCGAGCAATCACGGATAACAACTTTCTTTTTGTGGTAACCATTTCTTTATTATTGACATTAACATATAAAGTGTCAGAGTTTAGGTTCTACTGTAAACCTAGGATACCCTGTAGCTGGTCAGGATTCAACGAAAGTTTAGATATGGTTGTTTTTAAAATGTCTGGGATATAGCTTCCGAGCAATTTAACGCCAAATTTCTTAACCGAAACCCTTTAGCATTGAGTCGGCTCTGAAGCTCGGCTATAAGAATTTGAGCGGCTTCCACGAATTCACCACCACCTAGATAGTCACCTATATAATGATGGTCATGGGTTGCCTTCGCTGGAGCTGTATAGCTATCTTTTTCATCAACTAGTAACTTCTTGATCCCGCGCATTGTCAAGAATAGAGCGCAGGCTGTGCAATAAGTAACAGTATTGAGTTTGTAAATTCGGAGGGGATCTGAGACGTTTGACCTTCAGAAAATTCTTTAAAGACTGGTGTCAGGGTCTGCGACCAGAATTTGGCGAAACATCTTCTCGATATCACTGCACAAAGCGATTTTATTAAGTCTAAATTTGATTAAGTTACTAAATATACTTGTTTCCAATTTAGGATTCTTATGAAGGATAGAATTTAGTGAAGGCCATGTTACTCATTCTTACCGAAGATATCTTACGTTACTGTTACTCTTTACGCTATATTGAATGAAATACATGTTACACCTTGATAATTATGCATGGATACATAGATAAAAACTACACAAACACACACACACATAAATATTATATATATATAAACACACACACACACACACATATATATATATGTAGTATTAGTTTATGCTACTCAGAGTATCCTGAAAGTATCAAAGCAATTTTGAAAAATGAATATTGAGACTGTTGAATTTTTAACATACGTATTTATTTCGCCAATAGCTGTCTCACTGCCATATTCAGGTTTCTATAATGTTACGGATAAAATAATTCGAGTGGAAACTGAAGAAATGTAGGGTGAACTTTGTAAATGTTTTAAATAAAAGTGAATATAAAAATATTAATGAACATTGTACTGCCAGAGATCAAAACATTAATTTTTACTGGACATTTTTTGATAATCTCTTCTATTATAATAATAATAATAATAAAAAAAAAAAAAAAAAAAAAAAAAAAAAACGAAAAATTCAAACAATTATCTAATAAATGTGAATTTTTTATCGAGCAATAAAAAGAAAAACAAAAAGAAAATCCAAGAACTTTATGTCTCTTTATGAAGCACTTTTTGACTCTAGAAAAAATATGCATTCATTTTCTCGATAAAGCGATATAAACTTACCATTAGTCATTGGCTGTAAGTAGACATGTAATTTTTTTTTTCAGCAATTTTTTTCCCGAATTACTCAACTTTAAGTGGCTGTATGAAAAAATACCAGAACAAATGATAGATGCACTATACTGCTTCAAATTCAGAGGCTTAAACGATCCTCTTATTCTAAAGAATGATTCAGGTAGTTTCCCCGGTGGATACTTCCCTGGCTAATGGCATGGAATTCACTGCATTTTTTCAAAAATACACCAGAAGAGGAATTAAGAGATGATTGATACCATAAAAGAAAATTCCCAAAACCATTTTGCTGGGGTGAAATGTTCGGAATAAATTGCATTTAACGTTCCACAGAGAATAAAATTATCAAGTAAATTACTGCTTTTCTTTAATTTGAAAAAAAAAAAAAAAAAGTTAAATTAAGACATTATTAAGTCAAACAGAAAATTCAGGAACTAATATTGCATTCCAGCGAGAAAAATGACACAAGTAAAAAAAATGGCATTATCGAGCTTATGTCATTAAACAAAAATGTATATGAAGTGACCGAACGTGCCCGAAAAACGTCATAACTCTACAAAATTTATCTACCTGAGAGGCATTTTTTATCAGTTTCAATGCAGGCAAGTCAATGCTTTATAGTTATATTTAAGTTGTTTCTTCTCAAATACTGAATTTTTAAGTTGTATCACTTTCCTTTCCCAAGTACGATATATTGTGTCCATCACAAATTTATTTCCAATTTACTGTAATATATATTAGTTAAATACTCATGGTCATGTAAGATAGTGCATTGTATAACATTACCCAGTTTTGTGCGATGCATATTAAAGCTATATGTGACATACTATATCTTACATATTAAATTTTATATATTAATCATTGGAATCTTTAATCATGGGAAACTGAAGGAAAAAAACAAAATGACTTACATTGCTCGGCATGAAAATTGCCTCTGACACCATTTCAGCATATTCTTATGTAAAATGACCTCCTGAATCCGAATATGACGTTCATTTTGCCCTATCACCCACCGTGTTTTTTAGAAATGACCCCCTATTTTTATCATTTTTCGGTGATTTTATGGCTATAAATTTTATTTTTAGGAGAGGAAGGATTATTTTAACCGTTAAATATCTTCTGTGGGGCTACAGAGTTGGAAAATTCTAAAACATGGACATTTGCGTCAAGTAAAGAATTATTGGTGGGGGGGGGGAGATTTGCCACTGAAATTATGCATTACATATTTTATATTTTTTTAATCTGTTATTAAAGTTATTTTTTAAACTTTATGTTATTTTGTTTTTAGGCGTTAAATTAATTATTTTTCATTCTTCAAATCAAACTCATGGTCATAAAATTATCGAACAGGGAAAGAAATTGAGGGAGGGGGTGGTGTAGCTAGAAAACGGTGGGTGACTGGGCAAAATGGGAGTCATATTCGGATTCAAGAGGTCATTTTACATAAGAATTAGCAAAAATGGTATCCGATCTCTAATTTTTTTTTTTTTTTTTTTTTTTTTTTTTTTTTTGCAGAGCAGTGTTATTGCGAAGTACCATAGAGCCGTTTTATTTTTCTTCTTGACTTTCTTCTATTATGTATATAAATAAAGTATTTTTTTGTGAAATGTTTCAACTTTCGATTTCCGATGGATTTACACGTTTTGAGTTGTTCTTAACATGATTCACTCATTTTTAGGAAATGTCTCTGAATGTAGCTAATTTTCTCTCTCTCTGTGTGTGTTAGGAAAATTTTATGGACGTTGTATCTCACGAATCAAATTACAGGATTCAACAAATCTTTTTATTTAGCTGAACTTTGACTTAAACTTGTACAGAATAGATTTTAGAATATATCGCCCTCCAAGTGACGATGCTTTGCTGCAATTTAACACTGTTTACAAGAATAAAATATTTCAGCTTCTATAATATATCAATGCACCAAATTTGATAAATTATATCGATAGAACTGAAATCTTTGCATATTGATTTTGGACATATGTCGGACGGCAGGTGGCACTACTGTTATCGGTTACTATCGGTTTTTCAGATGGCAATATCTCTGCACCTATTGGTTAAAATTGCCCCAAACTGAAAAATTTTTACTGGGAGAATCAATGTTGATTAAATTTGCGTGCATGTTAATCGGTAGAGAGCGCAATATTATTATGTGATATAGAAAAAAGTTTGTGAAGGCCACGATATTCTAGTTTTAATTTAAAAGGATTATTTAAAAAAACTAATTAAATCAATTGACAAGAATTAGTTTATAAAAAAAAATAATTTAATGGTTATAACTTTTCGTAAATTTTTTTATTAGTGTGACATGAATTATAAAAGAGGAAAAAAAGTAGAAGTAAAAATATGTGTTAATAAAAATTTATTAGTAGAAAAACTTTTTATTTTATTAGATTTTTGTGGTAGTGCAAATTTCCATAAGAATCTATTTCTTATAACAATACCCCATTATCTTTTGTAGAAAGACTCTTGAATATTTAAACGTATTAAAAACGCTAAATAGTTACTTATTACCATTTTGCAAAAATTTCAGTAAATTTCATACTGGTAAATTAATGCCTTTCCTCAAATTTAAGTTAAAAATAATTTTTTGATTTGTTATGTATCAATAACACCTAATTTTACCAAAAATAACTTGTGAGATTTTATTTTTAGAGAGAATATTTTTCTGATACTTAGAATTCATAGATAAACTATTAATTTAAAACTTTGTTCAATGTTTTACTTTAAAAAATTATTTTTTTATCTAAAAAATAATCAGAATGATCGCAAAGTATAAAATAAAATTTTTTTTTATCATTTAAACTAAACTTTTTTCCTTAAAAATAAAAAAATAAATAAACTGAATAGTGATATAATTATGCTCTATAATTAAGAATATTTAACATTTCCTTTAATGTTGTTATTAAAAACAACTTTAAAGCATGCCACGAACTTCAAAGATGTTTTTATGAAACTACATAACAATTCGCTCATTAAGGAAAAAAAATTCTAAGCAGATATTTCTAATTTTTTTTTTTTTTCATTTTTTTTTCTTTGTTTTGACGTCAACAATTGTATTTCGCAACTAAACACCGATAGTTTCAAAACACATGATGCATTAAAATAGCAATGAAAATTCACAAAATACAATTTTCGTAATTAGACTTCTAAAATGAACCTTCAAAGATTTATCAAAGTGTATTAGCGAAAAGAAATTAGTAGAGGAGAAGGTGTAATAAAATCTTTTTGTAAAAAAATAGAACCGACTCCAAAAAGCAACTACTATTTAAACAACTAAAAAAAAAAAAAAAAAAAAAAAAAAAGGTAGAAAATGAAACTGTAAATTGCGCATAAAAGTATAAAATAATTTCCTTCGCCAAACAACCTATAACACTACAATTAATCATAACTTTTGAAGTCGGCGCAAAATTAAATAAAATCTAATTAATTTTTAAAGGTTTGTTTTTAGATCGGTAGCAACAAATACTGTTGTCTCGAATGATCCCTTTTCATGTTCCCTTTATTATTTTATCACTGTATACAATTGGTCCATTAGTAGCATCTACATAGAACAGTGAACATTCGTCACAATGCGGTATTTATGTTTCTACGAAGTTAGAGTTTCCTTTGCAAATTTGGTATAACTTTGATAACTATCATGTAAGATGTGTATTTTGAATAGGATTTGAGTTTTGTATTGAATACAGGAATAATTTTTTATTTAATTTTGCGCCGACTTCAAAAGTTATGATTAATTGTAGTGTTATAGGTTGTTTGGCGAAGGAAATTATTTTATACTTTTATGCGCAATTTACAGTTTCATTTTCTACCTTTTTTTTTTTTTTTTTTTTTTTTTTTTAGTTGTTTAAATAGTAGTTGCTTTTTGGAGTCGGTTCTATTTTTTTACAAAAAGATTTTATTTTTCTCTTTTCAGTGAAAATTTATTCATATAGCAGAACATCAGAAGACGTTCGACGGCAGTTTCACAAACCACAACTTCCAAGAAAAGCGACGTAACTCAAACAATGGATTATGTCACTGAAAAATACATGAAATGCACCCAGTGTGAACAAAGAAGTTACATCCCCATCTATAAAGTTATCCACTCGAGAGACAGTTATGCCAGTTTTATTCTGGACAATCTATTTTTAAGTTGATTTTTCTCAAATGCTGCATTTTTTAGTTGTGTCTCTTTTCTTAACTTTATCGGATATGAGCAAAAAACTATCTATTGAATGAACATACGTTAAATTAAAATGTCTTTAGAAATGTAAAGAACGGATACACTGTATTCGTAACCAAAAATTCTGTTAGGCATATACATTGAACTTTACAGTGAATATGTGTCACCCGCTGCGCTGGAAATTGCGAAGCGTATAGTTCAAAAAAAGAGCAAAATATGCATTGCAGCTGACGGACAGAAGTTTCAGCATCGATACTTATATACTACTTTTACCAGTGTAGCTGCATGCGTTCAGCAGTTAGAGTGAGAACGGACTTTTGTGAGAATCCTGTAATTTGTTTTTATCTTAATGAAATCGTAATGAAACCTTTTTCAGGCCAAGATCATTACGACAACAAAAAAAGTTTTAAAATTAAATCATCTCTTACGAAGTTATAAGCTAACAAAATTCAACAACAACAACAACGATGAGAAACATGGTTTGTATTGAGAACTTCTTAATTTATGAAGTCGGTTTGAAACGTCTATACGTTAATTGATGTGACCGCTTACAATAACTATACTTTGAATTCTACATAGTATAAATGTCACCCGCTACGCTATAACATATGCAATGTCGTTCAAGTGTGCACAAAATAGGAAATTGTGAACAAACAAATGCACGTTTTAAGCGTTCTGTTTTTAGCATTAATGTCTAAATATATTTTTGTACTAAATCGATGATGCTCTGCAATTTTATAATTCACTTTTTCCCCTGTCTTGAACCGTTTCGGAGATAGGAGCGCTAACTCCACCATTTTCCGCCAGGTGGCGCTGTAGGCGGTTGAACCGCATTGCACATATCCACTTTATTGTAGCTACATACCATTATTATGACTATAACTGCAGCTGCTCAGCAGTTAAAAGAGTTGGGACTGACTTTTTTGGGCACCCTGTATTTTCTTTTGATCGTAAAGATATTACAATGGGAACTATTTCAGACCAAGAACTTTGCAATAAAACAAAAAGTATCAAAATCGGATCATCCGTTTAGAAGTTATGAGCTAACAAACAAAAACAAAAAATCATTCGCTTTGTATTGAGAACCTCCTCCTTTTGGAAGTCGGTTAATTAGAGCATCTCTTACGAAGTTATAAGCTTACAAACACCAACAACAACACATAGCTCGAATTAAGAACACCCTCCTGTCTGAAGTTGGTTGATAACGACTTTGCGCTAATCGATGTGACCGCTTACAGTACCAGTACTTTGAACCACAGAGTATGCGTGTCATCCGCTACGCTGCAAAGTCTGCATCGTAGTTCAAGTGTGCATAGTGTAAGAGATTGCGAACAAACAAATGCACGTTTTTAGCATTGTGTTTTTAGCATCAATGTCTAAACTATCTTTTCGTATTAAATCGATGATACTCTTCAATTTTATAATTCACTTTTTCCCCTGTCTTGAACCGTTTCCGAGATAGGAACGCTAGCATGAATGTCTATACTCTTCAATTTTGTAATTCACTTTTTTCTCTAGAACCGTTTTCGAGATAGGAACACTAACTCCTCTATTTTCCACCGGGTGGCGCTGCAAGCGGTTTAACCTTGCACTGCATCGCCACTTTGCTATACTTGCATACCATTTATATCACTATAGCTGCAGCCGTTTAGCAGTTAAAAGAGTTGGGACTGATCTTTTTAGACACCCTGTATTTTCTTTAGATCGTAAAGATATTACAATGGGACCTAAGTCAGACCAAGACCTTTTCAACAAAACAAAAAGTATCAAAATCGGAGTATCCGTTCAGAAGTTATGAGCTAACAAACATAAAAAAAACATACGGTTCGAATTGAGAACCTTCCTTCTTTTTTGAAGTCGGTTAAAAATGGGCACCCATCTATATACAAGTAGGTATGGGAGGTGATGAAGGCTGGCGACGAGAACTGTAAATGGTGACAATTGTTGGTATAAGATAGCAGAGAGCAGTTGGAACCATCCTTTTAAGAAGATAGCAAGGAGCAGTTGGAACCATCCTTTTAAGAAGATAGCAGAGAGCAGTTATAACCATTCTTTTAAGTAGTGTAGATGCAGTGCGAGTTATTGTGCGATTTGGCGTTTGTTATGGACTGTAAACTTTTGAAATATATCTGATATTTTTTTCTTTTCATGTTCTTATGGTTAGTTTAAAATATTTTCACAGTGATATCAGGAAAGCGGAGATAATAAGCTAGTTTAGAAGCACACCTTTAGTCACGCACGCTTTTAGGTAACATGTGATAAAGGTAATTTGTTTTCAGGTGGTGTTGGTGTAAATATGGGCCTCGGGAACTTCAAATACAGTTTCTCCGTTCGATATATCTCCTATCCCCAACATTGACATGAAAATTACTACTCGTGGACGTAAAGCAGCAAGGTCCAGCCTTATCATTTAATGACCATACAAGGACCAATTAACTAAGTTGATGGACAAAAGACATCCTTGAGTTTTCCGGGTTAAGATGCAATCTAATGTCTTGTAAGGTAAAAGAACGGTCAAGGTTGCGAAGACCACAGAGCAAAGAAAAAAATGTGACCCACGAAACGACTAAGAGATTTGGTGCTCTATGCTTCCCCATTGTACTAGGTCTATTTAAATAATAAGCCTCATTTTAATGAGGCTTCCTATTCAAATAGCACTACTAAAATGGTGTAACATATAGCACCAAATATCTTAAAATGTTGATTACAGATAAATTGTCTAAGTTGTACTTTTTGTAGGATGAAACATAATTTAACACCGTTTATGGGAAGGCAATATCTCAGTTTCTATGATATGTAAGTGATCCAAACTGGGTATGTGAGATAGATTACTATTATAAATTACGCTTCTTGGATGTATATTGAACGACAGATGACACTGTTGTTATTTTCTTTCTGAAATTTTTAGATGATTATATCTCAACATTATGATTAAATTTGCTCAAAATTGCTCGTGTATAATCTTTATTGTAAACCAATAGCTGGCGCTTATATAGAATTTTATATAGAATGATATAAAAAAAAAATGTGATAGAGCCAGCATACGTAATTTTTTACTTAAAATAAGGTCTAAACTGAACACTTCTCTTAAGAACTACTTTTAATCTTTTACCTCCTTATGCAACACGTTTAGGAAAAATAAATAAATTGAGAAAGTATTATGCAATAAATATATTTAGTATATCAGTGTAATAGTTATTGAAAGATTTAATTTTAAACTTATTTTTACTTGAAATAGACATAGCAATAGATGCTTAAATATCTATTTTTTCATGTGTCAAATTTTATTTCATCGAAAGTGTTTACGAAGAGGAACGATTATGGAAAAGAAATAT
Source organism: Salticus scenicus (assembly GCA_963930645.1). NCBI lineage: Eukaryota > Metazoa > Arthropoda > Arachnida > Araneae > Salticidae > Salticus > Salticus scenicus. The sequence continues at coordinate 125,877,798 of OZ005652.1, read as the reverse complement.
TAACTTTAAATCGAATCAAATCGACAGAATTTATAAACAGTTCTGATAGATAAATAAAATTTTCTGTAATTTTTCAAGCGAAATTTCTAAAAGAATACATAAGTGGAATGATATTTAGCTTGCAATATAATACTTTGAAATAAGCAGAAATTTACTTTAAATATCAATATTTTAATATAATGTTAATAATTCCGTCTTGTTCTTTTTTATATAACTTCTAATTTTAGGAAATTTTATATGAGAACATAGGGTTTAGAAAATGTACTTTTCTTTTTAAAGATTGGGCGGAAAAATCTGGAGTAAATATGGGAAATAAGAAGGGAAAAAAATAAGATGAAAAAAAAAAAAAAAAAAAATGCGATAATAATAGTACAGTTAAAAAAAAAAAAAAAAAAAAAAAAAAAAAAAAAAAGTCTTATTTTTAACATATTTTTAATTTCCCGAGTAACTTTTTCCAGGAATATGAACCGGCATAGATAAATAATTAGAGGAGATATAAATTAATGGAGATAATTAATAAGAGAAGATACGAATTAAAGGAGATAATGAGTTTAACTAATTATTAATAACTTATCAAACTCATTATCTCCTTTATCTCTTTTATCAATTCCAGACAGAAGAAGATTACCAAAATGAGGTTTATATATACACACACACACACACACACACACACACACATATATATATATATATATATATATATATATATATTTCTTTATATTTTCATACCCAAAATTGATTTTCTCCATAAATATGACAATCTGCTATTCACACAGAATATAATTTTTTTCACTCTACATTGCTTCGACGTGCATGATAATCAAAAGAGTCAATGTAAAACTTGAATGAATGTAAAACTTGTAAAAGCATTGGAGATTACAAATTTTTATTAATCTTCTGATGGTCGCAACCGTATACATCCGTTCAATGAGCTGTTTTTTTTTTTTTTCTGAAATACACTTATAATTTAAAATTACTTAGTAAAAATGTTTTGATTATACTAAAGTATAAAGGTTACATATAATAGTCATACGGTTTACCTTCCAAAACCCTTCGTTTAACCTCCGTTTAGGAACATTTTAAAACAGCTAAGTGAAAACAATATCGCGATTTTACCCTTTTCCAAGACAGTTAGGTGATTTAAATCACCCACAAATTAATACTGAACTATGTACAATGCAAAAATGGCTATTACTAATTCATTGTTTCTTGAAATAAACGCTTTTCCAAAAGAATTATTTGATGACAAATATTTAAAAATAGTACTTAAAAATAAATAAATAAAATAGTAAAAAAAAAAAAAACACCTCTTTTTCTAACAAAATCCATAACCCAATTTTCAATTTTTCGGTCTTTACGAAAAGCACACACCATGTGAGACAGATACATACCCACAAAGGCTTCTCAGGTGATACGTATTGATTTTTATAAACTCATTTTTTATTCAGAAATTTAATTCATCAACCTGGAAATTAATTTTTGATAGAATGGAGTAGAAGGCTGATTATTACCAACTATGTGAAAAATACCAGAGGCGGGAATCGGATTTTTTATGCCGTAGACGGATAAATAAACAAACGAATATAGTAAAAAAGTATGAAATTCTAATGTTGAATTCATAAAATAATAATTATAATAATAATAATAATGACCAAAATATTTAAAAAATGATAGTGGTTAATTTATTTTCTATAATATTACTGCAGCAGTTACGTAGCGGAACGGGAGAATCATGTCCAGTCAAAATAGGAAAAATAGAAGAAAAAAATCGTGCAGTTTTGAAATTTTGCATACTCATAGCCGAGGGGGTTCTGAACAACATACTAAAAGTCCCCTTACGTGGGAGGTGAGCGGGGGGCAGGGGGGGGCATTTAAGGGGGCAATTTTCAGTTTATATTAAATATCTTAAAAACTATCGCATTTAAAGAAAAAATGCCAATTACAAAATTAATCTACGTAAAATTTCCTACAAAAATGTACATTACATTTTGTTGGTACGATCATTAGTTTAGAAGATATAGGGAGATGAAATAACACATATTCTTGAAAAATTCTTTTTTGCAATAGTAAAATCAACTAAAGTGTGCAATTAAAAGGGTTCTTGTCAAATATTTTCTAATGTAAAAAACAAATATATACATAGGGAATATGCAAGGCTAATACAGCATGTTTTGTAAGTTTTAAATAATTTTAAGGCTAGTAGGCGCAAGTGGCGGTTTGAGTAAAAATCTGGATAAGTCCAGTCAAAATAGGAAAAATAGAAAAAAACAAATCGTGTAGTTTTGAAGTTTTGCACACTCATAGCCGAGAGGGTCCTGAACAACATACTAAAAGTACTCGCCCGTGGGGGGTGAGCGGGGGGCAGGGGGCATTTTAGGGGGGCAATTTTCAGTTTTTTTTACATATCTTAAAAACTATCGCATTTAGAGAAAAAATGCCAATTACAAAATTAATCTACGCAAAATTTCCTACAAAAATGTATGCTACATTTTGTTTGTGCGATCATTAGTTTAGAAGATATAGGGAGATGAAATAACACATTTTCTTGAAAAATTCTTTTTTGCAATAGTAAAATCAACTAAAGTGTGCAATTAAAAGGGTTCTTGTCAAATATTTTCTAATGCAAAAAACAAATATATACATAGGCAATATGCAAGGATAATACAGCATGTTTTGTAAGCTTTAAATAATTTTAAGGCTAGCAGGCGCAAGTGGCGGTTTGAGTAAAAATCTTGATAACGAAGACCCAAAACCGATCAACATTAAAAAAAAAAAAAAAATCGTGTAGCTTAGAAATTGAGCACAGTTATAAAGTTAAGTGCCCTGAATAACATACTAAAAGTCCCTAACCATGGGGGGGGCATTTAAAGGGGGCACATTTCAGTTTTTATTAAGTATCTTGAAAATTATCGCATTTAGAGAAAAAAAATCTCAATTGCAAAATTAATCTACGTGAAATTTCCTAAAAAAATTGTATATTCTATTTTGTTTGTATGATCAATAGTTTAGAAGATATAGGGGAACGAAATAACACATTTTCTTGAAAAATTCTCTTTTTTTTTTTTTTTTTTCGCAATAGTAAAATCAACTAAATTGTGGAATTAAAAGGGTTCTGATAAAATATTTTCTAATGTACAAAACAAATATATGCATAGGGAATATGTAAGGATAATACAGCATAATTTGTACGTTTTAAATAATTTTAAGGTTAGTAGGCGCAAGTGGTGTTTAGGTAAAAATCCAGATAACGAAGACCCAAAACCGATCAACATTAAAAAAAATCTTATAGCTTTGAGACTTTTTTTCTCTAAATGCGATAGTTTTCAAGATACTTAATAAAAACTGAAATGTGCCCCCCTTTAAATGCCCCTCCCCCATGGTTAGGGACTTTTAGTATATTATTCAGGGCACTTAACTTTATAACTGTGCTCAATTTCTAAGCAATTTCTTTCTTCTCGATTTTTTTTTTTTAATGTTGATCGGTTTTGGGTCTTCGTTATCTAGATCTTTACTCAAACCGCCACTTGCGCCTGCTAGCCTTAAAATTATTTAAAACTTACAAAACATGCTGTATTATCCTTGCATATTCCCTATGTATATATTTGTTTTTTACATTAGAAAATATTTGACAAGAACCCTTTTAATTGCACACTTTAGTTGATTTTACTACTGCAAAAAAGAATTTTTCAAGAAAATGTGTTATTTCATCTCCCTATATCTTCTAAACTAGTGATCGTACAAACAAAATGTAATATAGATTTTTGTAGGAAATTTTACGTAGATTAATTTTGTAATTAACATTTGTTCTCTAAATGCGATAGTTTTTAAGATATGTAATAAAAACTGAAAATTGCCCCCCTTAAATGCCCCCCTGCCCCCCGCTCAACCCCCACGGGCGGGGACTTTTAGTATGTTGTTCAGGACCCTCTCGGCTATGAGTGTGCAAAACTTCAAAACTACACGATTTTTTTTTTTCTATTTTTCCTATTTTGACTGGACTTATCCAGATTTTTACTCAAACCGCCACTTGCGCCTACTAGCCTTAAAATTATTTAAAACTTACAAAACATGCTGTATTATCCTTGCATATTCCCTATGTATATATTTGTTTTTTACATTAGAAAATATTTGACAAGAACCCTTTTAATTGCACACTTTAGTTGATTTTACTATTGCAAAAAAGAATTTTTCAAGAAAAGGTGTTATTTCATCTCCCTATATCTTCTAAACTAATGATCGTACAAACAAAATGTAATATACATTTTTGTAGGAAATTTTACGTAAATTAATTGTGTAACTGAAATGTTTTCTCTATATGCGATAGTTTTAAAGATATTTAATAAAAACTGAAAATTGCCCCCCTTAAATGCCCCCCCTGCCCCCCGCTCACCCCGCACGGGCGGGGACTTTTAGTATGTTGTTCAGGACCCTCTCGGGTATGAGTATGTAAAATTTCAAAACTACACGATTTTTTTCCTCTATTCGTCAAATTTTGGCCTTCGTTGCCTGGACTAAACATCATAGTTCTTATTATAGACCGCAAAATGATTCATTGTTTGATTTCGCACTTGCATGACATATTTTTTGATGATCATACTGTTTAAAGATTGCTTCAAAAGTTTGTAGGTTTATTATTCTTAAATTAGTCCATGTATTGATTTCAAGCATATTTGAACGCATCATTTAGTAGCTTTGAATATTAATGTACGCGTTCAATAATTTAACGCGTTAATGCACTTAAAATAACTTGAGCTCATAAATCATAATGATACAAAAATTTTTCGTTGTGTCCCTGTAAAAATCTATATTCACCAAAATCTGTACAATTCGTGCGACGGTAGTTTATAACATGTATATAGATTTTCAGCTCAAACGAATGAGGCGCTTAGACGCCACCGCACTTTAAAAATTTGGTCCCATAGACCATACTGATAAATATTTTTTCTTTGTTCCCCTGTAAAAAAAAAAAAAAAAAAACTACAAATAGTCCGTGGGGCGAGAAATTATGCGTAGAAATTAAGTTTCGTTTGCCCCGTCTGGTAACAAAGAAATTGCTTATTTTTCTAAAAGGTAGATGTATATAGAGTAGAAAAATACAATGTTCCCCCAAAAATAGTTGCACATTATTATTTTACTAGCAAAAAAAAAAAAAAAAAAGAAAAAAAAATATCCCATACAGCCATACTTTCATAAGAGCTGTTTAAATGCTTTCAAATTTTATACTTAAAATTTTACAATATATTTAATTTTATTTTGCTAAAGAAGAAAAAGAAAGAAAAGATTTTTAAAACTGCCTATTAAAAAAAAAAAAAAAAAAAAAAAAAAAACTTTTTTTTTCAAAGTAAATTATATGTATTTTAAGTAGAGTAGAATGACAAATGATTATGCGACAAAAAAACTTTTATTTTTTAAACCGTATATTTTTAACTAAATATTATAATATATGTATTTTTCATTTACTTTCAAATATAATTAGTCATATACTATAACTATTATTTCTTTTTATTTATAGAATACTTTTTGTAATGGTAATCTAGTAAAAAAATATCCCTTCAATGAACAATACACTGTGTAATATATAATAAAAAAGAATATAATAAAATCTTGGTACTAAAATTTTATTAAAATCTAAAACCAAATAAAATACATTCTTTCACTAAATGTATTACTTTTAATTAAATACAGAGTAACCATAATATGTTTTCATGAAAAAGAGTTAGATTTTGTGGATATATGTTTAAATATAATACGGCACCAAAAAGAAAAATGAATAATAATAATCGCAATAACATTATTATAAAATAATAATAATAATAATAATAAACAACGGAATATTTATGATACATATTATTTAAAATATTATGTTTGAAATATATGCATAGACTAGTGAATTAATGAGGAGGACGTTCAAGTCAAAAGAAAATGCAATGAAAATATTTGGAGATGAGCTACTTGATTATTTTCTTTTTTTATTTATAAGTAAACATATAAATAAATCATATGTACGTATGTAGACATATAAGTGAATATTATATACAATATATTTATAATCAATAAACCAGGTTTTTCTTTTTTATTGGACAGCTGAAAATCTTACATTTCCAGCTTTTCTTATTTTTTTCACATGCTATAAACCTTAAAACTCTTATTATTGTTATTATTATTATTATTTTCATACATCATGTTATAAATACTCTCATAAATAAGAGTGCTAAAGAATTTTTTATTTCATTAAATAGTAAAATAATTAAAAGTTTGAGAATAGCATGAAGAGTGAATTCGCATTTTTTTTTTTAAATGACCCATAGAGAATAAAATTGGCTTTATTTGTATATTTAGTGTTATACTTCTCTTGAATGATAATCGTCTATATTTATCAGGGAAGATAATTTTAATAAACTATTTTTACTGAGTGAGTTTGTATATAAAAAAATATAGAAGAAAGTCATGTGACGGCTACAACATACTAAATAGTTTCTTATGAATTTTCAATTCGATTTTCCCATTTGGGAAAATTCACCTCAAAAAGATAATTAATTGATGAATAAGTAACTAATGTAGATAAAATTTTAAAACTATAAAACTAGGTCATTAGCACAGCAAACTGAAATAAGGCTAAATAGAAATGTAAGCAACAAAAAGCAGCAAAACAGAGAGCAAGATATTGCCAAAATTTATAGAGGATTAAAAAAAAAAAAAAAAAGAAAAAAAATAGCTCTCTCTCTTACTTGAAATTTCTGGCCAGTAGTAAACAAGGGAAATTATTGTTTCAGTTGCCTAGTTAAAAAGCATCGAGTCAGCAGTCTCAATCTCAACATTTGAAACTGCAGTGGGTAAAACTTAAAGCAATGACTATTTCATGAATCATATTTTGGCAGGCATTTCACGCTGTCAGAATTAAATCCGATAGAAAAATGGAAACCTAATTTAAGATAGTGTTCATTGTAAGAAGTGTCTAAATGAATCATCCCCCTAAACAATGTAACAGTGGCGGATCCAGAACTTAACTGTTGGGGAGGGCTAAGATTTTTCAAGATGTAATTCCAGAACAATGAAAAGTTTGCAATTGTACTATTCAATTGGGAATGTCAGTACTTTTTTTTTTGGGGGGGGGGGGAGGCTTCAGCCCCTAGCCCCCCCCCCTTAAATCCGCCTCTGCAATGTAATACTTAAATCGAAACTAAATAATTTATTTAGTTCTTGTTTTCTATTAAATTCTTTCCAGTCGGAAATGGTTAAAGTCGATGATATCCAATGTTCAGATATGTATATTAAGATTAAACTCATTAAGAATTTTAGCCACAATCCAGATTAAGTCATTCTGATTGCGAATAAAGAACTTTTACAAAACTTTTTTTTTTCCGGAAAATCGATTATTTTCTCATTATTTAAATTCTCAACGAGATGTATGCAACACGATACGGGAGCCGCCATTTTCTTTGTTTGCAAACAGATTGAATCGAATAATTGAATTTGCGTTTAAAAAAAGTTAGAAAACAACTAAATTGGAATCAATTTAATAAATTAATTTTAGTTTATTAAAAAAGGAAATAATAGTTATTCTGTTCGATGATTAAACCTTTATTTTAATATTTTATAAAAGAATGTTTTGCCTAACAGCGCCATCTCTTAACATTTTTATTTAAAATAAACTATCTCGAAATGACACAGGAATACATGCATGTTTTTAATAATAAAAAATTAATGTGCAAGTTCTTTTTGGGGAACATTGCAAATTTTTAAAGAAATATTACGTAAAATCCATGTGCAAAAATTCACTTAGTTGCGTGATATGGTAAACGAACCTGAACGATAACAGCTCTCGCCCCACAGACTAAAATGCTAGATTTATTAAAATCTATACAGTTCATGCGACGGTGATTTGTAACACGTGTATAAATTTTTAGCTCAGACGAATAAGACGTTTATACAGTCGGTTACAAAAGTGCCCGAACACTATTAAAAATTCTTATGTAAAAAATATACACTTCATACGGTTTTGCTAAATAAATCCTTGTCGAATCCTGTTTTTAGTCAGTCTAAGAACATGATTCGATAAGGATTTATTTAACAAAACCGTATGAAGTGTACTTTTTTTACATAGGAACTTTTCCTAGTGTTCGGACACTTTTGTTACCGACTGTACGCTATCGCAATTTAAATAATTTGGGCCCATAGGCTATAGTGATAAAGAATTTTTCTTTGCGTCCCTGTTAAAATCTATAAGAACTAGATTCACCGAAATCAATAGGGTTCGTGCTATGGTAACCTATAACATACGTACCAATGTTTAGCTCATTCGAACAAAGCGTTTAGGCGCTATCGTGTTCACTGACACACACACGATCACACACATACATACATCATCATAAAAATAGTAAAATGAACTCAGGGTGCCTTAAAACGTATAGAAACATCAAAATATCGAAGTCGGATTTTCAACATGATTACAATACTTTCCTTACACATGTATGTTCAGAAAGTAAAAAACTATAAGTGCTAAATTCACCAAAATCAATAAGTTCGTTCTATAGTAACCTGTAGCATACGTATAAACTTTCAGCTCATTCGAACAAAGCGTTTAGGTGCTATCGTGTTCACACACACACACACACACACACACACACACATGCATGTAACACACACACATACGTACATCATCGTAAAAATAGTAAAAATGAATTCAGGGGACGTCATTACGTTTAGAAATATCAAAATCTCAAAGTCAGATTTTTGACATGATTGCAATACTTTCCTTACATATGTATATTCGAAAAGAAAAAAAAATTAAAGAATGAGGACGTTATAAATATATTTTTGTAAAAGGCTGTCTTGGAATTATAAAAATTTGCAACCGAATGCACTAGAATATAACAATTAAAAATATTAAAATATATCGAAAATAATTTAAATGTATTAAAATAAAATAAAAAAAACCTAATTAAAAAAAAAAAAAAAAATTCTAGATTATTTTCTAGTAACTAATTTCCATTTTTACCTTCATTTTACATAATTATAGTTTAACAATATATTCTAAGCATACTTAGGCATTGCATCGTGGATTCTTTAATAAGTTAATATTTTAAGAGTATTTTTAAGCTTGAAACTGAAAAATACATTAAATTCCAGCATTCAAACATAAAAATACCTTTATAAATTATATTATCAATGAAATTTTAAAGCAATATACGTATATGTTTAGGAAATATTGTTAAACTATAATAATGAAAGTAGAGAAAGAAATTAAATTTATTTAGAAGGGTGTACTTAAAAATACAATAAACTAATTTAAACTAAAAAAAAAAAAAAATCCTCTTTTAAAATTCTAAATATTTTTCGAGAAATATTAAGATAATTAATGTTGTTTAGAGATGTATGCAAAATTTCTTAAATTTAATCCTATAATGTCTACCATTCTCTTAAACATTGCGAAGATCTTATTTTTGTTTTAGCATTAGAATGAATTAAATAAAAATTTTAGACTAATATACAAATCTGATTAATGGTGTTGAAAATATTAAAATGTTTATAAAAAAAAAAAAAATTTGAAATCGTCACTAGCGATTTGGAAAGGAAAATCATAAAATATTTTAAACTTATTTTCAAGACAGAGTTAATTTTAAAAAATGAAAAAATTATTTTTTAAATTTATTGATTTTTTGACAATAAACAAATCTGATTATTTAATAATAATATTATTTTTTAAAAATTTAATTAAAGAAACATTAGTTTTTAAATAACAATATAAACTTCAAAATTTAATTCATATTTAGTATCAATAATTGGCTATAGGATAAACTGTATTAGTATCTATTATAAAGATTTCGTAGTATGATAAAATTTACAGAGTATTTCAAGTAACCAAGTAATTAACAATTTAAAAAAGAAGCCAAGTTGTAAGGTAATTTCATGTCCTCCTTAAATCATAATGAGAGGCTTATCAATTACCTGAATTGTTCGAAATGAGTGAACACAGTAATTAGTAATTGGAGACTTTCTCTAGTATTTTGTAAAAAGAAGTATCAGTTAAATAGCTTTTATAATAAAAGACTTCGTTTCTTTCTCTGACACCTAAAAGCGAATTTTTATGTCTTTAAAGTTTAAATGAAGTTCTATACAAATTGTAAGAAATCGAAAATATATTGTATTTTCTAGAATTTTTTTTTAAATGTTTTTTATTTAAAATCTGTTTAATGTTTAAACTATTTCTAAACTTATCGAGATATTATCAATAAATTAACTTTAATAGTTTGATGGTAATAAACATTTTTATTTTCTTGTTGCGTTTAGCTAGATTTTTTTTATGTTACAACTGATTTATTTTATTTAAAAAATTAAGTTCTAATTTTTTATTTTTTAAATTTAAAAATATATATCTTGAAAAAATTGTCCATTGAAAACATTTTGCGATTTTGTTTTAGATGGGAATTGCACTGGACAGCTTTAAATTGTTAAAAAACAAACAAACCTATACATTTAGATTTTTTTTTAAAGTAAAAGAAATGACAACTATGGGCACAGTTAGAAAAATTCAAGCAAGATTACGGGCATAGTCCAGCAGCAGAAATTACAGACAAAACTAGTAAAAAAAAAAAAAGAATAAATAAATGAATAATAATAATAATAATAATAATAATAATAGAAAGCATTTGGACTATAAATGATGTATCCTCAGAATATTACGTTGTGATGAAAATGCAACTTTGAATTAAATTAGGAAAAAATTAGCCTTATATATATATATATATATATATATATATATATATATATATATATATATATATACATCAGTTACTATTTGTGTGAATGTATAAATAAACTCTCTTATCCAATAAAAATAAAATTATATTTTCAGTTTCAAATATGAATTGATTCAGTGATTGAATGACGTCAGTGAAAAGCTGACACTTTACATTTGAAGGGATTGGACAGTAAAAATACAGTTTGATGGCAGATTTGATCAAACAGAGTAGGTTAACGGCTTTTGCCTGTAAAAAATACCAATATTTCAAAATTACGCAAGCAGGACATACGGACTATGACCATTCAGCTGGCAAAAAGGTCATTTCCTGTAAGATTATACTGTGAAATACCCTGATTTTACATTTTACATTGTTTTACATTGTGGTGATTGTAATATATAAAAACAATTTTATTATTATTATTATTATTATTTTTAATTTCTGTAATAGAAAATAGTATATATTTTCAAAAGAAATATATTTTATTGTAAATGCTTATTTTATAATTTTTAATATTAAATTATATTAAATAATACTTTTAGGTGAAAAAGAATAGAAAAATTCCCAAAACTTCTTTTGATATTCTTTTTTTTATTGCTTGCTTAATTAATAGTTTAAATAATAATAATAAAATTGTTTTTATATATTACAATTACAATCTCCACAACGTAAAAAAAAAAAAAAAAAATGTAAAATGTAAAATGTAAAATCATGTTACTTGACAGTATCATTTTACGGGAAATGACCGTTTTGTCAAATAAATGTCATAGCCGGTATGTCATGCATGTATAATTTTGGAATATTGGCATTTTTTACGATCAAATCTGCCATCAAACTGTATTTTTACTGTCCAATCCCTTCAAATTCCATTTCACGGACGTCATATAAGAAAATAACATATATTTTCAAAAGAAATAAATTTTAGAGTAAATTCTCATTTTATAATTTAAAATGTTAAATTATATTAAATAATATTTTTAAGTAAAAAAAAAAAAAAAAAAAACTTTTTTATAAAAGAATAGAAAAATTCCGAAAACTTCTTTTGATATCGTTTTTTTTAATTGCTTGCTTAATTAATAGCTGAATACTTGTGTTCTTATTGGTTTTTTCCATTTGTATGAGAAAGAGTGTTATAGAGAACTAGGAAAAGTGTTTTTGGAGTTTGCTTAAACATGCATATTTTTCTTGGGTCATACAGGATTTTGTAGTCAAAACTTTTACGCATATTATAAAATAAAGTTACTTTATTCTTATGAACATTAAATACCTCAAAATAAAATAAAATAAAGTAAAATAAAATAAATAAATAAAATGAAAAAAAAATAAAATAAAATAAAGTTTGATTATTTTTTCTAAAATATGAACTACTTTGCTGAGTCAGTTTTTATAAAAAAGTGATATAAAGAGTATATTTCAAAGTAAACTTATTGAAAAAAAAAATATGTAATAAAAAAATGAAAATATACTTTTCTTTACAACTATAATAATACAGTTTCTCTTTCTTCCTAAAAAGACGAAGGAAATTTTTGAACAGCAGAAGTAAATCTTTTTATAGAGACTTCTCATAGTATGCCTTTAAGGTATTTTATTATATTTGCAAAGAAGTATAGAAATTTTAAATATGTTTATTGAAATTTCTTTTGTTTTGAGTTGTTCGCATCATTCTCTGTTAAAATTCCAATGATACCTATATACATACATAACACAGATATATTTCACGTGCATGATTAAAAAAAAAAAAAAAAAACTTAATTCCTACTTTAATTCCTTAAATATGGATTTTTGACATACATGACAATCATAAAATGTGGGAAAACAGGTACAGAGATTTATAAATCGATCAAAAATTCAATTTCATAAATTATAAAATTTAAATTTTCATACAACCCCTACAAAAGTTTTCACTAGCTAGAAATTGCTATGTACCTTAATAAGAGGATGTAGTAAATACCGCCTTCATCTAGAACGAATAAATGGTCATTTTCTAAATCCCTAAACTAGAAATATAGATTTCCGTGCTATTCGTATAGTCACGCCAATAAGCGGAATAGACGAAATGATCAATAATTTCTAGTCTATACATTTCTAGATGGTGAAACAATATTCTGAATTCTTTGTATTTCTAGAAATTCTTGTTTGATTTTCTAGAATTGGCTCATAAACCAAGATATTATAATTGCTAAAACATGCCTCTTATATTCACATTAATTTACTGAGATTTTTAAATAAGTCTAACCGCTATAATATAGACAAACGGTCTAGATTTCCAATAGGGGTTTCTAGAACTCGCTTTCAAAGGGGACAAGAATTTATAAGGATGACATGGAACTATTTCTACTAGAACCACAATCTAGATTCTAGAGGTCAGTTACAGAATTTTTTCTCAGTGTGTGTTCAATCAAATGGGTTGAAGAATAAAGCACAATTTACTTATATTATAATTGATTTCACTTGTGATTTTTTGTATGGCCTTTTAAACGCGATCTGATTACACATGCGTTTCAATCAGAAAATTTATGTCGCAATATTGGAAAGCCATTTAAGTCATGTTTTTAACACTTTCCGATAATATTGAAAAATGTTTATGACTTCGGTTTCTCTGTCTATCCGTGTTCCAACTCGCATAAATATTCATGAAATTTTTTGAAATTGATATGTGTTATTCAAGTTCACTATCGGTTTGTGTACAGGGACAATCGAATGTATTCCAAAGTATTGCGGTGAATTATGATATTCAAGTTTCTTAAAAGATATTCCCTAATGGAAGTGGAGTTAATATATCTAGTGATTTGTATACAGGGACACCTGAAAGTATTCCAAAGCATTGCTCTCTATTACAGATATTTCTATAAAACATATTTTAATAATTTTACTTTGAAAAAGTATTAATGAAATAGAAATATATTATTAATACGCACAAAAGAATGCTTTTTATAGAATATTGTATAATTAGCATTAAGATTTACAGGGTCATGCAAAAATATTCAGTTACAAAAAAGTCTATTATTGGAAATTTGTTGGAATTGTGTTTTCGTTTACATTAGCAATTTTTAAAACTTTGTACTAATTTTAAATTGAATATGATTCTAATTAGTTTATCTTGTTTTTATTTAATTTTTTTCTTTTTATGTCGGTTGAACTGTCTATTGCTTAAATTTTACACATTACTTTATTAATGTATGAGGACAACTGGCAATGTACCAAATGGAAACTGTGTTATATGGAGCCGTTATGAATTTATATTTTGCAAATCTAGAAACTGAAACCTCTGAAATTTTAATTGATTTTTATAATATTCTGTACCATCCATTTTAAGAAACTTTACAATTAGCAATATATGTATAAGATTAATATTTAACGAATTACGAATTGAAAGTTTTATGAACACACTGGGTGCGTATATATGTTACCGTTAAAACGCGAAATCCGTTAATCTGCAGATTACCTAGCTAATCTGCAGATTAACTAAAATGACCCGTTAAAGTGCGTTAAAGTAAATTCCCGTTAATGACCCGTTAAAGTAATAAAGAGTTTTCCGCATTTTAACTAGGTAATCTGCAGATTAACGGTTTCAGTATCGTTAAGTTCAAATGTTTGTTTCGAGCCTTAGTTTTTTTTACATTCACTATGACGTCAAACAGCCATGTGATACATATACGCGAATGACCTTCAAACATAACTAAAACTTTTACCCCTTCACTTCTGCTACGCTATGATGATAAATTTATAAATTGATAAACCGATAAACGGCAAACGCAAAATGTGGAGAATGGAAGCCATGATTAGGTTTATTATTATGACTACACAAAAATTAAAGTAACAAGTAAGTTATAATTGTTTTAATTTTGATTTTATTTCTATCTTTTTTAATTCTGTCAATATAAGTTTAATAAGGGTCTGTATTTTATTAACGAAATTTAATCTTAATTAAAAGCTGCCTCTCGTGAAACTCCATTTTGAATTATGAATATTAGATTTACATTACAATAATTATTTCCTTCCGAACTAAAACCATTAAACCATAACTTTTTAAAACTAATTTATTTTAAAATTGATTTAAATTACTATTACTAACTGAAAAAAAAAAAAAAAAAGATATATTAATTATTAACTTTGAAAAATATTATGGCATTTAACAAATACTTAATATGAAACTTTTGTACTTTTTTTAGCAATTCATTACTTTTTTTTTTTCTCTCTTTCAGTTTCAAGTTTCCTGTACATATTTTATATATCATGATTATATTTTTATTTATTTATTTTTTATTTTGTTCGCTTTTTCAGATAATTTCGTTGTAGTTTATCACATAAAAAGTCTTAATAAAGGTTTTTTTTTTTTTTGTAAAATTAATATATTTGCTAAACTTGTGCAGATATATGTATGCTGCAAAACATAGTTTAATAAAGCATTGAAAACTGTCATTTTAATTTTCATGCATTCTAAAAAATGTTAAAGCAGTTTTAATTATTTGAAGTACTCCTTAAATAATGCTTCTGATTTGTCTAATTTAATATTTCTAGTAATATTTTATATAATTTAATACTTCTAGTATTTAAATGGTGATAATAATATAAGTTGTTAATAAAACTTTTTTTTTTTTTTTTTTTTTTTTAATTGTTAAATATTTTTATTTTGAAAAGAAATCGTTACTGTATTACAATTCTAACATTCATTTATAAAATATAATTTATTGAAAGCTATTATATTTCATATTAAAAATGCATAACATCTTCAAATTTATATTGACAGAATAAAAAAGATGAAATAAATAAAAAATAAAACAAATATAACTTTAAAAGATATAAAAATTAAAACACATACAGATTAAAATAAGTAAAGAAAGAAATAAAAAAGAAAAGAAAACTATATATTTTTTCCGAATGATAAAAACAAATACAACACAGCGTGCTGTAAAATTACACCACCAGATATCTTATTTTCACTTTAACTAGTGTCTAGTAGGTAATGTGCAGATGATCTAGGTAATTCGCAGATTACCTAGGTAATTTGAGAAATAAAACAATTTTCCTCACTTTAACGGATCACCCTAGTTTATGTGCAGATTACCTAGCTAATCTGCAGATTAACTGATTTCTGCACTTTAGCGGTAACATATATATATGTTAACAGGGTTGTACAATGCAAGCAAAAAGAGGATGAAATGCCCCCATAATCCACAAGAACCAAAAAAAAAGTAAATAAATAAGAAATAAATAACTAAAATAAAATAACTTATAATAATAATAAAAATAAAGATAAAGTACAGTGATAAAAAAATAAAAAATAAAACTAATGCTCACTGTATTATTTATCTAACACAAATCTGTCTACCTAAGGTAAAGCTAGGAGAGATTGTGCACATAGGGGGCAATAAAGAGTAGAGCTGGGCGAGTTGTGATTTCAGGTGGTTTTACAAAATCAGTAGTGAAGTGCCCACTTGAATATATATGTTGATTGCTTCAAGAGTCTAGGATATAAAGTGATTATTTTGTCTCGTTTTCAAAATTAAAAGCTTGAATTTTCACAACCCTTCCTAAGAATTTCTCTAGAATGGTAGTAATGCAAAATATTTTAAAATTAAATGATTTCTCACAGCCTTGTAACCTAGACTAATGTTACAAACACCACGATTTGTTCTAAAGTCAAATAATTATTTAATTAAACACTGCGTAATTTCTCCTACCAAATGGGAGAGTTTGAGCTTTTGCCATTTAGAAGAGATTGCGCCTTTAAAATTCTATACCAAAATTGATTTCACAGCTTATTGTTAATGGTAAGACAATGTGGATGAGTTTGTTGAATGTTTAGAACTGTACCAGGAAACAAATTCGACAAATGATCAACACATTCGAGACGGCGCATCTTTTTTGATACTGTTCGCAGGATCTGAAAATGAACATTATTCGGGAGCGGTACGATCGAAAAAAGCCACACTTCTGGTGGGATTTATATTTCGAATGCGAATGCTAGCCTATGAAAAATTTATCGAAAAGTATTTAAATATTATTTTAGGGTAGGTGCTCCAGTGATTGGCATGCTCCAGTAATTGACATCTATCCCGAAATAATTAATAAATAAGAAAAATAATAAAATCATATATTTTACATATAAAAATTTTAACATTCTATGTCAAACACTGGGGCATAGTTTGCTAATAACTGGTAAAATGAATAACTTGCAATGCCAAACACTGGAACATAGGGGACCAACTACTGATAAAATAAAAACTGGCAGTGTCAATTACTGGAATATTGAGAGGGTGTCAAATAAAAATTCACAAAAAAAAAAAAAAAAAAAAAAAAAAAGAAAAATGTTATCGAATGTATATATTTTAACATATATGTGGTTCTGAATGTCTTTCATACCATATGTACTAACTTAAGATTTCTAAAAATATTTTCTGATGACTAGAACATTAAAAACATCATAGATTGCTCTAAAAGTGTCAATCACTAGTGCACTTACCCTATATTTTTTTAGTTTTGCAGTATTTTCAAGTACGATGCTGAAGTTTTGTGCAGATGTCGGCGGCTTAAATAGAAGCGATAAAACTAAATGTACGAAAAAAAATATCAGCCTACTTAAAATTCTTTTTAAGAAAATCAATTGTCTAAATTTCAATAAAGTAAAATATATAAACGTAAATTATTTTAAAATTAAGATTTCAAACCAAGTGAAATTTAGGTTTTGTGTTTCGAAAATGTTCGTACTGAAGATTTTGAGAGTAAAACTTTCTTTAATATTAAACGGTGGGCAGATTTCCGGCGTAAAAGTGGGCGGAACTAGCCATGTATTATTGTACACATTATGTGCTACCGTTTTTGGGCTCGGAAATACATTGCACACACGGCGTACAATCCGTCTCGAATAGGTTACTTGTAGAAGGTGATTACAGGATTAACTTCCCCTACAGGAAGTGCAGGGATTATGGACAACGAGAGATTCGGCCAACAAACAAGAAAATATTGAAGCTGAAAAGGAACTGTACTAATTTTCAAGTTAAACGTGTTATCTACTCATTTAATGTTATTTTAAAATTATTTATCTTTATCTGGTCTTGTTCTTTTTTTTATGTTTTTTAAATATTTTTTCTTTAAATAAGTGTTTATATTTATTTTTAAATTAATTTTATTTTTCTCATTTTTTAATTATTGAATTGAAATATCCACACCTAATACAAAAATGTTTGTTTACAAATACCTTACAACAATGACATTTGAATGAAATTATTACTATTAACAATTTAATTGCAGTTATAATCAAGCGCAATCTCTCCTACCCATGTGCTCAATCACTCCTACCCTATAAGGAGAAATTGCGCAAAATAGTTGTCTTGGTTTTATTACAGCTGTTATTTTAAATAACAATAGAACAACAAAATAGTAATGAAAACACATACAAGAAGGTTCAGTTCAAAAGTATGCATCAACAATTTAGCAAAAAATTAATATTTTGATTTTTTTGATTTTTTTTATGTTTCGTTGAATTGTGCGCAAACTCTCTTAGCTTTACCTTATATATTAAGAAAAAAAAATGGAAGTAAAAGTTTTAATCTGTGCCAAACAAATTTATTTATTTTTTGCTGGTATTTATATGTTTAGGGATTTGAAGGATTGATTAGTTCTTAAATGTAACATAAAATATCATTTTTACAATTGAGAAATATCATTTTCTCGATTAAGTTTATATTTAAAATGTATTATTAAAAAAAAAAAAAATGTAGTTTCAGAATTTTTTTAATTGAAATAAATAAATTTTATGTTACACTTAATACTATTACTTTTTGCAAAATAAAATGTTATAGTGTTTTAAGTATCAATATTTAAAAAAATAGAAATCTCTTAAATATAACATTTTAAAACGTTGTTATTAGAGTATTATTATCATAACTTTCTAATTATTGTAATTTATTAACTTTTTTACTTTATTCAATAAATAAATAAATAAATGAAATCTATTTTCAGTATAAATTCTTTTTGAGCGAAAAAGAAATTTTCGGAAAACTCAGCAAACTACAAAAATATTTGAACGAAATTCCGTCCTGTGAAAAGACTCATACCTTTTCTTTTTTTGGCAAACTTATGTTGTTTCAAAAATTATTTTATAAAAACTCTGAACTCTTTAAAATTTTTCCTAACTTTATTTTTCAGAAAAGCTTTCGCGTGTCTTACAGAAAAATATTTTCAGACAGTTCGTATTATTTGATAAATTGAAAAGCGGCTTCTTGAATGTAAGTGTTTTGAAAAAGGAAAATATTTATGCTTAAAATGTTGAAGCTCAAAATATTTACCGATCTGCATTTTGTTATCATGATGAAACATAGCAGATATTATCAAAATTGAAACTATGTAATGTTTTCATATTTTTAAGTATTTTATAAAGTGCTTTTTTTTTTTTTTTTTTTTTTTTTTTTAATAAAAAACTTTACTTTTAAATAAAAAAAATTGAAATTTTAACTGAATAGACATGTTACATAATACATAAAAAAAAGTGAAGTAATCCAGTTGTTTTTACATTTAATATTCCATGATATATAAATTTAAATGCAAAAATGTATATATATAAATTTATATATATATAAGAGTTGAAGGGAAAATGCGCGGGAGCTGAAGAATAGTGAAATCTATGCCAGTTATACAAATAAAACAAAATGAAACAAATAATAATAATAATAATAATAAAGAACTGATTTCACATTAATATGTTCTTTTTATTATACATGCATAAACTGAATAAATTATTTATAATAGTTCTATGTGCTAAGACAAACTACTAGAATTTCTCAATGATTCAAACTATTTTATGGAAAGAAATACATGTTAATATACTGAATTTTTCATATATCCCTATAAAAGTCGATTTATGATAAATACATAAGATAGACTCTATTAAAAAAGAAAATCTTAAAATATATCCAAATATTCAGTCATTTCAATTTATTTTCACTCAGCAAATCATGATATTAATAATAATAATAATAATAATAATAATAAATGTATGTGCTCTTGTAAAGACTATTTTGTAATACTCCCGTAATTCGAATACATTTAGGAGATTTATTTATCCAACAATATCCAAATTTTCAGATGATCTACATTCAAAAGTAAATCATAATAATAATTTGAAACGCGTACCCTTTTTTAATAAAAAATATATTACCAGTTTTCGAATATTATAAAGCATCCTAACATTTAACAAAATATCTAAATTTTTGGTGATTGGACTATTCTAAAGATCGTAAGGAGGCAAAGAAATTATAATAATAAAAAAAAAAAAAACCACGAACAGACAAAAAACTTAAAAGAAGTATAACAAATTTATACACAAAACTCATTAAATTATTTTCTTTTCAGAAATTCATCATGTTTAAGCAAATTATCTATTAATTTATTACATTTAATGAAAAAAAAAAAAAAAAAAACTAAACTAAACAAACAGAAAAAGTTTTCGTAATATCGAAAAAACGTCTTCAACTTCAACAAAATAGCTAAATTTTTTGGTGATTGGATTATTTTAATGATCGTCATGAACAACATCAACAAAATAAATAAATAAATAAATAAAAACCAACAGACAGAAAAAAGAACATAAAAAATTATAACCAAAATTTTATACACATCTCGTGAAATTATTCGTCTTTGAGAAATTTATAGTATATTTTTCACAAGAAAAAGTAAATAGTTACCATATAAAGAATTCATTAAGTGTCTATATTTAAGTATATATATTTTATAAATTTTAACTAATTATCAGAAAAATGAATAAGGTAAAATAAAATGTCATGTAAAATAAGTGTTTTTTTTTTTTTTTTTTTTTTTAAATCTCAAAATCGAAACTTTTTAAATGTTTTAAACTGATATCGAAACAAAACAAACTAATGTAAATTTCAATATGAAAAACCAAAGCGTCAATTCTTATAAGTATTTTCCATGAATTTTTCCATCCTGATTTCTAATAACATTAAAACAAAATTTTTCAAAGTTGTCTAAAAAATGTTAAAATTTCACCGATTTATGAGAAGAAAAACTAAACAACTACATATTTTTGCATGTTTATAAAGCTTTTTATGATTCCAGTTGAAGTTTGCATACATTGTCTCGGTAAAGCGATATTATGTTGCCATTAATCATTCAATATAAGTAGACAGATATTTCTTTTCTGCAAAATATTCCCGAGTTACATGACTTTAAGTGCTTGTACGAAAATTCTAGGCAAATGATGCATACAATATATTGCTTCTCATTCAGAGGTTTAAATGATCTTTTTGCTCTAAAGGATGGTTCAGGTAATTTTCTCGAAGGATACTTACCAGGCTGATAGCATGAGATACGTTGCATTTTTTAGAAATACATTAGAAGATGAATTAAGAGATGATTGATACCATGTACAAGGAAATTTCTCGAATCATTTTTGTTTCGTGAACTGTTCAACATAAATTACCTTTACCATTTCGGGGAATATATAAGCTCTATTTTTTATTTATTTATTATATATTTTTTTAAATACTTTTGCGTCGAAAAAGAAAATTTACAGACAGTGATTTCATGCTTCTTTCACACACGCACTTCTACTTCATTGTACTATGTTTTAATAATTGAACCATAAAAATTTGATATATTTTTACTTTATAGAAACTGAGATACTGCTGTACTTTCATCATAAAATCTAGAATGCATTTCGTAATGTATGATAAAAACTAAAACTAATTTGTCTCATTATTTATTGAATCTATCTTACATGCCGAGCTTGGTTTAATTTCTTACCATAGATTGCCAGATATAGCTATGACACTTTTGTTAAAAAGTATGATAATTTACCTTTATTTATCGTACGTTCCATTAGAAAAAAAAATATATACATAATCTTCTTGAGAATTATCTTATATATAACGTTTTATGCTATTATCGGCGAAAGGTGTCGAGATATAGCCTTATAGTTAAAAAATGTGATAGCTATACAATGATGTATACAGGTTTAAAAGTATAACTTTAACTACAAGAGACATGCGCTTTAATCTACAGGCAATTCTGAAAGAAAAAAATATTTTGGTACTCTGCATCCCCCATTCAAGAGAACGGATTTGATCTTTGTGTACCACCTGTATATAAAAAAAAAAAAAAAATCCAGAATGATAATTTTTAACTTGTTTAATAGTAAGTAGGAATTGGGAAATTGCTAAGTATTTTTCGCTACCAGTTCGAAAATCTGGATTTGAACCAGGGACTTCAGGTTTAAAAAACAAATGACATACCTCTGAACTAAAGGATAACCCACTGTCCATCGGTAAGCTCTGATAATCTGCCCTAGAAATGACATCCGCTATTTCACTCCTTTCTCCCATTTCGGATAAGTATACTATCCGAAATCTGCTTTATACAAAAATTATACAATGCTTGTTATTAATCACTGGACATGAAAGCTCTGTCCAGCTACGTATTTTATTAGTGTGTCGTGGAAAAAATCGAATTCACGTTTTCTTGAAGCATTCTATTTTTATAATTCGATTTTGTGGAACCCATGTTCCGCTACGTATTTTATTAATCTGTCATGAAAAAAAAAAAAAAAAAATTGAATTCCTGTTTTCTTGAAGCTTTCTATATTTATAAAAATCGCAAAAGTTTCAATAATTTTGATTTCGTGGAACTCACGCCCAGCTATGTATTTTATTAGTCTCTCTTTGAAAAAATTGAATTCATGCTTTCCTGAAATTTTGTATAGTTATAAAATCACAGAAATTTTAAAAATTTCGATTTCGCGAAAACCCCTGTCTGATTGTTGGAAAAATTAAGTAAAATAAATATTTTCTTGTTTTTCACATGCGATTTCCATAGCTTAACACGTTCAGCGCCATGTCAGCCATTCTAGATTTTTACATTTTGTCATATATCTCTAAGTACTGAAGGAATCATCTTGAAACTTTAGGAGCGTGCAGAACATGTTATACTTCAAACATTTCAGTGAAAGTTTTACCTCGAAAGTAAAAGCAGTACCAATAAGAAATTAAAACGTTGAGCGCCCTGTCTGCCATCGGTGGCTGACAGTGCCAAATATGGTATAAAGCCGCGTAAACCATCGGTGGCGGATATAAAATAGGATATAAAACTAAAAATATTACATTTAATGATTTTACAGGGTTTCCACTCACCACTCATAGAGCGGTGTCAAGCGCTTACATTTAATGATTGAAAATTTATTAAAATTTTTATTTATTACAGGAGGAATCATTATGGAATTTTAATGAATTTTAAGAATTTGCGTGGCGCTCAACGTGTTAATATATTCCAAATTTCTATTGACTAATACATCCATATCGTACAACTCTATTGTCTATTGATCTGAATCTAGGATCCGCTTCCACGTTTACATTTAGGAGCAATAATCCGTCTTGCTATTCTGCACTGAGGCTGGCATACTTAACTTTACCAAAACTGAATTATGCGTATTTTGTTTCTATTTTTGATATTTTAAACGTTGATATATATTTACTTTACTGTATTTGATTGTACCAAGTCACGGCATTATATTTGATAATAATAATAATAATGATGATGATGGTAATAATAAAACTCACAGTAGCAAACCCATTTCTGTTTTACAGCGTATTTAAGGGTGCAAGAAACGTGTAACATATATAAGAAATATAACATTGATACTATATTTATCATTTTTTCTTTAATTATAGCGTTTCATTCATAATAATGTTATTAATATACGCGAGCGTTAATCTTTACAAACTACTATAATTGAAATTATACATTATGTATTATTTTAAAATGGAAATTGAACATTACTCTCTAAAATAATTTTTATGTATGACCTTTTCTTAGTTATTCAGCACTATTTTTGAAAACTGGACTGTATTAAATGATATACAATGAAAATTAGTATAAATGTTTCTATATTTAAAAGATAAAAAGTTAAACCGTCTGATAATGTAATATGCTTCTGATTTGTAATCCAGACGAAACATGGATTAAATGAAAGTAAAAATATTTGAAAACATGTCTGGCCATCAGAGGGTTTTTACAGCTTAAAACTAGCAGGCTTATTCCTCTTACGTTGTTACTGATTTTTTATCAACAGAGAGAGACAAATTTCATTTTAAAAGAAATAATCTGTTGTGTCACTCACACGACTTTCTCTTACCCTGATATTTAATACTATAAATACAGGTTGGAAATTAAGAGGTAACATAACGAGTACTGTTATGTAAACTTGTTAAAACAATTCAAATCAGGCTTTTAAAAGTTCACTTAAAATTATTCAGACAACTCTCACACGCAGCATTCCTTGAAACTTATCTTATCAGTCTTGATCAAACTTTTCCAGCACCAAATTTACATTAGTTTGAAAATACAACTTTTGGATCTCGTGAAATTATTCGTTTTTAAGTTACTATAAGAGATACAGACAAAGATCAAACTTTAAAAAACTTGACTTTGGTAAACAGGAAGCCTGAAAACGTGCAAATACACAAAAAAAAAAAAAAAAAAAAAACATGTGCTAAATATTTAGCTTAAGAACATACATTATTTATCATATGTCTATGAGGAATTCATTTCCATTCCTGAGCAGCTTTCCTGGACATGGTGAAATATTATAGTAAAGCACTTCTATCAACAATAAAAAAGAATGTTATCGCTTAAATATTTGCAACCCTGTATAACTTTTGAAGAATATGTACAAATCACATAGTGCATCTAAATATAATCCTATATAGTAATAATATACGGCACAACCTAAAATGCACTTCCACCAATTTTCAGCTATTGTCGCACTATAATCTAGTTCTTTTGTGTAGCCCTGTAAATGAACGGTGAATGATTTTCCTGCCATATTCTACGTGAGGTATTTTTTTTATGTATATAAAAAATATATATTCATTTCATTTGGTTTAGTGCAGTCTATAGATGTTAAACTCTATTTACCTGCAATTTCCCCCATAGACGTAATGTATTTGAATGCTATTTAGTGTCCCTATAGACGAACCATTTGCTTCATTTCAACGAAAAGCTTAGTGTAGCATCCCTATATGATACCCATTTAGAATTCTAAGTTCGAATTTTCTGATATTATATGTTCTTGATATATGCTGATAACGCACACACACAGACAGGCACACACACATACCAACTGCTAAAAACCCGAATTTCTTAATCAGGGAACCTCAAAACGTGTAAATATGACAAAAACTCACTTTCGAAAATTTGACCGAAAACAGTACTTTCACTACCTTATTGGAGAAAGTAAAAACGCTACGTTCAACTATGATGTTTATTTTACGATTCATTTATCGAAGTTCAGATTTATTTAATGTCTCCTTTTTAACTAAGACAAATTTAATACCCTTTAAAAAGCAAGTGTTGTTGAAATTTTGAAAGCATAATAGTATATAAGATATTTAATATCTACTGAGTTATGCACAATTAAAAACAAATTAATATTTCCGAGTGCTCTAGTTAATATTTTTAAATGTGTGAATTTATATGGTTACCAAAAAATAATGCACATTTACAAATAACAATAAAGGAAAATTATCTGTATAAATGATTGTAAGGTATAACAAAAAAAATAACATTTATTTATTTATTTATTTATTGTAAATGAAACGTTCTCTTTACAAAATGAATGTACTGTTTAACGAAAGGTAACGTTTCAGTTGCGTCAGTAAAATCAAATTTTGCAAATATGCGTGGATTGAAATAGATCAATGTAGCATTCCTTTATAAAACGACAGTCAGCATAACATGCCACACTGTTTTACATAGATCACGGTTTAAACTATAATTTATATGATATAATAGCGGCGATTTTTTTTTTTTTTTTTTTTTTTTTTGAACACAGGGAATGAAATAATGCAATGTTTAAGCATTTTTAATTTTATCATCAAAAGTCAGAAAATGCCAGAGATTAACAGACTTTAATATTTTTCTAAAAATGTTATACAACTTCCTCTGAATTTGATTTAAAATTTATATTTCTCAATGTAATAGTATTGGAGTTGGAACACTAACAACCTATTTTATCAAAATTTTTTACAATTACTTTAAGCCAATTCAAGTGTTCGAAAACAATTTAATTTTTTTCGATTTGTATTGTTTCGATTACACACAAAATATCCCCACCGATTTCACTGAAATTTTAATTACCTTATTAATTTTTCCCTCTACTTCATTGTTTTTTTAAAAATAAGTTCCAAACAAGAAAGTTTGAGGTAGAACTCAATAAAAGTATTGATTGCGAACTTTTTTAATTTGCTAATCAAGGAATTACTCGTGAATAAAAAAATATAAAAGACAATTTGACACATATATAGTGAATTCTAACATGTTGGTATTCTAAATAATTAATTACAAAATTATTCACGCTACATCAACTTTAATGAGTTTTATTTTTCAGATTTATGTTATTTTTTTTTCTAAAGTTGTTCATAACTTAAAAGTCATTAATTCCATTAAGGCGTTTAGATAGAGCATTAAAGTTGAAAAGCGTAACTAATTAGATTTATGAGACACCTTACATATTTGCGCATAAACATATATCTGTAATCCAGATATATCAGCAACTTCAAAAAATGTTCATGAGATAACCTATCAATCTTTGTTTTTCTTCATCATTTAAAATTATTTATTTCAAGCGGAAACTAGAAAATTTTTGTTCATAATTTAATTATAATGAAGAAATTGTAATGGAAGAGTAAAAGAGTATTAAAAACAAGGAAAAAAATTGCCTAACAATTTATTTGTTTTTCTAAATATACATTATTACGGTCTGTGGTAAAACAAACAAACAAACAAGCAAAAAAAAAATCTATGCCTTATATAAACGCATATTATAGTCTCTATAAATAGATTACTTATGTTTTACAATGAATATGCATACTTATATATATATATATATATATATATATATATACATGTATACATATACATATAACGCACATGTTGTTCAGAATATTGTTGTAATACGCACATGTTGTTCAGAACTTACCTTCATATCTTTATGGGCGCATTCGAAAGTATTTCCCGGTCACTTCCCGAGTTGGGAAATGACGTCACTCGGGAAGTTCGGGAAATTAGAACTACCATATAGGAGCCATGTTTGTTTATATATTTGTTTCCCGGGAAGATGAGATGTGTACGGAAGTAGTTATATCTCGGTCATTTTTCGTAAGGCTCCTATATGGTAGTTCTAATTTCCCGAACTTCCCGCCTGACGTCATTTCCCAACTCGGGAAGTGACCGGGAAATACTTTCGAATGCGCCCTAAATGTTTGCATAACCACCCAAGCAATATCTCTTTATAAACTATATCGAATTAAAAATAATCTGAAGAGGACACCACAAGACCTCTTTACATATCCACTGAAATATGCATATTGTTACGAAAACATTAAGATTTTTGTGTGAAATAATTGGTTCTTAAATAAACAGGCAGGTTCCAGTTCATAAATATTTATGAAAACAAGTCAAGAAAACTATTACTTCAACCACACAAGTCACAGCATTAGGATTATATGCATCACTTCTGAGGTCGTGACGGTAAGTCACCACAGTTTGTTTAAAATTAAGCTGGATCCAGCAAAGTATTCAGTTGGGATAGTTAAATCGCTCGGCGGCAGTAACTCGGCGAAATTTTAGGTCGGATTAGTTTTGTGTCGACATGGTGCTGCAATGAAGGAATTAAGTTGCGAGGCGTAGACGAACAGGAAGCGATTCTAGTTTGGTTGAAATGAAGAGAAGGGAAGTTGGTGGAAAGGGTATAAGATGGAGATGATTTTCGTAAAAGGTGTGTTGTAGTGGAGTCATGTCCGATGTCTGTCTACGACAAAGTTTAAGGCTTAGAGCCTGGAGAAAGTTATATTTCGATAGAGGAGATTGAGTTGCACTTAAGTAGTTTAATGAGTGTTTCTGTGTTTTAGTGCGAGTATTCGTGAATGGAAAATTGATTCAGCCGGGAATCCGCTGATCTATTTGAAAGTCAC
Organism: Salticus scenicus; assembly: GCA_963930645.1. NCBI lineage: Eukaryota > Metazoa > Arthropoda > Arachnida > Araneae > Salticidae > Salticus > Salticus scenicus. The sequence continues at coordinate 125,850,071 of OZ005652.1, read as the reverse complement.
GGTATATAAGTAAAGGTGTGCACCCGTTGCTACGACTTCTACTATTTTCTGAGTGAGATATTTTAAATTACCTAAATTAGTTATTATATTTATTTGCTAAAATATTTAATTCTGCTGAATGAGCTACATAATTCAGTCCAATCCTCCCATTATTCTGGTTGAATAAACTCTTAGTTTTATTTTATACGTCTGAGTCTTTGTTCTTCTTATATTTAATACTTAAGTTAATTAAGTTAATCTTTGAGGAATGGAGACCACTAATTCCTCACACACTGAGAACAAATATCGCTTATTCTTGAATCGTATTCCACATATTATTACAGAATCTCCTACTTTCAAATGAACAGCCTAGAGTTCAATAGAATTTACTCGAGTGTAAACTGTCTACTTTTGTTCCTTTTAGCAAAAAATAATGGAGACAAACGATACATTATACTAAAACAATTAACTCTGTTAAAATTGAGAAATGATTTACTAATTTTTTTTATCCAGAATTAGTAAATTCGGAAATAATATTTTCCGTCAAATTTGGTCGCTTATCTCACCATGTCGTCAAGTTTTTCACCAGCGAAGATTTTTAGGTTTGGCGATCAAATTTGGTGGATATTTGTAGTTTAGGGTTCCCGAAATTTTGAAGCTCTAACTTCTATAAGAACAGAGTTCTGGAATTTTCTGGTAACAGTTCATTGGTTTCTAGCGCAGAACTAAAACCTTTGAAAATTCAATAAATGACTAATAAGACTATAAAAAAGAAAATTCATTACTGATGACTGTAGACTAGAATTTGCCTATTTCTTTACATGCTATATTCTATATGGTATTACAATAAAAGTGGAAAAAATTGGTAGTTTTTTCATATCGACGAAGGAGGGCGTTAAACTCGCGTTAATTAAGCTATTTTGCATTCACATTTAGCGAAAAGTGGTAATTTCCAAAGTTTGGAATCTCTAACTTCAATAGGAGTCGACTTCTAGAATTTTTCGTGATAATTCATTGTTTTTAGTTCACCATCATACTATAGGTATGGGGAACTTAGGTAATCGTGAAAATTTTCGACCTCGGTTTTTTGACTTTTTTACACGTTTTCAGGTGTGAGGAATCCGAAAATGACAAAATTTGTATGGTGTCTGTCTGTAGGGTGTCTGTTAGTCTGTTAGTCTGTTAGTCCGTTAGTTTGTTAGTCTGTGTACACGATATCTCAAGAACAAATTGTCGCAGAGAGGTCAGATCAGTTTTAAAATATTACTTTCGACTCTGGCAAGAACCCTATTCATTTGCAACATTCGATTTTAAAAACTTCGTAAGTTATTAGAAATTTACGATTTTCTTAACATGGGAGAATAGGACAAAAATTCACTTAAACGTGCATTAAATGGAAACTTCTTACTGTAAAAATGTGAGACCAGTTTTAAAATATCCATTTTGATGCCGGAATGAACATCAGTAACTATAAATATGCTATTTTGAACATTTCGCAAGTTATTGGAAATTTACGAATTTCTTAACATGGCAGAATACAGCAAAATTTCACATAAACGCCGATTTTGAGGGATATTTTCATCGTAAAGATGTCAAAACACTTTCGAAATATTATTTAGGTTACTGGTATGAATATCATTTCCAATTTAAAAAATTCGTAAGTTATTTGGAATTTACGATTTACTTAAGATGTGAGAATAAGGCAAAATTGAGCATAAACTTCCATTTTGAGGATCATAAAAGCATTAGACAACTTCAAAATTACGTTTATGATTTTTTTTGAACATGATTGAATACAAATATTCTAATACGAAAATTTCGTAAATTATTCGTAATTTACGATTTTATCAACATAGCGAAATTGTAATTTTTTTTATATAAATATGAATTTTGAGGATTATTGCATTGGAAATAGTAGCATGAAACATAAACAACGGAATTGACCCTGATAAAATAAATTAATAGATTAGAATAAGATAAATATATCGAAGTGAACGATCGATAGCCTATTAGGCGGGGATTTCATTCTGTCACTGTATCAAGCTTTGGTCAAATTCATTTTTTTTTAACATGATGAAATATGTCTCGCACTAGAAATTTATGAGACCATAAATATAGTGGGGAACTGAGCAGAGTCCACCTATGCCAACTAGTTTAGTCCAGAAATGCTTCTGAAATTCTATAAATTACTGACAAGACTCTCGAGGAATTCAAATTTTACACAGACTTCGAACTGTGCGGTTAATCATTGTTCCCGAAGTAGCGAAATTCCTTCTTTGTAGTGTATTTAACCCTGTTTGCTTAACTGCTGTTGTACTAATAATTATTTTATTGGATTGCTTCGAGAATATTCGTTTATTATTGATTTTTGTGGTACAAAAAACAGTTTTATTCCACTATTTCTAGAATATTCATTAAACAAAGTGCTGATAGTCCGATTGCGAGGGAATCATATGACTAAAGATGTATTTTTATTCTTTCATATGCACTTTGTAACTTAATTAGTTTATGTAATCATGCCTAAAACGACTACGTCTATGAATATTTTTCCTTGAGATCAAAATTGTGCAGAAGGTGTCTTTTCATGTTACATTGGTTTCCAAAAATTAAAGTAAAAAAAATAGCGATTATTAAAAAAAAAGAAATCGTTTACAATTTAATGAAACTGAGCCACAGTATACAATACAGGGTGCCCCATAAATTGCACCCAAACTCTGCCCAGCGAGATTCCTCGTTGGGAGTACATAAAAAATGCCCAAAGAACTGGTACCTGTACGTTCCATAGTTTACGAGAAAAATACGAAAAACAAAGTAGGACGTCACAGCTGGTGCAAGGAAAAAACACCGTATAGAGCAGGCGCATGTTTATAAACAAGCGACGCTATTCTTCAACTTTTGCGCATGTAGGCAAAATATCTGCCTTTCCATTGGTGCTTTATCCCACCTTTTGCCTACATTCTGAAGTACGCGCGGAATCACCTGTTGCAGTGACGTCACGTGCGCCTGCTCTATTGGGCACATATCAACAGCAGTACTTTCTTATTTTCGATATGCACGGCGGACACTTTGAACTTAAATACTGAACTATATACTTTGCCTTTATAAATATTTGCAAACACTGCTGTTGATGTGACCAATACGGTGTTTTTTTCTTACACCGACTGTGACGTCACACATAGTTTTTCGTATTTTTCTCGTAAACTATGGGTCGTACAGGTACAGTTCTTTGAGCATTTTTTATGTACTCCCAACGAGGAATCTGGTTGTGCAGAGTTTGGTCGCTATTTATAGGACACCCTGTATATCGTAAAGCATAAAATAATAATACACTGATTTATTTTCTATAAAGTGCTAGTTCAAAAAGGTAAAATGTCAACATATGTTTCAATACCTCTCGGTATCTTTTTCAAGACTGGTTTAATTATCATCACAATACTTCGACTTTTAATACACTTCATTTTCATCACAGCGCCATCTATGAATTTCTTGCATAAATTTAGTTTTTTTTTTCTATTGCATTTATTTAGTAGCTCCAACATATTTTCGCCAAATTAACCCTTTGCCCGGAACATATTTTCATCATGCTTATCGGGAACATCGGTCTGACAGACCGCTATTTTTAGAAAAAGGTACTGAATGTATTTAGCGAAATTTCGTGGCGATAAGTTATGAATTCTTGCAGCCATAACTTTACTTTCTCAATCATGACGTATTATAGGGACGACAAGGTATTATATGGTTGATTGGATTTAATGCCGCATTAGTACTGCGCAATGGGTAATTGGAGACTGTCTGGGACACACCCCTAAGGATGGTCCGGAGACATGCCATCATAATTTTGATCCTCCCCCGCTTAGATGACCCCCAGAGCTATAATTTGGCATATTATATAATTGAATCATCTGGTTTCTGAAATTATTCTTTTTTAATATGATTATAGTGACCAGTTGGAGTACTTTTATTAATACGAAGCATTAAAATTATTAAAAGAACGTAATTACGGCGTTGATTTTTAAATTCTGAATAACCACACTAATAAAAAGTTATAAATAAACAATTTCTTATTATTTTTCGAACTGCAGGAAATGAGTTTGCGCTCGGATTCGAAGAAATTTTGTCATCCTGTTTCGACTATTGAGTTACCGAATTTCGTGCAGTTTGAGATGCATTCGCAAGTGGTACCATCGACAAGATATTAGAGTAGACCCCGGACTAGTAACCTTTTTGCTTTCCAACATCAGATCTCCACCATTCAGTCAAATCATCCACCAAACCGACATGAAAATTCCACCAAGGCAAGTTTCCTCCAACTTTGTTATCGCTGTTTCATATTTCGATTGGGTGTAAATTAAACATATACCAAAACCTACACTAGCTGAAATGGAAAGCAAGTAACCTAATCCTTGTTATTGTTTGAAAGCTGTTCCATTTGACTTTTGTTTGGAGTTTTGGTGGTAAGAGGACAAACCATTTAAAACATGCAAAATCTCAAGAACCAGTTGCCAAGACAGCGATTATTACCAAAAGAACGTGCAAAAACCATAGTGATGTTCCGGGAATTTTTCTCCATAGACAATATCGGGATGGATGGATGGTTCGGTTTAGCGTCGCACTAGTACTGAACAGAGGCAATATAGGGAATCTGTACTCTACTAGTATATCTGCTCAATGAGGGGTACCCAGTCACTTTTTTTCATGTGTGCAAAGAGTACATTCGTGTGTCTAAGTGATTGCTGAGCTTTCTTGTACAACCGGCAGCAAAAGTATCCAAGCACTAGCCAATAATTCTGCTGCCAAAAAATTACACTTAACACTGTTTTGTTAAATAAATCCTTGTCGAATCATGTTGTTAGACTGACTAAGAACATGACTCGACAGGGTTTATTTAACAAAGCAGTATTAAGTGTACTTTTTCTACATAGGAATTTTTGCTAGTGCTCGAATAATTTTGCTGATACACACAATGGTAATGACATCTCTCGTCCTGGACCACTTGTAGGGGTGGATTTTAGACTTCCACCAATTATTCATTACGTAGCTATCATGTGATATTTAAACTAGGGTGACCAAATGTCCTGAAATTAGTGAGTGGACTAAAGTGACTGAATGTCTCAATTTATTGGGGACAGTCACTACTTTTGGCAGTTTGTCACTAAGAACAGGATTCGACAAGGATTTATTTAACAAAACTGTATTAAGCGTACTTTTTCTACATAGGAATTTTTGCTAGTGCTCGAATAATTTTGCTGCCGACTGTACTCTTGCCAGCAGTCAAAAGCAATGTTATTCTATGAGGATATCTGTTTCCACAATACCCATTACCTAATATTCTTTTTCCGAAATTTGGTTTTTCGCATTTTATTTTCTAGCCCCCCCCCCCCCCCCCAAAAAAAAAAAAAAAAAAAAAAAAATGCAGTTTATTTTTTTCTTTATTATTATTATTATTAATAAAAAAAAAAATAATTAAACTTTTTTAGAAAACGAGTGCAAATTTAATGGTTGTGAAATTTTCTAAATGTGAAAATGGAATTTAAATAATCATCAATGGTGGAAGCATATTTCCCCACTGAATAACATCCCCTGTCGGGGAAGTTTGGCATTATACAGTCGGTAACAAAAGTCTCCGAACACTAGCAAAATTTTCTCTACAAAAAAAAGTTCACTTAATACAGTTTTGTTAAACGAATCCTGTTTTTAGACTGACTAAGAACAGGATTCGACAACGATTTATTTAACAAAACTGTATTAAGTGTATTTTTTTACATAAGAACTTTTGCTTGTGTTCGTAGACTTTTGTTACCGACTGTACTAAGAAAAGCAACCAAACTTAAAAAACAAAACTTTTAGAAAGAATTTGCAATTATTGACATTTCTACGTAATGTGTCTGTTAGCGCTCAAAAATTGAGATTCCTAATATTCTCATAACATTTTACATGTTTCTTTTCAACATTAAGGGGATTGTCCATTGCGCAGCACTAGTGCAACGTAAAACCCATCCAACCAATCAAACAACCGTCAACACTAAGCGGCTCCGGGCCCTGCTCACTCTTCCAACCCCAAGGGGTAGCTTCCATAGATATAGTAATAAGACATAGATTGATCAGCGAGAGGAAAAATGTGATACCTTATTTTCGGGAAAAGTCACTCTAATGGCTGCCTTTCCCCGAGTAAATCACACACAGGAATACACACGGATAATTTAGTAAATTAATTTATGAATAATATATTTACTAAAGATGAATGAAAAACTCCAGATACAGTTTCAAATTCATTTTTCTTCTTATTCTATTTTTCAATACTCTCTAATGGCTGATTTTAGAACTATTTTTCGGCATCAAAATTTTTTGCTCGATAACATGGGGATGATAGATCTATATATATTACTATATCTATGGTAGCTTCCTTGTTTGAACAGATTTTACGTTGTACTAGTGCCTCGCTGTGGACAATTGGCAACGGTCCGGGACTAATCCCTAGGGTGGTTCTGAGATATGCCATCCTCTACGGGTTGCGTGTATTTTACGTCGCACTAGTACTGCAGTTAGATAGACTTGGCGTCTTCGACATTTATCGCCAAACGTGCCGGTACTCTATTCTAGAAATATGCATCCGCAAGTCCCTACACTAAGCCTAACCTTTAGCGGTCTCAGAGACCGATGTTCCGGTATAAGGGTTAAAAAATGTCGTAATTAAAATTTCGCAAATAAAAAGATGACATTTTATTTGCCGAAAGTATGGTTAGAAAGTACGGTTAAAAATCGAAGGTTTGTGATGATAATTAAATCAGTCTTGAAAAAGATAACCCGAGATATTGACACATACGTTGACATTTTAACATTTCAACTTTTTAAACTAGCACTTTTTAGCAAAATAAAACAGTGTATTCTTATGTTGAGAGTTTTAATTGTAAATATTTAGGTGTAAAATAACACAAATAAAATACCAGAAAAATATGACATTTCAGAAATAACAAATGCATAAAATTAACATATTAAATACTTCAGTTTGGTATAGCAAAATTGCCTTTAATACGGAATATTATCACTTCGAGAATATGATCGCTATATTTAAAAACCTTTAAATATAATATAGTTAAAAATATTACTGTTACTCATTTACAATATTATTTTTAATTCCTTATATAAAATATAAGCGCTAAAAAGTAATGGATTATTCTCGAAAATTCCAGAACTGATTCTTGAATTCATTGAAGTAAGAGCTTCCAAACTTTGGCAATTCTAAACTATAATTTTTTTTTTCCGAAATTGGTCACCTAGTGACCGAGTTCGATATCAGGTAGCCAAATTTATCGCAAAGGACAAAATCTAAGCTGCCGAAGAATTAGCGATCAAATTTCGTGGAAAATAGTAGTTTAAGGTTATAATCTAGGGTTATAATAGTAGTTTAGGGTTACTGATTAAAATCAGTAAAACTTTTTTACTATTTTAATGAAGTTATATTTTTTGGTAAACTGTATCATATAGCCATTAGTTTTCACTAAATTGTTCAAAAGTAGGCCATATAAAGTCGTGTGAATTCCATTGAACTTCAAGCTGGAAATTTCCAATGTGGAATTCTGTAACAAGTTGCATATTTCTAAACAAATGATTCCTAAACTATTTCTAAACAAGTGATATCCGTACTCTGCGGTGTATATAATCCTATTACAATCGGATCTCTGTTAAATCGCTTCTTAACTACCGTCATAGTTAAAAGGTTAACCATTTGTTCATATATTGTTTTTTTTTTTTTTTTTTTTTTTTTTTTTTGAAGGGTAGGGATATTATTTTTATAAAAAAAAAAATACTTTTATAAATGTATAACTCTTATAACAGTTTTTAAAATAATATCTTTATAAATGTAGTAAAATAAGAAAACTATATTTTCATAGAATTTATAAAACAAATCGTACTGATTCAAAGAGTTAAGCTAATTAAAATTCATGAGATATCGTGATTTTTGTGGTTCGAATAATAATTTGTTTGGCTTGTTGTCGGGAATATCAATGGACTGGAATCTGCCTGATTATTTACGAACTATTTTACCACGCACAAAAATGTAAATATTTTTGTAACAAAATGTATTTTTCAATAGGTGTATAAGGAAGTTATGTGGTGTCCACATTAGACTTTTTATGCTAAGTAAATAAGGGTAAAAATGTTAATAACTATGATAAATAATTAATTTCCGACAATTTTTCAAAACTTCGAAAAAGGATTTCAAAACAAGGACTCCCTCCGATTTTCGAAGACATATGGTCACTGTACTCCATAAGCAATGCACATACAGCGATGTATGACATTCAAAGTTTGGTATATTATTACTTCGGTGTGGACTGAGAACAGTTGCTCTTGTAAAGCAGTTGTAAGTGTGGAACGGATCTAAAGGGGAGGATTGAAATCATCAAAACCTTTTCTTATAGCATCCCGATCCTTAGGGGTGCGTCCCAGACCGTCACCAATTGCCCATTGCGCAGTACTAGTGCGATGTTAAACTCAACCAACGAACTATATCGTTGATTGAGCTGGAATTCCATGAACTGAATTGTTTGATGCTGAAAATAATTTTCCACGATATTCGCCTTGTGCGGTCTAGCGTTATATTCAAGTAGCAGGAAATTATTACCTATTTCACCGGTACAAGGGCTGGTATAAGTAGCAGTGATGTCCTCTTTAAGGTGTGAGCATTCACGGTTCCACGTGGCAAGGCATGAAAGCTTGTGCATTCACCTAAATCGCTCTCTAACCCAAAAACAGACACTGCCTCCTCCGTATGAATCTCTTACACAGTAGTTTGATATATGATAAAATGTTCCATATTCTTTTCAAATTAAACAACACTTATTATTAATTTAGAATCTAAACCTGGATCCATAAAGGAAGAGAACAGTACTCCATTTATCAGCTCTCTAGCGGACATGTTACTGTGCTAAACTCAAAAATTTTCTCCTGTGTGATGAGGTGAGCAGTACCCAATGGCTGATTGCCTCGCGTAAAAGCCCAATCTTCTTGAAGTTTTCTACGCTTGATTAACGTTGACACCAACCTACCAGTGCCTCCAACAAGGGAGGCTAAAAGATGAGTTGATTTTATTGTTTTATTCGTTCATGCACATAATTGTAAATATCGGTCATCAGTGTTTGTCATAGATGTTGGTAGTTCACATTTTAACTTTTGGATACCATATCCGTGATTTGAAATTGTAATCTGGTTTGATATTATTATTGTAATCTATGAACCGCAGAAGAACTCACATTTTGTAATCTTAATACATCTGTATGATTGTGACTTGCCTCCAGTCTGCAATTGACACTTCATCCCAGCTTTTCAGGCATCTCAGATTTTCGAGGTAATTGTTACGAATCGGCTATCCCGGATGTCTTATATAGCTAACACAGCAGTATCTACAGCTTTATCTAAGTATGCATTTTTATGCTCCTCAAAGATAACATATTCCGATTGCAGCGCTACGAATTTTATAATGCAGTTTTATCCAGCATCTTTTATTTAACAACGTGTGCAAATTTAATACGGATTGGTTTAATTTTGTACTACATGTTTATGGCTATTTTTTTTTCTTGAGTTTTAAAAATCAATGTATTTTGAGGGTATTCGGCATTTTAAAATTGTTTCTTACCTCCAAAAGCTTTTAAGATAAGAACGCTTGATTTGATGTTTACCTATTAGTAGTGCAGTAAACGGTTTCACCATGTTGCCCATAACCCCTTTTTATACATTTATGTAACATTCCTGGCAACAGCTGTCGTTGTTCTCAATTTTCTTTAGAGGGCGGGGAATGATTTTAATGCTCCTAATTAGGAAACCACCCCAGCAGTGTAATAATAGAAATCAATTAAATGATGTTCGTTGAAGAGAGCATCATTTAACGAGAATTTCGATGCATGAACTGTTTTCCCTCATGATCCCGTTCTCGAAAAATCTATATTTAAGTTTGGGTAAAAATGTAGTAACGAGAAATGAGTGGGAGGAGTTTTGATAAAACCTATTAGAGCAATGACTTTTATAAATTTTTAGATTCTACATTAGCGAATTTTCATTCATTATATCTGGATATAATGTATTTCCGAGCTAAAATGGAAAATTCATTTATTCATTAAACAATACGTTTGTCTATACGCTTTCGATTATTGCATGATCTAGATTTCATTCATTATTTCAGAAGGCGTGGTTGCACTGATTATTGGCGATATTTCAGAATTTATGACTCGAAAATAAGCTAACGAGGGCAATTGTTTATTACGTCAAAAGACATGTTTATATATGCTATTTCGATTGATGCTAGTTTGGATTTTTTTTTTTTTTAAATAATTACAGTAAGAGATGGTTTCCTGGTAAGATTTTAGTGCGGGATATAAAGTGTACATATGTATACCTTTTGAGAATTGCGCTAAATATATATTTGTATCCTGTAACTTTATGCATTATTTATGAATGTACTAACATTTACAAAAATGGTATAAAGATACTGTTTCGGCTTTTGACATTTTCCCGATACATTCATGACCCCAAATTCCAAAAAATCAGTGTCCATTAACCCCCGAACACGCGCTGTCCTCGCTGCGAGGACGCAAAATTTGAGATCCAGCTGCAAAAATTCATCCCGGAAATTTTTTAGCGAAAATTTACGTTTATAACATAACAGAAAAAGCCGATTTTTTTAACCTTAAAATTTAAAATTTCTTTTAGTTTAATTTAGTTCATAAATTCCGGTGGCAGTATAATTTAAATGATAAGAATTGTCTTGCTCGACAAAGGGTTAAATAAATAAATAAATAAAATGCATTCAATTAATTCAAGCTCACGCACGCTAAAAGGTTTTTTTAAAGATAAGGACTGAATGTAATAAAAAAATTATATATATATATATATATATATACATACAGCAATATAATTTAGTAAAAATGTATTTAATCATCCAATATTTACAAAGTAATATATTTCTAACAGTATTAAATAAACCTTTATGACTTACGTTTAAAAATATGTAGATAACTAGCACAATTTGGTTAGAAGACAAGAAAAAAAATATTTTTTACTTTTTTTTTTTTTTTTTTTCATGAAATTTGTAGTAGTTATTAAACAAGACTAAAAAAGTAATTTTTTGAGTTTCATAACGACTGTGCGTTTTTACAAGATGACTTTTTAAAAAAAGGTGAACAGAGATCTTTATTTTGCAATATTTTTTCGTAAGAATTTAAAAAAGAAATTGATATCAGGGTTTAAATATTTTATGCTAAAAGAAATGATCGGAGAGAATATTAATTTAGAAATAAAAGAAAAATAAAGGTGCGAGAGAGAGAGAGGAAAAAAAAATTAATAATTCTTTTTTTTTCTCGTTTTTTTCTTACCTATATGTTATAAAGCATTGTTTTGGGGTAAAATTTTTGGAATTATATTTTTGATCTATGTTTGGTCTATATTTTTGGTCTCTGAGCTATCTTAGATCCGTAAATCAGGTTCCTAGCATTTGACCCCTTCTTGGCTGTGTGTGTCTGTTATCACTACAATCCAAAAACAAATGGTAGTCATATGTTTAAATTTTGTATTTTAAATCTGTATCATATGGGGATGTTACTAAAAATTTTTATAGAAATAAGATAAATAGTTTATGTACAGGGACATTCCAAAGTATTCAAATATATATGTCAGTAAGTAAAACTTTCTGTTGGTATACATTTTAAGAATTTTAGTCTGCATTAAAGAAATTGCAATGAACATATATTTCTAATAACTATATTAGCAAGTTTTATATAGAGTGTAGTGTATTCGAAAAGCGTTCACCACTCATTTACAGAACCATACAAAATAATTTGGATTTTGCTATTTCTAAAATTTCCTAGAAGAACATTTCAAAATGTGTAATGCGTTTCTCTTTTTGTACTAAATTTAAGTACATTATTTTTTGCGTTTAAAATTTTCAGACAATATACAGAGCTACCAAAAATTACGGAAATGAATAGTTTTGTATTGAATGTAATTGATTAAAGTGTTTTGCAAATTATACTGTGTCTAGGGAAATTGCTTAGGATTGGTAACACTTGTTCTTACTGAGATGGTAGAAAACATATTGTTCTAGATTATAACTTTTTGACGTTGATTATTTGCTTTATATTGAGGTCCTCTGAATACAGTAGTCAAGCTTTTAGCAGTTGGTCTTTGTACCCGTTTTCAGCACAATTTAAAAACAAACAAATGACGGAACTCCAAATTTGGTATCTTGAAGATTATGTAAGAATGGTACACTGAGAAAAAAATATACAGCCTTCATCTAAAATGAATATGTGGTCATTTTCTAAATCCCTTAATTAGAAATATAGATTTCCGAGCTATGCGCATAAAGCACGCCAATAAACTGAATAAACGAAATGATCTAGAATTTCTAGTCTACCCATTTCTAGATGGTGAAACACTATTCTGAATCTTTTGTATTGCGAGAAATTATCGCTTGAATTTCTAGAATTGGGTCATAAACCAAGATTATAGTTGCTGAAACCCGCCGCTTGTATTCGCATTTATTTGCAGAGATTTTTAAGTAATTTCGCCTTCGAGAATATAGGTAAACGCTCTAGAATTCTAACAGGGGTTTCTGGAACTCGCTTTCAAATGGGACTAGAATTTATAAATATGACATGGAACTATTTTTTCTAGAGCCACAGTTTAGATTCTAGATGTCAGTTACAGTATTTATTTCTGTGTATATGTTATATTCTAAATATGTATCAGAAAGTGATATTACTTGAAAATATTCATTGCGATCCCACAAATTGATAGATTGTTCAAAGAAAAACAAAAATGTTCAAATGCATTACGTCTATGGGCAAAATTCATCGTTGGTACATTAGACTACACTAATTAAAACCCTATGAGCGTTAAGCCCGTCTTTTTCTGGCATGCATAGTCAAAATAAAAGGCTGGTGTAGCTAAGTTTTGAAATATATCTTACTTTTTTCAAGAAAATAAGATTAATATTTATGTCTAGTGTACAGTATTAAATTCTCATATTTATACTGTGTATAAATAGGTTCTCATATTTATACTTATATAACCCTTTCAGCTAACGATAAAAGGTTTAAATTAGCATGTATCTTTTATATACACAAAAGTAACTTTCTTGTATTATATGATAAGAAAAGCATTTATCTTTTGTTTACAGGACCACTCAAAATAATTCGGATACATTAGCGCTATAGTTGGAAATTACTTGAAGTGTATTTCAAGTTATGTGACGCGTTTTTCTTATTGAGTCACATTTAAGCTCCTTATACAGTGCGTATGCAATTTGTAGTTAATACACAGAGATACTCACAACAGGTCGAATGAGTTTACAAGAGTGGTCTGGGACAAAAAATATCTGAATAATTTTAAATATTTTTTAAAAATTTAATAATAACTCTGATTGTGTAAAGAATGTAGCAACAATATAAAAAATGAGGCATTGAAGAGTGTTGTAGCCTTCCCCTTGCACTAATTTATATAAATAGTATTTATCTAAATCAATTTTCAACTGTTTTTCTTTTTTTTATGCACATTGGAAAATTTCAAATACTTTACCTGTTATCGTGCTCCTAAAACTGTAACAATATGCATTTATAAAATTTCAAGGTAAGAGAAAGTAGCGTAAGTGCCCCACCAGATTATAATTTTTCAAAAAAATTTATGCGTTACTTTTGAAAATGCTTAATTAAATTATACTTACGTCATTTTCTCTATCAAGAAAATAATAAAATAACTGTTACAATATAACTATTTAAAATCTAATCTGTGAAGAATTATTTATTTAATCATTATAATCACGGAACAGTGCACTAGTCCTTCTATACTATCCGAATATTTAGTAACGAGATAATTAAAGCAGCATACATATTGGAAACAAATTCATCACAAAGGCCACTTTGTATTATTTCGAAGAACTGACGCCGTTCTAGTTTCAGTTAAGTATACGATTTAACGAATAATAAATACGTTTTCATCCATGAGTGAGCAAATACTTTAAAGCCAAGAATCTTAACACTTGACAAAATGTAATCTAGTAATCTCCAGTAGTTAATTTGTTGTTTCAAGGCAATCTAAATTTCGCTCGCAGATAAAACTTATGAGTAGGTTTTATCTTAACTCTTCTATTAAACACCAATCTTAGAGTCTAATTCATAGTCATTTTAATGACTTCCTTTCAGTTTGTTATCTGTGTTACAAATGAAGCAAGCCGTAGGAGTTTGGCTTGAATAACGTATATTGCGTAGTTTTTATTTCCAATTAGTTGACGTGAATTGCAATTTTCTGCTGAAGAGTACAATTGAAAATTAATAGTATTACAATCGGAAGTTTCAATCTTTCTTTTCTAATTAATTGATGAAAATCATTACACAAAGAAATTAAATAATTATACTCATAATCAAGAAAAGGAAATTATTACATTTTTTAATTTAAGTTTACGGTCATTGCTGCACTTTATAAAGGAATATTAATCATATTTAGCTATGTAAATGTAATTTAACGCAATAAAATAAGCAGACTTGCAATTAACTTTGTAGAACTATCTATCTATATATTAATTTGAAACATGTTTTTGTCTGTCTCCACTATATTGAGAGAACTACTTGGTGTAAAAATTTGGTTGAGGTGTCTAAAAAAAAGGCTTGGTCTGTAGATGTGCTATGAAAAGAGAAAAATAAAAAAAAGTTGAATGGTTCCTCCCCCCGGGGGGAAAAACTGGTTAAAAAACACGTTTACGAGCTGAACTAAGCTCCAAATTACTTCACGGTGAAGAAATTGTACATATGGGGACTACAGTCGAATACTAAAAAATCTCTTTCTGCGAATTTGGAATTTTCGATTTTAAAGGCGGAAACAAGGGGAAAAGTAGATTTGGTGGTGGGGGGGGAAGGGGGGAAATTAGTTTGAGATGGAAATCCGTTCTAGACCCACACATGTAGCCCCTCATTTTAAAGGTCTTGAAATTTCATGTCGATTGGGGATGTTTGTATATAATATAGAGCGACCCCTGGTGGTAAAAAATTGAACTAGGTGATTTTGCTGTAGACCCTATCATGTTACATCTTATTTTAAAGGTCTTGGTATTTCCTGACCGTTGGTGATGTTCGTACAGAACACACTGCGCCCCCTGGCATTGGAACGTGCAACTAAAAGATTTTGCAGTTGACACCACCATGTGACACCTTATTTGAAAGGTCTTGGAAATCCAAGGCGATTGGTGATAGAGGTCTTGAAATTTTATGTTGATTGGGGATGTTCGTATACAATATGCTGCAACCCTGGTGGTTAAAAATGGAACTAGCTGAATTTGCATTCGACCCTATCATGTTACACCTTATTTTGAAGGTCTTGGTATTTCCTTACCGTTGGTGTTGTTCGTATAGAACACGCTATGCCCCCTGGCGGTGGAAAGTGCAACTAAAGGATTTTGCAGTTGACACCACCAGTGACACCTTATTTGAATAGTCTTGGAAATTCAAGGCGATTGGTGATGTTCGTATACAACATACTGCACCCGCTGGTGGAGGAAAGTGGATTTTGCAACGCGTGCGTAGCATGCATGCCTGCTATACAGTGCAGCAGCCACAGGCAGAGGTAACACGAGTCAGAGGTTCGCTCGGTTCAAGGTTCATTTTTGAGAATTTTTTGATGTTATTAGCGGCCTGTCTATACGCTGCCGCAAGCACCGGGTCACGAGCCCGAGTTCCGTTCTGTTTGAGTTTTTTTTTTTTTTTTTTGTTACAGATGATTTTTTTTTTCTTTTTGTGATGTTTTCATTTAAAAATAGAAATTCAAACAAAATCGAGTTAAAGATATAAAACCACACAAATTTAAGATTCATTTAAGGTTATTATCATGGGCCTGGGCATTGCCGGGCGGGTTCGTTTGGTTCCAGGTTAATTTTTTGGAATTTTTTTTATGTTATTAGCGGCCTGCGTATGCGCTGCCGCAGACACCGGGGGTCACAAGGCAGAATTTCGTTCGGTTTGAGGTAATTTTTAGGTTGATTTCTTTAGAAATCGACCTATTGCAATCACTTCGTTTATCTATCTATCTATCTATCTATCTATCTATAATGAAAATTTTGTCATCACGATAACTCCCGAAATAATACTCGAAATCGAACCAAATTTGGACAGTGAACTAATCTTATAAATATCTTGGATGAGTTCGTTAACCAAGTTGCTCCGACGTTTTGTTTTCAAGTGGCAGCCACTTGAAAATTTCAAACCGACATTGTAAAAAGCATATTTAAAGCAAGATTTGCTTGAATTTTGTTGTAAATACAGGTCACATGAGGGTCTCAATGATGTTTATTAATGAAGTTTATCCGCCATTTTCAATAAAGTGGCAGATATTTTAAGTTAAACGGGACCACTTGAAATCAGGCTACCACTTGAAAATTTAAAATCCCTATAACTTCCGAAATAATACTCCAAATCGAACCAAATTTGAACAGTGTCTTAACTTATCTTATAAATATCTTAGATGAGTTTGTTAACCAAGTTGCTCCGCCATTTTGTTTTCAAGTGGAGACCACTTAAAAATTTCAAATTCAAATTGTAAAAAGCGTATTCAGAATTTTTTTTAATTTTGATGTATACATAGATTACACAAGTGTCTCAAATAACTTTATTATTGAACTTTATCCGCCATTTTTAATAAAGTGGCGGATATCTTAAGTTAAGCGGGACCACTTGAAATCAGGCCACCACTTGAAAATTTAAAACCATGATAACTTCCGAAATAATACTCCAAATGGAACCAAATTTGAACAGTGTCTTAACTTATGTTATAAATATCTTAGATGAGTTTGTTAACCAAGTTGCTCCGCCATTTTGTTTTCAAGTGGAGACCACTTGAAAATTTCAAATTTAAATTGTAAAAAGCGTATTCCGAAATTGTTTGAATTTTGATGTAAATACAGACCACATAAGGATCTCAATGAAGTTTATTAATAAACTATATCCGCCATTTTTAATGAAGTGGCAGATATCTTAAGTTAAGCGGGACCACTTGAAATCAGGCAACCACTTGAAAATTTTAAATCCCTATAACTTCCGAAAGAATACTCCAAATCGAACCAAATTTGAATAGTGTCTTAACTTATCTTATAAATATCTTGGATGAGTTTGTTAACCAAATTGCTCCGCCATTTTGTTTTCAAGTGGAGACCACTTGAAAATTTCAAATTCAAATTGTAAAAAGCGTATTGCGAATTTCTTTTAATTTTGATGTATACATAGATTACACAAGTGTCTCAAATAACTTTATTAATGAACTTTATCCGCCATTTTTACTTCCTTATACAAAGTATAAGGAAGTATAGTAATCCCGATTTGCGAAATGGATTTTGTATTTCACATTGCTCGAAAACGAATGATCGCTGAATGTTGCTAATTTATACGTGTGACTTTCATGATGTCTAGTTGCACACCTGCAAGTGTCATCTTAACACGAGCTTTCGTTTTAGAGATATAAGGGATTTTACACGATTTTTCGTGACGTCTGTATGTGTGTGAGTGTGTCTGTGTGTGGGTATGTCGCATAACTCAAAAACGGTTGGACGTAGAAAGTTGCGAATTGGTACATAGGTTTTTTATAACATCTAGTTGTGCACCTCCCTTTTTGGACTTTCTATGATTTTCCGTTTTGGAGATATTTAGGAAAATTAGGTTCATAATGACAAAAATTTGGCCATAATGTACCAATAAACGGTAATAACTCAAAAACGGTTTAGACAAATCTTGCAATTTAACTGACTTTCCGATTAGCTAGACATTTGAAACTTTCAGAAAAGCTCAGAACACGTTGACAATGCATTTTTTTAATATTTTTAGCCAACTTTTTCCGATACCTGCTGCCTTCAGCAGCGTTTATGCGATTCAACAGAAAATTTATTTAACTAACTTCCCGACTAGCTAGACATTTGAAACTTTCAGATTAGATCAGAACACGGTGAAAATGCATTTTTTAAATACTTTTAGCCAACTGTATAGGGTCCCTGCTGCCTTCGGCAGCGTTACCAGTTCAAATCTTGGAATCGATTTGTAACTAACTTCCCGACTAGCTAGACATTTAAAACTTCCGGAAAAGCTCAAAATACGGTGACAATGCATTTTTAAAATATTTTTGGCCAATTGTTTCGGGTCACTGCTGCCTTCGGCAGCGTTTACATGGTTCAACAGAAAATTTATTTAACTAACTTCCCGACTAGCTAGACATTTGAAACATTCAGAATAGTTCAGAACACGGTGAATATGCATCTTTTTAATACTTTTAGCCAACTGTTTCTGGTCCCTGCTGCCTTCGGCAGCGTTTATATGGTCAAACAAAAAAATTATTTAACTAACTTCCCGACTAGGTAGACATTTGAAACTTTCAGAATAGTTCAGAACGTGGTAAAATTCCTTTTTTTAATACTTCTAGCCAATTTTTTCGGGTCCCTGCTGCCTTCGTCAGCGTTACCAGTACAAATCTTGCAATCGGTTTTTAGCTAACTGTCAGAAAAGCTCAGAACACGGTGATAATTCATTTTTTTTAAATATTTTTAGCCAACTGTTTCGGGTCCAATGTCAATGTTTTTTAACATTATGTATATTTCTAAAAGTGTATAAGGAAGTCAAGTGGTGCCCACATCAAATTTTTAATAAAGTGGTGGATATCATAAGTTAAGCGGGACCACTTGAAATCAGGCCACCACTTGAAAATTTAAAACCATGATAACTTCCGAAATAATACTCCAAATGGAACCAAATTTGAACAGTGTCTTAATTTATCTTATAAATATCTCAGATGAGTTTGTTAACCAAGTTGCTCCGCCATTTTGTTTTCAAGTGGAGACAACTTGAAAATTTCAAATTTAAATTGTAAAAAGCGTATTCCGAAATTGTTTGAATTGTGATGTAAATACAGACCACATAAGGATCTCAATGAAGTTTATTAATAAACTATATCCGCCACTTTTAATAAAGTGGCAGATATCTTAAGTTAAGCGCGGTCACTTGAAATCAGGCTCATACTTGAAAATTTAAAATCACGATAACTTTTGAAATAATTCTTCAAATCGAACCAAATTTTGACAGTGATATTATCATAAAATTATCTTGAATGTTTTCACTAGGCAACTTGTCCCGACATCTTGTGTCTAAGTTCCAGCCACTTGAAAATATGCCATCCCGATAACTTTTAAAATACTAAACTGATTCAAATAAAAGCTGGTTAGTGAACTTTTGGTTCAAATATCTAGGATAAGTTCTTTTGATGACTTGATCCGCAATTTTATTTTCAAGTGGCGGCCACTTGAAAATTTGTCATTATGGTAACTTTAGTAAGACAGAATCAATTCGCTTCAAGTTTGGGTAGTGGATTTATCATTCAAATATCTCAGATATGTTCGCTAGGCATCTCATTCCACTTTTTTTTACAAGTGGTGCCACCTGAAAATTTCTTATGATTATAGTTTTTGAAATTCTGATTTAATTTAAACTAGAACTGGACAATGAACTTATCGTACAAATGTACTGGATGATTTCGATGGGCAAGTTGTTTTGCTATTTTGTTTTACAAGTCGCAGCCACTTAGACTGCCACTTGAAAATTTGCCATAATAATAACTTTTGAAACACGGCACTGATTTAAACCACAGTTGGACAGTAACCTATGCTTCAAATATCTTCGATGTGTTTGCTGGAACTTTAGAAATACTTAATCAATTCAAATCAAAGTTGAAAAATGGATTTATCATTCAAACAACAAAAATTTAGAAAATTCACGTAACTCATGAACCAATCACGTTATTGCGTCCATCTTTGGTATATCGATAATAAGTATTTTCTCGCCAAAAGTCGCCAAAAACGTCGCCATAGGGGAGAAGTCGCCAAATTTGGCGCCAAATCCATTACATGCGTTACTGGATCTTTTTAATCCGTTTTTAAGGTAAAATTAGACTATTTTAATACTAAAACAAACTAGAAATGCAGGAAACTAACATTTTATCAACTTACTAAGCCTCTTTAAAAGAATTTCTATAAAAATAAAAAATAAAAAAAAATTATTTTCAAATTTGCAACGATATCTTAGATGAGCAACTTTCTCTGCCATTTTTATCGAAGTGGCAGCCACTTAATTTTTCAACACAATGACTTTTGAGATTTTGAATTAATTCGAACTATGTGTGTACAGTAGACTTATCTCACAAACGCATTTCATATATTTGTCAACTTAACCCACCATTTTTTTTCCTAGCGCCGGCCACTTGAAAATTTTAAATTCACATAAAAGTGTATTTATGAACCGATTTGCTTAAAACTCCATATGTGCATAGCCTACATCAATATTTCTACCAAGTGCATTAATAATTTGTAGCCGCCATTTTGAAACAAAATGACGGCTACTTGATAAGGAAAAAGAAATCAACCTACCCTTCCGAAAAAGCCGGAAGGTCTTGTTTTTTTGTTACAGCTGATTATTTTTTTCGTGATACTTTCATTTATAAACAGAAATTCAAACTAAATCGAGTTAAAGGTATAAAATCATACAAATTTAAGGTAAATTTAAGGTATCATGGGCCCGGGCAACACCGGGCGGCTTCGTTCGGTTCCAGATTAATTTTGGGGAATATTTTTATGTTATTAGAGGCCGGCGTATGCGCTGCCGAAGGCACCAGGGTCACAATGCCGAGTTTGTTACAGCTGATTATTTTTTCACGATGCTTTTATTTAAAAATAGAAATTCAAACAAAATCGAGTTAAAGATGTAAAACCATACAAATTTAAGGTTCATTTAAGGTTATTACCATGGGCCCGGGAAACGCCGGATGGGTCAGCTAACATGTAATCTTAATATTAAACGAAATAGAAAATAAAAGATAGCAACTGTTTATTTGGCGTCAGTTTCACGTCACATTGACCGTACTTTGTAGAAAGTGATGTCATATATAGTATTTCTATTTATAAGCATTTTTCTCACTTCCTTTTTTTAAAGTGAAATGTCGCAAATTATATTAGATGTTTTAACTTGAAATACATTTAAATAATGATGCGACGTTTTTTGAAACATTACGGTCAATAAAATGATTGTCGAATTCGACGGGTTCCAGCTAGTTTATATAATTTGCAAGAGATGTGACGATTTCGTTTCGTACTCATCGATATAGCAAGTTGCGACCTAAGTTTCATACTTTAGTTAATTTAAAAAAAAATCTAATTGTCCGATCGATAATCTGTTTAGTCCGACGGATTCAGAAAAATCGCCCCTTTCATTTGGTACCTTATTTGTAACGAAGTTTTAATTAGATTTTTAAAAATTAATTAAAATATGAAAATAATAACCTGGTAATAACTTCAAAATTGGACATTTAAATTTATAATTGTTGCAAAAAAAAAAAAAAAAAAAAAAAAAAAAAAAAAAATTACCAGTATTTTTTTTTTTTTTTTTTAAAGCATAGAATGAAATATGCTTTCACGCAAAAAATAAAAAAAAATAAAAAATATTAAATTTACTCATGCATATGAAAAAATAAAAGAATGAAAATGGAGTAAAAAAATAATAAAAAAAAAAACTTTTTAAATTTTAGATTTTTTTCTCTTTTGTTTTGTTTCAATAGTATGTTTTTGGCACGGTTGAATCGCGCTTGGCATGAAAGCTAATTCATTGATAATCCTGGGTAATATTTTAAAATTTTGATGCTTAAATAGATCTGAGATTTTTCACCAAGGACTCTACTTTTGTGAAAGCCACTTTAAGCCAAGTTAGAACATCAAAAATATAAATAAATTATAAAACATTCAAAAACAGAAAAGAAAGAAAAGGAAATGGAAAAGAGAAGAAAAGAAAGAAACAGAAAAAATAATCGCATAAATTATGTATTTTTGTCTAAAATGGCGATAAGAATTCAAAAGTCGACAAAAGGAGCTATATTAAGGTTGTACTATGATCAGATTTACATATTTAATTAATTAATTATTTATTTTTCTATATACCAACTACTAATAACTAACTTAACTACTATTATAACCACAAAAAATTAATTGTCTCATGCAATAGATGTAGCCGATCGTAGCATATTGTAATATTGTATTTGGCGTGAAATTGTTGTCATTTTATAGTTGATCAAATAAATCAAATAAATCTAGAAAATAACGTGAAAGAAAATATTATGTACACTAAGTTTAGTGTTGTTCATATGTAATTGAAATTTAAATATATAATTGCTACTTCATTTTTTTCGATACTGTCGTCTGATAAGCACCCAAATTGAAGCCCACTGGCAAGCTATTGTCACAGGCAATAGGGACAGGCACCCGAGAGTCTGCGAATGAGTGGGTCGCTGCCGAATGTTGCGAGGACAAGAAGCGAGTTTTTGAGCAATTTCATGTTTTTTTTTGCTTATAAAGCGATATAGAAAAGAGTTTCCTTTAAATATAGTGACTAGCGAAGCAGGCAAAGCCTTCGTTGATTCACTACCTTAATTGATTTCACATTCCGTCATTTTTGACGGGTTATGTACTAGTTACATAATAAAAAAAAATAAAAAAAAAGAGAGAAAGAAAGAAGAAAAATACTATTTTATTTCGATGTATCTGGGGGTAAGGTGTTAATGGAAAGAAAAAATATGACTTTTACTTTAGTTTACACTGCCTTTCTAGATTTTCTCAAATGTATTAAAATTACAGTGTTTTGTCTAAATTAAGAAATAGTTCTAATAAATCTTTATAAAAACTGGCAAAAAAGTTATCTGAAACTTCCTTTACCTTCCCCTTTTACTTCCCAAGCTACCCCAGGTACACCTGACTTTAACATTCAATGAATATTTTAGTTACTATAAGTAATAACTCTACAAAGTTTGGTAGAAACCAGAAAAAAGTAGCAAAATATTTTTTTTTTCATTCCCCTCCCCCTCCATATCTGCTACAATATCCAAACTACATAGTACTTTATTTATTTATTTTTTATTTAATTGGTTAATTTGTATTTTAATGATCTAAAATAAGTGAAAAGTAATATAAAAGAGATCCCTTTATTTGCCTTTGATCCAACCCCACCTAGCCACTCAAATATATAAAACCCACACTGTATTTTTTTCTTCATAACTAAATAAAAGTTGTACAATTTTTGATTAGATAATAGAATAAGGAGAGATAAAAACATCTTTTTTATTCCATATTTAATGCCAAGACGCCATAAGTATATCTGATATTTATAAGTTTTGTTTTCCTAAATAGTCAGTAATTATTGTCTTAAGGTTGAAATTGGCAAGAAAAGTGGTATAAAAAAATATTTTTCTAACTTTATGTTATCCCAGCATCCCAAAATATTGTTTAGCAAACACATTCAATAGGAAGAAGTAATTCGTGCAAGTGGCAATATTAGAATCCGACATTTTGTATAGCGTTATCTTCAGAAAAACACATGATTTACAGTGGATATTTTTTATCATTAACGTAATGACATTTAAAAATTTATAAACGTTTAAAATATTTCTATTCTAAAAAATAAAATGAATACTTTATGGATGGAACTGGGTGAGCATTTCCTTCTTAAATAAACCTTTACTGTAGAAAAAGTATGATATTTTTAAATGAATATTTGGAAAATCCTTAAGCAAGAGAAGCTTTTAATATACTGGGTGAGTAAAAAAAAAATATATATATATATACACACTTTGAACCGTCATAGAAACTGTATTTCCCGTGATACAGGATTAAATTTCTGGGAGAAAGTAATGTTATCTTTCTTCAACAGGATGCACGAGCATACGTGGATCAAAATTTGCCAGGTCTGTGGATAGGAAGCAGGGGTCAATCGAGTTTCCTCCACACCCTCCAGACCTTACGCCGCTGGATTTCTTCTTATGGGGCACGGTAAAGGTGTACAAACGTAAAGAACGTAACCTAGACACACTTTGGAATGAGATTCAAGCAGTGTCCGCAGAAATCCAATTGGACACGTTGGTACGATGTACGGAATCAGTGGTGACTCGCACTCAGCAATGTATTGATGCTGAAGGCCGCCATTTTGAACAGTAATCACATTTGCATCAGAAAATGTATTTATGTTTCAAATTGGACTTTAAGCTTTCCATTTCCAACAATCGAACTTTGTAGAACGGAACGTAAATTTTCTATAACGGTTCAAAGTGTGTATACATTTTTTTGACGCACCCGATATTAATGTTATGAATATAATTTAAAACAAGAAACTAAATAGAAAGAACCATTTATCTTATTTTTTTCTCGAAAATGATTTACAATATTTCCAATAATATTTTACACTTACACGCACAAAAAAAAAAAAAAAAAAAAAAAAAAACTCTCCAGTATTTGAAACTTTTTTGATTTTGATTTTTTTTTTTTTTTTTTTATAAGGAAAGTCTTTTATAAAAATATTTCTTTAAATATTAATATTTACATAATAAATTAAAACTCACTTTCCAAGTCTCATATGCTTACTTGCTCCTGGAATTTTAAATAGCAAATAGTTTTGTTTTATCAGTCTAAATCTAAATACATTTTAAAATAGAGATTTTATTTTTTTTTAATTATGAAGTAATTACTATATTCAAGCATATACTTTATTTACTACAAATAATTATAGTATACTGACATATTAACACCGACATATTACATATGAACACAAAAACAAAGATTCACGAAGAAAAAATACTATAAATGAGTTTTATTTATGTACAATAAAGGAAAACTTATAGAAAATTTTGGAAAAAAGTAAAGTTTAATTAAATTAAATATTCTATATTTCTAAAAATGTTATACATATTTCTCTGAAATTGCTTAAATATTTACATTTTTCAAAAAAAAAAAAAAAAAAAAAAAAGTTTTCATATTATATTTTAAACAATTTTTACACTATTTTTTTTTTATCATAATCCATTGCCCTATTGTTCTTTTTAAATCAGTTCTAAAAATCAGACAGAAGCAGATCTTAATAAAAGAATTGATTGTGAACTTTTTTAATTCAGTAATCAAGGAATTATTCGTAAAAGCAAACGTGAAAAAATAAAATAATTGGCATGTATATATATATATAAAAAAAAAAAAAAAAAATCTAACACGTTGGTATCCTAAATAATTAATTATAAAATTATTCAAGCTACGTCAATTTTAATGAGTTTTTTTTAAGACTTCTGTTATTTTTTTTTATAAGACATGTTCATAAATTAAAAGTCATTAATTTCATTAAGGCGTTTAGATAGAGCATTAAAGTTGAGAAGCGTAACTAATAAGATTCATGAGACTCCTTACACATATGAGTATAAATATACGAGTATATCAGTAATCTAGATATATTAGCAGCTTAAAAAGAAATAATTAGATAACTTCTCAATCTTTGTTTATCTTCATATTTCAATTATTTTTTTCAAGTGGAAACTAGAAGATTTTTGTTCATAATTCAACATCAATAAAGAAATTGAAATTTAAGATGTCTTCAAAAAGTTTCGTGAAATTTGTGAGAAAAAAATTGTTTAAAAATTTATTGTTTTTTTTTTTCTTTCTAAATATACATATTCTTACATTATTACGGTTTACGGTGATACACACAAAGAAAGAATTTTTTTAATCTATACTTTATATATATTGTAACGTCACTAAGTATTCCAAGAAGCATATAATATTCATCCATTGTTCAACAATCAATTATTAAAGAAAGAAAAAATAAGGAAAATTAAAAAGAATGTGAACTATTTGAAAAGAGCACGAGAAATAAAGAAACAAGACCTTCCGGCTTTTTCGGAAGGGTAGGTTGATTTCTTTTTCCTTATCAAGTAGCCGCCATTTTGTTTCAAAATGGCGGCTACAAATTATTAATGCACTTGGTAGAAATATTGATGTAGGCTATGCACATATGGAGTTTTAAGCAAATCGGTTCATAAATACACTTTTATGTGAATTTAAAATTTTCAAGTGGCCGGCGCTAGGAAAAAAAATGGTGGGTTAAGTTGACAAATATATGAAATGCGTTTGTGAGATAAGTCTACTGTACACACATAGTTCGAATTAATTCAAAATCTCAAAAGTCATTGTGTTGAAAAATTAAGTGGCTGCCACTTCGATAAAAATGGCAGAGAAAGTTGCTCATCTAAGATATCGTTGCAAATTTGAAAATATTTTTTTTTTATTTTTTATTTTTATAGAAATTCTTTTAAAGAGGCTTAGTAAGTTGATAAAATGTTAGTTTCCTGCATTTCTAGTTTGTTTTAGCATTAAAATAGTCAAATTTTACCTTAAAAACGGATTAAAAAGATCCAGTAACGCATGTAATGGTTTTGGCGCCAAATTTGGCGACTTCTCCCCTATGGCGACGTTTTTGGCGACTTTTGGCGAGAAAATACTTATTATCGATATACCAAAGATGGACGCAATAACGTGATTGGTTCATGAGTTACGTGAATTTTCTAAATTTTTGTTGTTTGAATGATAAATCCATTTTTCAACTTTGATTTGAATTGATTAAGTATTTCTAAAGTTCCAGCAAACACATCGAAGATATTTGAAGCATAGGTTACTGTCCAACTGTGGTTTAAATCAGTGCCGTGTTTCAAAAGTTATTATTATGGCAAATTTTCAAGTGGCAGTCTAAGTGGCTGCGACTTGTAAAACAAAATAGCAAAACAACTTGCCCATCGAAATCATCCAGTACATTTGTACGATAAGTTCATTGTCCAGTTCTAGTTTAAATTAAATCAGAATTTCAAAAACTATAATCATAAGAAATTTTCAGGTGGCACCACTTGTAAAAAAAAGTGGAATGAGATGCCTAGCGAACATATCTGAGATATTTGAATGATAAATCCACTACCCAAACTTGAAGCGAATTGATTCTGTCTTACTAAAGTTACCATAATGACAAATTTTCAAGTGGCCGCCACTTGAAAATAAAATTGCGGATCAAGTCATCAAACGAACTTATCCTAGATATTTGAACGAAAAGTTCACTAACCAGCTTTTATTTGAATCAGTTTAGTATTTTAAAAGTTATCGTGATGGCATATTTTCAAGTGGCTGGAACTTAGACACAAGATGTCGGGACAAGTTGCCTAGTGAAAACATTCAAGATAATTATATGATAATATCACTGTCAAAATTTGGTTCGATTTGAAGAATTATTTCAAAAGTTATCGTGATTTTAAATTTTCAAGTATGAGCCTGATTTCAAGTGACCGCGCTTAACTTAAGATATCTGCCACTTTATTAAAAGTGGCGGATATAGTTTATTAATAAACTTCATTGAGATCCTTATGTGGTCTGTATTTACATCACAATTCAAACAAGTTCGGAATACGCTTTTTACAATTTAAATTTGAAATTTTCAAGTTGTCTCCACTTGAAAACAAAATGGCGGAGCAACTTGGTTAACAAACTCATCTGAGATATTTATAAGATAAATTAAGACACTGTTCAAATTTGGTTCCATTTGGAGTATTATTTCGGAAGTTATCATGGTTTTAAATTTTCAAGTGGTGGCCTGATTTCAAGTGGTCCCGCTTAACTTATGATATCCACCACTTTATTAAAAATCTGATGTGGGCACCACATGACTTCCTTATACACTTTTAGAAATATACATAATGTTAAAAAACATTGACATTGGACCCGAAACAGTTGGCTAAAAATATTTAAAAAAAATGAATTATCACCGTGTTCTGAGCTTTTCTGACAGTTAGCTAAAAACCGATTGCAAGATTTGTACTGGTAACGCTGACGAAGGCAGCAGGGACCCGAAAAAATTGGCTAGAAGTATTAAAAAAAGGAATTTTACCACGTTCTGAACTATTCTGAAAGTTTCAAATGTCTTCCTAGTCGGGAAGTTAGTTAAATAATTTTTTTGTTTGACCATATAAACGCTGCCGAAGGCAGCAGGGACCAGAAACAGTTGGCTAAAAGTATTAAAAAGATGCATATTCACCGTGTTCTGAACTATTCTGAATGTTTCAAATGTCAAGCTAGTCGGGAAGTTAGTTAAATAAATTTTCTGTTGAACCATGTAAACGCTGCCGAAGGCAGCAGTGACCCGAAACAATTGGCCAAAAATATTTTAAAAATGCATTGTCACCGTATTTTGAGCTTTTCCGGAAGTTTTAAATGTCTAGCTAGTCGGGAAGTTAGTTACAAATCGATTCCAAGATTTGAACTGGTAACGCTGCCGAAGGCAGCAGGGACCCTATACAGTTGGCTAAAAGTATTTAAAAAATGCATTTTCACCGTGTTCTGATCTAATCTGAAAGTTTCAAATGTCTAGCTAGTCGGGAAGTTAGTTAAATAAATTTTCTGTTGAATCGCATAAACGCTGTTGAAGGCAGCAGGTATCGGAAAAAGTTGGCTAAAAATATTAAAAAAATGCATTGTCAACGTGGTCTGAGCTTTTCTGAAAGTTTCAAATGTCTAGCTAATCGGAAAGTCAGTTAAATTGCAAGATTTGTCTAAACCGTTTTTGAGTTATTACCGTTTATTGGTACATTATGGCCAAATTTTTGTCATTATGAACCTAATTTTCCTAAATATCTCCAAAACGGAAAATCATAGAAAGTCCAAAAAGGGAGGTGCACAACTAGATGTTATAAAAAACCTATGTACCAATTCGCAACTTTCTACGTCCAACCGTTTTTGAGTTATGCGACATACCCACACACAGACACACTCACACACATACAGACGTCACGAAAAATCGTGTAAAATCCCTTATATCTCTAAAACGAAAGCTCGTGTTAAGATGACACTTGCAGGTGTGCAACTAGACATCATGAAAGTCACACGTATAAATTAGCAACATTCAGCGATCATTCGTTTTCGAGCAATGTGAAATACAAAATCCATTTCGCAAATCGGGATTACTATACTTCCTTATACTTTGTATAAGGAAGTAAAAATGGCGGATAAAGTTCATTAATAAAGTTATTTGAGACACTTGTGTAATCTATGTATACATCAAAATTAAAAGAAATTCGCAATACGCTTTTTACAATTTGAATTTGAAATTTTCAAGTGGTCTCCACTTGAAAACAAAATGGCGGAGCAATTTGGTTAACAAACTCATCCAAGATATTTATAAGATAAGTTAAGACACTATTCAAATTTGGTTCGATTTGGAGTATTCTTTCGGAAGTTATAGGGATTTAAAATTTTCAAGTGGTTGCCTGATTTCAAGTGGTCCCGCTTAACTTAAGATATCTGCCACTTCATTAAAAATGGCGGATATAGTTTATTAATAAACTTCATTGAGATCCTTATGTGGTCTGTATTTACATCAAAATTCAAACAATTTCGGAATACGCTTTTTACAATTTAAATTTGAAATTTTCAAGTGGTCTCCACTTGAAAACAAAATGGCGGAGCAACTTGGTTAACAAACTCATCTAAGATATTTATAACATAAGTTAAGACACTGTTCAAATTTGGTTCCATTTGGAGTATTATTTCGGAAGTTATCATGGTTTTAAATTTTCAAGTGGTCCCGCTTAACTTAAGATATCCGCCACTTTATTAAAAATGGCGGATAAAGTTCAATAATAAAGTTATTTGAGACACTTGCGTAATCTATGTATACATCAAAATTAAAAAAAAATTCTGAATACGCTTTTTACAATTTGAATTTGAAATTTTCAAGTGGTCTCCACTTGAAAACAAAATGGCGGAGCAACTTGGTTAACAAACTCATCTAAGATATTTATAAGATAAGTTAAGACACTGTCTAAATTTGTTTCGATTTGGAGTATTATTTTGGAAGTTATAGTGATTACAAATTTTCAACTGGTAGCCTGATTTCAAGTGGTCCCACTTAACTTAAAATATCCGCCACTTTATTAAAAATGGCGGATAAACTTCATTAACAAATTTCATTGAGACCCTTATGTGGCCTGTATTTACAACAAAATTCAAGCAAATCTTGCTTTAAATATGCTTTTTACAATGTCGGTTTGAAATTTTCAAGTGGCTGCCACTTGAAACCAAAAAGACGGAGCAACTTGGTTAACGAACTCATCCAAGATATTTATAAGATCAGTTCACTGTCCAAATTTGGTTCTATTTCGAGTATTATTTCGGGAGTTATCGTGATGACAAAATTTTCATTATAGATAGATAGATAGATAGATAGATATATATATAGATAAACGAAGTGATTGCAATAGGTCGATTTCTAAAGAAATCAACCTAAAAATCTCGGTTGTTCTATGAATTAAAAAAGTTGGATATTTTTCTCTCTTGTGTGATGGTTGGGAGAAATGGTCTCCAACCTTTGGCTATTATTTAACTGTATGATTTTTTAAATACAAGTGAAATTCAGTATGTAAATAGTGTAAATACAAGTAAAATTAAACTGTATATTTATTTTATAAAAAGGCTCAGTTATTTCAAATGAAATACATTAACGAAGTTTAAGTTAGCCTGTTAGGTACCAACGGCGTACATTACAATTTGTGTATTATATTCGCTAGAAATATATATGCTTTACAAAGTATATACATACTTAAATATATATAAATAACACATGTTATGTAGCCATTTTACATATCTTTGTATCTTTATATGTTTGCATAACAACTAAAAGCAATAGATTAAAAACTCTTGGCAGATGTATGTGTTAAACTACATGGGATTTAAAAAATAACAGAAGAATAAACATAAATAATTATAAAATTTATAGGAATAACATAATTTGGCTCACTAAATGTGCACTGAAAGGAATAAGATTCTTATAAAGGAAATGGTTTTTGTTTCAAAGAATAATTATTTATCTTCTATAATTGGATATTTAATAGTATTAATATCTTGTACAGTGGTAGGTTTATAATTTTCCTAAATTTACTAATATCCATAAGCAAATTTATCAGACATTGAAAGATATCTGTTAGTTAAAAAACTTAACACATGTTATCATCATCATCTTCAACACCGCTGAAGGCTACAAGCCTGTCCCGGCCTCAATCTATCTTTTACGTGGCCTTCCTCTGTCTCTTCTCCCTCTTGGCCTATATTTCAGGGCTGCTTTTGGTATACGGTCAGTACCCATTCTTTCTAAATGCTCTTAACACATGTTTTGAAAACTAAAAAATAATTTTGAAAGAAAATATTTCATTAAAGATGTAACAATGAATAGTAATTGAAATGGATATTTATCTAACCCTTTAAAGAAACAACTGTGGTCAACCATTAAACATACATTTTCTTTAATTTCATTAAAACTAATATTGTTAGAATCACTCGTAAAAATTTCAGCTTAACATGTAATGGACAATATTCCTATGACGTCACCGTAGGTAAAATCGCCGAACACGTGGCCGATATTTTGCAAACAAATTAGATTCAAGATGCCATTTTAGTGTTACGCATACCATTTTTATAAATATTTCTGCAGTGAAACTTAATAATAATGTTCAAACAAGAACAAAAGAGAAATGTAAACAACTGAATCGAATGATAAAGTTAAGACTATTCCATATCGTAAAATTGCGGAACACACACATATATATATAATGAATTAAAGATTAATAAGAACATTTTATACACACACACATATCTATAGATATCAAAGCTTAAATAATATGGTCCATTTATGTTTAATGGACCATATTCCCACTTTGAGTTCGAGGCTACAAGAATATCAACTGGGTAGGGAAACAATCATCAACTCTACCATAACAAAGCATTGTGGCTTGCAAATTTTTATCTTGCAATATTATTTATAAGAGTTACAGATTATATGAAATTGAAGTAAGAGTGATATAGTGATACCTTTGTTTTGCTTTTAATCCAGTTTTAGTAATATACTTGATTATTAATCACCATATGTAATATTAAAAGTTGCCATGTGAACTGTGGCGATGTTAACATATTTAAATGGATGTTCCATTTAATAAATTCCTTTATTAAAGTGATTGAAATTCTAATTATTTAAGCTTTGATGTCTATATATATGTGTGTGTGTATAAAACGTTCTTATTAATCTTTTATTCATTATATATATGTATGTGTGTGTGTGTATACATAAAATGTTCTGCAATTTTACGATATGAAATAGTTTTAACTTTATCATTCGATACAGTTGTTTACATTTCTCTTTTGTTCTTGTTTTAACATTAGTATTAAGTTTCACTGCAGAAATATTTAGGAAAATGTTATGCGTAACAATAAAATGGCATCTTGAATCTAATTTGTTTACAAAATATCGGTCACGTGTTCGGCGATTTTACCTACGGTGACGTCACAGAAATATTGTTCATAAAGTTTGAAATGAATTTGAATTTTATTTAAATGAATTGAATAAGTTTAAAACTTTAAAATGTGATATAAGTTTTTTTTAGGACTGAGGGCCTATTAGTCTCAGACAGCGATTTTTGCGTTGTCGTTTTCGATAGTTGGACATTTGTCGAAATCATTTTTCGATAGTTGGACATTTACCGAAATCTAAAATTTATCGAAAATATAATTGAATAATTTGAAAGCGATGTTATAATTGGGAAGAAAAAAAAACCAATAGTCCTCCGTCCTAAACTAAATTCTTCTTTTGCTAGAATTTCATCAAAATCTTTTCAAAATGACATTGACATGAGTCCCCCCAAGGCACAACTATGACATGAGTCCCCCCCAAGGCACAACTTTGACATTAGTCCCCCGCCCCCAAGGCACAACTTTGACATGAGTCCCCCCAAGGCACAACTTTGACATGAGTCCCCCAAAAGGCACAATTTGACATGAGTCCCCCCAAGGCCCAACTTTGACATGATTCCCCCCCCCAAGGTACAACTTTGACATGAGTCCCCCCCCAGGTCCAACTTTGACATGAGTCCCCCCAAGGCCCAACTTTGGTATGAGTCCTCCCCCAAGGTACAACTTTGACATGAGTCCCCCCAAGGCACAACTTTGACATGAGTCCCCCCCAAGGCCCAACTTTGACATGAGTCCCCCCAAGGCACAACTTTGACATGAGTACTTCCCAAAGCACAACTTTGACATGAGTCCCCCCCCCCCCCAGGCCCAACTTTCACATGAGTCCCCCCAGGCACAAGCAACAATTTTATGCTATAAAACACTAATACTGTCCGAAAAGTTCATGAAAGCGAGGAAGGTTAAGTTTAAAATTTTTAATTATTATTTTTTTTATTTTATGATTCTTTTCGTTCATGCACAAAACCGAAAACATCGATCATCGATGCCTGTCGAAAAGATTGGCCATCCCAGGCTGACATTCTGGATAACGAATTAGTGATCTGAAATTGTTACCAAAGTATATGAACCCCTTCCCCCCCCTCCCCCCCACAAAAAAAGTGTTTTGCCTTATGAATACATTTGTCTAATTTTAACTTCTCTCTAATATCCCGTTGGCTCTTCATTGCAGTTTTTCAGATATCTTAGTTTTTCGAGATCTTTGCAACGAATCAGTTTTCTCAGATTTCTAATATGAAAAACACAGCAATATATGCAGCCTTACTCTGAGAACGTATTCCGATTGCAGCACATTGTTTTTAATTTTTGTAATGCAATTTTATTCAGCACGTTTTTGTAACCGCTTGTTCAAGATTAATACGGATTGATTTAGTTTTGTACTATAAAGAGCAATTTTTTATTTTTCCATGAATTTTAAAAACCAGTACATTTCGAAGGTGTTAAGTATCCTTATTTCTCCTTATCTCCAAAAAACCTTTAAAACAGGAAAGCTAAATCTGATGTTTGCCGATTAGTGATTCAGTAAATGCCGTTAACCACTTTTTATACAATTATGTCACAATTCTGGGTACAGATATCGTTGTTTTTAATTTTGGGAGGAAGAGGTAGGAAGATTTTAACGCTATTAAGATTTTAGTGCGGGGTGTAAAGTATATACGCACACATACAATATACCCCATGAAAATTGCACTAAATATATGTTTTCATCATATAAATATATGCATTATTTATATAAACGCGAATATTTACAAGAACGATATAAAGATAACGTTTCTATTTTTTCCATTTTTTCCATTTTTCCCATATACCCCCACAAGTTCACTTGAGACGGAAAAAATTCAAATTTACATATAATTAATTCAAGTTCACGCAAGTTAAAAAGGTTTTTAAAGATAAGGCCTCAGTGTTATATATATATATATATATAGAAAAATTATTAATTTGGTAAAAAAGATTTAATCATACAAAATTTTCAAATAATATATTTTAATAGCAATAATGGCTTTCTTGACTTACATTTCAAATATTAGAGATAAATAGCACAATGTAGTTATAAGATAAGAAAAAAAAATACAAAAAATACATTATATAATTTTTTTGACGATTTTTCATTTTTACGTTTATTTTTTTCATTTTTCTGAAATTTATAGCACTTAATAAGCAAGAATAAAAATGTAACTTTATGAGTTTTATAATGACTGTGTGTTTTTACAAAATTACTTTTAAAAAAGATGAGTAATGATAGACAATTATTTTTCAATTTTTTTTTTTAAAATAAGAATTTGAAAAAAAAAATATTAATGTTTAAATAATTTGTTATGAAAGCAATAATTAAAGTGAATATTGATTTAAAGGTAAACAGACAAAAGAAAAAGATTATTAATAATTCTTCATTTTTTTTTTTCGTTCTTACCTATATGGGATGGAGAAATTATTGTTTTGGGGGTCAAATTTTCAAAACTGAGTTTTGGTATAGCTACAGCCTTACAAGATTTTTGAATCTGTAAATCAGGTTTTTAGCGGTTGGTGGTGTGTGTGTCTGGTGTGTGAGTCTGTTATTAAAACAATTTAAAAACAAACATTAACAAGAAGTTGAAACTGATTATTATAACTCTGAAACT
Organism: Salticus scenicus; assembly: GCA_963930645.1. Taxonomy (NCBI): domain Eukaryota; kingdom Metazoa; phylum Arthropoda; class Arachnida; order Araneae; family Salticidae; genus Salticus; species Salticus scenicus. The sequence continues at coordinate 125,815,277 of OZ005652.1, read as the reverse complement.
TATTCTAACTTTTAGTATGATATAAATAAAAAGCCTTAACCATTTATTTACAGGGCCACGCAAAATTTAGATTTATTCGGAGTTACATCTGGAAGCTCCTTAAAATGATTTCTTAAATGTGTAATGCATTTCAAGGAGCACCATGTGTTGCTTTTCAATTAACACACAATATACAAGACTACTTAAAATTAAACGAATGCATTTTTATTTTTTTTTTATTTTATTTTTAATTGAATGTAATATACTAAAACTTTCGTAAATTACACTGTGTCAAGGAAAATTTCTTTATTTTGTAGACAAAATATTGTTTTAGATTCCAATTTTTTAAAGTTTATTTTTTGTTTTAATTTCTTGTTTTGAGGTGTTATGAGTAGGGCCGCCAAAGTTTTACCAGTTGTTTTTTCTTTTTTTTGCCTGTAATCATCATAATTTAAAAATAAACACACGAAGAAAGTTCAAATTTGGTATTTTGAAGATTATATAGGAATAATAAACTTGGTATTATAAATCTGTATTATAAGTTGATATGCTTAAAATTTTTTATTGAGATCCTTTGAGTAGTTTGCGTACAGGGCGACACAAGAAAGTTGAAATTTATGAAGCCTATGGGCAAAATTATTCGCTGGCATATTACACTGCAATAAACACAATGAAATAACATGCCTTTTTTTTATATGCACAAAGCAAATGCTTCATATAAAATATGAAAAGAAAAACATTCATCATTTACAGATAACACAAAAGAATTTAGATATATTAGGATTATAGTCACTTAAATTGCATTTCAAATTGTGTGACTCGTTTTCTCATTTGTGCTAAATTGAAGTACTTTATACGATGTATATGTAATTCGTAGTCAATATACAGAACTACTCATATAAGTCAAATGAGTGTTAAAGAAGGATCTTAAAAGAAGGATTTTAAGTATATATATATATATATATATATATATTTAATTTAATAACTCTGACTGTGTAATGACTGTATCCACAATTTAAGAAAGACTCAATGACGAAGGCAGCAGCCGTCCTCTCACACATTAATATATCTCAAATAGAATAATATCTAAAACAATTTTCAATTACTTTTTTTACACCCTTTGGAAATGTTCTAATACCTGATCTCTCATCTCGCATCTTAACCCTTTGTATCCCACCGGGACTTTAAATTCCCATCAAAAAAATTCCTCAATATAGCCTAAATTTACTGCAGGATTTCATTGGAACTTCAAATCCCTGTAGTTTAAGATTTCCCTATAGTTAAGCTATAGTTTAAGCCAAATTCAATATGAGATATTTCTCATGCAGCAAAGAAATATAATAAAAAAGTTTCAAACTGTTTTTACAAAAATAAGGTAATTTGGGATATAAAGGGTTAAGTGAATTAACTCTTTGAAATATTTTTTATTTTATCTTTTAATGTTTATAATTTGTATTTTAATTAATTACAATATGTATTTCTTCCAAAATTTTTAAATTTTTATTTATTGAAAAGTTATGATTTTAATGGCATCAGTGGTTATATTAAACATAAATAAACACGTCTCATTTGCTTTGTTAGATATTCGTATTCTGCTAATACACCTTATGATGTTGATAAATCACCCAGATCCATTTCAGAATAGCCGTAATGAAGTGGTTAAAAAAATGCTGAAGGAAACATTCATTGCAGGTAAAGTAAGAGAAAGCAATCAATTGAACAGCTCTTTTATTAATAGCATCATGGTAAAAGTCATTTTCAAAAATCTACTACATCTTGTTAATTACTGATAAAAAGACAAATTCCATACGGTAAATGGGACAGGAGGAGAGGAGGAAGGTCGTAGACATTACTTCCTTTTCAAACCAAGATTACAGGAGGTCTGTGTCAGTTTCCGAGTAAAAAGTGCAACCCGCAAAAGTTGGCATCATTAAAATTCAGCCAAAAGAATGCCAAGCCATTTCTTTGTCTTTACAATATATTTTCATACAAAACTTTTGAATATAAAATGTCGTTACGAAAACCAGATCGACTTGGCATTAAAAATCTGCGCCAGGTGTCAATCATACAACGTACAAAAACAGACGGTTTTCATGGGCGTCATACAGGCGGGGAATATCCATTAGAAATCTATTTTTAGAACTATAATGATCTACACGAAAAGTAATAATGGCTTTTAATGTAAACACAAGCATAATAAATGTGAACTGAACTGACTATTTTTTATTTTAGTAATAGCTACATATGCTATAAATACGCTGGTAACGACTTTTGAATTACATTCTCAAAATAAATAATTATAACTAAAATGATTTAATTCTTTCGGGGAAGAAGTATAAACAAAATTACTTTTCAAAAACCCCGATATAAAAATTGCTTTATTTTATTCAGAGAGCAATGTGCTTGTAACAATTAAAAGACAAAGAAACGCTATTAAATGAAACATTTTTGATTTGTAAAGAAAACGGGAAATTCTATATAATTAATTAATTGAATTACATAAATTTAAAAAGATTTTTTTATTACCTATATTAATTCCTCCTTTTGTTATATATTAAATTTGAATAAATAAATTAACTTTTAAAGAAAATATGTGTGAACACTCATACATATATCTCCCCTTCGACTGGCAAAAAAAAAAATAACTCTTCCTCGCCACCTGTATAGAATTGCATATACAAAACAATAACATGTGCAAAATAGAATAACATTAAAAAACACTTAGCAAAGACGTACACTTAAAAATGATATTACATTACAAGTAAAAGATTATATGAATGCTTAAAAGAGTGAACAAACAAAAGATATATAAAACATAAACATTAATTAAAAAAAAAAAAAAAACATATTTCAAATCACTAGTGCAACCAAAAGTTTTAAAAAAGAATGTCATGACATAACAAAAAAAAAAAAAAAAAAAAAAAAAAATCATTTGACGTCATAAATGCGCAAAAAATGTGGCTTCTAGAATATAATATAAAATGCAGTCCTATACAGTCAATTGTCCCTTTTATATGCCACCAAAACTTTCATCTGAAATATTTTTCTATGTAAGAGTCTCTTTTATATCATAATTAGCATTATCTATTTGTATGAACATATACAGTTTTTTTTTTTTTGAAAAAAAAAAAAATAAATGCTAAAATTCCAGTCACTAACGTTAGATTCATATATTCAAAAATATTAAATTTCACACTAATATGCATAGTGAAACAGAGAAACAGAAATATATATTACATATATTCATGTATATATATTGTTGTAATGAACACATGTTCTAGCATAGATTATTGTAATATCCATTTGTCTAACACACATTTGTTACACACACTGTTAGGACACATTGGCCAACGTTAAACAAAATCATGTACAAAAATAAATAAATAAATAAATAAATAAAGAAACAGAAAAGTTTTCGTGTATATCACACAGGAAAGATTTTAAAAAGGATGCCATTGGCAGTCAAAAAAAATAATCTTCCCTTAATCCTTACAAAAATGTAAGTGTAATGATGTTAAGTTAAGGCTAACATCCTAGCAGGACAGGGCGTGTTGAAAGACCTGCACTGTTAGGCACAGGCCTCCGTCCCCCAGCAGAGTCCACAGACCCCTGTAGGGACACCTCACCAAACCGAAAAATCAAGTGTCATAAATGTTGAAAAATAAATGTCAACAAAATTATAGATTTTCATCACATATCCAATGTTGCTCTCCTGGGAGAAAAATTTTGAACGAGACAACATATATATAGGATAGGGTAATAAATAAGTAAAAAGAAAACAAATTGACAAAAATTTTGAGTGATGAGAGGGAATGCCAAAATAAGGGGAAAATTTAGACTGCAGATTGAACAAACCACACATGTTGTATACCAAAAATCAATTGCCAACTTATAAAATTTAGTTATATGTATATTATTATTACTATTATCATTAACAATAACTACCCTATGTATTTAATATGCATTCCATTGAATTATTTGCATTAAATATGTTTCAAATATCTAAGATTTGTTTAACATTAACCCAACAAAAATAGATAGTAAACATTAAATAAAAAAATATAACACCTTGATTAATAATTTAGAAATTCAAAATATGATTTACAAGCATTTATATTATCATTAGAATCATTTTTTCTTTTTTCTTTTTTTTTCTTTTTTTTTTCCTTTTCTCAAAAAGGCATATCTTATTTATAAATGTTATATATATTATTTAACAACACTGCAATGCAAGAAATAGTCTTTACATCAAAAGAAAAAGAAAACAGTGGACCAGCCACATAAACAAAATAAAGACGAGTTCCTGCACAGCAAACAAATACATTCCATGGCACCATTTGAAAATGCATTTGTGATGCAAAATATATTCATCAAACTTTTTGAGGGAAAAAAAAAACTAATTGCGATTTCTTAAATTATAAGAATGGGTAGAATTATTGCTAACATTATGTGTTACATTGGAATTGGGCTCAGTAAATAAATAATTACGTCGAGGAGGAGCAATAAGGAGTCTATCAATATGGACTCTGAAAGCTTTATTATCAGCTGCATGCAACCTCTTAATGGAAAAGGAAACGGGTGAGTGTTTTTGTACAACAATAAATGGGCCAGAATACTTGGGTTTAAATTTATCTATTGATTTCAAGTATACAACATCATGAACAGCAACAGGCCTCAGTTTTGCACGTTTTTGAAAATTTTGATATCTTTTGTCTTGATTTTCTTAATGTTAGAATATGCTTTGTTATAGATGTTATCTAAGTCGTGTAATAATTTATATATGTCTACATTTTTATCTAAAAATGGTTGATTTATAAATTGGTCAAATGTATCAAATATTAAAGACAGTTCCCTACCAAAATGAAGTAGGTTAGGTGAAAACAATGTGGATGCATGTGTTGAACCATTATAAAGTGATTTATGTATAGCTAATGAATTTTCAAAAGAATACCCCTCAGAAAGTAAAGTATTAATTTAGTACTTAATAGATTTACTTAGCCTCTCGGAAATCGAGTTACTTTGGGGGTGAGCAACAGATTAATGTAGAATTTTTATGCCAAGTTTATAATTGAAAATATTATAAATAGTTGATGTAAATTGTTTGCCAAGATCTGATAATATTACTGACGGTCTACCAAATGTTGTAATGTAATTAAATAAACATTTAACTATTTTTGATGCGGAATTGTCTTTTAGTTGAAATAATTCAATGTGTCGCAACAAATGGTCAATCACAGTCAAAACTGAATGTCCATCTATAAAAGGACCAACCAAATCGACACTAATAGTATGCCCTGGATGTGTTGGAGTATAGGTGGGTTGTAGAGGAGCTGGTCGTGTGTTATGATGTTTATTTTGTAGACAAAGTACACGAAGCAACAAAATTTAAAGTGTCTGTGTACATACCCTTCCAATAATATCTATTTGATAAAAATTCATATGTTTTTATCAAACCAAAGTGAGAAAGATGTGAAATAGTAAAACTTTAGATTTTAAAGAATGCGGTACAACAATGAGATATGAAAAAGTATTATTATGCAAATTTTGTTTCTTGTACATTAAAACTTTAGAATCCGGATGAATAAAAAATTATCATTATTTTTTGAAAAACCTTTTCTTAAAATCTGTTTGTAAATAATTGACAATTTTGGATCATTCTTTTGCTCAGATACAAATGTATTGTTTGAAATTTCCAAAAGGGGATCTTTATTGTCAGTATTACCAGAAACTAGAAAATTACTGAATTGATTTTGTTACATAGACTGAGTAGAAGTGAAAATTTGATTAATTGAATGTGTGTCATCTTATACAATAGGAAGAGGTTGAGAACTGAATATTAATTCTTGATTTGTTTTTAAATCTTGTTGATTATTTGAGAAATCTGATCTTGATAAATAATCCGCTAAAACATTTGTAGGGCCAGGAATATATTCAAATTCAAATGAGTATTCAGATAATTCTAACAGCCATTTAGTAGTTAAATCAGCAGGACTATTTGTTTTTCTATATGTTTTTAATGGAGCACTGTCAGACAAAATGACAAACTTTCTATTGTATAAGTAATATTTGAAAGCTATTACAGATTTATAAATGGCCATTAATTCAAGTTTGATAGCCAGATTTCTTTTTTCAGACGGTTTAAGTGATTTAGAGAAAAAGGCGACAGGTAATAATTGATTGTCATACTTCTGCATCAAAACTCCTGCAATAGAGGCACTTGACGCATCAGTGTTTAGAAAGAAAGTTTTGTTCCAATCAGGTAATCTCACCATAGGTGAGTTTAAAAATATATCTTGAAATTTCTTAAAAATATCCTGATGATGATTATTCCAAACGATTTTTGTCTTTGGTTTAGTTAATTCAATAAGTGGTTGAATTAATTTAGAAAAATTATGAATAAGAGGCTTATAAAAAGTTACAACTCCTATAAAGCGTTTTAATTGTCTTTTTGTTGTAGGTGCAGGGAAAGATTTTATTTTAATGATATTTGACTCAATTGGAGAAATTGAATTATTCTCTATGTGAAATCCCAAATAATTTACAGCACTCTTATGAAATGTACATTTACTAGGAGCTAACGTTAAATTATATTTAATTAAAATCGTTAGAATTCTTTCAAGTTTAACACATGTCTCTTCAAAACTATTTGCACCAAATATTAAATCATCCTGATACGCGTAAATTCCATCTATGTTAATTTCACCAATCAAAGAATCCATAAGTGCTTGGTACTGAGAAGCCGCGTTTTTAAGACCAAAGCAGAGTCTTTTAAATTTGAAACTGCCAAACATTGAAGTGAAAGTAATTTTATCCTGTAAAAGTTCGGGTAAATCAATTTGATGATAAGCCTGTTGAAAGTCAAGACAAGTGAAAAATTTATACGCAGATAAATCAGCGATTATATTTTGAATTTTAGGTAATGGATAAGACGAACCTTGAATTATAGAATTTAACATTCTTAAATCTAACGCGAGTCGAAATTTCTGTTTACCAGATCCACCTTGTTTTTTCTTTACCATTAAAATTGGGCCAGCCCATTCCGAGCAGTTTCGCTCAATATTCCCAGCCTCTATCAATTGGTTAATTTGGTCTCTAGCTTTCTGCTGTAAAGCCTGAGGAATGGGAAAGGGCAAAGTCTTAATTGGATAATCACTTAAAAATTTTAAATCTGGTACAACCTTGTCAGTATGACCAAGGGTTTTCATATTTTTAGAAAATGCCGCGAAATTAATTAGTAAAATTTGTTTTAACTTTGTTGCATGAGCCCTATTGAGATGTTTAACATCAAAGTCCATGGGTGTTAAATCTTGTTTTCTCATGTTTAATACATCACTAGAAGGCTGAATATAATTAATAAATTGCGAATCCTCTGAAATTTCAACATTATCATTTTGTTTTGAACCATAGTCAATAATTTGTTCGATTTCTTTTATTGTACCAATATTTGAATGTTTGTTTACCTGCATACTTCTATTAGTGTTATTTTTAACATATAACTGAAATTTTACTCTATCATATTTACTGTTGCTATTTTGTTTCTGGGACTGATCAATATTAACTATTGTGTCCAAAAAAATTAATTTAGAAGAACTTTTTTTACTCTGAAATAAATAATCACCTGAGGATACCTTGGGACAATAAACAGTAATAGAAGACTCCTCTTTGGGTTGTAAAATAAGTTTTTGACCAGTTTTTACAGATAGTTTCTTAATTTGAGTATGCATATTAAGATTTTCTTCATGGTCGCTATATGTGTTTGTTATGGGAATACATAGGTCTTTTATTTTTAACAGAGACCTCTGCATATCTAATATGACGTGATATTGTTGAATAAAATCATAACCTTAAATGCAGAACCTTCAGGAATATCTACAATGAAAAATTTCTGTGAAAAAAATTGATTTTGAATTTTGAAAGTAGTTTGTATACAGGATGAAAACTGCACATTCGAATTGACTGTTTTAATTGTGACATGGGAAGATAGATGTTTATATTTCAAACTATGTTTTAATTTATTAAATGTACCTTCAGCTAGCAAACTGACAGAACTACCAGTGTTTAAAAGTGCGTTTACCTTCTGGTTATCTAACAAAATTTTAATCAGAGGTAATTTTGGAGAATTTACATGAAAATTAAAAATGTTCTCCCTTTTATCACTAGTAGTTTGAGTAGACTTGGAATCAGAAATTTTTAAGATTTGTTGAGTCTGAGAAGCAGTAGAATTTACTAATCTATCACTAGATAATTTAGGTAGTAAGTCATAAGAAACATCCAAAGAAAAATTTTGTGCTGATGATCTAGTCAATTCTTGAGATGTAATTGCATCAGCTAGACTACATCTCTGCGCTCGTTTAAATTATCTTTCCTTTTATTATAATTACTCCTGTCATAATATTTACCTTTAGTTTGATTTCTCTGCCATCTAAAGCACCTAGTGGCAACATGGCCTTTTTTATTGCATAATTGGCAAATAGGGGAAGAATAATACCTGTTTTTATTTTGATTACCTTTAAAATTTTGAGTCCTAACCTTATAGTTTTGACTTAGTTCATTTTGCCTACTATTTTTGGACCTATCTTGCTCTGGGGAGTCGAGTGTATGGTTAATTTCATTAGATTTATTAGCAAAGGACAAATTATTTATCTTATCTGTTAACTCAACCAACTTTTCAGAAAGAGTGTTGACAACCGGATTATTTAAACTTAACTGCAATAAGGACTCATTGGCATCTATATCTTGCAATTTTTGTGCTCTATTTACTGCATTTTGATATTCAGAGATTCCCTCCTCTTGAATTTTAACTCTGATATTTGAAGGAATCGTTGAAATAAACTTCGTATATTTTATAGAATTCAAAGCACTTGTACCCTTAATTTGAGAATATACAACATCAGCTAAAATATTTAATCTATGCGAAAAGTTTCTGATTGACTCTTGTGGTAAAAGTATCAAATTGTTAAATTCCACAAGAGCCTGAGTACTGCTCATTGGAGCAAAAAAATTCTTAAATTCATCCTTAATAAATTTCAAGTCTGTGGATTTATATAGTAAAGGAGATTGAGTCATGAATTGTAATGCTGAGCCAGTTAATTTACCTTTCAAAATTGCCACTGCCTCTTCTGAATTTAGTTTATTTAATTTTGCATATGACTCAACCTGATCGAAAAAAAAACTCAAGTAAGGATGAATCACCATCAAAGCTTAAAATATTAATATAAATATTTTTTTTACTGGCCATTTTAATTAAGTATGTTGGCTCAAATTATATACCAATATATATTTCAAAATTTTATAAGTAAGAAAAATATAAATTACATTAAGGTCTACAAGCGCAAAATACTATCCATTTTCCGCAAGCAACAAAAAACTATATATGATAAAATACCTTACCAAAATAATATGTAAAAATTACCAAACATATATATATTTCACAAATATTCCAAAATATAAAAATAAATCACATTAAGTTGCATATTCAAAAAATACTAATTATCATGCAAAACAAAAAAAAATATACCTATATGAAATGAAATACTTATTAAAATACTATGTAAAATTGCATAACCATCACTTAAACCTTCTCTGTATCAATACTCAACAACATCACAAATAAAATGAAAAGAAAAAGAAAATTTTAAAATAATAAAAGAAAACTTCTCCCTTTAGATCAAGTGATATTTGTTCTACTCATTTATTTTATTATAATTATTTTAAGAATTTTTATCTATCTTTATTGACATAAGCCAAAGTTTCAACAAAATGCTAAAACACAATGTCAAAAAAAAAAAAAAAAAAAAAAAAAAAAAAAATTCAAAATACATAAATTTAGATATCATATCCAAGAATCCTTGTTTTTTTTTATTATTATAATTATTATTATTATTTCTTACTGAAAAAGAAATCTTAATCTTATACTAAATAACAAGAACCCTTGGTGAAAAAAATATAATTTCAATAAAATCTGTATATTCTTTATTTTGTTTAATAAAACAAACAAAAACTTCCATTGAAATATCGAAAATATAATATATAAATTAAACTTACCACTTCTTGAACAGGACGTGGTTAAGAGATAAAAAAATTTATTTTGTATGAAAAAAATTATGTATTTGTTTTCATCCAATTTCTTCAATTAAATTATGTAAATTTATCAAATGTTTATTTCACATTTTTCATTCCATTGTCTATGTTTGTTTCCACTCAACAATAGTTTCATAACAGTTACCATTTTACAGTACCATTACGTATAACGATGAGTTATAATGAATATAAAAATTATTCACTTGAAGAGTCGAAAAAGTTACATTAAAACAAATATCTTGCTTATGCTCATTAAATTATTGTTCCGGACGTCAAAATTGTAGAAAACATTCCACGGTGCTGGTCTCGAACCAGCGAACTCAAGATTTTTCCGTAGAACACATAAAACGCACTAGAATATCGAACCATATTTCTTAAAAAAAAAAAAAAAGAAAATGTGAAGCGACAGCTGCGACCATTTTACGTGAACAAAATCTGCACGTTGAAAAAATAATTGTAGGAGATGATAGCCACCACAGAACGCATATATTTTATGACTCTTCACGGAGTGAAAAATTCTCCAGATACTCGTAGTGTATCACCGGACACGCACATTCATGAAGAAGCACAGCATTGATCACTGTACACGCACTCTCGCTGGCACACACCCGGACACATATATCATGATGAAGAGAGGCACACTCGTAACACTTTATCTCTCTGTTTACTACTTTTATTCACAATTAAACATCTGCATTCTATGACTTTACACGTAGTGAGGAATTCTCCAGATGAGATTTTATAAAGTCAATGTTTTTCTGTTGTCAGTGACCCTTAAAAAAGTCTTTTTGTCACTGAGATTTCAATAAAAAAATGTTTGATCCCTTCCGCCCTCTCCCCCGCGTCACCAAAATACCGAGGGAGCTGGCACGTACGAAAATTTTATAATGTTGATAAATCACCCAGATCCATTTCAGAATAGCCGTAATGAAGTGGTTAAAAAAATGCTGAAGGAAACACTCTTGGCAGGTAAAGTAAGAGAAAGCAATCAGTTGAACAGCTCTTTTATTAATAGTATCATGGTAAAAGCCATTTTCAAAAATCTACTACATCTTGTTAATTACTGATAAAAAGACAAATTCCATACGGTAAATGGGACGGGAGGAGAGGAAGAAGGTCGTAGACATTACTTCCTTTTCAAACCAAGATTACAGGAGGTCTGTGTTAGTTTCCGAATAAAAAGTGCAACCCGCAAAAGTTGGCATCATTAAAATTCAGCCAAAAGAATGCCAAGCCATTTCTTTGTCTTTACAATATATTTTAATACAAAACTTTTGAATATAAAATGTCGTTACGAAAATCAGATCGACTTGGCATTAAAAATCGGCGCCAGGTGTCAATCATACAACGTACAAAAACAGACGGTTTTCATAGGCGTCATACAGGCGGGGAATATCCATTAGAAATCTATTTTTAGAACTATAATGATCTACACGAAAAGTAATAATGGCTTTTAATGTAAACACAAGCATAATAATTGTGAACTGAGCTGAGTATTTTTTATTTTATTAATAGCTACATATGCTATAAATACGCTGGTAACGACTTTTGAATTACATTCTCAAAATAAATAATTATAGCTAAAATGATTTAATTCTTTCGGGGAAGAAGTATAAACAAAATTACTTTTCAAAAACCCCGATATAAAAATTGCTTTATTTTATTCAGAGAGCAATGTGCTTGTAACAATTAAAAGACAAAGAAACGCTATTAAATGAAACATTTTTGATTTGTAAAGAAAACGGGAAATTCTATATAATTAATTAATTGAATTACATAAATTTAAAAAGATTTTTTTATTACCTATATTAATTCCTCCTTTTGTTATATATTAAATTTGAATAAATAAATTAACTATTAAAGAACATATGTGTGAACACTCACACACACCTATAAAAAAAAAAAAAAAAAATATATTATATACATTACCTTTGAAATAAATTTATGACTAAACATAAGATTTATTGTTTTATGGAGGGAAAAAATTGGGAATGAAAGGGTTAAGCTGTAAAAACACGTTTTTTATAGAGTTTCAAGCTTAGAGAAAGTAGTGTAAGTGCCATACCAGATTATAATTTTTCAGCAACTTTTATGCACTACTTTTAAAAGTGTTTGATCAAATTTTTCCTCATTTCCTTTAACAAGAAAATTATTTAATTTATAAGTTAACTATTTCAAGTATAATGTATAAAGAATCACTTTAATCATTAGAATCACGAAACAGTGCTCTATTCTTCCTGTACTATCTAAAGTTTTACTATTTAGTTAAGAGATAATCAACGCAGCTTACATTTCGCAAGCAAATTCATCACAAAGGCCACTTTGTATATTCCGATCAACTGATATCGTCCTAGTTTTAACGAAATATATGATTTAACGAATAATGATACGTTTTCATTCATGAGTGAGAAAATGCCTTAGAGCGAAGCATCTTAACTCTTGACAAAATGTAATCCTGTATTCTCCAGCAGTTAATTAGTTGTTTAAGACACTGTAAATTCCGCTGGCAGATAAAACTTATGAGTAGATTTTATTTTAACACTTCTGTTAAACACCAATCTTAGAGTGTAATAACTTGAATTCATAGAAATTTTAATGACTTCCTTTCAGTTTGTTATCCGCTTTAGAAAAGAAGCAAGCCGTAGGAGTTCTGGCTCGAATAACTTATTGCTTAGCTTTGATTTCCAATTAGTTGACGTGATTTTAAATTTCATTCTGAATAGTAGAATTGCAAATTAACAGTGATTAATTACACTCAAAAGTTTCAGTCTTTCTTCTAAAATCAATTGTTGGAAATTATAACGTAAAGAAATTACAGAATTATCATTATAGCGAAAAAAAAAATAAATTAATACTCGGTTTAAATTAAGTTTTCCAGGCATTGCGGTGCTTTAAGAAGGAATATTTATCAATTTCATACATGTTAGTATAATTGAATACGAAATATTGTTATACGTAGGCTTGAAATTAACTCATTTTCTTTTTTTCTGTCTTTTTTTTTGCATAAGTAGATTAGATGAATGGAATAAAATTTTAAATTTTTTTTCCCGATAAATAGAGTAAAATTTTACCTTATTCTTTTTTAGAAATAGGTTAAACTAGGTTTAAAAAAAAAAAAAAAAAAAAAAAAAAAAGGTTATATGTTTAGTTAATTATATAACGACGTTGCTTTGTTTCCTTATATTAACGTTTGTTGTTATTTTTTGTTATAAACTCATTTGTGAAATGAAGCCTTGTGATTTTTTGTTTAAGAATTCAAATTTACATTTAATTTATTATCAGAATTTGTAGATTACTTAACAGAAACGTCTTTGTCGCATTTGTATTACTCATTACTTAGGAGCTAATATTATTATGGATACAGGGTGATTATAATTGAAGTTACGATTTCAAAACGCTATAATTTTTAAACTACCCTTCAGAGCGATTTGATGTTTTATTAGAGCGATCATGAGGCAATGAAATTTTGTTTGGAGGAGGAAAAAAGGTAGTTCCAACATGTTCTTATAGATGGCGCTGACAGGGTAATGTCTGGGGAAACGCTTAAATGGGCTCATTAAACAGAGGAATGTTGTTAGCAGTACAATGGAATAGCAGGAAACAGTAAACTTCAAGGGTTTACTACAATTTTTTAGCAAAAAGACAAGAATACCTCTTCACAGCGGAAACAGTCATAGTGAAAAGAGAAAAAGAGGAGCTTCATGAAACAAATAATTTACGGATAATTAACGGCACATTTTGAAACTACATCTTTTTATTAGGACAAACAAAATATCATTGCCTCACAAATGCTCTGGTAAAATATCAAATCGCTCTGATGGGTAGTTTTAAAATTATAGCGTTTTGAAATCGTAACTTTAATTATAATTACCCTGCATATATAATAATATTAGCTGCTAATCACACAGCAATGCAGATTCGGAAATGCAGTGCTAATGAGATAGGGGATTTTTTTTTAGCCCTTTTGTAATTGTTTGAAGACGCACTAAAATGGTACAAATTTTATTAAATTCAAGACACATGTGTTAAAATAAGCATATGAATGATAATCAGTTCCAATCACCTGATAGCTTTGAATACATTTTCAGTAGTATAGTGCTGACTGACACCTTCTAATTCTCTAAAATATCAAGAAAACAAGAAACAGGGGTGGTGATCAAATACAGTAGATTACACGTATACGAGAGTTAAGGGGTTAGGAATATCACAGGAAAACTGTACACAGCCATTCGCAAATGTGTTGGGATGATAACTACAAATACATGGTGCTCGAGAAATGACATTTAAAGGCCAAATGATTAAAACGAGCTCTGAGTTTCCTAATAATTATACTCCATAACATCCTCCTCTATCTCATAAGGATTGCATTTCCGACCCTGAATTGCTATGTGATTCCGAATCGGCTTTTTGTCCCTTACATCTCCTGTAAGTTTGCCGCACCAGTAGTGAATCACCCTGTATATATAAATATAAATATATATATATATATATATATATAAAGAAACAGATATGTATCATGATTTACTTCTTTAATAACGAGATGCATTTCTACATAAGTTAGCTACAGTCGATAACAAAAGTGTCCGAACACTAGCAAAAATCCCTATATAAAACAAGTACACTTCATACGGTTTTGTTAAATAAATCCTTGTCGAATCATGTTCTTAGTCAGTGTAAGTACATGATTCGATAAGGATTTATTTAACAAAACCGTATGAAGTGTACTTTTTTTACATAGGAATTTTTGCTGGTTTTCGGACACTTTTGTTACCGACTGTACCATCCCAATAACTACCAATCTACATTTATTTTCTTTATCCAATATGGGTATACCACATACACTAAAACTACAATTACGGCAGTTGCAATCGTACAGGGGTTCTTTTGTTTGTGAACTAATAACGAATTCTATGCATTTTCTACAGTTATGCACATATGTGGATTTTATGTTGGTTGTAATTTAGTAGTGTTAAAAGGCACTTAAAACCACTATATTTAAAAAAAAGAAATGTTTTTATTGCTACAGATTAAAATAACATAAATTTAAATTTCCGATGAAATATTTTAAAGTTTAATCAATCGGTCTTGATCATAGTTAACAATACCAACACACCAAAGAAATATTTAGTCTAGATAAATTTTAAATGTATGGAAAAGAATTTAATAAATTTCTTAGAATTTATGTTTTTTTTTTTAAAGCCATTTTTATTCATATTTTTAAATTTAGAAGTTTTCTCGGTCTCAATTTTCATGAAATGATTTTTAAAATAGGTATTTAAAGGCAGAGGAAAAAAAAAATTCTAATAAACTCATGTTTGTTTTTCGTTTGTCCAAAGGAAGTACTAAAGGAAGTTTTAAAATCTATAAGTAAATGATAAACAAAATTATTAACTATATCACTTTTTGATACATTTCACAGTTTTTCTTTTAATTGTCATTTTTTTTTTTAAACAAAGTATGATTAAAAAAAAGAAAAAAATCGTTCCTAGGCAGAATTTAAAATTATCCGAGGCCTGTATTTTAAATCAGACCTTTCTGGTTCACGTACTTGTAAACTCTTAGTTTCTGTAATAGACTACTACATAATATACACAGCTGTTAGTGGTCTACACAATTGTAAATGGAAAGGGTGATGACGCTTTTTTTATTTTCTTGACTGAGAGGAACGCGGCTCTGATCCTAAAAAGAACAATTGATGTACAGTTGGTAACAAAAGTCTCCGAACACTAGCAAAAATTCCTATGTAAAAAAAGAACACTTAATACAGTTTTGTTAAATGAATCCTTGTCGAATCCTGTTTTTAGACAGACTAAGAACAAGATTCGACAAGGTTTATTTAACAAAACTGTATTATGTGTACTTTTTTATATAGGAATTTTTGCTTGTGTTCGGAGACTTTTGTTACCGACTGTACGATAGCATAAATAGTTTATAAAGAAATTTATTTTCGATGTATAATAACATAAAAAGATTTTTTTTTCGATGTATGATAACATAATTGGTTAAATATTTTTTCATTAATATTTGTTTAAGTACGTATTCTTTGTATGTTTATCATTGTGTACCTTTTGTATATGCAGCGTTAAATTTTAAATTTAAAAAACAAATCCGTACTTGATTTTAAAAATTTCTGATTTCTATGTATTTATAATTCATTTTAAAATATCAAGCTTCATGGAATATATGCTAATTTAGAGAATTTCTTAATAAACAAAATCTTTGTACAAAATTTCGTTAAAAAATCTGGAACACAATTACAAAACTATAATTACTGACAAAACTAGCTTTAATAAATATCTATATCGATAAAAATGTTAAGTTGGTTTTTGTACGCTTCAAAAACTCAAAATGTTCTGCACCGATTGAGCTCAAATTTTGATACGATATACAACCCTCTTCAAAGATTGTTTTTATCTATTTTTCGCGTCAGTAACATACCCGCGACCGCGAGAAAACAGCTTTTTTAACGGTCAGTAGTGCACCAGCAAACCCGCCATATTGACTCTGCGAATTTGCTTTATGTTTACCATTTATTTTATATATCCCGTGGCTCAGTAAAAAATGAAATTGAAAATAATGTTGATGTTTCAATTTTTTATTTTTTAAATGTATGAGTACGCAATAGTTAAAAATGTTTGATTTTCGATGAATGGCATCTGTATAAAATTTTAAGTTTTTTAGAAAAGGAAATAACTTTCCCATTTTTGATTCGAAATGTCCTGTTGCGATTAATGCTTACGTAGTCGGATTTTTCGCCTGTTACGCTTTGTAACTTCGTGTCGCAATTATTTTTTTTTAAACTTTCGTATCTTGGACTGTACCTATCTTTCAATGTAAATACTTCTCAACTGTTTCTCATTCCGTCAGTAATGTTAACATTGCAAGAAACGAAAATGTGTATGTTCTATTAATGAAATAAATGCTTGCTTGAAATGCCATAAATTTCATTGGCCATTTCAAAATGAAAATTTTTCGTTATTAAACTTTTTGTCCTATCTATCATTTTTTTCAACCTAGAGCTGTGAGAGGGAGGGGAGACAGCAAATTTTTTTCGATAAACGGTGGTTGAAAATCCATTTACAGTGCGAGAGACGAGGGTATCAAGAAAATTTTGCTGTCTGCCTCCCCCCCCCCCCACCGTGCGCGTTCATGTCACCCACCTAACCAAAAAATGGCTGCTTTCTACACTTTTGTAAACCGTGCACTTAATATTTGTTCAAATCCTATTTCTATTTTATTAAATTCTGAAATTAAATACCTGAATGCCATTGCAATTGACAGAGGTTATGACCCTTCCATTATAGACAAAGCTATCTAAAAATTACAACTCCCTCGTATTTCGTCTACTAAATCAGTCTCTTCTAATATCAGTATTGTCTTACCCTATTTTCCTAAATCCAGTCAAACCATAGCAAAAATTCTCAAACAATATGATTTTAAAATAATATTTTCGCCTTCGAATAAACTCACCTTTTCTCAATTAAAAGATCCCATTGATATGCATAATTCTTGGGGTATTTATAGTATTTCCTGTCAGTGTGGTTTATCATATATTGGCCAAACTAAACGCAGTCTTAAATTTCGTCTAAAAGAACATATGAATTATGTCCGCAAACAAGAAACCAATAAATCGGCTATTTCTAAACACTGCTGGGAGGAAAATCATAATTTTAAATTTAATTCAGCTAAAATAATTTGCAGACCTAAATCCATTCATGAACTCGATTTCTTTGAAGCTTTTCATATTTATAAAAATTTTAAAAACCTTGTAAATTGTGATTTCGCTATTCCCTATTTGTCTGACTGTTGGAAATTTTATATTCAGTCCACATTTTCTTAATTTTTCTACTGTTTACACAGCTAACTTTCCTAAATTTCTATTGACCACTCTCCCCACCTTTCCCGTAATCCTATTGGTTGAACTAAATCCGGCCCTCTCCTATATATACGAGCACTTTTCCTGACTCAGAATCCTTTTTGCACTGAAGACGGTACGCTTTAGGCTACCGAAACAGCTGTATGCATTTCCAATATTTTTCTTTGGCGTTTCTGACGTAGTAGCTAATTCGGTTCTTTAGGTTATAATCTTATCCCTTCCTTCTGTTCTTGTAAAAACCGAAATAATGCATCGCAGAAAAACGAATTTGGGCCGTCGCACTCACCACACCGAATGATCGAGAAGACGGCTATCGAATATGACTGAGGAAAAGCGGGCATCCGTACGAGAGAGGAACAGACTAAGCAAAATCCAGATGCGTAACACGAAACCAGCAGAAAGACGAGCAGCAAGGCATGAGGATGCACAATTGCGAGCTCGGCAGTCGCGTTCTGCAGCAACAGATTTGGTTCGTTCTCAACGGAAAGAACGCGAGAGGTTGATGATAGCTGAAACATGAACCCTCGGAATGTTGTCTTTGGCCAGATGAGTCACTCCTGTACCTACTGCCAGGCTCTAAAATTCAATAATGAACCGAAAGAGATGTGTTGCTCTCATTCCTCGAATTACCATGATCCCGACCGATACACCATTTAAATTTAAAAGATTGCAATTCCCAATTAGATTGGCGTTTGCAATCGCAATTAATAAATCTCGAAGTCAATCTTTAGAAATGTGTGGTTTAGATTTAGATGCGGATTGCTTCTCACATGGACAATTGTAAGTTGTGTGTTCCTGTGTCGATAAACCAGATAGCCTTTATATCTACGCAGACAACGGAATAAAAAAAATATTGCTTGTATTGCAAAATTAAACTTCTATGAAACGTATGCTTTATTTTGTTCTTCATTTCTCATTCATGCAGCGTGCCACAGCAAAGCGTGGCAGGGTACAGCTGATATAGATATATATATGTATGTATGTGTAAACATATACATTAATTCCTTCATGGAAGAATTAATTACTCTCATTTAAGATCAAAAGTCACCAAAATTTAGGAACAAAATTAAGGAGAAATGATATGATTACAAGATTTTTTTTTTTTTTTTATTTCCAATGGCTAGGCAAAAGTTACAGAGGACTATAAAGATACGAATCAAATTATAGACAATATAACATAGAAGACCGAAGTCATTGCCTAAGGAGCGATCTTGCCTCCCAATATCTCGACTCTTCTGTAGAACATCGAAGAGCCCTACAACGGGACAGATGTTCCCGGTCCATTACTTCTCCAGAATCACAAAGTGGGCAAGTAGGGTCGTTTAAGATACCTATGCGCTTCAAATGAGCAGCAAGGCAGTTATGTCCTGTAGATAGGCGGAAAGTTGCAACTGCCTTACGTTTTGGTTTATCAGGAATTAGAGTAGGACTTAAATTCTTCCATTTCTTTAGAGCTGTACGATTCTCAAGATCTCGTAAAGCATTAGATGCAGATAAATTCTTTAAAAACAGTTTAATCCTCCAGTAAGAAATGGCTGTATTGGGATGTTGTAGTAATGTGGCACCTCTTTTTGCAAGAAAGTCCGCTTGTTCATTGCCCCAAAGGCCACAATGGCCGGGCACCCACTGGAGAATAATTTGTTTCCCCTTTAAGGTGAGAGTTCTTAATGATTATTGACACTGGGGTACTTCCGGTGTTAATGGATGATCAACAGCGCTTATTGACTGGATGGCTGCCTGAGAGTCAGAAAGAATGACCGCCCTTTCAAACTTGTAATGGACAGCTAATAGTTGCTTTAAGGCTAAACGTATCGCCACAACTTCACCATCAAAGGAGGTACCAATATAGCCCGCAGGGGCATAGAAAGAAAAAAGATCTGAGAACACGCCAGCCCCTACATTGAGATGACAATCAAACTGGGAACCATCTGTAAAAATGTGCAGCCACTGTGATGGTGGATATCTGGCCGCAATGGTCTCTAAGGCAAGACATTTCAACACACTTGGTGCAACATCTCCCTTTCTATGGATAGTTTCAACTAGATCCAGCCTCATATCGACATTAATCACTTCCAAGGGATTTCTGGGTGTCAAAAGTGGTTGTAAATCACCTGGAATTACAAGATCTTTCTTAATATCCAGGACTATTTGAATAAATCCATTTTGAGTTTTTAAATTCCTTGGCTTGGTCACATAGTCCCTTCAGTAGGGATCCTCTATACGCAGTAGCTTTTCATAGAGACATAAGGCCTTCAATTTCATAATATCTCTGAAGTGTATATTTCCTGTTAATAATAACATCGCATCGATAGGAGTGGACTTCACACCTCCTGTGATCAGGCGTAAAGCCTGGTTTGGCAACAATTCCAGCTTATTGATCACAATTTGTGGGGCTGTGATCAGAGCTTCACAGCAATACAACATTAAAGGCTGTATAAAAGTTTTAAAAGTAGTGTTAAGAGTGGACCGAGCGCATCCCCAAGTGCATCCTGCTAATCGCTTGAGAATACTCATTCTATTTGAAATACGCTCGGTAAGCTTTTCAACATGGAGCTTCCAGCTTAATTTATTATCAAAAGTCATTCCCAGGTAGGTAAAGCTGTCTGTGTTGGCGATCGAAGAGCCTTGGTACTTTAACTCTGGCCGGAAAGCCTCATGGGTTAAGGAGAAAGACTGTGAAGCTGTCTTTCCTAAATTTACAGCCATATTATTTTCTTCACACCATTTCGAGAGCACGTGCAGGGCTTTATTTAAGCGACTTTCAATAACATTTTTAGCAACATTTTTTTGGTGCTTGGGTCCAGATTACCAAATCATCAGCATATAGTAAACATTTAACATCAGGTATTGATTTAAGTGATGAAATTAGATCACTGACATAAATATTGAACAAGGTGCAGCTACTAACTGCTCCCTGAGGGAGCCCAGTTTGAAGATTAAAGCTTTTGGAGAAAGATTCACCAAATTTAATCCTGCATGTTCTCTGGTTTGTGAAAGATCTAATACAGTGAAATAATTTGGCAGAAATTCCAATATTCAAGAGCTTCTGGTAAAGCCTTTCCCTCCAGACAGAATCATATGCCCCCTTAAAGTCAACGTAAATAGCTGTTAAAATGTCTCTGTTATCTAATGAATCTTTAACGAATTGGCTAAATTTTGTTACTTGGTCACTCGTTGACCTATTTCTTCGGAAGCCAGCCTGTTCTGTATCTAATATATTATATTCCTCGATATACCAGTTCAAACGGTTAACCACAAGTCTTTCCATGACTTTTGCAAGGATACTCGTAAGTGAAATGGGCCTTTAGCTATTCAACTGTCCAGAGTCCTTGTGTTTCTTTAGAACTGGAATTATGATAGCACTTCTCCAATGCGCCGGTATCTGACTCGACTCCCATACACGATTTAGAACATTCAGTACTGTTTTTCTTGCCACACTGCCCAAATGGATAAGAAATTCTGCATGGATATAATCCACACCAGGAGATTTTTTCATTTTGAGACGTCTTAGTGCAAGTTCCAGTTCTTGTGCACCAAAGGGAGCATCGAAAACAGCTCTCCATCCGGGTTCCTCATCAGTCTTCTGCATTTTGAGTAACTTCTTCCATTCAGCATTAATTATTCGTGACATTTTTCTTGCATAATTTCCCTTTCGCTGGGACTGGGAGTAGGATTGCCCAAAGGCATTTGCGATGGCTTTATTAGAAGATAATAATTTATTTCCAACAGCAATCGGATTCTTCTTACACGAGGGTCTACGATTCTGGATATTAGAGATAAATTTAAAAACCATGATTACAAGATAAAAAGAACATTTTATATACCATGTTTTTAAATTTTCTGTTGAATAATGTAAACGCTACCGAAGGCAGCGGGAACACGGAACAATTGGCTAAAAGTATTATAAAAATTCATTGCTATTGTGTTTTGAGCTATTATAAAAGCTTCAAATGGCTAGCTATCCGGAAAGTTAGTTAAAAATAGATTGCAAACTTTGTACTGGGTCCCACAGCAGTTGGTTAAAAATATTTTAAAAATACATTTTTACCGTGTTCTGAACTATTCTGAAAGTTTCAAATGTCTATGTAGTCGTGAAGTTAATTAAATAAATTTTCTGTTGAGTCATATAAATGCAGCCGAGGCAGTAGGGACCTGAAACAGTTGACTAAAAGTATTTAAAAAGATGTATTGTCACCGTGTTCTGAGCTATCCTGAAAGTTTCAAATGTCTAGTTACTCGGGAAGTTACTTAAAAATCGATTGCAAGATTTGTACTGGACAAATAAAGAAACAAACAAACAAGCAAGAATCGAAGTTAATAAAAACATGATAAAAAAATAAATGAATTATTTCCAGTAATTTATAAATTAAAATTCTGCTGAAAAATTCCGCGATTAATTATATCAGTTGGGAATTAAAATTAGGTAGATATAATGTATTCCAACATCTTTGAAAGGGTTAAATACCGATGAGTGAACATTCACATGTGTTTTTAATACGAGTGTACATTTTTAAAAATGTCTCTAAAATTATAATGATAATAAAAGATACTTTTAATAATATGCTTCCTAAATACACTATGTACATAATATTATACGTCTGTGAAGTGAAATCTGTAATATCATAATTTTAATATACATATCATAAAATAAAAATGATCTTTGATATTTACTTTAATCAAATGTTATACTAATAATAACTAAATAATCCTATGTCTGATGAAATGTAACTTCATATATGTCTCCAAATAAATTCTCGCATTTTAGAAGTCTCAAATTACTTTCATACCTGATCTCAAAGGACATATATCATCTTGATACCTTTAATAAAAAGAGATGCCTTTATGATTGCCTGCTTATATCTTTACTTACTTTCATAACTTCCTTTCAATTACACTCTTCGTTCTGTCGATTTTCTAAAACTTCTCAGAATTTTAATTAATTTAATCTGCTTGCAATATTTAGATAGAAAGTGATGAAAATATCCGTTGGCTAGTTGAATTTTTAATCTATATAAAACTTTAATAAGGTTCTATTGAAACCTTACCTTTAGTAAATTGCATCATTCCTGTAGTTCGTAGATAATATTTAAAATATGTGATATAAGCGAGCATATCATGTATTGAAAACTTTCTATTGATCAAGAGTCATTTACTATCACTTCGCAAGTGTTGAATTTGTTGAAAATCACTTTTTAAAGGAAAATTACTTCTAAGGCTTCAGAAATTTTATTATTATGTTTATATATTCCTAAAATATTTACATTTCGATTCAATAAGTGATTTTGTAACTTTGTAATGAATCGCAAGCTAGAAATAACAATTTTCTAAAAATAAATAAATAAATAAACAACAACAAAAAAAAAAAATATTATATAAACTGAAATATTCAATAAATTCTAATAAAAAAATACTATTGAAAAATAAATAAAAAAATAAAAGTTACCTTTCAAAGCCACCCTTTTACCTTTTTGTAAACTGACACACTTAGATTTTGATTTTTTAAAAATATTTCAATTAAAAAAGGAATAAAATTAACCTATTCCAACCTGATGTTTTGGATACGTAAATATGGAACAGTTTAAAAACTAACGGACATATTTGATTAGAACATTGAAATATTTTACTACATCAGTTTCTCCGGTTTCGTATGTTCATTATACTGGGATAATTTTTTCTGTTTTATTGAGAATTGTGTTTAGAATTATAAATAAATTACAAAATTAATTTTTTTCTCTTAAAAAATTTGTTGTTCACATAAATTTAATTTATTTTTATCATTTTTTAAAACTGTGTTGAAAAATGTTCGTAATTTTTGTTCATCGTATATGTCTTGCATTCCAAAGAAATTTAAATATGTTATTAAGCGTTACTATAGGATGATTTCCATGTTTTTTTTTTTTTTTTTTTTTTTTTTTAAATATTATTTTGCTATATAAAATAAAGTGTGCATTAACTACTGTTTTTAGAGAACTAGTGATAGTGTTTATAGTCTTCAACATCGACGTCGGCTTAGTAAATCGAAATTCAGTTCTAAAACAATTCTGGAGTGACTCCACTCGATTTTCCGAATATTAATTAATTAATGATTGTTTAAATAAATTAAAGTAAAAGAAGTCGTTAAATAAAGAAAAAAGAAAATTATAATAGGATGTTTGAGTATTTTTTTTTCTTTGTAGCATGCTGTTTAATTCAACGCTATTGCACTTATAATTTGAGCCCATAATTCGAACGATAAAAAAAAAATTTTCGTTATGTCCCTGTAAATATATACAAGAGCTAGATTCTCCTAACTTCAAATAGTTTGTGCGACGGTGATCTGTAGCATGTATATAAATTTTCAGCACAATCGGATAAGGCATTTAGAGGATATCGCACTTAAAAAAAAAAAAATGATCCCATAATGATTATTATTGTTATTTTTTAATCACTGTAAAAAAAATGTTAGCGCTAGATTCACCTAAATCTGTACGATTTTTGCGACGGTGATCTATAACATATGTACAAATTTCCAGTTCAATCGAATGAGGCTCTAAGACGACATCGCACTTAAAATAATTTGATCCCATAGGGCATAATGGTAAAGAATTTTTCTTTGTGTCCCTGTAAAAAACTGCTAGTGCTAGATTCACCAAAATATGTACAGTTTGTGTGATGATGACCTATAATATGTGTATTTAGACGCTAACGTATTTAAAACATTTTTGGCCTATAGGCCATAATGACAAAGAATTTTTCTTTGTGCCCCTGTAAAATACCCATAAGTGCTAAATTCATTAAAATGAATAGGACTTGTGCTACGGTGACCTATAACATGCGTATCAACTTTCAGCTCATTAGAACAAAGTGTTTAGACGTTATCGTGTTCAATCACATGCATGCACCCTTACATACATACATCACTGTCAAAATAGCAAAAATAAACTCAGGGGACCTCAAAACGTGTAGAAACACCGAAAAATAGAAACACCAAAATCTTAAACTCGGATTTTTGATATGACTACAATACTTTCCTTACATATGTATGTTCGGAATGGGAAAAAATCCATAAGGGATTATTCCCAAATTCTCATTATATTATAATTCTATCAGTGGTAGTATAGTGTAGGTTGATTGTAAATGAACATAGAAGAAACCGATATTATGAGAGGAATCGTAATATAGTTCATGCTATCGATGATGATTTTTTTTACTTTTACGATAATTGTTTTGGTTTTCATACACGTAGTTCAACACTTTTGGTTATTAAGTATGCGAATGAAATTCGGATAAAGTTTGCACATGTGCAGATAATTTTTTTTCTCTTAAAATATTCTTATTTCACCAGGTAAAGATATGTTTCTGATTGCAGCATTGTGTCACTATTGAAGTATGTCGAGCTTTCAAAATGACATTGAAATCGATTAAACACCTTTATAGTAAGTATTTACGTTAAAATTCATTAGTTTTATATAGGGTGTTTAAAAAATATATTTCAAAAATACCAAGGCAGATAGCGGGCACATAAATAAGCAGATTTCGTGCAGAAATGTGGATGCGGAAATGCGCATTCAGTCTCTTTGAATCAGTTTTCAGCCACAAAATGTTTGTCACCTAAACAAACGCGCAGACAAACTGATGTAATGTTGGATTGAAATGTGGGAAAAATTTCAAAATAAATTGTTTAATCTTATCTCATTTTATTTCAAGCAATATAAATAAATACTGTATTTTTATTTTAAATTTTCACGATTTACACAATAAAATAAGAGAATTGTAAGAATGTCACAAAAAGTTTTTTCTTTAGGTAGTCTGGAATAGGAAGTCATTGTCCAGAGCTGTGTATTTTAGAGCCGTTTAACTTGGTTTTAATCCTGTCGATCTTGTTTTGTACCGTTCTGCACTTTTAACCCTTTATAGGCTCAATTTATTTTGGGTTTCAAGTAAAAAAATATCAACATTTTTAATGCTTATTATCACAGATATGTACTTTTGAAACATAATAACACCATTCGCATATAACATTCCCTTAAAAAAAATGCAATAAAAAGTTTAAATGCAAGTAAAAATTACCTTTACAGTTAGTTTTCTGCATTTCACCTGCCCGAGTTAAGCTCCGGATAAGCCGGCAAGGGGTTAAGTTTTTGGTCGATGTATGCAATCATTATGTCTCTCATTTTGGAGAATAGTACTATTTGAATTTTGTGTTATACAAAAATAATGCAATGTTCGCTATTGGTCTCTGGATTTGCAAACTCTACTCAGCTACGAATTGTTTTAGTTTTTCTTAGAGGAAATCGAATTTATGTTCTCCTGCAGCTTTCTATATTTACAAAAAT
Organism: Salticus scenicus; assembly: GCA_963930645.1. Lineage (NCBI taxonomy): Eukaryota > Metazoa > Arthropoda > Arachnida > Araneae > Salticidae > Salticus > Salticus scenicus. Next base: position 125,789,027 of record OZ005652.1, on the reverse strand, counting down.
TATAAGAATGACATTTATTCTGATTTCGCAATAACCTCTGTTTGACATTTGGAAAAATTACACAAAGTTAACAATTTCTTATTTCTTACCTACCATTTTTATGGTTTAGTGTATTCCAAATTCCCATTAGCTAATACAGTCGGTAAAAAAAGTACCGAACACTAGCGAAAATTCCTACGTAAAAAATGTAAAGTTAATACTGTTTTGTGAAATAAATCCTTGTCGAATCATGTTCTTAGTCAGTCTAAGAACATCATTCGACAAGGATTTATTTAACAAAACAGTATTAAGTGTACTTTTTTAATATAGGAACTTTTGCTAGTGTTCGGAGACTTTTGTTACCGATTATGCATTATACCACACAATTTGATTGGATGTTAATTCGACTCTAAAATCTGCTTCTTTTTACTTTCCGAACACTATAGCGAGGAAAGTATTGTAATCATATGTAAAAAATCCGAGTTTGAGAATTTGGTGTTTCTACATGTTTTGAGGTCTCATGAATTCATATTTACTGTTTTTACGAGGATGTATGTGTGTATATATGTGTGTATGTGTGTATGTTTGTGATTGAACACGAAGAGTCTAAACATTTTGTTCGAATAGGCTGAAAGTTGATAGGTATGTTATAGGTCACCCCAACACGAACGCTATTGATTTTGGCGAATCTAGTAGTTATAGGTTTTTTGAAGGGACACAAATAATTGCAAATATATGCAAATTTAAAATCGATGATGTCGCAGATTGCGAGTACTTAAGTTCTGCAAACGATAACGCTTCGTAGTCGACATGCCACGAGCTAAAGAAATTCAAAAGAATGAGATTTTAAGGATTTGGCAGTTGAAAGGTGAAGAGAAGAGTGTTTCAGAAATTTCGGCTATTAATAATAGATCAAAGAAATCTATTTATCGAGTTTTATCGCGTGGTTGTGAATATAAAGCAGAATGTATATCTGGGAGGCCGCGTGTGACAAATATACGAGAGGATCGCCTGATACAAAGACTAGTGAGTACCCAACAAATGAGTGTACGTGGAGTTCAAAGGTCATCGGGACTTTCTGTATCAAAGGATACGATTCGTAGACCAATTGTGGAAAAAGGAACAATAGTTTATATCAAAATAAAAAACAAAACAGTTCTGAAGCCACATCATAAGCTACAAAGAATGTTGTGGGCTCGAAAGTATATGTCATACGCACAGAAATGGCAATCAATCATATTTATCGATGAAAATAAAGTCGAATCTGGATGGTCCAGATGGCTGGTCATCATAATGGCATGACTTGCAGAAGGAACCTCGACGTTTTTTAGTCGCAGACTAGGAGGGGGCTCTGTGATGATTTGGGCAGCCTTTTGCTATAATGGACAAGTATCTCTGACCTTTACCATTTGTCACCAAACATCACAGTATTATACAAAGACATTAGAAGAAAACTGAATGCCATTTGTTGAGCTTCTAGGTGGCCCTCAGTGGGAATTTCAGCAAGACAATGCTTCGATTCACACTACAAACAATACAAAATCTTGGTTTAATTCTCATAATATAAGAGTTCTCGACTGGCCAACATGTAGCCCAGACCTTAACCTTATAGAGAATCTTTGAGGCATCATGTGTCTCAAAGTTTACAGCAGTGGTAGACAATACTCATCTGTACAGGAAATCAAAACATCTACTGTGGATGCATAGTACGACATCGATCACAAATTTATGCAAGATTTAGTTTCTTCGATGGAATCTCGTATTTATAAGTAATACAGAAGCACGGGTGCACAATCAGGTTTTAAAAATTGTTTATTTTCATTTTATTTAATTTTTATCAAAACGTTTGAGACTGTATTATATTTTTGTTACCATTTAATTACTTGTAATATGCATTGTTTATATGCACAGCACATTACATTCAAGCTGTGTTTGGAAAATTGATTAAATATTTTTTGAAGTCTGTATGAATTTCTTCATTGTCTAAACTTTTGCTTCGTACTGTAATTATGGTCTATGGGCCCAAATTCTTTAAAGCGCTATTGCGTCTAAATGTACTACTCAACTGAGCTGAAAATTTATACACATATTATGAGTCTCCGTCGCACTAACGGTGCAAATGTTGGTTAATCTAGCGTTTATAGTTTTTTACAGGGACACTAAGAAAAATTATTTACCATTATGGTCTATATCAAATGTTTTAAACTGACATTTCGAATAAACGGCTTATTCAATTCAGCTGAAAATTTGTAGGTTACTGTTGCATTCTATAGGTTACTGTTGCTGCACATTCTATAAGTTACTGTTACACGATGTTCATAAATTTTGGTGAATCTCGCGCATATGTTTCTTTTTTTACATGGGCACAAGAAAAATTCCTTATAATTATGCCCTATGGACTCAAATTATTTAAAGTGCGATTGCGTCTAAACTGCTTATTTAAATATACTGTAAATTTATACACATGTTACAAGTCACGGTCGCACAAGCCTTAAAAGTTTTGGTGAATCCAACACTTATACACTTTTACATAGGGGCGCAAAAACACTTTATTATTGTATTTCATAGGTTGAAGTTATATAAAATGAACAGCGTCTAAATGCCTCATCCGATTGATCTGAAAATTTATATGCATGTTGCAGGTAACCATCGCACGAACTTTATAGATTTTGTTCAGTCTAGAATTTACAGATTTTTACAAGGATACAAAGAAAATTTATCATTATTATCTATGAGTTCAGATTATTTGAAGGGCAATAGCGTTAAATTAAACAAGATACTATATGAAGAAAAGTACTCGTACACCCTATTATAATTTTCCCTTACTTTAATTTATTTATACAAGCGTTAATTACGTAATGTTCGGAAAGTCGATTCGAGTCACTTCAGATATTTTTTATATGTACGGGCTATAATCAGTCTTTTTATTCTGCACTGATGACGGTATGCATAACTTTACTGAAATTGCAGTATATATATATATATATATATATATATATATATATATATATATATATATATATATATATATTCGAATTCTGGCATTTTAAACGTTGATATATATATTTTTTTACTGTATCTGACAGCATCAAGTCACGATATTACATTTTATAGTAATAATATTAAAAATAATTGTAATAATATTATTGATCACTGCAAAACCATTTCTCTTTTAAAACACTGTCACTATATTTAATATTTTTTTTCCTTTTATTACAGCGTTTTATTCACAATAATACTACTAGTATACGTACTACTAGTAGTTTAGTTTTTGATTTTCAATATTATTTCTAGTAGTTTAATTTTTAAATCTTCTTTGATTGTAATTATAAATTCTGTATTAATTATTTTTAAATGGAAAATGTTTTTAGAACGTACCTTTTTAAATAAGAAATTTTATGTATGACCTTTTTTTATTTTTTGAACAATATTTTTAAAATCTTGATATCATTAAATGATATACAACGGAGATTAGTATAAATGTTTATAATTTAAAAGTTAAAATATTAAACCCTCTTACAAAACAACGCTTCTGGTTTGTAATTCAGACGTAACATGTGATTAATGAAAATATAACATGTTCGAAAATGTTTTTGTCGATCAGAAGATCTTCCGATTTTCACTAACTGGTTTATTTTTCTTATACTGTTAGGGCAGATTTTTTTAACAACACGCAAAGAAAAATTTACTGCCAAGAATTATTGACACATTGAATCGTGATATTTATTGCACGATTCATTTATAGAAGATAAGGTTCATTGCATTTCTGTTTTAACTTAAAGAAACTAAACTCCCTTTGAAAAGAATGTATTTGTTGTTGAAATTTGGAAAATATAGTAATATATCAGATTTTTAACTTGTACTAAGTTACGTGAAAATAAAAGCAAATTGTTTGTGCAAAAATTGAAATAACATAAGGTTTTTTTTTTTTTTTTTTTTTTTTTTTTTTTGTAAACAAAACATTTTGTTTGTAAAATGAATGTATTTGTCAATGAACTGTAGCTTTTCAGTTGCATCAGTAAATTCACGTTTTGCAAAAATGTGCAGATTAAAAATGATTAGTGTGGTAACCGTCTGTAATGAAAACGACCACATGCTAGCCTGTACCACATGGATCAGGATTTCAACCACAGTTTATGTGGTATAGAAGCGGCTATCTTTTTCGGATACGAATAACGAAAATTATACAACAATTTACAGTTTATGATTTTATCGTCAAAAGTCATACAATGGACAGAAGTTAACAGATTTCATATATTAAGACAAAGTGGTGTTAATTCCTATTATAGACAGGAATTATGTGTTTAGTATCGTAATAGGTATTTTTTACTGAGGAGAGTAAAATACTTAGTACCAGTATATCTGTCAGAGTGAAGAAGTAGAGGTGGAGTCACGTGACAATGGGAGATGAAAAGGATTTTGTTTAATCTGGTGGTTTTCTATTGTGAGACATGAAAGCTAAACTTTTAATTTGTACTCTAGAGAGAGTTTCTGATTTTTGTCTACTCCCTAAAACATCGTGTCTTGAATGTGTGTTATATTCGTAAAAGTGTGTATATTAATTGTCTACGAGTAAGATCTAGATCTGCGGAGAATGTCCTACATGGAGAATATCTTACATGGAGAATGTCTTACTTGAAGATTTCTGAAAGTGTCTTAGCCCGCTATCATAGAATTTGTAATAGATATACGATGGATTCATTCCAATATCACACTAATTCAAAAACCGCAATGTGGTAGCGATTTGGAAAAAATTATTCACCATTGAAGAACGAAAGAGCACTTGGTTTCAATCCTATAATTATAAAAACTTGATGAATATACAAATTACAAAATTTATATCACATTATGAAGTTTTTAGACAATTACTTAATTTAAATTAATTTCATCAGATTTTATTAAACGTAGAATTTATGTTAACCTAAATATATTTCAAATTTGAGTCTAAAAACATTAAGGAAATTTAGAAAGAAAATGTCTGATCAATGATCGACCACAGCTGCTTTATTAGAAGGGTGGACAGGTGATTATTTCAATTATTATTCGTTGTTAGATCTTTGATAAAATATTCTGATGTAAAATTTTTTTTTATTAGTCAAAATAGATGTTAAATTATTGAAATAATAAGTATATTTCAATGATTGAAAACTATTCTAATGAATATTCTTAAATTTAGGTACATTGCAAACTTTTTACTACACAAAATATTATCAAGATCTAACAGCCAAAAGTCCCATGGGGAAGGAAACGATGCTCCAACATATACAAAAAGATTTTCCCAGTTGACTATCACTATTATAAATATTTATGTATATTTTTTTCATAATGATTATTAAAAAGTAATTCTTTTCATGTACATTTATACGAAATTTTGTCCTAAACCACCATGTTAAAATTTTAGAAGTAGCAGGATGGCAACGTCATCTGTTGGAAGATTTTCATTAAAAGTTGATAAGCACAAACTTATGTCAAGATGGAAGTATAAATCGAATTTTATCAAATTCTTTGCAGTAGTTCCTGAGATAGAGTTATCATAAAAAATTATCACACAAAAACACGCACACACATGGACAGACAGACGGATAGACAGACACTTTCTATAAATGGTCAAATTAAGTTTTAGACATCTCAAGACCTGTGTCGAAAATTTTTACGAATTCAATACTTTCTGCTATTGAATATATTAAAAAGTAACAAGGATATTATTTACAGAGAACAGAGTTATAAACACATATATGCGGTATATGTTTAAAAAAAAAGTTTTCATTATTTTTTCTGTGTAGATTGTAACGGATAAAAGAAAACGTGTATGTTGAAAAAACTATAAGATTATAAATAGATTTTTCTCATGAATTTCAACACTTTTTAAAAGGCATCTTTAACTAAGATTTCTTGATTACAGTTAAATTACAAACAGAAATATAGTTGCTGCTTGAAGCAAATAATTGTAAATAACAAGGTTAAACAAAACCTTTTAAGTTATAAAATGAAATTTTTTTAATCTTGCTGATATACATAAGTATATATATTTATTCACAAAATACATATGTTTATTCGCATATGTGTTAGATGTCTCATAAATCATATTAGTTACGCTTAATCAGATTTAATGCTCTTATATACACATTTTATCGAACGACTTATAATATGTGAAAATACTTAAACAAAAATAACTTAAGTCTGGAAAAATATTAATTAAATTTGATGTAGCTTAAATAATTTTATAATTAATCATAAAGGTTCTAGCTTAAATAATTTTATAATTAATTAGAATACCAACATAATAGAAAACATTTTATTCATTATATATGTGTCTGACAATTTTTTATTCTTTTTGTCCCCGAATAATTTTTTGATTAATAAATTAGCATAAAATAAAGAAACCCCTGAAGCTATTTCACAATCAATTTATATATATATATATATATATATATATATATATATATATATATATTATATTATATTTACTGTTTCTAGTTTATAACTGATTTAAAAAGAACAATGGCAAAGAAGAAAAAAAATAGTGCGGTATTTATCTTTTAAATCGAAGTTTATTGGTGATATTTCATGATTGATTAACGAAATACAAAAAAAAAAAAAAAAAAAAAAAAAAAAAAAATAAATACAAAAAAAAAAACTTAAGTTGTCTTGAAGTAAGTTTAGAATTTGAGGACAAAACACGTTGTTACCATTTAATTTCAGAGAAATATGTACAATGTTTTTAGAAAGGTAGTATGCTAACTTAAAAAATTTTTTTTTTCTAAATTTTCTGTATGTTTTAATTTATCATAGCAAAATACATCTTATTTATCCTGACATTTTCTATATGAATCTTTGGTTTTGTGTGTACACGCACATTTTAGATTTGAGTCGTAATCAGAAAACGACAGTCTAACACCTAAAGTCCAAAAAGGGGTAACTGGTAAGATTAGTGTAGCGTAATAGAGATGAATCGACTCCGATAAGAAAACAAACAGTACTAACATTAAAGTTTATACAATTTTATTTGTATGTGTACGAGAGCTCTAATGTTTAGAATCATAGTCCTCTGATGTTGAATGGATGACAATAATTTGGGAAAAAAGGGGTACTAAGTCATTTTTGATAATATCACTAATAGAAAATCAAGAAAAATGCAAAGTAATCCTTACAATTCTAAAGAAAATTAATTTTTTAGACTATGTATATTTTAGAATACATTTAATTTTAATTAAAAAATAGTGTGTACAATAAGAATAATATCTTGATTTTCATCCCGATGATAATCTGACATTCCTTATTACTTATGTAGATGTTCATTTGACATTTTGTATCATCAATATTTGTTTCAAACTTAATAAATATTAATACACTGTAAGTTTTTGAAATAATGATAGAAAACTTTCAGTTGTAGATCACACCAAATGTATTATTTTAGAATATTAGTTTCAAATAACATTTATTTAGTCAGAATCACTGAGTATACTTTATGTATACCGAGTTTACTTCAAGTAGATGAAATGTCTTATTTATGAGTTAAGGAATAATGAAGATATTGTTACGATAGTTTTTATTAAACTTAATTTATTCAGAGGGAAATGGGGGACGGCATGAAAAGAAATGAAAGTTCTTATTGTATTGCCAATGACATCATATCTACTACTGGTATATTCCAAAATATCAAAAGTGTTAATGGATATAGATGGAGAAGCCACTCTATTATGATTAACATGCGATTTTCACAGTGACCTTCACATTCATAGAGACTACGAAGCCTTCTGCGATGGATAGTACAGTCGGTAACAAAAGTGTCCGAACACTAGCAAAAATTCCTATGTAAAAAAAGTACACTTAATACAGTTTTGTTAAATAAATCCTTGTCGAATTCTGTTCTTAGTCAGTCTAAAAACAGGATTCGACAAGGATTTATTTAACAAAACTGTATTAAGTGTACTTTTTTTACATATTAATTTTTGCTAGTGTTCGGAGAACCGACTGTACGCTCAGATATAATTTTACTGTACTCTTGGTTAATATCTGCTGCAATTTGCTGCACTATTACCTTTGTGTTTCCTGTTACATTTCGGAGGATTCTGTATTACCTGCGATTATTCACTATTAGATGACGACCAAACTTTAACTGTTCAAATCTAGTCTTTTTCCTGTCATTCTAGTCTTGATTAAGTTTCTTTACAACTATCGTGAACATTCTAGAAATGGAGCTGTTTCGTTAATACTTACTCCATGCATCCAACCTCTAATTGTTCAAAGTTTGTCAAATGACGTTTTCTTCCTACACACAAGTATATTATCTACAGTAGTGTCTCAGGAACTAAACTTTCTTTTTTATTTTTACTCTAGTCTACTAGCGGCAACACTGTGACGCAAAAATCATTACATCAGTTCCAAGAAACTGACAGGTGGTCACAATAAGGCGATCATTCCGTATTATTTATGGATGGTGGTACACTGCTCCTAGTATCATAAAATTTCAGACAAAGAAAAATAATATTTTTAAACATATTATGTTTTCATTACTATTAGAAAAGTTATCTACATTAATCCTAATTCATCTTAAAGTGAGGTTTTGATAGAATTTGGAATTTTTCTCTTAATCATAATAAATCACTGTATGCATTCAGGTTCAATTTACTAATCTCTTGTAATTAATTCTTGAATAATGATTTGATTTAAATAAATCTTAAAAGTTTAATTATATTTTGTTAAAACTTAAACAAAAAAAATAATTTCATGTTATATATCCATTTTGAAACAAATTACAATTAGTTCTGCTATTATGAAAATACATTTGCTTTTAGAAGTTTAGCACATCAATATTGAAACGTAGGATACAAAGAACTTATGCATCACTGTACCTTTACTTAAAGAAAACCTATTAAGGATTTCACCGTTCATTAGATGCTTTGAAATTAAGCCTGAATATTCAATAAATTCAATTGTTGTTTCATGATTTCTCTTATTCAGTTCAAATTGCAATGTGGAGTATTAATTGGAAAACTAAGCTAAATATAGAACTTAAATATTTGAATTAAAACATTCTATACGTTGAGATGAATTATATACGAATGTCAATGCAAAAGTAAAATTAGTTAAGCAGTTGAATATATTATTGTTAGATTTCTTGGCTGATGTTTAATAAAGATGTCCATATAAAATCTATCGAATAGCATATATTTCAAGGAATTTGAATATTCTCTAAACTATGTGAAGCTTGTAAAATATATAACTCTATCTCATGAATAGGTATTTGCTATATTTCTGGTTACCAAATCATTAGGACTTAGACTAAAATGCATATTTTATCGTTAAATGGTGCAGTTAACAATATCTACAGTAATTATATGAAAAGATGTATATGCAGTTCTTTGACATAAATGCATCATGAAAATATTTCTAACCCTTATGATTATCATGAAACTAAACAACAAGTTCTTTGAGCAGTGGCTAAATATTGCAGATATAATGAAACATTTTATTTTCCGCGTAGAAATAATTGTTACTTAAAATTAATTATTGTTTTCCTTTTATAAGGAATATGATTGTTTGTAGTTAATGTAGTTAATGCTTACGTCAATAACATGCATTGTTTTTCCATAAAATATTTTTTTTGTCGTCATAAAAAAATTATATAAAATGAGAATATGGAAAAAGAATTCTTTTTCTATATATATTATTTTTGGTGTTTAAAAATGAATTATAAAAATTTATTGCATAAAATTATTTTTTATACAAATTTACACAACTTTCAATTTTTTAAAATCATTTATCTATATTTTTTTCTTGTAAATAAATTATCTGAATGCTAACGAAAGGGAAAATTATACTTATATTACGTAAATTAATATTCTACTGATAACCTAATAAGTAATACGAATAACACCATCTAAATAAATATTTCTGTAATATGGACCTCTTTTGAATAAATTTTGTCGAAACGATACGATAATGACGTCATGCGCGAAAAAAATTTCTTTAATTTATAATGTACAAAATTTAACCTAATACACGTAATTTTATTCATTCATTTTTAAAAACGTTCTTAAAAGTGTATTAAGTTTTCGATTAATTTAAAATGATGCGCACCAGGTACTCTATTAAAAAAAGTATTCATACAAATATTAATGTCATAGAAAAATTCACGGATCATGTGAAGTAAAAAAAAAAGGAAAATTTTATTTGGCCTTTTTTGTTTACTTCGAAATGCGCCGTTTTATTGACATAAAAAAAAAAAAAAAAAAAAAAAAATAATAATAATATCCCTACACTGTAAACAAGTAATATAAAAAGAAAATTTCTTAAGTCAATTCCTGCTTACAAATACTATCAAAAATGTTTTTTTTTTTTTTTTAATAATTTTGAATTAGGAAATAAAAAGCGCGCGTGAAAAATGAAATAAAAGTAATTATAAGATAAAAAAAGAAAAAAAACAAACCTTTTTATGTACCATGTTTTAAATTTTCTGATGAATCATAGAGCTCTTATCAATGTGCATAAAATTTTTAATGTGATAACGACGTCAAATTTTGTGAGATGCATAATTTAACTTTTTATAATTTTTTAATGTTCACGTTTAATTAAATGTATTTATTTTTATGTCGAAAGAAAATTAACTCGTAATTTTTTTTTGGCAACAATTAAATTATAGCTAATATTTTAATGGCTATTGTAACGCTATTAGTATGTTATTATTTTCATATTTAAATTAATTCTAAGAAAAGGAAATTAAAGGGGACTAATGTGCAAATTGTACCTGACGGGACTAAAGTGAAAGTTGTACCTGAAGGGACTAATGTGAAAGTTGTACCTCACAGGACTAATGTGCAAGTTGCACCGAACGAACAAACTATTTCTTTCAACGGAAATGCCTAATAACCCTGGACGATAGGTCTAATATATCGTATCATATTATATATCGTATTTATCGTAATATAACTCAATACTTATTTCGCTTCCTTCTTCGACTCGTTTTAATACGCATTTTTTATATGCATGAGCAGCCCCCGAAAAACAAACACATTAAATCATTAAATTAATTTTTTTACTTAATTTTATTTCATATTATTTCACGCGCACTTTTTATTTCCTAATTCAAAATTATAAAAAAAACTTTTTCGATATCGTTTGTAACGATACTGATTATTATTAATTTATTTTTATTTTTCTTTCAATAATAATAATAATAAAAAAAGATTTTGATGAAATTCTGGCAAAAGCAGAATTTAGTTTAGGACGGAGGACTATTAGTTTTTTTTTCTTCCCAATCATAACATCGCTTTCAAATTATTCAGTTATATTTTCGATAAATTTTAGATTTCGATAAATGTCCAACTATCGAAAAATGATTTCGACAAATGTCCAACTATCGAAAACGACAAAGCAAAAATCCCAGATTGAGACTAATAGGCCCTCAGTCCTAAAAACTAATCAAAAATTCGAAAATCGGACTTCGGAGTATTATGTTGTCACCGTGTTCTGAGCAATCCTGAAAGTTTCAAATTTCTAGCTAGTCGGGAAGTTAGTTAAAAATCGATTGCAAGATTTGTACAAGATATAGGTAGAGTGTGAACTAATAATAGGAATTAAAAAAAAAAAGTCCTACTTCCTGCCATAAATTTTCTGTAATACAGAAAAATACGTTCTATCAAAGTAATTTTTTCGTAATTTTAGAGTATTTTTTATCATTACAGAAAATTTCTGCCAGAAAACAGGAGTTTTTTTTTTTTTTTTCCAGTGTAGGAGAAAAAATACTAAAACTTTTAGTGCCCTTAGAAGATTTAGAATTGGGCATTAAACGACAGAGCATTTAAATGCGCTTCAGAAATTCCAAAATATTCAAGACCATTCCTGACTACATAGATTCTTGGTTTCCGTGAAGACGATAGTCTATTAAAGCATAACTGAAGAAGTATGTGATAAAGCTGTAGTTTCTGTGGTGCCTTGTACTTTAAAAAGAAATTAAACTATTCAAAAATATTTACAAAGTGCTCCGACGAAGTTAAAATTTCTCTGCGGATTTTGTCTGATATACCCCATCCGCCAGTATCTCAAAGAACAATAAACTTCAGATTCAGATCAAGGTAAAAATTATAAGAAAAATATACGAGAGTGTAATACTGCTCTAGTATTTGCTTCATTGTGGGATGAAAATAAATGTATCATATTATAAAATATATCACACACTGTAAAATAGAAGCGTCTTAAATTCAGACAGAAATGTGTCCGAAATGTCAATTCAGACACATTCAAATATCTGAAACACTTACGCATGCAACATTTCAGACGCATGTGCTGTCTTAAATTAAGACACGTAAGTGTCTTTTTTATAAATGAGCTGAGATAAGTGTCTGAATAAGGTTGATATGTCTGAAATTAAGACATATAACATTTTAGACACATAAAATTTCAGACATTTTACAAATTAGGCAGTTAAAAATTCAAACATTACAAATTTCAGACACTTAGAAATTTAGACATTTGTATAACTTAACACATTTTCCATATGAAATCTACTTTAAGCGGCATGCATATCCTGCTTTAATATATTTTTAACAAATAAATTTGATATTGTTTTATGTAATATAAGTAGTTAACTTAATACTTAAAATGTTCGGTTGAGAATGAGAAAGTTCCTAGCTGGATCCTGGATATTTTGGCGATGTTGTGTGTGAGATAGCTGGTTGGAGGTATCGAGTATAGGTGGATTTGGGTTAGCATGGAGTGTCTGTAGTTATTGGATAGTTAGTTAGAAAATTTGAAAACAGGATCTATGATAGTCTTAAAAAAGAGTATTTTGGTAAAATGAAGTGAATCGTTTTTTCTTATTATGAGGACTTTAAATACGCAAGCGAAGTGATGACGTCACTTGCTGTTCGTGGATACAAGAAAAATATTTCCTATGTTAAACGCCCAATGGATTTTTCGTAAAAAATTATTAAAAATCGAGGGAAATTATTTCCCGATTTTAATTCCCATATTTAGGTTTAGATATGTATTAGTTATCATGTGCATGCGTTAGATTAAGTTGTTTTTGTTCTAAAATTGATAAAATTTGAATTTTAAATTTCAAAACTCAAGATTTACAAAAAAAAAACTTCCATATTCCATTGAAAACATAAACATTTCATTTCAAAGGATGATATTTACACAATAAATATCCAACTAATATACTAATTAAAAGGGAAATGATAAATATTCTATCATAATTTGAAAGGAAATTTGTTTTCAAATGTCTAAATAAAGTATCTGATATAAGATACTAATATGTTGCAGCGGAATAGATTTGATATCGGTCATCCTTGGCAGAAAAAAAAATATATATCGCCAAATTATCTGGCGAATATAATTTAATTCCTTTCAAAAATCATAGTTATTTAAAAAACTTATATTAAGAGAGTAATGAATAATATGAAACAATATTTCGTACAATACATATTACGAAAATATACATCTGGCATGTATATTTTCGTAGTACGTTTTTGATCGCCAAATACAAAAACGTCAAGGACAACAGAGTTTTGAAATTTAAAATTAAAATTTTGTCAATTTGACAGCAAAATAACTCAATCTAACACATGCACATGATAACTAATACATATATATACCCAAATATAGGGATTAAAATCGGGAAATAATTATCCTCGATTTTTAATAATAATAAAAAAAAAAAAATCCAATGGGCGATTTAGATAGGAAATAATTTTCTTGCATCCACTGATGGTCAGTGACGTCACACTTCGCTTGCGTATAGAGCACTTAATAGAACACTGGGATGTGTTGTTGCTGTTGTGTTGTCGGGCCTATATTTTTTGTCAACCAGCAGTTTTTTATTGTCATTCATATTTATTGATCTGGTAGAATTTTTGAAGTGAAAACTTCTTTAGGCACGTTGAGCACTTTTGGGTGAACAAAAATCATTGAACTCACGTCACCGTCACCTGACGCTTTCCATCCTTGTATGATACAAATAATGTATCATACAATTAACTTGCTAATGTGACGTGTAATAATTATATACTGTATATTGTTTTAAAATCTGGTGCGGCTCTACACGACTTCTCTCATCTCCGGACACTGTCTCTATTGCAGTTAGACCTCACAAAACCGTGGGAAAGCCCAAAGCTGCCATTTTTCTCACGTTTTTACAATCTGGTGCGGCTGTACACGACTTCTCTCCTCTCCGGACACTGTCTCTTAAAGATTGCAGCCGGAAACGTTGCAGTTAGACCTCACAAAACAGTGAGAAAGGCCAAAGCCGCCATTTTTCTCACGTTTTTACAATCTGGTGCGGCTCTACACGACTTCTCTCATCTCCGGGCACTGTCTCTATTGCAGTTAGACCTCACAAAACCGTGAGAAAGCCGAAAGCTGCCATTTTTCTCACGTGGCTCTACACGACTTCTCTCATCTCCGGACACTGTCTCTTAAAGATTGCAGCCGGAAACGTTGCAGTTAGACCTCATAAAACAGTGAGAAAGGCCAAAGCCGCCATTTTTCTCAAGTTTTTACAATCTGGTGCGGCTCTACACGACTTCTCTCATCTCCGGACATTGTCTCTATTGCAGTTAGACCTCACAAAACCGTAAGAAAGGCCAAAGCCGCCATTTTTCTCAAGATTTTACAATCTGGTGCGGCTCTACACGACTTCTCTCCTCTCCGGACACTGTCTCTTAAAGATTGCAGCCGGAAACGTTGCAGTTAGACCTCACAAAACAGTGAGAAAGGCCAAAGCCGCCATTTTTCTCACGTTTTTACAATCTGGTGCGGCTCTACACGACTTCTCTCATCTCCGGGCACTGTCTCTATTGCAGTTAGACCTCACAAAACCGTGAGAAAGCCGAAAGCTGCCATTTTTCTCACGTGGCTCTACACGACTTCTCTCATCTCCGGACACTGTCTCTTAAAGATTGCAGCCGGAAACGTTGCAGTTAGACCTCACAAAACAGTGAGAAAGGTCAAAACCGCCATTTTTCTCACGTTTTTACAATCTTGTGCGGCTCTATACGACTTCTCTCATCTCCGGACACTGTCTCTATTGCTGTTAGCGCATTAAATGAAATTGTAATATAATTTTTGTAGTAGTAGTTTATATTAATGAATAAAAAACACTGCATTTAAAAGTATTTCCTGCACAATAAAATATTTCCTGACGATTCAAGAAATACACACGTCATTGTTCACGTTTTGACTTCTGTCTGCAGTCCTGGAGTGCAAATGTTTTTTTTTTTTTTTTTTTTTTTTTTTTTTTAATTTCAGAACGAAAATTGGTACAACTATAATATTTCCCCACAGCAGAATTTGGCGATTTTTCTTTGGCGCCGATTTGAACGATAACGATGTCGTTCTGAACTGTTTGCGATATAATATGGCAGCCTGCATGCTATTTATTTTGGATTTATGATTTTATGATTTATGATTTAGCTTATGATTTTATCATTTATGCTATATGATTTATAATTTTTAGATTTATGGTTTAGTCATAATCGCCAAAAATAATTCACCAAATTCAGCTGTGGGGAAATACTATAGTTGTTCCCCATCATGATCTAAACATTGTTTTCAAGATTTATCGCTCACATTCCGTCATTTTTGACGGGGTTATATACTAGTATATATATATTAAGATAAACGAAGCATGTATCTTGTAGCTAAGAAGCGAATTCGTAACTAAACATTCTTAAACAATTTGTGCATAATTGATTTGTTTTTTCGCATTTTAATTATTTTATGTTCCCTACACTTCAAAATGTAAAAGAGCAATTTTTTTGGTTTCATGTACATATTTTGTTTTCTTGCAAATACCACTTTTAAAAAAAATCGTTTGAAACCCATACTCTACTATTTTTTCATATTTATTACGCATTTTACAAAAAAACTCTAAACCTCTACACATGAAGTTTAAGATAATAATATGTATTAATCGTTAGCTATTATAGACAGTTTTATTGCAAAGACGTAAAACTTGGATTTGTTTTACGGATACTAAAATATATTTCCTTATACAAACAACTTCCAGTGTGAATACCAATGGCTTGATTGGGAAGACGCTCGACTGTGAATCCATTGATTGTCAGTCCGGCGAGGGCAACGGTAATAGGTTTTGTAATAATAATTAATGCTTTTTTTATGCTCTAGGTTATTCTAAAATCTTTTTCACAGATAAACAGTGTAACACTCACCTTTTCATTTATTTGTTTATGAAAAATATTCACTGTAGACAGAATCAAAGATGGCGGAATTTCAGACACTTCATGTGTGAAACGGTATGCCTTTTACGACACATTTAGCATCTTAAAATTGAACAGACATTTCAGACACAATTGTGTCTGAATTTCAGATACTTGTATTTACAGTGTATAATTAATTATATCGAAAAATCAGGAGATTTAAAAACTGTATTTATATTGAAATCTGTGTTTTTAGAAAATTGTAATTTTACATTAATTTTATTTATGAGATTTTGCAGAATATCAAATTAAGTATGTAGGTACTATCATGCAGATAATCTGTGCAGGAAAGGTTCGTTCTTCAATATTTCACTCACAATGCTATGTACGATTTCGAAAAGAGTGAATAAGTTTTATTAAAATTTATAAGAGGACATGTTTTGCAAATAGGTAGTAAATTGAATCGCAAAATGAATTGGTAAAAAATCTCAAATTTTTCTTAAAATGATTATTTACTTAATCTAATAATTTGGTCAGAAGGATTTTATTGTCTGCAATTAAAGTTACGCGATATGATTATAGCAATTAAAAATGAAATTTTTGAGATGGACTTGGCAGTCTTAAAATTAGTCGTTCTCAAGTGTATAATTTTCTATAAACTTATGCAACTATGCAACTTATATAATAGTATCTAGATTTTTAGCACAAATTATGTTATAAAAAAAAATCCTACATTATTAAGTAGTAGTGATATTTGTGGGCAATAAATGAGAGAAGAAGCTGAGATTTTTTTTTAAATCTCGCAATAGCTTTAAAAGAAAACCAGCGTATTGAAGCTACCGCTAAAATTTATTCTGTATAAGTCTGTATAATAGCGTCAACTAGCTGTTTAAATGCACAAAAATTTAGTCACAGCTTATTACAAGAAATATTTTACTTATGAAGTTTGCTGTACTTTTGACCAATAGATACTGCATTGTATCCACATGAAAAAAAAATGATGGAGAGTAAGTAGCGCCGTCTATCTGTCGATAATCACTCAAATTATATATTTTACCATAATAGTTTTCTCATATATAAACTTTCGTGCACTCATACGCTACAGGAAAAAATACAACACAACAGCGTCATCTGTCGGAAAGTACGCACCGACAAACAAATCAGTTTAGTGTATCATAATGAATCTTTCAAATGTCATGTTTTGCACAGTTATATAGTCTTCCTTAAACGGTATTGTCTCCTTTATATGTGATGAATTGTTCAAGTGCTGGGCGATGTGCATCAAAAGTGGATAGATTAATACACTGCAATTTATATCAAGCTGCAAATGAGTATAAGTTTTATAGAATTCTTTGCAATATTTTTGATCTACAGTTGAACAGAATTTTTGCACCACAGAGACTGACACATGATCACGCAGAGGCAGGCAGATATTTTCTAAAAATGGTCTAACAGAATTCAGGATATCTCAAAACACGTCAATTCATCAAAATTCGTAAATCAGAAATTGAAAATTTTTACGAATCCAATTCTTATTTCTATGAATACAGAATGTTATGTGATGAGAATATTGAACTTTATATAACACCTTTAAGAAAAACATAAATGAGGATTTCAGTTTCTGAAATGATAATCGGACACCTCTTATACGTCCTCACATCGACGGTAATCTAAAAAAAAGATAGAATTAATCTACTAGCACACATGCACACAAACACACACACACAAGAACCTTGGAAAATTTTCGAGATTTTTCTTTTCTTCTTATTTTTTTTTTTTTTTTAAATTATAAAATCATAAATCTTATTGCAACTTCTCCACCAAATTTGAAGCTTACTTCAATAAATGTTTATTGTTGTTGTTTTAGATTAAGTTAGCTATAAAGTATGATTAATAATATTGTCACATTATCAGTTTTTGCAATACATTTTAACAATGTAAATATTATTAATGTATTTTGATGTGTGCATGTTTTCATTAAAATTGCATAAGTAAATCAACTAAAGTTTATGCAAAGGTTTTTTTAGTTTCAGTAACTTAAAATTTACTCATTTGTCAAAATTCACGATATAAAGTAATCAAAAATTCTTTTTACACTGATTTATCTTTTTTTCCTTACATTAACACGGTTATGTAATTAAAACTTTATTTAATGTTAATTATAAGTTATATAATGAAGACAAAAGTAATCTCACTTCTTCAATAATTTATTCTTATTAGAGAGACTTATGAAAAATACAAGCCAATAATTTGTTATTTATATAACTTTTTTCGCTGCATAAGTAATGAAAGAATGCTGTGAAAAATATTCAAAAAAAAAAAAAAAATATTGAGGAGAAACAATTCTTCATCAACATAGAGAATTATGTATTATGTTGTTCAATCATTACTTATTGAGAATTACGAGAACGGTCTAGAGTAAATAGCTTTCGGGGTAGATGTTTGTTCTTTCTCAGGATAGAGTTGGCATATTAGATATCACTACATTAATCCTTATAAGAATTTTCGTTCTTTTCTTCTTATTGTAATCAATATTATGTGTTTGTAATTAGGATAAGTAATTAGAAATGTTCACAAAACCGATTAATTAGTAACAAGATTCCCCCAGAAATGATAAATATTTTATTTCTGTTTTTATTGTATAGCATCATACATTTTTCTAGAATTCTTGTTAATGCAATATTATCGATTTTACAATCTTTAGACTAAATCTCTCTTTTTTTTTTTTTTACCATTGAATATTAAAATAAATAAAACAATTACAACATCAATGATAAATTATGAGACTGAACCTCTAATTTCAAATGGTAAAGATCTGATCAAAAATAATATTTAGTGTTGAAATATTTTACATGTAAAAAAAAAAAAAAAAAAATGTTCTAAATATGTTTTGTATAGGAATGCTACACAAAACTTTTCCTTAAGATTAAGCAAATGATTTGTGTACGTGGACAAAAATTAGAATTCAAATACATTACTTCTGCAGTTGGGATTTTTGGTGCGGATAGTTTAATATCTAATAAAATGAAATGAACATATATGTATATTTTTATATGAATAAAAGTATATTTAGTGTTCAATATGATATGAAAATCATTTATCATTCATTTACAGAACTACCCAAAGGAGCTAGAATATAATTGGCCTATATCTAGAAATTGCATGAAGTACACTTGTGGTTGTGATGTGTACTATTAATTTATAATTATATTTAAGTGCACGATGTGGCGTATGAATAGTTTATAGAATACATACAGGACACCAATAAACAAGTGAAAACATTCGTTCTCATTAAATGTAATTAGTGAAAGCTCTATACTATGTTTTACCATGTTCAGAAAACTGCTGTGTAATGAAAACTAATTCTTCATATAAGTAAAAATAAAGTATTTTGTACAGTAAAAAAATTAGAGCTTGTTTTTTGTATAATTACGTGTTTTCGGAATCCCTGCATATTAAAGTCAAGCTTTTGATTGCTGATCTTCTTGTATGCCTGTTATCGGAGTAACTTAAAAAAAAAAAAAAAAAAAGTAATTAATTACTGAATTAACTGTCTGAATAATTTGGGCTAAACTTTTAAATTTTATAAAATTTTGAAATTCTATTTAAATGTATGTATCATATCTAAGGAAATTCTGTTTAAATGTATGTATTATATTATAGGTTTGAGAGGCATGACACCCAATAACACACATAATTACTTGGCAAATAAGACTTTTCCTAAACTTAGTTTGAATTACTTTTAACATAGGTTTAAAGGTTTTAAAGACGGAAGGAGGCCGCTCACCAATATTGAGCAGTTTGGAGCAAATCCCAGCATCCCCATTGTTTATTAGATAAAGAAAGAAAGAAAGAAAGAAACAAACAAAAAATACACAATCTGCTAGGTTATAAACCCCATGCGACAAAAACCATGCCCATAGGCTAACATACAGTACTTGTTATCTTATCCTTTAATGTGCAATCTTTCTTTATAGTATTGGAATGCAGGGCCAAGAGAAATGCAAGAGAAAGCCGTGTGAGTGCCATACCATATTTTTAAAATAAGGTTTATCACCATAATTTCTAGTAGGAACATTTAAAATTATCGATCTGCCATTTATTATCGGCAAGTTAACCATTAAAAAAGTTGGTAGGAAGTTTTATGCCAAAAGCAGTAGATATGACAGCATTGCATTTAGATGATATTAATGGATTGTTTTTATATTTCAATTCCCAGAAAATGGTGAGAGTGAATATATATTGTATACCTCCAATATTTTTGAGAAATCAGTGTATAATTAACTCCAAAATATACAAAGATATTCCTTATCAATAATATATTTAAAATTAATTTCCAGAAAACAAATTTTTAAACCATCTTTATGCACAAAATTTACTTAATTTACAAACTGAACATTTTTTACTATTTTTAATTTATCTATCTATTTTAGTTTTTAGTACCTTTGGCCACCTGTTTTAAGTTCCTTAATAGCTAAAGAATCATCAAAAATTTCAATACAACTAAGTTTCATTATTCGGACAAAATGTTTCTCTATTTTATTGATGTATAAAGATTTTACATTAAAAGAGTATTTTCAATCTAAACAACAAACTTTTTTTATTAGAAGGAAAATCTGACTTTCCTCCATCTATTTGGTTACTCTGTAAAGGTTGCGCACTAATTGACGCCTTTAGAGTATAAAAAGAGATTTTATTATTTGGACAAAAATGTTTTTTTCTAATTTTGGTAATGTATAAAGATTCTGCATTAAATTAAAAAAAAAGAAGAAAGAAAAGGAAAGAAAAGAAATATATCGAGATCTTGTTATTTATCCTCACCGAAGATATCTTTCACTACACTTTACTATTTTTTCAGTAAAATATATGTTAAATATGGATAATTATATGTAGTTACATAGATGCAAATAATATATATTTATACTTATAGTATAAATCTCTGTTACTCAGAGTATCCTGAAAAACCTTGGGCATAATTGAAGAGTAAATCGTGAGCTTGTCAAAATTGTAACTTAACCTATTCATTTCGCAAATAAATACTTTATCACGTTATTCAAATTTCTGTAATTAAATGAATAAATAATTCGAGTGAAAACTGAAAAGTTGCTGCGTTAACTTGATAAATGTTTTAAATTAAAACGAGTTAAAAATAAACTAATGCATATTATAATATCAGAAATCAAACCATTTTAATGTTTTTTTTTTTTTTTTTTTTACTGCTATATAACAAATAAGTTTACATACATTATCTCGATAAAGCAATACTAACGTGCTATTAATCAATGACTATAAAGAGACAGCTATTCCTTTAATGTAAATTTTTTTCGAGTTACTTGACTTTAAATAGTTGAATAAAAACATTAGACAAATGATACATAGACTTATATATTGCTTTATACTCAGAAATGTAAACGATATTCTAATGTAAAAATATGATTAAGTAATTTCCCCGGCGGATTTGTTCCCGCTGATGGCATGAAACTCACTGTATTTTTTCAAAATTTCACCAGAATAGGAGTTAAGAGATGATTGATGCCATGTAAGAAAATTCCCCAAATCATTTTCTGGGGAGAAATGTTCAGAATATATTACGTTTAACGTTTTACATATCACAAAGACATCATGCAAATTCTAGATTTTCTTTAATTTTTTTAAATATTTCTAAAACCTTAAAATTATCTTTAATTGTAGTTAAATTAAAAATTTAGTAAAAATGTAAAAGGTGCTTCAAACAGTATTTATTTTTTATCGTTAAATTCAAAAAGAAATTTTGCATTTTGTGTTGTGTTTTAATTAAACGTTACACAAAATTTTAATTTTCCAAACGATAAATGTCGAGTGTTGTATAAAAAAAGACATAATAATTGTATGTATAAAATTCTATGGCAGTGAATTTCAATTAAAATGTTTACAGCATAGGGTTTAGAAACACGTGCTTGTATAATTTTTAGGAAAAAAAATATATGTACATATATATATATATATATATATATATATATATATATATATTGATAATCATACAGTTGAAATTTAAGGATTATTTAATATTATCAGTATTCATACAAGTAATATGATCAAAAACAAAGATTGCCGAATTACAAAAATGGAATAAATTGGAATTAAATAACTGCATATTTGTATTCTAACGTTATCAAGGGCTGGGTAGAACACAAATATGCAAAATGAATGTTTTTCTGTCTCAAAGGTAGCAATAGCTAAGAATTTATTTGAGCCTGGCCCAACAGATTCATAATTGGTGCAAAAAAAAAAAAAAAAAAAAAAAAAAAAACTAATTTCAAAATAAGCTCACCCCAAAAAGAATGTAACATGTAAAAATTATGAAACCAAAAACACCAATAAATATAGTAAAATTTCCATCAAAAAATCACTTATAAAATAGTCAAGAAATATATGTAATTTGTTTATTCCAAGGTTTCAAAAATTGATTTTTACTAAAACATTTATGTAACATTAAATAACTCTTTATTTTAAAAGATTACTAGAACTGCTAGGGGTTCTTCAAGGTCTTCCCAAATTCTTGATAATCATCTATCTCTCTTACATAATATAAAATCTTTAGAACATCTTTTTCTTCAGAGTTGTAATTGGAAAGATATTCGTCATTTTATATTTGGAATAAAAAAGAAGTCTCTTCTTAAATATTTTAAAGTTTTCCAATCTCATTCTTTTGATTCACATTTTAGTGATGTATTTTTTGATACTTTACACTATAGGGCTGAGTCTTTCAATATTAAACTTGACTTAAAATCTTGTCAAAAAATAAGTAACTCTATCTTGGTGATAAATTTCTCTCATCCAGTTTTTAATAAACTTCATTTTCACAATATCTTTAATGATCCTTCCAATCCTTTTCCTATAAAAAATTTTGTCATTCAAAAACTTTTAAATACAATACTACATTAGTTAGAAATTTTTTAAACTATAATATATTAGCTAAATTTCTTTCTTCTAATGAACAGTCACAGGGATATTGTACTAATTCCAAATATAAATCATTTTTAAATCATTATCATGGTCGTATTATTACTGGAGATATAAATATTGTAGAAATTCTTACTTTAAGATCTTTGATGAAGTATGGTACTAAATTTCGTATGCCTTCACAATACAAATTTATTAATATTATTACTCAATTTAATCTGGACTTGGATATCTTTATATACAAAATACCCACTGATTATAATAAACCAGTGGAATTATTTAATGTGTGGAAATTTAAGTTACTTGATAAATTTAAATTTGATTTAGTCTATAATATATACCATCTTTCAAATATCAAGTACTATAATTTCAAAGAAATTAATTCAGCAATTCTATATTTACAATCTGAATTCATTATTACTTATGTTGACAAGGCGGCTAATAACTATGCAATTATTTGAAAAACGTATTATAAACAACTTCTTTTTAAAACTATGGATACTAGTAATATTTTTGTTACGATTACTGATAATATAGACAATAAAAATAGGCACATTTTTAATTATTAGAAAATAATAATAAATAAAAATAATAACTATCATTATTCTTATTTAGTTGTAATTCCAAAAGTTCATAAAAATCCTATCAGATTTCGTACAGTTACCGTTGCGTGTAATTCCTACACCTCTAATGCAAATATTATGTTGCTAAATGTACTTAAAAAATTATATAGTTATATTTTGATTAATAAAAATAATTTTTGTGTAAAAAATAGTTTTCAACTTCAAAATAAAATTAAAAATCTTACTAATATTACTGGTATTAAAACTTTTGAATTACACGACTTATTTAATAATATAGTTATTAAAGATATGTGTTAAATTATAAATAAACTTTTTGTTGAAAATCTGTAGTATCTAAATATAAATAATAATATAACTCCTTCAGCTTTTAAAACTCTGAC
This sequence comes from Salticus scenicus, assembly GCA_963930645.1. Taxonomy (NCBI): domain Eukaryota; kingdom Metazoa; phylum Arthropoda; class Arachnida; order Araneae; family Salticidae; genus Salticus; species Salticus scenicus. Next base: position 125,764,979 of record OZ005652.1, on the reverse strand, counting down.
TAGATTTATCCTATACCATAACTACATTTTATTCAATAATTCTTTATATAAATAACGTTTAGGGTTGCCCCAAGGTGGAATTGCATCTAGTATACTAGCATAGTAGCTGGTATATATTTATATTATTATGAACGTGACATTGAATGTACTAATTTTAGATTACTAAGATACATTGATGATATAATTACACTGGTGGACAATTGCTACGGATGAATGACAAATAGCTTAGTTATTGTCATCCTTCCTTTTGCAAATTTCAAAATGTTTCAAATTTTCTTTTTCGCACACAACATTTAATATACAACCTATGCAGCACAAAATAAGCCTGCAGTTCAAATTTCATCAATTTTGGTTAATAAAGAAAAGACGATAGGAGTTTGCATAGCAACGGAATACATTTGAAGATACTAAAAAAATACTTTTTCTTTTTCTTTTTACTTCCATTACCAGACTACCTTGGTATATACAGGTTTTGGGGACCTAAAGAATATTTATTTTTCACTTACTTCCATTAACCGACTAACGTAGATAATGGAATAAGAGATTTCACGTTATTTATATGTTTTAGAATCTCCTGATTAGGTTTTCTTTTGTATCACAGCTACTAATTAAAAGAATTTCATAAGTAATACATCATTTGAAAGCTTTGTTGATTTGGAATTGAACAGTAGATTACAGAAATTTCTACTGCCATTTTTAAAATTTCAATATTTCAAATTCTACTTAAATTATTTTTAATACATCATTCGAAAGATATTTTAAAGTACATTTACATTACCGAAAGTGGGATTCGAGATTTCACCTGATTTACACGTTTTGAGGTCTCCTGAATCGGTTTTCTTTTGTATCTCAGCTACTAATTAAAATAATTTCATTAGTAATGCGTCATTTGAAAGCTTTGTTGGTTTGGAATCGAACAGTAGATTACAGAAATTTCTACCGCCAGATGGCGCTGTAATATTTTAAAATTTCACTATTTCAAATTTTAATAATTATTAAATTATTTTTAATACATCATTCAAAAGATATTTTAAAGTACTTTTACATTATCGAAAATGAAATTCGAGATTTCACCCGATTTACACGATTTTGAGGTGACCCGAATCGGTTATCTTTTGTATCTCAGCTACTAATTAAAATAATTTCATAAGTAATACATCATTTGAAAGCTTTGTTGATTTGGAATTGAACAGTAGAATACAGAAATTTCTACCGCCAGATGGCGCTGTAATATTTTAAAATTTCAGTATTTCAAATTCTAATTATAATCAAATTATTTTTAATACATCATTAGAAAGATATTTTAAAGTTCGTTTATATTATCGAAAGTGGAATTCGAGATTTCACCCGATTTACACGTTTCGAGGTGTCCTGATTAGGTTTTCTTTTGAATCTCAGCTACTAATTAAAATAATTTCATAAGTAATACATCATTTGAAAGCTTTGATGATCTCGAATGGTATAATAGATTACAGAAATTTCTACCGCCAGATGGCGCTGTAATATTTTTAAATTTCAATATCTTGAATTCTAATTATGATTAAATTATTTCTAATACATCATTCGAAAGATATTTTAAAGTTCTTTTATATTATCGAAAGTGGAATTCGAGATTTCACCTGATGTACAAGTTTTAAGGTGTCCTGATTTGTTTCTCTTTTGCATCTCACCTAAGTGAGTTAGATCGTTCAAAATTGATATATGTAGGTTAATTACGAGGGGCTGGAACGGTGGCGAAGGAATAGACGCGCGCAGCGGGCACGGGACTGCTCTGCCGAAGACAGTGGGGACCCGGTCCGACTTTTTACCTGATAAGAAATGATTTTTTTTAAAATTTTCTTTTCTTAAGATTAAAAGTTTGATTTCAGAAGGAATATGTGCGCGCACCGCACGTATATCTCAACACGTGCGCGCGCAGCGCGCATGGGTTTAGGATCCGGTGCGAGTTTTTACCCGATGATAAAAGATTTTTTTAAATATTATTTTCTTAATAATAAAAGTTTGAGTTGAGAAGAAACATGCGTGCACAGCGACTGTATATCCTAACACGTGCACGCGCATGGGTCTGTTCTGCCGAAGGCAGTGGTGTCCCTTTGTGAGTTTTTACACAATGCTAAATGACATATTTTTTAATTTCTTTTCTTGCAGCTATCTCTTCTAACAGCTTTTAACAGCTACATCTTTTACAAAGTATCTGTTTTACGGAAGAATTAGCGAGCGAAAATAAGAAGCTTAATTGTAAGGTAATTCTATGCCATTCTTGAATTATAAGGAGAAGCTTATCGCAGTAATTAAAAATTGGAGACTTTCTCCAGTAATCTATAAGAAGTTTCAGATAAATAGCTTTTATAATAAAATACATTGTTTCTTTCCAAGACTCTTTAAGAGTGATTTTTTTTTGTGTGTTTATAAGTTTTGCAACGTTTTATGTAAATTATAAAGTATTAAAAACCCATTTTAATTATTGTTAATTTTTTATTTTCTTTTATTATTTCAAATCTGTTTAACATTTCAATGCTTCTAAAATTACCTAAACTCTAAAAGTTAACTTAAATTTTATACTTTGATTTTTAATAAATATTTTTGTTTTCTTGATACAGTCGGTAACAAAAGTATTGGAACACTAGCAAAAATTCCTTTATAAAAAAAGTAGAGTTAATTACTGTTTTGGTAAATAAATCCTTGTCGAACAATTTTCTTAGACTGACTAAGAACATGAGTCGACAAGGATTTATTAAGCAAAACAGTATTAAGTCTACTTTTTTTATATAGGAATTTTTGATACTGTTTGTATACTTTTATTACCGACTGTACTTTGATCTTGGATTTTATATGTTACATTTAGTTTATTTGATTTAAAAAAAGAAAATTTTAAGACTTATTATTATTATTATTATTATTTTTATTTTTAACATACATATCTTGAAAAACAATGCAACAAAATCTTTATACTATTTTCTTTAGATGAGAATTATAATTATAATTAACAACTTTAAACGTTAAAAAGAATATATATATTCATTTAATGTTTTTTTCTTTTTAATTAAATGAAATAAAACAAATTGTAGATTGTAATCGCAATATATGATACAATTATTCTTTCTAATTTTTTAATTTTAATTATTATAAAAGTTAATAAGAATAACTTTTTTTTTTTTTTTTGAAAAAATGTGCTTAATTCTAAATTCTGCCAATTTTTGGATTTCTAGATATATTTTTAAAATTTTGTATTTAAACTTCATTAAACAACATTTGTTAGTAAAAAAAACAGAACTTTTTTTAATAGAATTTTATCCGACGAATAGAAAAAAGTCCAACTGCTTCTTTTAATAGCCACTATTTTATATATTTTTTCGTTTGCTTATTTCTGTGCTGATAAGTATAAAGGATTTAAGTCCAAAAATGTCGAATTTGTGTTAAGTACATACTTAGACTCAGAAAAAAATTCTCTATCGATTGGTTTGTGGGATTTAAATCCATGTCATTTAGTCTTTGAGAAATTCATTGGTAAAAAAGATTCAAGTCAGAAATTTAGCATTCATGTTTGTATATATTATATACGTAAATTTGTTAAAAATAAACAAACTTCAAAATTAAATGTGTGTAGTTTATTCACAAAATTGTACATTATGATAATATCCTGGTTAAAACTGTATTGAAGAGAAGTGTTTACACAGAATTTTTTTAACTTTATCTTTCGTCTTATGAAAAATCAAGAATATGGACTTAAATCCTTTATACTTGTCAGTACAGACTTAATATCTGAAAACTCGTGTTCTTACTTGTTGTAATTTTTCTGTTCACATGAGAAAAAGTGTGTTTTTAAGACAACGATGACTTTTAATATACAGCATATAAAAGTAAAGTTTTATCTTCATACGAATTTTAAGCCACTTAAGAAAACGGTGCGAAAATTGATTCTTTTATAAGGTTTATTTTATCTGAAATGTATACTATTATGCTGAATCCGTGATATATATATATATGCGTATAAATCAGTAGTATATTTAAAGGTAAACTTATTAAAAAAAAGCAACTTAAAAGAAAATCTTTCCTTTATCACTATAAAAATACAGTTTCTCTTTTCTTTACGAAAAGATAAAAGAAAATTTGCACTTTATTTATTTATTTATTTCTTCTTCTTCTTCTTCTTCTTTTTTTTTTTTTTTTTTTTTGTATTGATTCCACGTAGTCTGACTTTATAAATTCTTTGCTGAAGTAAGTTTAACTTCTTTTGATTTTCAGTTGTTCGCATCTTCCTTTGTAACGTTTCGATAATAAAATAAGAATATGGACACACCCATATATATTTATATACATGCTGTTCGAAAAAAAATATTAAAGCCTTAATTTTTAAAATATTGATTTTAGGAATACATTACAAATGCGGATATTTTCGTGAGTAACGATCACACGATTATCAGTACACATAATAGTTTTTCACTGCACATAATATATACCCTTTTTGAAAATTGTCTGGTCAGAAAATAAAACTGATTTAACAAATTAGACAACTAACAATTTTCTTGTAAAAGCAAACTGATACGTACGCCGTGAAGACATTTATATAGAGAATTTAAAAAAATTCGTCAGAGCCGTTTTTTGAAACACGTATTTCGGAAATATATAAAACGACTTACCTAATTAGGATGTTTGTCAATTATCTGTTATAACCAAGATACATGCTAAAGGGCATATGTAGAAAATTTCAAGAAAATTGTTAGAGGTATTTTTGATATAACGACTTTCGATCCTACAGCTGATTTTTCATCAAAACATTTCAAACACATCAGCTCAACGGAAACTCATAACTTACATGCGAAATAATATCTATAAGGGAGTGAATATGGCGAGTTTAAAATAAAGAGCTATTTTAAAGGAACGTAATTGTGAGACCTAAGATTAACATATTTATACAGGATGTCTATCATCTTTTAAGAACTAAACATCTAATACGCATGAAAAGACATCTAGAAAGGTGTTTATATACCAACTTTAAAGAAAAAAAAATCGTTACTGCTGTTTTTGAGATACGAACATGCGGACACTTCTGTTTTTCCAATTTTCACCTAAAGTTGAAAAATCATCTATATGCTAGATTTGTCTTAATGTTGATATGATAGTCAGAAGGTTCCCCAGATACATACACAGATAGATACAGACATGCACATACACTGAGCAATATTCAAAAACTAATTGTTTGGACTCAAGAGAGCTTAAAATATGTAAACTGGATGAAAATTCGACATCGAAATTTCTAACCGAATACAGTACTTCATTATCTCAGGTAGTCGGGTAATGGAAGAAAAATGTTTAAAAAAGTACAACTATAAAATCTATCAAAAAATACAAATTCTAGAATAACAAAGTTTTCATACGACTCCTAAAGAAAATTCCAATTAAATAAAATGGACCACATACCTTAATAAGATAATATGCAAAATGTTGGCATTGCTCAGGAAATATCTTACAAGGAAACATTCAAAAGGTGTCATCTTCAAAAAGTATTGAAATAAATATATTTGATTCTACTCTTCATAAAACACCAGAAAATGAAAAAAATATCGGCTGAAATTAATTACAGCGACCATAAAAAAATATCAAAATTAAGCATATTTGGCGATTTAGGGCTGTTAGGCGGTACGTTTGCTAGCACCGGGATTGCCGTGTACGAACAGAACCGTGTTTTGCTTTTCCGCCATCTACTCAAACTCAATCGCCTAGCAGTGTGAAATCGCCAAATATGCTTAATTTTGATAATTTTTTGTGGTCGCTGTAACTGATTTCAGCCGATAAATTTTTCATTTTCTGGTGTTTTATGAAGAGTAGAATCAATTTTTTTTTCAGTACTTTTTGAAGATGACACCTTTTGAATGTTTCCTTGTTAGAGATATTGAAAACAAATTTGTTGAAGAATTAGTCACATAGTAACTTGAAAATGTTTTTTATTCATTTATGTTGCTATTGACGTAATTCGAGATTTGTGTGTGACATTTGAAATGTGAAACGATGATATTTTTCATAAGAAAACATGAGTAGAGCCATTGAAGCGCAGTTAAAGGCATGTGTCCTGATTTTTCTTTCTTTTTTTTAATAACGCTTAAGCATATTATGATGAAGAGATTAAATTTTGTGCATTATTTTATTAGTGTACGGGGCCTACTGGGAATGCATTCACTGGATACTTTTTTCTGTATGGAGCCATATAAAAATTAATATTGAATCCTCTGGAACTTTAATTATTCTTTTAAAGATCTATACACTTTTCTACCATAGCCTCGTTAACTAGAAGCCTATCTTGTGGCTCTTAAACTTGGCAACAGGTCAAACAGTAGGCAGCGCCACCTTTTACAGATTGCGCGACTTTTTTATTCAACTGTCACCAATAATTTTAAGAAGTGATATTGTGATATATAAAATCGATGTTTCTTCGATTCTATCCGTGTTTTTTGTATTCCAAATCCCACTATTAAAAATTTTTGGTGATAGTTGCATAAAAAAGTCGTGCAATCTGTACCAGGTGGTGCTGTCTATCACTTGAACTCTTGCCAAGCTTAAGAGCTACGCGACAGGCATCTACTTAAGGAGTCGGCTATGTTTTTACAAACATTGCAATTAGCAATATATGTACAAGATGAACGATTAAAGAATTAACGAGATCAAGATAGATAGATGAAGCATGTATATATATATATTTCCTTTTTTTCTATACAGGAAGTAAAGTATTTAATACGCAGTAAACGCATTTACTTTTATACTAGCATTTACAATTTTAATAATTTTAACATTTGACTACTTTTTTTGAACTGATATAATTGGTTTTTAATAATAAAATATTTTGTTTACAAATGACTATTATATGTTTCCGAATTAAATTTTCTATATTTAAAAAGTAATTCATTGAAAATGGTTATTTTGAGAAAATCTATATTCGAAAGACGTTTTATTTTACACATAATATTACTGTTTTTTATCTATTTATTTAGTTTTTGCAACACACACAAAAAATATTTGGGTTTTGTTTATGAAAATTCTTTAAAATAGAAACTATGTAAATCTTAGATTTGGAAATTTTGCTTTTGGTGTATTTATTCTCATAAGTTTCTAATCGTTGTTAAAATATTTTTAAATCTTTTTTTCAAATCTTCCTTTCAAGTATCACTTTAATTCCCACGTGACTAAAAATTTTCTTTCAGGGAAAAAGAAGTTTTTTCAAAACTAAGCAAACAACAAAAATGTTTGAACGAAGTTCTGTTCAGTGAAAAGACATTTTTTTACAAACTTATTTTATTTCAAAAATCATTTTATGAAAACTCTTAACGCTCTAGAATTTTTATTAACTTAGTTTTCGTTAAAACCTTTCGCTTGTGTTAAAGGAAAACATTTGCACACAGTTCGTGTTATTTGATAAATTCAAAAGCTGTTTCTGCAATGCAATTAAAAAAAAAAGAAAAATATTTATGCTTAAAATGTTGAAACTCAAAAGATTCACTGATTTGGATTTTGCTGCTATGATGAAATATTATCAGAATTAAAATTATATAGAACATTTATGTTGTTAAGATTTTATTTTAATATGAAACTTTTCATGACAGTGAGCTAAAATTATAGCTAAATAGACACATTACATAATATAACATAATAATAATAATAAAAAAATCTCGAGTGACTCTACTCGACTTTCCGAACATTGAGTAATTAACGGTTTTGTAGATAAAGTAAAGAAAGAGGAATTGTTAAACAAACAAAAGAGAGAAAATCATAATAGAGTGTTTGAGTATTTTTCTCCAAATAGTACACGATGTTTTATTTAACGCTACTGAGCTTTGAGCCCATAGATCATATGATGAAGAGTTTTTTCGTTGTGTCAAAAACCTATAAATTCACCAAAATGCTAGCTGATAGTTAGTGCAACTGTGATTTATAATATTTATATCAATTTTCAGCTCAACTGAATAAGGCGTTTAGACGCTGTCGCACTTAAAATTTGGTCCCATAGGCCATAATGATAAAGAATTTTTCTTGGTGTCCCTGTAAAAAACTATAAGTACTAAATTCACGAAAATCTATAAATTTCGTGCAACTAATTTGTACGTGCATTTAATTATCGTACAGTTTAATAAGGCGTTTAGACGCTGTAACACTTTTACAAATTTCGCCCCGTAGGCCATAATGATAAAGAATATTTCTTGGTGTCCCTGTAAAAAAAAACTATAAGTGCTGGATTTACAAAAATCAATAGGTTTCGTGCTACGGTGTCTTAATATAACATACGTACCAACTTTCAGCTCATTCAACCAAAGCGTTTAGACGCTAGCGTTTTCACTCACATACACACACACACACACACACACACACACACACACACACACACACACACACACACACACACACACACACATACATCATCGTAAAAATAGTGAAAATGGATTCACCTCAAAACGTATAGAAGCATCAAAATCTCAAATTTGGATTTTTGACCTGATTACAATATTTTCTTTACATATGAATGTTCGGAAAGTAAAAATGTAGTAATTGAATAATTTCGACTTACAGTGATATATAAATTGAAACAGAAAATGTACAAATAATTTATTAAATATACCGTTTAATAATATGAATTATGAAAACTGTCAAACATCTCTTAAGTGATTAATAATTTAAAAAATCAAATATTTCACTTTTAAATAGACTATTTAAAATATCAAAAATTTTCGATGCTTGCAATAATGTTAAAAAGAAATAGAAAAATTAAGGGAAAATGCTTGGGAGCTGAAGTATAGTAAAATCTATTTCATTTATACAAATGTAACAAGAAATAAACTAATAAAAAGAACTGATTCAAGGTTATTGCATTCTTATTTTATAAATACGCATACTTTCCTTACATTTCTTACAAGAGTTCTATATGATAATTACATGTACTTTATTTAATGCATCAAAATATTTGAGAAACTTGAACTAGTCTACATAATATTTATTTAACGGGTACCAGTTACGATTAAATTTTATCGAAACGGTACGACAGTGACGTAATGTGTTACATGATTGGTCAACCCAAACCCAAAACTTATATTCGTCTGCTACAGACAAAGCGATTATAAGCGCTTTGGCTAGAGTTCGACTACAAAAATTTAATTTAATATGCATATTTTAGTGGAGATAAAATACATATTTTACTAAAGAAAATGAAAAATAATTAACTTTTTTGTGCTTAAACATGTGCTCAAAACCTCATATTTAAAATTACATTTAGAAAAATTTAAAGCCAGTTAGTCATCGCATTTAATGGTGGCTTTTCCGCAGGGCAGTTTGGTCGTGCTATCTGTTACATTTTTTTTTTTTTTTTTTTTTTTTTTTTTATTAATTACAAATAAAATGAACATTATTTCTTTATTTATTTTGTAGATACATTTATTAGCTATGAAATTTATGTTACGTATGGCAATATGATAATTTAATTCTGTCAAATTTTAGGAAATGGTTTATTTTTTAAATAACAATAATTTAATTTAATTATAAAAATTTTTAACTGAGCAGCGGAAAAAAATATTTTTTAAAATTGGAACTATACTGTTAATGTTAAAAATTTAAATATATTTTAATAATAATGATAATAATAAAAAGAAGAAAACTGAAAATTTCCTGAGATTTTATTTAATAATATTTTTCTGACAATCATATTAGGTGTGTAGGTACAATCACGCAGATGTTCTGCGCTGGAAAGGCTACTAAGAAAAATTTAGAAGAGAACATGTGTGGGACTGAACGATGCCTACATACAAATAAAGCAAGAAATAAGTAAATAATTAAATAAATAAATAATAATATATTAAAAGAAAAAAAACTGATTTTAGTTTATTGCGTTCTATGAAAATACATTCGGTACAACAGACTATCCGACATTTCCCAATTATTTAAAATTCAAATGCATGATAAAACTTTGAATTTCTTATGCGTCACTGAAAAGATTGAATTTTTCTAAAGATACATATTAAATAGAATCGATGTAAAAAAATTATTTATTCATGAGATATATCTAGATAGTCTGGCATTTCAAATTATTTTCGTGAAGCAAAGCACGATAATTTTCTTGAAGACTTTTATTAGTCCCTGTAAAGACTGCTATATGATACACCAGAATATACTTAAGAAATTTAGATATACTATCATACATTCAAATTTTCAAGATATGCGAGCTACTTTCAAAACCGAATCATAATAAAGTTGTGAAACCTGTGACTTTTTAATGAAAAATATACTTAACATAATTCGAATGTTATAAGATATGCTGAATTTTAACAAAATATAAAAATTGATTGGTAGTTGGACTACTTTAGAAATCGTTAGAGGTAAAGAAATAATAGTAATAATAATAATAATAATAATAATAATAAATAACTATAAGATAAAAAACTTTTTATATACCATGTTTTAAATTTTCTGATGAATCACAGAACTCTTATCAATGTGCATAAAATTTTTAAAATGGTAATGATGTCAATTTTTGCGAGATGCATAATTTAACTTTATATAATTTTTTTTAACGTTCACGTTTCATTAAATGTATTTTTTTTTATGTCGAAAGAAAATGAACTCGTAAAAATTTTTTAGCAAAAATTAAATTATATCTAATATTTTAATGGCTATTTTAATGCTATTAGGATATTATTATTTTCACATTTTAATTAATTATATTAAAAAAAAAAAAAAAAAAAAAAAAAAAAAAAAACTAATCAAAAATTCAAAACTCGGACTTCGAAGTATTGTGTTGTCACCGGATTCTGAGCTAATGTGAAAGTTTCAAATGTCTAGCTAGTAGAGAAGTTAGTTAAAATTCGATTGCAAGATTTGTACCGGACAAACAAGCAAACAAACAAGAATAGAAGTTAATAAAAACATGGTAAAATAGACAGAAAAAAAATCCTGAAAGAAGTATAACAAACTTATGTACAAAACTCATTAACTTGTTCATCTTTAAGAAATTAATTATGTGTATTTTGAAAAGGAAATTAAAATGTCTACCACACAAAACAAATTAAAGATATATATTTAAATATAAATCTTCAATAAAATTCAATGAATCGCTGTAAAAAAAAAAAAAAAAAAAAAAAAAAAACTCATAAACTCAGGTAATGCTTTAAAATAGTGTTTATTGTAGGTAAAATAAATAATTATACTTAATAAATTTATTATTCAATCCCCCACCTTCTCGCTCTCATGATAGTCACGGCCTGTGACCACGCCCCACGTGTATTTGTCCTTTAACATTTTAGGGTACATGAAAGCACCAGCCTGTACCAAACTATTAATAATGTATTTGAAAATATATACAGAATAACTTTATATATTATTCATATATTTATTTTCAATCTGTTTTTTTTAATTAGACAAAAATGTAGACTTTATGGGCGTGTCTTTGAAAAATATTCGACCGTTAAAGGGTTAATGTTCTACGAACAAACTTTTTTAATATTTTAAACTGAAAACGAAACAAAATAAATTAAATGTGAATTCAAACAGCAAATATAAAAACAACCAGCCTTATGAGTAATTTCTGTTAACTTTTTATATCTTAATTTGAAATCAGATCAAAACTGAATGTTTTAATGCTATCTAGTAAATGTAAAAAATTCATCGATTTACAAGAAGAAGAAGTAATTCAAGGACTACATATTTATGCACGCCTATAAAACATTTTATGAATCCAGTTGATGTTTGCATGCATTGTCTCGGTAAAGCTATATTAAGTTACCATTAATCATTCATTATAAGTAGACATGCAAATATTTCTTGAATTACATGACTTTAAGTGCTTGTACCAAAAAATACTAGACAAATGATGCATGTAATATATTGCTTCTTATTCAGAGGTTTAAATGATCTTCATATTCTAAAGAACGATCCAGGTAATTTCCCCAAAGTATACTTTCCTGGCTGATGGCATGAAAAAAATTACATTTTTTAGAAATACATTAGAAGATGAATTCAGAGATGATTGATGCTCGGAATAAATAAATTTCTTGAAGCATTTTAGTTTGGTGAACGGTTCAGCATAAATTACATCACATACTATAACTGCTCCAATATTATGTTTAAAATAAAAAAAGTGTTTAATTAAAGGTATGTTTCCCGCTGGAATATTTAAAAGAAAGTAAAAAAAAAAAAAAAAAAAAAAAAAAATCCTTTCGATTGGACATATGTATTGGAATATGTGTGTCTATTGGATAGTGTATATTTCTAAATTTTAATCCAACAAAAAATAACATATACAAGAGAATAGAAGTGTTACATCGCAAATTGACTCAACCAATCTAAAATAATAAAATTAAATAATTAAATAGTTGTTTGTTAAAAAAAAAATATTCTTGAATATTATTCAATTAAGTAAAAAAGAGAAAAAAATATGTAAACAAATAGAATATATATATATATATATATAAGATAATCTCATTAAACTAATCTCGTCATTTTTTCTTATTTTATCACTGAACTGAGTCCACCTGCTTAAATACTGACCATTTATATTTCTTATTTTATTTTTATTTCATTTTCCACTCGCTCTTTTTAATTTCTAATTCAAAATTATATATAAAAATTTTTCGATACAGTCTGTTTTGAAACTGATTATTATTAATTTTCTTTTCTTTTTCTTAAAAAAAAAAAAGATTTTGATGAAATTCTGGCAAAAGCAGAATTTAGCTGAGTACGGAAGACTATTATTATTATTATTTTTTTTTTCCAGTTATAACATCGCTTTCAAATTATTCAATTATATCTTCGATAAATTTTAGATTTCGATAAATGTCCAACTATCGTAAAACTGGTATCATAAAAATCTGTAGATTGAGATTAATAGTTCTCAGTCCTAAAATAAAGTAAAAAAAAAAAAAAAAAAAAAAAAAAAAAAAAAACACCATTGAAAAAAATTTGTTAATTAGTATACGACCGTTTCGGAACTTTCAAAGTTCCTTCCCCAGTACTATTGGAAAATGAAATTAAAACTTGATCAAAGGTAAAAGAATTAAGAGAACAACAATTAAAAAGTTGAAAAGTTAAAAATCTCGAAGCTTTCAAAGCAAGCATTGATTTGGGCCAGGAAGGCTAATTATGTAAAGTGTCTCAAGTATAAATACAAAACTTAAAATGCCGAAGTTGAAGAGAAAACCAATCGAAATCTTAGTACAGAAACCATTTCAATGGCGGGGAGAAAAGAAAAAAAATCTGAGGATTATATTTCTAAATAAATTGTAGCCAAATTTTAAAGAAGTTCGGTATGCCTGAGGGGTTATTTACAAGTGAGTTTAAGTTTTTGTAAACAGGAAAGATTTCCCATAAATTTAGATCGTGAATTGAAGTGAATTTTTGAATGACAGATGTATCAGAAAAGTTTAAATTATGATTATTAAACTAATTAACTTTAGGTTTTACTTTCAACTTTTTAAATTTTCGTTTTATTAATACTTTTACTTTTTTATCATATTTTTCACAAGTACTGAGGAAAGAAATCTGAGAGTTCCGAAACAATTACATGAGAGTTAACGATTTTCTTCATTTATCCTCGTTTAACTTTCTTTTAACTTTTTTTAAAAATGTTTGTTTAAAAAAGAAAAACTTCAGAAACCAATATAATGCTTACGTTACAAAACGTACTTCAAAATTACTGTAATTTCATTTTTAATCAGTCAAACTACTTATTCATAAATTGAGTTATGTATAAATTTGATTCACTTTTACACAATAGAAATTGTGATGCTTCTTTAATTTTATTAAATAAACCAATGCACTTTTCAATGTGTGATGAATGATAAAATCGAATTTACTCATTATATCATTGTAATTATTTTACTTAAATGGTTTGGTTATTTCTATAGATTGTGAGATATAGCAATCATACTCTGATAAAAAGTATGACACCTTATCTTCATTTGTTATACTATGTAGAATAAAATTATATCTGCATAATGCTCCTGAGAAACGTCTTATTCATTAATTTTTATCGAATTATAGTCGCAAATATGGATATATAACTTTAAAGAGTTGAAAATGTGATTTGCTTTTTTCTTTCTCTTTTTTCAGGCAAATATATTTTTAAAATATTTTTTTCAGAAAGCGTGTGTATTCACATATTACTGACATTGATGATATTAAAATAATGTGGATAACTGAAAAATAGTTACCATACAAGACATACTGTTACGTCAATAAATACAGAAAATCGACATTAGATTAAAATTTTCATACAAATATCCCTTACGGAAATTTTATATTAATTTGGAGATTCGATCTTTTAGATTTGTTTAGAAATTAAATTTTAAAAATAGCTTAAAATGGAGACATTTATTAAAGTAAAAAGTATTTAAAATACAATATCAAAAACACTACTTTAAGGGAGCCTTTTCAGCTGTGTAACAGCTCCTCATCATTATCGACATTAAAATAAGCAAAAACTATATATGTATATGTGAAAAAAAATCCAAAGAGCCTCTTATCTATATAAATAAAGAGAAGTGTCTGTGTGTCTGTGTGTGTGTCTGTGTGTGTATCTGCGCTCTGGTGCTCACACTACTAATCGCAGAGCCTCCAAATTTGGCATATAGGTACCTGGGACCCTGCAGGTGTGCACCTCATCGACATTTTTTCGAATTTCGAATTTGAATTTTTTAAATTAATGTTTTTTCGAATTTAAATATTGGCTTCAATGTTTCATTTTTCAGAAATTTGTTTCGTTTCAAATCTTTTTTATTACATTTATTGAAATCAAATAGTTATACACATACAGTAGAAAAAATTAAACATATTAAATTTTTAGATTTTGGCATATAGGTACCTGGGTCCCTGCAAGTGTGCACCTAATCGAGATTTTTTCGAATTTCGAATTTGAATTTATTAAATTAATATTTTTCCGATTTTAAATATTGGCTTCTTTGTTTCATTTTTCCTAAATTTAATATTTTGCTTCAATCGTCTGCGTATCTTAGCAACGGCTATTACGCAACTTATTTTTATTTAATACATTCATTTAAAGGCGATTTTTACTTTCTCTTACCCATAAGGTAGAGAAAGTATTGTTTTAGGCTCAAATTTTCGAACGCGAGATTTTGTTATATTTACACGTTTTGAGGTCCCCTGAATACAAATATCATGTTTTTAGCAAATGGTCTGTGTGTCTGTGCGTGTGTGTGTGTGTGTGTGTGTGTGTGTGTCTGTGTGTCTGTCTGTTATCAGCATATCTCAAAAACAAATTATGGCAGAAAGTTCAAACTTGGTATTCTAAATGTGTATCATATAGGGATGTTACAGTAAGCTTTTCGTTAAGATCAAGCAAATGGTTCGTGTACAGGGACAATCAAGAGAATTCTAATACATTACGTCTATGGGGGAAATTGCAGGAAAATAGAGTTTAACGTCTATAGACTGCACTAAACCAAATGAAACAAATATATATTTTTTGTAATAGAGACAGTTAACTGGGAAAATTTTTTTGTGTATGTAGGAGCCTCGTCTCCCCCCCTGGGGGGGAAGTCCCCCCTCGAGGGGAGTAAATTTTCATGATGGGTATCTTTCAAAAGAGCTCGAAAATACCTTTAAAACGAATGGTTGAACCATCGATCTGCGAAAATTTAAAACAAAGTTATCGATTTTTTTACTTTTAACGAAAAAAAAAAAAAAAACTTAGAAAAAAAATAGTACTTTTTTTTTTTTATATTGAGAATAAAATGGACTTTTTTTGGATATTTGGTGTTAAACTACTTCTCTAATATGGAAATCGTCTGCCTTATCATAAAAGATAATTTTTTAAAATAATAATTTTAATAAATTAATTTTTAAAAAGAGAAATATTTTTTAATAACCGAATTAAATTCTATATAAATGTAGGTGCATTAATGAAACGGGGGGTTGAGGGGGACTGTAGCCCCACTCACACAGAACTAATTATCATATAAAACTCTTCAGAAGCCTAATATGAATTGTTTAACATAGGTTTACATAACAGTACTCGTTATCGTACCTCTTCATCTCCAACCTGTATTTATAGTATTAAATTTCAGGGTAAGAGAAAGTCGTGTGAGTGACACACCAGATTATTTTTTTTTTATTGGAAACAAAATTGTAATGCAGTAGAAAAAATTAAGTATAATTAATAGTATTAATTTTAAAAACGTTTTTATAACAGTTACGTTTAAGTTTTTATAGTAGACCAACTTCTTATTTTTCATTTTTTAATTAGTTCTTTTAAAAGAAAAAACTAAAGATTAAATTGATTAAAATTTATTTGTTTTTATATATATATATATTAATCTATTTTTTATTTTTATTTATTTTATTACATTGGTCGAAATCAAATCGTAATATAGTGTAAATAGCATGGGCTATAAAATACATGGTTCAAAACTAAAATATTTAATAGATGCTGAGATACAGTCATCTTTAAAATCGTAGTTCTTAAATAGTAGCAGATCTTTCCTGTCGTCGATAAATATCCAGATTAAAGTGCCTGGGAAAGATCTTTCTGCAGGCATGGGAAACCTAGACCTGATGCAGTGCGGGAGGGAAAAGAGCTGCCGTAGACAGCGAGTACCCGAAGCGAGGTTTGAAGCAATTTTAGTTACTTTTTTTTTAGTTTTTGTGTATAATGTGGTGTAAAAAAATAAATATTGATAATTCTTTCTAAAATTCATTTAAATATAGTGACCAGCGAAGTGGGCGTAGACTGCTAGTAATTAATAAAAGAAAGAAAGTTAAATGATGCATTAAAAACTAGCATATAAAATTTAGTTTAAAAAAAAATAATTTTGGATTAAAAATATAGATTATGTTTTATCTTGATTTCTTTTGAAATCTACCTATTGAAATCACTTTATATATCTATTTATCTATATACGAGGGGTGATCAGAAAAAATGGTTATAAGCTGGAGCATTTGGAAACTACATATTGTGGAAAACATTTGTTTCCCCAGAGTAGAGACAGATGGTGCTACTTGTCATACAGCTGGTGTGCGGGTAGGTAGTGAAAGCTCCCAGACGGTTCAGGACGATTGAAATGGCAAGACGCTTAAAAAATTGATCTCGTCTGGAAGTGCGAGCCGTGATTCGACTTTTATGGGCAAAGAATGTGTCCGCGAAGCATCTGACGCAAACAGCCGCGCATGTTGAGTGAAGGTGTCATCCTCCTGCATGAGAATGCTAGGCCACATACTGCTCAAGCAACGCAGAAATTATTGCGACGGTTCAGGTGGGAAATTTGGAGTCACCCCCATACAGCCCATATTTGACACCCAGTGACTATTTCCTGTTTCCGAGGTTGAAGAAGCACTTATCCGGCACACAGTACTTATCAGACAGTGCTGTGAAAACATCCGCCGAGACCTGGGGCAATGGACAGGGATCTGATTTCTACCAAGACGGGTTAAACAAGTTGGTTCTGCGTTCTGACTAAATAGACTTAGTGATTATGCCGAAAAGTGATAGGCACATATGCCTCTTAATTCTCTTTTCTATTTTCTGTCTATTATTAATAAATATTTCTTTATTCGACTTGTAACGTTTTTTTCTGATCACCCCTCGTATATAATAAAATTTGGTCATCCCGATAACTCCCGAAATAATATTCCAAATCGAAACAAATTTGAACAGCGAATTTATCTTTAAATATATTGGATGAGTTCGTTAACCAAATTGATACTTTTTTTTTGTTTTAAAGTGGCTGCCACTTGAACATTTCAAATCCACCTTGTAAAAAGCGTATTCAAGGCCGATTTGGTTGAATTTTAATGTAAATATAGACCACATAAGGATCAAGTTTGTTAATGAACTTTATCCGCCATTTTTAACAAAGTGTGGATGTTATAAACTAAGCAGGACAACTTGAAATCAGACTACCGCTTGAAAATTTATAATCATGATAACATTTAAGTTCTGATTCAATTCGATTCGAAGTTGGACAGCGAAATCATATAAATCATATATCATCCTAGTTGATGTCAGTGGGCAACTTGTTCCGACATTTTGTTTCTAAGTTAGGGTCACTTAAAATCTGGTTGTCACTTGAAAATGCGCCATATCGATAACCTTTAAAATACTAAATTGATTCAAACCAAAACTGGATAGTGAACTTACGATTCAGATATCTTGAATAAATTCACTTGGGAACTTTCTGGGCCATTTTATTTGCAAGCGGTAGTCACTTTTTTCATTATAATAACTTTTGTAATACTGAATCAGTTCGTATCAAATTTGGGTAAGGGATTTATCATTCAAAATCTCAAATAAGTTCGCTGGAAATCTCACTCAGCTTTTTATGTTTCCAAGTGGTTGCCATTTGAAATCACCGTGCCACTTGAAAAATTTTTATCACGAAAATTTTTGAAATACTTAATTAGTTTGAACCTAAGTCGGACAGTTAACTTATCGTACAAATATTTTGGATGATTTCGCTGGGCATGTTGTTCCGCCATTATGTTTTCAAGTTTCAGCCACTTAGACTACCACTTGAAAATTTGTCATAACAGTAACTTTTGAAATACTGCTCTAATTCGAACCAAAGTTGGATAGTGAACTTTTGCTTCAAATACGTTGAAAGAAATTGCTTCACAGCTTGCGCCGTCAGATTGTTTTCAAGTGGCGGCCACTTGAAAATTTGTTAACTTTTGAAATACTTAATCAACTCAAACCGAAGTTGAAAAATGGACTTATCATTCAAATATCTATGATGTCGGTGGGCAAGTTTCTTTGCGATTTTACTTCTATGTTGCAGCCACTTGAACTAAAGAATTTATTATTGCGATGACTTTTGAAATATTGAATTTATTCGAACCAAAGTTGGACAGTGGACTTATCTTATAAATCTTTAAACATGTTAGATTAGTTCACTGAGTAACTTGCTCTGCCCTTTTTTATCCAAGTGGCGGCTATTTAATTTTTCAACACAATAACTTTTGTAATTATTAATTAATTCGAACTAAATTTTTACAGTAGACTTATCTCACAAATGCATTTTATATATTTCTTTGCCAACTTGGCATTGACAATTCTTTCTATCTGCCATCCACTTGAAAATTTTAAATTTACATAAAAAGGCATTTATGAACCGATTTGCTTAAAAATCCATATCTACATGGCCAATAGCAATATTTCTACCAAATTCATTAATAATTTATAGCCATTTTCTTTCAAAATGAAAGCTATATGAGAAGAAAAAAGAAAACAAACTAACTTTTTTGAATGAACCGAAAGGTCCTGTTTCTTATTGTGATAAGTTATGAAATGTTATTTTAAAATGAGCCGATGAAGGAAAGAAAAAATCATTTACATTTGGTCTAGTTTGCATGAAAGAATTAGGCTATCATAAATGATAGTTCTCAGTAAATAATGGTAAATTTTAATCCAAAAATGTAGGTCTTTTATCAACAGAATTTAAATTTTTTAATAATAATAAACTTAATAGCAACATTTATTATAAAACATAGTCTAACGTAACTAGCCACTATAAAAGTTACAAAGTAACTTTTTTAACGAAAAGAATTAATGAGTTTGAAAATTAAGCCTAATTTTAAGGTAATTTTACCTCATTCCTGAATCATAATGAGAAGCTTATCTGTTACTCCAGTTGTTCTACGTGAATGAACACAGTAATTAAGAATGGGAGACATGTTCTAGCTTATCTCAAAGAGTGTTGTATTAAATAGCTTTCCTAATAAAAATGTTCATTTTATCAAGACATTAAAGAGTAAATTTTTCTATGTTTTTAAATTTGAATAAACTTTATTAAAGCTATAAATTATTTAAGCAATTGTCGTATTTAGAAATGGATATTTTCATGATATTATGTTTTTTTCCGCGTTAAATGTTTTGATTCTTTAAAAGTTTACTCAGAAATTCTAAATTTTTCTAAAGACTGTAGAAAAAAAGGTATTAACATGTATTTAGTAGGATGATGTGAGTACGATTTTTAGATTTTTAATCTGAATTATACTATTTTGGAGTTTAAATGTTAACTAAAAATTGAGATAGTTTTTTTTTTATATAAGCATGTCTTGAAACATAATTAAATAAAATTTAGATATTTTTTTACTCTGACATGCTTTTACTTAACAGCTGTAAATCTTTAATATGAGAAGGAGACCATTTTCTTTAGAAATGAAGTAAGATCATTTGAAGATAGGAGATATAAAATGTGATAAAGTATTAATTAATAATTAAAGTAAATGATTATTTTGCGATTTTATTAAAATTTTCAATTTTCATATTCTTACCATTTCCAAACTTTTCCATTTTCATATTCATAAATGTTCATCAAATCCCAATTTTAATAAAAAAATTCTATAACGTTTTGACTATTGCTGCTTATATTTGTGCTTTTTCTGTTCTTTTTTTTAAATTTTTCATTAAAATGCATAAGAAAAACGTAGAACATTTTTTAATAAATTCAAACCTTTAGTTCATCTGTTATTTCTTTGGCTTATTGTCATTATTTATTTTATGAAATTCTACTTGCTTAAATCAACAATATTAGAAACGTGGTCTATTTAGTAATTTTTATATTAGTTTGAGAAAAAAAGTCTTAAAAAGATAAATTAGTTTGTGCACCTAATAAAATAAAGCTCATAATTTTATATTGTTTTTTAAGACGCCCAAAGACAGTACATAATTTTTGTTCCCGTATAAGCTTTTATTCTAAGACATGAACTGTACTATTGTATCTTTTCTATGCAGAAAAAAAAGGATAGCAATTGTATATTTGAAAGTAAACGTACATACAAAGCAAAAATTTAATGTTTAGAACAAATAAAAAAAATACTTTTTCTTTATAAGTATAATAATGCAGTTTCGCTTCCTTCGTGGAAAGATGAAAGAAAATTTTGAACAGTAGAAATAAATCTTTTTTGTATTGATTTCGTATAGTCTAACGGTAGAATATTTTATTTTATTTGTTATGAAATATAGAAAATTTAAAATGCTTTGCTGAAATAAATCTGATTTTTTAAATTTCCACTTGTTCGAATAAACTATTGTTTTATTATTTATTGTAAAATATTAATGATACAGAGGATATACATCCCGCTACAAAAAGATAGGTACAAAGGGTTTTTTCTTTGATTTTTCATAAAATAACATCTAAATTTTGCTTATCATTTATTATTATCATAAAATAACACTATTTTCGAACTAATTTTTGTTTTAAGACTAATTTAGAAAAGTTTTAAGACTAAAATTTTTCTAATTAAGACTACACTCCGTGACAAAAAGATAGGAACAAAGGTTTTTTTTAAGTTTTTTATAAAATAACATTATCGAAATTGTGCTGATCATTTATTATCATAACAAAATATTATTATATTAAAAACATATTAAATATTTGAATCGTATTCAAAATATTCATATTCAAAGTAATCATATTCAAAAATTTAACTGTTTCTATCTTTTTGTTGCTGTGTGTAGTCTTAAATTAGAAAAATTTTAGTCTTAAAATTTTTCTAAATTAGTCTTAAAACAAAAATTAGTCCGGGAATAGTATTATTTTATGATAATAATAAATGATAAGCACAATTTAGATAATGATATTTTATGAAAAAACAAAGAAAAAACCCTTTGTACCTATCTTTTTTGTCGCGGGGTATATATATATATGGGTATATATACATATATCCAGAAATAAAAGATTACATTTCTCTGTTCTTTGCAGATAAAGCTACTAAATTTCTATGCGGACATAGAACTTTTCGGAATTTTACAATTACAAGCAAAAACAATAATCTTAAGATAATAACATTTTTTTTTACTAAGTTATTGCACTGCATTACAAATACGTTTAGAATGTTAATATTTAAAAGAACACTCTACTCACCGGATATCCGGTCGTGACATTTTTCTCTGTTGGATATGTCTAGGATAAAGCATATGCGAAGTGTTAAGTATGCTGTGCGACTTTACTGCAGCAATCAAAACAGAAATACAGTCGATATCCAACGGTTTAGTCAAATCTTTAGCTGTCTGTTAAAACATACTTTTACGTCATATTATAAATAATCAACCTTTTTTCAGAGTAAGCTTCATCACACAACAATAAAAAATGTCACAAACTAAACTCGACGGCAGTGTGCAGTGGCTATGGTATCCAACCAAAAGCTCGGAATACCAAGCCTATACAGTTTGTCCTTTAAAATGTTATATCTACCATAGCCTCCTAAACTAGATGCTTTCCGCGTGGCTCGGAAAGTTGGCAACAGTTCAAGAGGTAGACAGCGCCACCTAGTACAGATTGTGTTACTTTTTTATTCAACTGTCATCAATAATTTTAAGAAGTGATATATGATACATATAATCGACGTTTCTTCGATTCTATTCGCATTTTATGTATATCAAATCCCACTTTTAAATTTTTTTGGTGGCTGTTGAATAAAAATGTCTCACAATCTGTACCAAGTGGCGCTGTTTGCCGTTTGAACTGATGCCAAGTTTCCGAGCCACGCGGAAGGGATCTAGTTTATGAGGCTATGTCTCTACACTGTAAAAAATATGTCCTATTTGCTGACATAAATTCTCTGTAATTTGAAAAAATACGCGTAATTTACGAAAAAATTACGTGGTCAGAGCGTATTTTATCAAATTACAGAGAATTTCTGTCAGCAAATAGGACATAGTTTTACAGTGTAATGCATACCTGGTAATATTTATAATTTATTCCGGAGTACTGTTAGCCCTGCCCTTTTTTTTACACCAGTCAGATTTTAGGGAAATTTTCTTCAATGTGCAATTACGTTTAAATAAGAAGTAAAATTCTCTTAAAATAATACTGTTGTGAAAAAGGGCGAGGCTAACAGTACTCCGGAATAAATTATAAATATTACCAGGTATGCATTACACTGTAAAAAATATGTCCTATTTGCTGACAGAGATTCTCTTTTAATGTCCTAAATTGCATTGTAAATGCTAAAAAAAAAAAAAAAATTACAATAGTAGTTATTCAACAGAAAAATGTTGCTGTATGTAATTTTCGAAACTAAAATTTTCAAATTTTGTAAAATAACAAAAGCAATCGCTTTTAAAGTATGGCTCCATTATTATTGTTATTTTATTTTCATAAAAAAATATGTCGTGTTCTATAAAATCTACCAAACGCACAAAAGATCATTCGCAAACTTTTTATTGTTTAAACAAAAGATGTAATCGCTTTAAAATCAAATCTATAAAATAACATTTTAAAATGAAGAAATACAGTATAAAACAACTTATTCTAACCTCATAATAAATCAACCGAATTCAAAATTCCATAGATTTTCTTTTGATCCATAATGGATTAAACATTGAAGAAATGTAAATTTCAACAATTATTTCAATTGTAAGAAGTAATCATAAAATACGTTTTAAAAATTATATGATATATATATTGCTTATCTTAAAATGAATAAAAATATGAGAAACATAAATATTTTAAAAATACAAGAATTTGTCGTTTTTAATTGGTCCTGTCATTGACCAGTGATGTAACCAGTACGTAACTGAGCTACCCGCAGCTCCATTGCGGCGAATAAGCTTAATAGTACACGCTTTGATAACTAATTACGTATCGAATATGAAAAATACGACAATGTAAATTCTTCGTGTTATTGTATACAAAGCATATTATTAAGATTTTAAAAGAAGACTTCATACCAAAAATTGTTCAGAATTATTTTCAATTTATTTAATCGTCGAAATCATCTGTGACAGATTCCTTTGTAGGAATAGTATGGAAAACCTGTTTTAAAATTTAGAGAAGATGACAATTAGTGACTCGAATGGAAAAAGAACAATTTCTTTTTGGAAAGTTTTTTTAATCATTTGTAAAGAAATTAATGCATATTTAATTATTTCGAAAAAAAAACATTATTTGTGAGCTTAATTAAACGATATGTTACATCAGTAAATATGTCAATATACATATAAAAGTGCTGTATTAGAGTTTCGTAAAGTTTTAAACTACGAAACAGCATCTATTGAAATATATTTACGCGCGAAAAAAAAAAAAAAAAAAAGAGAGAGAGAGAGAGAGAGAGAGAGAGGATTAAAACCATAATGAAAATTTGGTGTACATTTTGTGTACAACCTATAAGGCGTACTTAGTCTTAATTGTTCTTACAGAAAGATGAAACTTTTGTTCATTGAACGTGTTTGTATAAGAGAGGAAAAATTGCCCATTCCAATTTAATAAACAAGCTTAAATGGGTACCAATTTTCTGGCCATTACCTTCTTCAGACTTTACACGATTAGAATTAACTTTTTATGGACAGAATAAATAGAATATAATCTTAAAAATCTTGTTCCAATCTTACTGAATTTTATATAAAAAATGGGTATAGCTTTTTAAGTAATGTATAAAATGAAAGAGAAACGGAGAGTAATTAATTGACCTGTTTGAGAATGACAAACATTGAAGTTTAGACTTCATAAATAAATTTTGATCAATATTTGTTGAATAAACAAATAATGAATTTTTTTTTTTTGTAAATACCATAGATTGTAAAAAACATTCAATAATTATTTCGTATTGAAATAATACCATGACACCCATCGTCAGTCGAATAAATTAGGCCTTAGTGCAGCAAGCAAAGCGGCAACGCATAAAATTCAGGTGAGTGACGAGATTAAATGACTAAAACGGAAATTTAGTTTGAAAAATGCTGTTACAAGATTTACAACAAAGAAAGAGTAAAAATATTTAGTAAGAAGCGGCTATAAAAAAGGGAAAAAAAAACTCGGCAAAAAATCCCACAAGAAACCAAGAGCAACAAGCAAGAGAAAGTTACTTGTAATTTTTAAGCATCAAACATAGAAGGGGTTTAAGAAATGTCATTAAAAATATTTTTTGCGTTCTTAAAAAAGTTAAAAAGTTTCATAGATATCTGTGGGATAAGAAGAGATACTAGAAGAAATTATGTCAGCTTAACAAAAATGAGAACAGTGATCCATAAGACCAGCAATAGTAGAAAGCAATAGATGATTTAAGAGATCTTCTTTTTATGGTCATTCCATCGGTGCTCATTTATTCTGTATTTCAAACGCTTCTAAATTTGACCCATATAATATAAATTGCATGATGAACAAGGGAAGAATTAAAGACCACATCAATTTTTAGTAAGATTGGAATCTTTAAGAGGTTAAACTTACAATTTTAATAAAGAATTCGTACTATGTGAATTTTTACAGAGAAAAATAGAAGAAAGTCTTGTGGTGGTCACAACATACAAGATGTTTTTGTTATGGCAATTTTTTTTTCATTTGTATTATATATTCTACTTGAAAAAAAAAAATGATGAATCTAATATATAAAACAATGAAATAAGCAAATATGTAAAATGCATGATTACGAAACTTATGGAAACCATTACGCAATTACATACCAATTTTAGGTGATTGCATTTGAATTTCGGTGAAAAATTAGGCAAGCTGTAGATCAGAGTTACTAGCAATCTGTGCTAAAGAATATTATATTTTATTGACATTACAAATATGAAAAATGGTAAAAATGTAGACGCACAAATACATATTTGCGTTTATACATGCTATGTTATTAGCATTGTATTATTAGAATTGTAGTGTTATTTCCAGAAAAAAACATACGTGTTTATTCTGGTTATACGTTTTATAAAGAGTTTTTTCCCCCTTTTCTATAAATGTATATGTACACATATACATTTGATAAGTGTTTGTGTATATTTCATGCGTGCACATAAAGAAGCCTATTTATAACACTTGAAAAAAAAAAAAAAAAAAAAAAAGAAAATGTCTTTAGGCAAATTACTATTTTGATAAGTATTAAAAACAGTTTCTTTTAAAATATTTCATTTAAGAATTAATATTTTATGGCTAAAGTCGAAATAAAAATGGAATGGGAAAAAAAAAATTTACTCAGATGCATTTAAATTTTATCAACTATATTAATTCAACTAAAGTTAATTTATTTTAACAGGGAGAATTTTAGCAAATCAGTTTTTTTTTGGATAACAGGAAATCCAATTAAGGGAAATGCTGATATATTGCAACCTTTTTACATTAATGCAATTGCTGGAATTTTGAAAGATAATAAAATTAACTTTTTGTGTTTATACTGGTTATACGTTTTAGAAAGAAAAATATATTTTTTCCACTTTCTATAAATGTTTTCAATTTTTAAAATTTATCTCCTGTCCAGCCTTTTAAAAAATAAAATTTATGAAAATTATATATAAATAAACTATTATTCTTTCAAAACTTATAAACTGAGTTAAAATTATGTATATATAAAATTGTGTAACATAAAAGTGAATTTTTAAAAAGTCATTGATTAATAAATAAATAGAATTTTAGTGAGAAAAAAAAAACAAGATTTATCTTCTTCCAAATGAAAAATTAATTTCGTAGTATTTTTTATTTTTATTCCTTTTTATTATTACTATTTTTTTAAAGTAAGCTGTGATAATTAATGTCGATGTATTTAAAACATTATGCCATTTGAAAGAATTTACAACATTAATTGCTTATTTCATAAAAATAAATGTGTATTGACACCGCAGAAATTTTATTAAATTTGCCAAATGTTTTTGTTGATACAGTCTTAATAAAAATTCTAACAACAAAACTCATATTATATGATTGTTTTAACCGAACAGTTTTGATGATTCAACCAAAATGTGTTTTGAATTATTTTTTTGACCTAAAAATAGAATTTCATTGATTCTGGACATCGCTCACTCTTACTATGGCTCTTTAAAACTTATCTTTTTGATTAACTGAAGCAAGTGCATTTTGCTAACTGAAAAATACTATAGTTAAAAAAACAAAATAAATACACAAAATCAGTCAAAAAAAAAAAAAAAAAAAAAAAAAAAAAATTGGTGTTAAAAAAAAAAAAAAAAAAAAAATCATAGCATTTATATTTAGAATTACGTAATCTGTGTATGGAAGACATTCTATCTTGCATCTGAAATATTTATGAAATATTTATTTTTTGATATAATTTTTGTACAAGTTGCATTTGCTTATGGATATAATTTTGGTTTTCCTTGACCCAATAATTGATCCTTAAATCGACAAAGCAATTTTCCATAATTTAGAATTTGGCTCGAATCGAAATTTCTCACTCTGAAATTCTGAAAATTAAATCCTGAAATTCTATTTGAAATCAATCCTAAAACCTATTGTGGATAGTTAACGTAAGTTTAACTTGACCGAAATTCAAGAAAGTAGAGACGTGTGAAAAAGTATAAGAATAATTGTGAATTCAAACTATTTATTTCCCTTTTTTTTTTCTAAATGTATGCAATAGTTCAAGAAACAAAACTTTGTTTTTATTGATGTAATTTATTTTTTATTATTTAGGATTAAAGAGTTTGGATGATTATTTTTGAAACTTTCCATTAAAATTTAGTAACATTTATGACTATAGTTTATCTTTCTGTCTGCGTTTTTCTTTCAATAAAAATTTTTAGATTTCTATGTAACTGATACATGTTATTCATGTTGTTCAGATTAACTGTAGAAATCTTTCGAATAAAACTTTTGCATGCAACAACATTGGATTGTACAAAGGCTCGCAAAATAATCCAAAAACATCATATTTTAAGAAACGTAATTTTTATCAGCACATCTTATCATCTCCTTATACTGTACGAAACATGCGAAATGAATATACATCTTTCAGTTGCAATAGTCTGAATTTTAGATAGTGACATGTTTAACATGAATATTTAATTAACAGTGCCACACAAAAATATTCACATTCACTATGGTAAAATGCTGAAGATGTATTTTCAGTTGTGTTTCGTGTTTTCTGCACTTTCCAATAATGTTGGAAAGTATTTTTGACATAGTATTTACACTTGACGTGTAAATACAACTAAAAAGTGTTTTATGGAATGCTAAAAAATATTTATTGAAATGAAAACTCTGAGAGTCTAGAAGACGAAATGAAGATAGAAACACTTTTAATTTTGTTGAAAAAAAATTCATTAAATTATTCTTAGAAAAAAAGTGATAAATTATATTAACTAGTGAAATTATTTTTTTCAACAGGATTATCCAAAATATTTGGATATATTAAGGGCTATTTTGGAAATTACTCAAATTGTAATTCCGTTCGTGTTAAATTTTTTAAATGTAATACTATATTTAAGTACATAATATTGTTTATAGCGCATATTGTTTATTGTTACAGACAATATACAGGGCTACCTAAAATTAAGCTAAATGTTCTTTTGTATTGAATATAATTGATGGAAGTAATACTTTGCTACATTTTACTATGTCGATGAACACTGCTCAAGAAGCAAAGCTAATTTTCTATACCCATCTAGAAACAAAGTATTTTTTGAAATTATATTTTCGACTCTGGTTTTTTGTATAATATCACGTTTTGAGGAGCTTTGATTACAAAAGTCCAAAATCGGTTGATGTGTAAGTATAACTTTTATCAGCGTAACTTAAAAACAATTTGGTATTTTGATATTTTTTTTAAATTTTAATATTTGTATGCACTATAATTAAACGGAAGTTTGAGGGATCGGTAGCCCCTTTCACATAAAATTACATGTCAAATAAAACTGTTCCTAAAGCTATTTTAGATTATTTTGGAAGTACATTGAATTTTATTATCATACGCTATTCATTTCAAAGCTTAATATGAAATATATCTTTATAGTATTGGAACTCAGGGTAAGAGAAAGTCGTGTGAGTGACACTCTAGATTATTTTTTTTTATCTTTTTTTGTGCATGAAATAAAATTTCAGATGATCTCTAATATTAGCAATTTAAAAGCGATTTCGTAATATAAACATATTAAAATAAAAACAAAAGGCTCAAACGAAGATTTTAATAGTGGACTTGACAATTCTTACACATCGGTCTAATTTTTAATAATAATAATAACAATTTAAAAAATAAAAAATGTTTTTTATTTATATCTATATTTGTTATTCAGGTCTTTTCTTGTTTATTTATTTATTTATTTAATTTAATTAATTAATTAATTATATATTTATTTATTTAACTATTTAAGTTGTGGCTGAATAATAGTAAAGATGGATTATTGTAAAATTTAAACATTTGACGATATAGTTCAAAATTTGAAATTTTAGTAAATAATAATTATTTAATTTTTGTGGATTAAAAAATATGCAAGTTTTAGAGTTATATATTTCTTATTTGTAGAATTTATAATTTTCTATAATAATAATACTAATAATAAAATTAGCTTTGTTTAAATTATAAAACAAAAAAGTAAAAAAAAAAATAAATAAATAAAATTTTTAGATATATAAATAATTTAAAAAAATTCTCATAGGTAGGTTCGAAGTGAAGAGATAAAATTTCAGATAATCTCTAATATAAGCAAGTTAAAAGCGATTTCTTAATATAAACTTATTAAAACAAAAACTAAAGGCTCAAACGAAGATCTGAATAGTGGACTTGCCAATTCTTACACTTCGGTCTAATTTTTAATAATAATAATAATAATAATAAATTGTTTTTTCTTTATTTCTATATTTGTTATTCAGGTCTTTTCTTGTTGATTTAATTAATTAATTAATTAATTAATTATATATATATATATATATTTATTTAACTATTTAAGTTGTGGCTGAATAATAGTAAAGCAGGATTATTGTAGAATTTAAACATTTGACAATGTTATACAAAATTTGAAATTTTAGTAAATAATACTTATTTATTTTTTGTGAATTAAAACATCATGTAAGTTTTATAGTTATATATTTCTCATTTGTAAAATTTATAATTTTCTATAATAATAATAATAATAATAATAATAGCTTTGTTTAAATTATAAAAAAAAAGTAAAAATAAAATAAAATTTTTAGATATATAAATAATTAACAAAAAATTTCCCATAGGTAGATTCGAAGTAAAAAGCCGCGCACGTTATCCTTACCAAACATACCACTGTAGTGTTGAGTCTTTGGTGAAATAACTTATACTTAAGCAATTACTGAAACTTTAAAGGCTTATTTCTCAAAATTGTTTGGCTAATTCGCGCTACTGCGTTAATACGTTGCTACTTTCATAGTATAATACAGTTTTGCGTAAGTTCGTTCTGAACTGAATTTTTCATGCCATGACCTTTTCTTGTAAGTCGCATATAATATATATATATATATATATATATATATATATATATACATATTTCGGACAGTTTGTCTGAAAACATCGACCCTTCTGATAGGTTTGAGGCCAAATCCATTTTCTTGCAAATGGTTCCTTTGATATAGCACCTTTAACTCCAAATACCGGTTTTAACCTATATTGGTCGCCAGGTAATTGAGAGATATAGAACTTTCCAAACAATTTTTAAAACCATCAGAACAGTCAAAATAGTTTGCAACGAGTTCAGATATCTATCGTCTCTCAAAATCTTCCGATTTAGAAACCTTTTGATTTAAGCTTGAACGCATATCATAATTCATGATTTTATTGCAAATATTTGCGACATTTGTAGTCCATTTTTTATTCATCAACAATACTTCTTAACAACAGAAGTTGTGTGATCCCTTGCAATTTAATATGAGCTGTTTTTTCGCGCTTTATCGAACTGTTTCGTATATGCATAATTTCTTAATTTAATTGTTCTACTTAACGAACAACTAAAACCCACAGTATCTATATTGTTTCTAATTATTTTTACGATTTTCTAATTATGCCGAAATTTAAAGTACAGATAAAAATAGGGTATATAGAGCAAAATAAATCTAAAATAAGGGGAAATATCTGCAATTTGTATGGAAAAACTTATGAACGTTATGGATTTTATAAAGCTTTTGAAAATTTTCTTTCACTTTTCCTTTATATTTCCTTCACTTAAGGTAGACGTATATAATCATTTTATTGATGATAAATATTTTAGCACCTGGTAAGTGATATTTTTACAACTCTGAATAATGAGCATTTTTTTTTTTCATATAATTTTCAATTTCAAACATTAACAAACTTCAAAAGAGTTCCATGTCTTTTCAAAAAGTAACATTAATTAAATTTCCTTTACAAATACAATTTAAAATCACATGATATTTGTGAGAAATACACTATATAACGTTGCAATGTTCTTTAACATTTAAATCATTACAAAATAAGACTTTATGATTTTCCTTAATAAGTATTTATTTTGTAGACTTTCATTTACAAGTCATCATTATTTGCACAGAAATGCTGAAATGAATGTCTTTTATTTTAAATTAAGTTGAAAAAATATTTTTTTGGATATTCTTTATCCAGATAAAATTCTATTACTTTCGTGAAGTTTTTCTAACCGTCTAAAAAATGATGAGCGATAAAAGAAAGAAAAAATTTTTTTCTTAAATTTTCTAGACAGTTTTAAAGATACTACTGACAGGATATCAAGCCTGAAATTTGACAAAGTCAAATTTCTTATAATAGAAGAAAAAAGACATTATCTTAAGGGTTGTGTTTAACTTTGCTTTTTGCCTGAAGATAGAAGGGGAAAAAAAATACTGCGCTAAAATGTTCCCGAGGATTTATGTTTTAAACAAAATTGAAAAGTCGAAGATTTTATGTAAAATATTGTAAATTATTATTTTGTTTATTGTAGTAGAAACATAAGTACGTGTTATTTATAAGTATATTCACTGTGTAATGAAGTAGATAATTCACTATTTATTTTGAAAAAGAAATTATGTAATTTTTAATCTGAATACATTTTTTACATATAATTTTTATACTTGTGAATATAAAATATAAATTTTGATAATAATTGTTAATAGCATAAATAGCAATTAACTCTTTATTCACTACATTATGAAATAAACAAGAAACTTGTTTCAAATCTATTGCTTTTAGTTACCTAAGAGAAAATTTAAGTTATAAGAAAAAATATATATATGGCTATCACCTTATAATAATAATAAAAGAGAATTTAATGGGTGGATACTTCAGTGCATACCTGGTACTCTGCAACTGAACAAGGATCAAGATTTTGAGACTGAAAGGTAAAAATATTTATTATCTTTATATATATATATATATATATAAGATTTGTCATAGATTATTCGAGTAATACATAAATGAATTATAACACATGGGAAAATCATGAAAAACAAATAATTAAAACAGTGTCTGTACGTTATAAAGTGATTTCTTAAACAAAAATGACTTCATGTAGTGTCTAGTGCCATAGAGTGAGACTAAAGAAAAGTACACACATTCTCATATTTATAAGGACACTTTATGTTTTGAAATAACTAATGTAAAAATAATTGTGAACAGGATATACCAAGTGCACTTGAGCAGTCCTTATAATTGATATATACTCTTTGAGCAGTCCTTATAATTGTGAACACCTGAAAAATCATCTTTTTGACCGTATTTAAAGTTTTTTAAGATAGAAAAACGATAAAACTTTTTAAATATAGTCTATTAATGAAATTCAAATTAATAAAAAATATATTTGTTTAAATAGTAGTGTTCAGTGTTTAGTTAATATAGAAAAACGGGTGTCCTTATAATTATGAGAACCAGTGTATAAGGTAAGTACCTATGATATTTCATTCATGCATTCGTTTTTATTTGCTTTTTATTCTACTGGTACATAAAAATATCGTCCGTAGTTAAAAGATTAAATAATTAATGCATAAAAGCCATTTAGATTTATTTGAAGTTTAACTCCTTAACGATCTGGTAATTTTTAAGAAAACGGTAAAAAAAAAAAAAAAAAAAAAAAAAAAAATGGCTATTTTTATATTCAAGAAAATTGTATAAAATAAAGTGTATCAACAATATCTGTACTCATTTTTGATTTTTGGAATTTTTTTTTTAGCTTGAAATGAAAAAAATTTACTTTGCAGAAAAAAACAACAATCAGATTTATTATAACTGAATGCTGGCTTTCCAATAAGTAGAAAAATAAAAGAAAGGTGTTTTAAACATTAAAGCAGAATTTTAGGCAAAGAAATTTACGTATAATACAACACTATGCGTTTAATACACTGTTCTGAGATTCACTATCGTAACTTTCATAAAGATAACTTATTTCCGAATCACTCCCAAATGCATTTATTTCAAAATTAGAATCCGAGTCACTCTGTCATTCTGATTATACAATATATACCGGCTAATCCAAAAGTCACTAGATTTTTTAAAACCTTATAATTCTTAAAGTATTTACAATAAAACGATGCAGCTTGCACAGAAATAATCAGAAACATGGGGAATTTTTGTTTTTAATGAAAAAAAAAAAAAATATATATGTATTGCATATTAGTTATAATTTTCGTCAAAAGGTGGCGTATTTCATATATAATACAATCTTATCATGCGTTAAATGAGCAGATGAGTTAATTCCGCATTATCTCATAACATTTCAAACAGTTTCTATCACAAGTGAATGATATGAAACTCTATTTAAAAAATAGAGTCATCCCTTACTTGCAAGAGAGGCAAGCACTCCACTGAATAACATTTCAGGATAGAGCACCTCCGCAAATGGCTACTCCTGTCACGACACTTTTGAGGTCAACATTTGGAGACAACCGTGTCCTTAGTAGATGTTTTCTACACGAATATCCCCCAAGGTCTCCAGATCTTACATCTTGTGACTTCTGGTTATGGGGTTATTTGAAGTCACGTGTGTATAGAGATCGGCCTACGTCTTTGGCACAGTTAAAAGAAGCTATACGTCACCATGCGCTAGGTATACCCTCTGACATGCTTTTTAACGCTGTGCAGGGTTCAATCGTCAGACGGCTGTAATTATCAGTGATGGAAATCAAATTGAATAGCTGTAGGTATTGAAACACTTTTATTCATATCAAGGAACTGTATTATAATTTTATAAGTCTGTTAATTGAACTCCAGTGCCACCTTTTGGTCAAAAATTTAACTAATATAAATATATTGTTTTTCCTTAAAAACAAACATCCACCGTGTTTCTGAGCATTTCTGTGCAAACCGCATCACTTTATTATGAGGTTTTAAAAAGTCTAGTGACTTTTGGATTACCCGGTACAAAAAAAAAAAAAAAAAAAAAAAAAAAGAGTACAGAACCTTGTGCATTCAAATTCTAACTGAGCTAAGATTGCAAAATAAGTATTACAAATAATTAAAGTTGGATAGTGCTCACTGTTTTAAAAAAAACCTACCCTCTCCAATTACATTTTAAATAGTCTGCTTCTCCAATCTACAGCGTAAAATAAGAAATAAAAATTTTCTGGGTATCAGAAGTAGTTTGTTTTTAAATTTTTTAGTGCGTTACTTACTACTCCACCCCGGAAATATCACGAGCGCAATAAATAGAAAGTGAACACCCCCCCCCCCCCCCGTCTCTTTCATGGGATCGAGAAAGAAGGGGTTAAAGAGAAATAATTTTAAAAAATAAAGGAAAATTTACAATATGTCTTTATTTACAAACTTTTTACTTTAATATATATATATATATATATATATATATATATATATATATATATATATATATATTTAAAAAAATTCTAGACAAAGTTGAATTATTAATTTAAAACACAGTTTACTTTAAAATAATAAAGTATAGTTCGTAATCTGCTGCCACAAAAAAGAGATAGGCATGTGTTTTAAATATGTGTTAATATACCTTATCACATCCTTAAAATTAATTAATTCATTTGAGAAAAAATAGTTTTTCGAAACTTATATTTTTCGGAAATCACTTTTTAAACAGTAACATAGTAACATTTTCAAATATTTTTCTATTTTATTGTTAAGCAAATATAATTATTGAAAAATTATCACTATGAAACATAAAGGCGCAGGCACTTCCCTATCTATAATATTAAATAATCTTATAAAATGCTTCCAGTAAATGCGAACAGCATTGTAATAGCTAATTATGTTTTGTAGGAAAATTAAGTTTAATATTTAAAATACAAACATTCTTTATAAGAAAACTAGTGTTTACTGGGTTTCAGTAAAGTTTTGCCCTTCTGCACCTTAATATATATATATATATTTATATTGTATATATATGTATATATATATATATATTGTATTAAACTTGGTGTCTATATATATTAACGTAGCCATGCGCGACAAGATGAGATTGGTTGTAGCAGAGTTTGGTTATAAACAATGGAATTAGCTTTCCTATGTCGAAACCGATAAGAGATGCTGGAAAAAAAATGAATAACAAATTTGTAGAGCTTCTCTTGTAGGTTCACGTATTTGATTCCATGTAAGCCATTCTATTTGTTAGATTTGACATTTTTATGTTGTGCAGTACCATCTGGTAGAATTTTTGAATTAAAAAATTCTTTTGTTATCTTGGATACATCTCATATATCGCGTGTATTTAAATTTGGTAGCAATCCGCTCGCTTATTTTAGTTGAAGGATGCTGCTTCTATAGCGAATATTTAACTATAACTACTCTGTATATATAATAACTCTCTCTCTCTCTATATATATACCTCTTTGATCTGTAAATTTTGTTTTTTATTGCATACTAAATTGGCTTTCCGACGAATACATATGAAGTTCAACTACGATGATTCGAATTATTTGTTATCGAATAATTATAATATACTTTGTGTCCTGAAGTGTTAATGGCATGAACACGAGTAATTACTGATGTCTCTAGACGCGACTTGCTTTATGTATAATTAAGTCATTAAGCGCTTATCCAAATAACTTAATAATATTACTGGTTGGCGTAAAACCAGGATAATTCCTTTACCATGTTCTCTGAGAATGTTTGAATCATTATTTAAAATTCAGTATATTACCTTCTTAGTAAATAAGAAATTAACATGAAATAACTTGTCAGCTTCAGATACACGTATGTTAATATTTTAAAAATTGTTGTGTAAGTTTCTGAATAACTAACATGGATTTTTAAAATTGAATCACTTTGTAGAACGTAAAAAAAAAAAAAAAAAAAAAAAAAAAAATGTTTTTAAAACAACTAGAAGAAAGAGACGGATTTTTGTGATTGAATAGATGTTCATCTTAAAGGTTTTTTTGCTATTTAATATTTGCTATTTCAGAAATTTTAGCAATAAATTAAATTACTATAAATATTTTTAATTAGAGATTTATAAATTTTATTAAAATTTAATTTCTTTCTTTTAATATTTATGAAATGCTTAATGTTTATGAAATTACGCAAGTGATATAAAAGGATATAAAATCTCTATTATAAACAACAGCTACCTACAACAAAAAAAGGCAAGAGAGCAGATGGCCACCAAATCTGATACTTCGGTGATTTGAGCAGCGCGCACCACATCCCGTCAAAAAAAAAAAAAAAAAACTAGTATGTTCTGGCCACCACAAGACTTTCTTCTATATTTTAAAATTAATTAAATTAAAATTAATTAAATTTTAAATTAAAAAAAAAATACGATTTTTTTTCTAAATTCTTTTTTTGTTAAAAGTAATACACATTCAACCAGTAACAATATTAATAAATAAATAAATAAATAAATAAATAAACGATTTTTTTCTAAGTTTTTTTTTTGTTAAAAGTAAAAAAAATTGATAACTTTGTTTTAAATTATCACAGATTTATAGTTCAACCATTCGTTTTAAAGGTATTGACGAGATCTTTCGAAAGATACCCATCTTGAAAATTTACCCGGTGCCTCCACATGCACAAAATTTTTTTCGTAGTTAATTACTACTATTATTAATAATTCATATTAATTCTACGATCACAAGTTTAAAATAACGCTCATTATGTACATTTATACGAAATTTTATCCTATACCGCCATGTTAAAAGTTTACATAAAATGCAGTCACAGCGCCATCTGCTGGGCGATTGATCCCGAAATCTAATCAGTATCATTCCATGTCAGGGTCCAACTATATACCAAGTTTGGTTCAATTTCATTCATAGGTTCGTGAGATACGGTGAAAAATACGAAATTTTGCGATCACAGCGCCACCTGCTGGACGATTGATCCCCAAATCTAACCAGCACCATGCCCCGTCAGGTTCCAACTATATACCAAGTTTGGTTGAATTTCATTCATTGGTTCGTGAGATACGGTGAAAAATACGAAAATTTGTCCTGTACTGCCATGTTAAAAATTTACATAAAATGCGATCACAGCGCCACCTGCTGGGCTATTGATCCCCAAATCTAATCAGCAAAATGCCCCGACAGGGTCCAACTATATACCAAGTTTGGTTGAATTTCATTCATTGGTTCGTGAGATACGTTGAAAACACGAAACCACAGACAGACAGACAGACATTTTTTAAAAACTATCAATTCGTGTTCAGGATATCCCAAAACGTGTAGATCAGTCAAAAAACGGAGGTCGAAAATTTTCGCGAATCCAATACTTTCTCTATATTACATATAGAAAAAAGTAAAAAAAAAAAAAAAAAAAAAAAAAAAATCGAAGCAGAACAATCTCGCTAAAATTGTCATAAAATTATAAATAAGAATTTTAAAATAACATATCTAAACTAAATCAATATAGTCTTTAAATTTTTCTTTAAAATAAAAATTCTATAATTTTTTTAATACTACCATTTTAAATACTACTTAAATAAATAAAAAATGATGGCCATGATTAAAAAATTTTTATTTTTAAATGAAATTATCTTCTATTTACATATTTCTTTATTTTTTAACATACGGATTATTATTATTATTATTATTTTTAAACTGGTGGAAAATGAGTGTGTGCTAAAAATGGTATTATACAGGAAAAACTTTTGGATTTCTTCTAGTATCATTCATGACTTAAAAGTGTTAAGCGGACAGAGAAAATGTTCTCTCATTTTGCTTTAATGACGGCTTTATAGAGATGAAATAAAATGTTTTTTTATATGTATATACAATATACAGTCCTTCTCATAATTATAAGGACACCCGTTTTTCTATATTAACTAAACACTGAACACTATTATTTAAACAAATATATTTTTTACTAATTTGAATTTCATTAATAAACTACATTTAAAAAGTTTTACCGTTTTTCTATCTTAAAAAACTTTAAATATGGTAAAAAGATGATTTTTCAGGTGTTCACAATTATAAGGACAGCTCGAATTTTAGTAATTTTTTCAGTTATTCTTTAAATTAATATTTTATGGGGTCTCTTTTTAGGGTGAAA
This sequence comes from Salticus scenicus, assembly GCA_963930645.1. NCBI lineage: Eukaryota > Metazoa > Arthropoda > Arachnida > Araneae > Salticidae > Salticus > Salticus scenicus. The sequence goes on along the minus strand of OZ005652.1, from coordinate 125,726,900 downwards.
CAATCAGACATTCTCTCTGGTATATATATATATACATTTTTTTTTTTTTATTCAGTTTCAATACAATTTCATACAGCGTAGATGATATTCTTAATACATTTAAACTATTTAAAATTGCTTTCCACTTGCATGCACTTTTCTAATATCATAAGTTAAGGTTTTTTCAACTTTTAGGCCATGGGGAAGGCAATAATACAGAAGTTTCTTTCTTCAAACTATTTCCTATTTCTCTAAAAGTAGAGCAAAAATGTAAGTCTTGTTGAAAAATATATTATTACCCCTCAAAATCTAACAAAAATCTGATAATTCCACGTTTAAAATTTGCGGATATTCTCTTAATGTTCATAATAAGAGAAAAAATTACTAAATTCATTCTGCTTCAGTAGAAGCAGCTCCCCAGAGCACCATAGATCCACCTTTAAAATGCCCGATTCATACCTGCCTTCAAAAAATCTGCTGTCTTTCGTTATCTTTAGATCGTACCAGTAACTGTTAAAACCATTTGATTAATCAAGAATAAAATGTTTTTCATCCGAAAATGCAACATTTTACCATTTAATATTGTCTTTATCCAACTTTAACGAAGGCGTTCTTTCCCCCATTAAATGCTTATTGATTACTACAGGTTTTTTATTCCTTTTAGTATATTATTAATTATTTTAAACATACACAAATGTGGACCCCGACCTTTCGTAAAAAATTACGAGCAAATTCATCAGCAGTCATTATGAGTAGAACATTAAGAGGAATTATGAGTCTTCGATCTCTGTAAAACAACTATGGTTTTGCATCAGATCTCTCTCTTATCGAACCAGCAGTTCAACGTTTGATCACATTTCCTTCAGCAATTTTAGATCTTCGAATTTCATTAGAAATTTGGCGGATTGAAATTATCCTTCCACATAAAAAACACATTTGTCATACTTCACTACATGAACGTTCTTTTTTTCGAGGCATTATCAGTAATGTCCGTCCAAGAAAAATTGAAGGCTTATACATGAATTAATCTAGCCCAGTAGTTAACGAATTCGCATGTCAACTGTAATTTATACGCTTGTAAGTTAAATAAAATGAAAAAATCTTGATTGTCCCAATAATTATGAACACCTAAAAACGTGGGAAAAAAATATTTTGCATTATTTTTTATTAATATCGTTTCATATTAAAAAAAATTATAGCAGTTTTGGTTTTTAGAATACTAGATATATTAAATGCACTTAGTATAATCTTGTTCACAATCATTTTTACATTGTTATTTCAAAATATAAAGTGTCCTTATAAATATGAGAAGGAGTGTATATGCTTTGCATATATACTACTTATTTTAATGTATGAATAACCTTTTAGAATTTAAAGGTATTATATATGAACCTTATTTATACCTTTGCATTTTATATATTAAATGATTTGCACATTTGCTTTTGAAATATTTAAGGAAAGAATGTCTAATATTATACAACTTTTCTTTAAGATTTACAAGTACTTAAGTGCAAGTACGTGAGTACCAGCGTAGTCTCTGTAACTTTTCGAAAATGATCTGCATGTGGGATTTTTCATTTTTCATTCTTTTACTTATACTTAGAACTCTGATCAATTTTTAATCGGTTATAATTTTTTTATAACTACATAAATAAACGGCAATCTTGTCATTTTCTGCGGTTGACAAAATGTGCGACTAATACAAAACATCCCCCCTCCACCCCCCCCCCCCCAAAAAAAAAAAAAAAATCAACATTAATTATTCTTGAATACAATAAAGGACACATTATAACTCATTACAATAATAGGAAGAAATATTACTCAGTAGAAAACTTCTCTCTAAAAATATAGCATCTTATAGAAAAATCAGATATGTAATTTTACATTTAAAACTAAAATTAACATTTTTATTTATGCAACTATTAAATGCTAAATAATTATCTAAAAGAAATTTGTTAAGCTACGCTTTCTAGTTTCTATTTATGGTGGCTAGGCCGACAAATGTGACTTGGCGCTAAACCCAGCTTTTCACGTCTAATATCTTTGAGCGCAGAGTTTCTCAGGCACTTCTATGCTGTGAAACGTAAAAATTAAAATTTAATTTGTTTTGAAGAAAACCTAAATGGTAATCAAAGAAAATATCATAATTAATGAAATTCTATGAGGTTTTTGTAAAAGCAGAGTATTATATAAAATACCTAAAATCTTGCTAAAAAAATTTAAGAGATCTGCTGAATTAGGCTCATGTGCGAGAATACGCAATCCTCCACTGTATTTCTGTTGTATGATGCGTAATGGAAATCTAATTGCTCTTATTTATCTTATTGCTGAAACACATAAAACTTTTAAATAATTCACAATTTTCATATCAATGTAAGATACACTGTAAAAAAAAAAAAAAAAAAAAAAAAAAAAAAAAAAAAAAATGTAAAATTACAACGAATATCCCTCATCTTGCGATGTGATAAAATCAAGCACTCGAGTGGTAAAACATTTTCAAGCAGAACGTGCTGTTTTCTTACTTTCTCTATGACATCAAACAGTCATGTGACACAGATACGCGAATGAGCTTCAAACACAAACTAAAACTTTTAAATGTTTTTTACGACTTCCGGTATGATAAACGGTAAACGAAAAATGGAGGATTAGAATTCACCTTAGGTCCAATGACAAACAAGTAAGTTATAATTGCTTTAATTTTGATTTTATATCTTCTCTTTTTTAATTGTGTCAATATAAGTTTCATAAGGGTCTACGTTTTATTAATGAAACCTAATCTTAATTAAAAGCTCTCTCTCATGAAACTCCATTTTGAATTATGAGTAGTAAAAGTTAGAACACAGTAATTATTTTCTCCCTAAATAAAACTATTAAACAAAAACTTTTCCAAACTAATTTATTTTAAAAAATAATTTAAATTACTATTACTTATTGGGGAGAAAAATGGTGCATTAATTTTTAACTCTGAAAAACATTACGGCATTCAAAATAAGAACATTATTTAATAAACTAGCAGGCTTTGCCCGCTTCGCTGGTCATTATATTGAAATGAATCCCCAAAACAGCATATCATTCATAATAATAAAATATCTTAAAAAAAAAAAAAAAAAATCATTGAAATCCGTCAAAATCTAATTTTAAGTTGCCCAATGCCTTCGGCAGTCCCTTACCTGCTTTTTACTCCCCCTCCCTCGCGGTTACAGTTGAAAGTTTTACAAAATCTCATCAAAGTGCATATTTCGCACACTTAATTAACATCCACACGCCAAACTTCGCCATTCTTAGGTAATTTGGACGTATTTAAGCTTCAAAATGTGGTTTTTGCCCCGCCCGCCCCAAGAGGAAGGAGGAGGGGGGGGGGTAAATTTCCAAAATTACTTTATATTTCATGTTGCATACACATACCTGACCGACACATAAAAAAATTGAGATCATGAAATTATTTAAAGCTGAGCTATGCTTTAAAACATTTTTTTTTTTAATCTCTCCTCCCGTTCTTAAAGGAGGGAAGGAGGAGAGAATTTCGCAAAATCTCTTCATACTATGAGTTAGATACATATAATCGTCCCTTACATAAAAAATGTCCAACCTTAGATAATTTAGTGTAGCGTTACGCATGAATACATGTTTTTGCCCCCCATTCTCCAAAGGGCTGTAGGGTGGAATTTCATAGAATCCCTTTGTAGTGTGTGTTCAGTTCGATTTCCTCGTGTGTTGAGCACCCTTCTTCCAAAATCTTTTCCATTCCCTCCCCCCTTAAAAATTCAAAATTCCAAAATCGCAGAAAATAATTTTTTTGTACTGAAGTCTGGTCTTTCCATCTGCAATTTCTTCACCGTTAAGTAATTTGGAGCCGAGTTAAGCCTTCTGCCCCCCAAGAAGACGGGGGGGGTGTATTTTGCAAAATTCCGTCTTAGTTGGGGGTCAGGCTCCGAAATCCAAAATTTGTGACCCTCTTTCCCACAGAATCGTCATGGCAGTGTTGAGTCAGTGAATCATTGAGTTTACTCTTTTATATGAACAGATTTGTTTATATTTTTTATGGACTACTTGGCTTAAGGTTGTTGTCACAAAGATAGAGTCCTTGGCGAAAAATGTCCTATCTACTTCAGTATTAAAATTAAAAATATACCCAGGATTATCAACAAATAAAGCTCTTTAATACAGATCTGAATTAGCTTTCATTTTCTGAATTAGCTTTCATATTTAATTTTGATAATGACGTTATGTTGTCATGTGCCTAAGCAAATTTAATATGTATTATTTTTTTTATTATTATTCGCGTGAAATATTCTTTGGCAACAATTAAAAATTAAAATAAATTATTTTAAAAATTTTTTATAGAAGAAATATTTATATTATACAGAAGATTAATTAAAAATTTACATTTTTTCCGATATAAATAGTAGCCTATGTCTTATTCCAGACTATTACCTATCTCTATACAAAATTTCATCCAGATCCGTTTAGCCGTTGTGGTGTGATTGAGTAACAAACATCCATCCAAACTTTCGCATTTATAATATTAGTATAGATTATAGTTATCATGTGCATGTGTTAGATTGAGTTATTTTGCTATCAAATTGACAAAATTTAAATTTTAAATTTCAAAACTCTGTCGTTCTTGGCGCTTATTGTATTTGGCGATCAAAAACTTAAAACGAAAATATGTATGCCAGATGTACTTTAGTAATATGCATTGTACGAAATATTGTTTCATATTATTCATTACTCTCTTAATATAAGTTGTTAAAATAACCATGATTTTTGAAAGGAATTAAATTATGTTCGCCAAATAATTTGTCGATATATTTTTTTTTTCTGCTAAGGATGACCGATATCAAATCTATTCCGCTGCAATATCGTATCTTATATCAGATACTTTATTTAGACATTTGGAAAGAAATTTGACTTCAAATTATGATAGAATATTTATCATTTTCCTTTTAATTAGTGTATTAGTTGGATATTTATTGTGTAAATATCATCCTTTGAAATGAAATGTTTGTGTTTTCAATCGAATATAGAAGTTTGCCATTTTTTTTCCCTAGAGTTTTGATATTAAAAATTCAAATTTTGTCAATTTTACAACAAAAATAACTTAATCTAACGCATGGACATGATAACTAATACATATCTATACCTAAATATGGGGATTAAAATCGGGAAATAATTTTCCTCGATTTTTAATAATTTTTTACAAAAAATCCAATGTACGTTTAACATAGAACATATTTTTCTTGAATCCACAAACGGCCAGTGACGTCATCACTTCGCTTGCGTATTAGCACTTTATCAATGTGTAAAAGAAATTTTTAATTAAAAATGACGTCAATTTTTGTGAGATGCATAATTTTTTTTTTATAATTTTTTATCGTTCACTTTTAGATAAATGTATTTATTTTCCTGTTGAAAAAAATAAATAAATTCTTTTTTTTTTTTTTTTTTGGCAACAATTATATTATGGATAAATTTAAATGGCTAATTTTTTGCTATTATTAGCTTACGAAATTGCTATTTTATGCATAAAAATCGCAAAAATAATTTTTTTTTTTTGGAATAAAAGGTAGCCAACTTTTTAAGTTAGGGTATAAGGTATCTTCATTACAAATTTCATCGAAATCCGTCAAGCAGTTTTGGCGTGAAACTCAGTCAAATAAATTCACGGACATTCACATTTATATATATATAAGATTTTTACATTCAAAGCATTTTAGTGAAAAAATATTTATAGCGCATGCGCAGGCGTTTTTTACACACAATTTAAACACTAATCATAATTTTGAAAATTTCTATAGATATAATTTCAAGTTGGGTGAAGACCTAACTTTCTGCCAAGCGCCGTTGAATTCCGTCCAGCAGTTCTCGAGTGATGCCCGGACAAACGTGTTTTAGTCTTTTACCCCCTAGGGGGGAACGGGGGGGAATTTCCAAAAAGTTGATAGATATAATTTGAAGTTGGGTGAAGACCTAAATTCCTGCCAAGCGTCGTTGAATTCCGTCCAGCCGTTCTCAAGTGATGCCCGGACAAACGTGTTTTAGTCTTTTACCCCCTAGGGGGGGAACGGGGGGGAATTTCCGAAAAGTTGATAGATATAATTTTAAGTTGGGTGAAGACCTAAATTCCTGCCAAGCGCCGTTGAATTCCGTCCAGCCTTTCTCAAGTGATGCCCGGACAAAAAAAGCGACATTCGGACACGATGACATACACACAGACACACACACACACACACACACACACACAGGCAAAATTTTCTGAAGTCATTTTCGGCTTTCATGGGGTGTAAAACGTGAAGATATCGCAAAATTTTTCGATTCCGACAAATTTACAGACAAAACTCTGATTTTATTAATATAGATACTTAATATGAAACTTTTGTGCAATTTTTAGCTTTCCATTATAATATTTTTTTTTCTTTCTTTAAATTTGAAGTTTCCTTTATTTTATGCATAATGATTACATTTTTATTCTTTAACTTTTTTCGCTTTTTATCATTTTTTTAATTGGTTATATTGTAAAATTAATATGTTTGCTAAAATTGTATAGACATATGTATTCTTCAAAATATTGTCTAATAAAGTATTGAAAACTGTTATTTTAATTTCCATACGTTCTAAAAAATATTAAGGTAGTTAAAATTTTTGAAGTACTTATTAAATAATGCTTCTCATGTGACTAATTTAATATTTCTTTAGCGGATTAAAAATTGATACATAATTATTTTTAAAATAGTATCAGCAATATAAGACTTTTTTTAAAAATTTATTTAATTGGTTAAATATTTATATGTTGAAAAGAAATCGTTACTGCATTACAATTCTAATATTTTTTTATAAAATAGAATTTATTGAAAGTTATTATACTTATTATATTTCCTAATAACAAGTTTAAACTTATATTGACAGAGTAAAAAAGATGAAATATATGAAACAAATTAAAACAAATATAACTTTGAAAGAAATAAAAACACACATAGCTTTTAAAATAAATAGATTAAAAAAACACAACAACAACAAAAACAACAACAGCAGCAACAACAAAAACAACAAAAACTAATTTAATCCCTTTTTTTTCGAATGAAAATAAAAATAAAAAATTACAACACTGCGTGCTGTAAAATTGCAACACTCTCTTTGAAACGTATTTATTTAGAACACACTTGAAATTTACCGCACGTGGTGCTGACGATTTTTTTACCCGCACATTATGATGTAATGAAGCATCTTCATTTTTTAACACGCTTTTATTAGCTTCACCTGTATGTATGTTTATATGTATAATGTATGTATGTATAATGTATGTTTGTAACCGCTCTGGGAGCAAACAAAAAATCTATATTGTAAAAAAGACTTTCCCTACGTGAACGCTGTGGCTGTGAGGTAAAGCTCCGCGTTCAAAGGTCTAGCGTTCTGTCCCAGTCAGGGGAGATTTTTTAAAAATGGTTTTTGTTTAATTCTAAATTATTTTAATTAAAGATTTAAATGTATGTAAATATTATGGTGTGCCACTCACACGATTTTCTCTTACCCTGCATTTGAATACTAAGATAGATATTTTGTGCTTTTTAGTTCATATGTCTATAAAAACGTGTTCTTTAATTTTTTAAAACTATAATATTATTACAGTGTAGAATAATCTATTCAAACAGTAAAACAACCTTCCGTGTAATGTCACGTTAGTAACAAATTAAAAAATGTTGATTTTTTAAAATTAAACAGCACAATTGTTTTGCTATTGCTTCAGAATTTAACGCAAGAAGATAAATTACTATATTAAACCAATAACAAAACAATTCTAAAATATTTTTTTAATTTTCTGAGACGCATAATTTCTTGGAATGATTTTGAGTAGCCAATTTTGTATATTTAATTACATATTTGATTACTCTATTAAAACTATGTTTTAATGGTTTTAAAGTATTTTAAACTGAATCAAACTGTTATATGGTATTGAATTAACTGCAATGAGGACAATCTCAATAAATTTAATATTGCAATCAGAAAAAATACATGTATATGATTTCTTATAAAAAGTTGCCCTAAAATGATATTTGAATCGAACATTATATTTGCAGAGTTTGAAAGTATTTTACACTATAAAGTGGATGCATAGTTTTCATTCTTTTCACACCCACACAGACAACAACAACAAAAAAAAAAATCCTATATATATATATATATATATATATATATATATATATACATCTGAAATTTAATTTATATAAGTATTTGCAATGGCAAAAAATTTTCCGCAAGAAATGTTTGAAAGATAATATTTGTAAAGTTGCAAGATTTAGAATAATTATATATTTGGGATACATAATTTCTTCCATTTTTCATAGTAATAATAATAATAATACGATGTATTATTTAACTTAAAATAAATTTTAGTTAAATTTTATCATATTTAAGTGATGTTCTAACTTTTTCCTTTCGTCAAACACATGAATTATGTAATTCCCCGATAGGAAATTTAGAAGATATTTAGATGATCTTTAGATATTATAAAATCCATCTATATGTAAATAGACATCGAATGTACGAGGTTCAAGATTTTAGTTTTGCTTATGTAATTTTCGGGAAGAGAACGTTCATTCCTATAATATGTTCTCTAACTTCAAATGAGGGATAATGGATGATGCTAGGTGTGGTATATTCCTAATCAATATTTATGGCTTATAAATGCACAGTGATATTATTGACTATATACGTTATTCGACATGTATTTATTTATGACATATATGCATACACAATAATTTCATTTCATACTCATTTATTTTGATTTGTGTAAAGAAATATTGCTAATATATAAAAACATATTTAGATTACTTTAGGTACTTTCAGTAATATTTCCAGGGAGAATGTTTAAAATGTTTAGTAAAAAAAATTAAACCTTATTTATAGTTTAAAGTATATAATAATGTATAAAAAATATTTAAAAAATTAAAACGATTAAAATTTATGTTGCAATATATGACATTCATTTTTAAAAAATAAAACATGAAATTTTAAAAGTGAACTCGCAACTTTTACCTCATTTTATCGTGATTTTTATCCTCTTAAAAACGAGAAATAAGTTGAAGATTTATATAATTAAATGCAAATAGAAATACTGCATCAAGAACTATCTGGAAAATTTTAAAATGTAAGATCATCAAGAAATGGGAGATATTGTTTTTCCTAGATTAAATTACATTTATCAGAATATTCTTTGATTTTGATAAGAATAAAATGAGAGAAGAAGATGGCTTAGAATAATTATTAAAACAACTTTATTATAAAACTAGCTGAATTTGCCGGCTTCACTGTTTACTGTATGCAAATGAATCCCTTTTTAATAAGTCTCATAATTTTCCTTATATATATCAATAAGCCTAGAAAATTTCAAAAGTTATCGTTTGACAGAAGTGAATGGCAAAATATCACTAATTCACTCATTTATCTATAAACATCGAGTCCAAATCGCCAAAGCTAAAAACATGTCATTAGGACAGTTGGTTCTTTTCATGACGGGGTAGAGCCCCTTAAATAAAATATATAGGCCGACGCATCGCCGCCATTTTTTTGCTTCAGAAGAGGGCAGCATTCTCACTTGGCGTCCTTATCGCTTTCTTGTGATTTAAAAAAATCTTGAACTGAAGCTATGATTGGTCAACAAAAGCAATAAGCAACAACAATATTCCTAACAACACATTTTTTTTCACATTACATTATCAGGATATCCTGTGGGTGTATTGGAAATAAGGTGTGTTAGTAGGACTGTTTCTGTTTCTTATACAAAATATCGCCAAAACTCAAATACACATTAATAAAAGGTCTTCTTAAATCGATTTATCAATATTAATACAAATAATATGATTAAAATGACACATTTTTCTCTATTTTTACATTAACACATGTCAGAAATACAAAGGGAAATATAAGTAAATATAAGTAATGTTGTTTTATTCTTCTCAAATTATCTTATAGAAATCTGAACATTTTATGTTTTTTTCTTAAATGATTACAGTAGTTTATCGATAAACAAATCTCCTTTCGTACTTTATTTAGCTAAAACTATGAAATATAATAAAAGTAGTACTCTAAAGTTACATAAAACGATAAATGTAACGACTGCCGTTTATTTATCATTGAAACGCGCTGGGTTCATCTGGCAACCCTAAGGCAACAAAATACCTGATGTGCCAGCTCGTATATATAGGAGCCTTATGACGGGGTTCACTGTAAAGTGATTTAACGAAATTAACCTTTAAAGGGATTGAATGGGGAAGTCGAAGTTTTTTAACTTTTTCACAGTATCTCTGCAATGGCTTGCATTAGAAGCTTGAAGTTTAGAAAAATGCTTTCTCTTAGTTTTTAATTAAGGTAAGTATTTTCAAAAATTTAGTTCTTACCAGAGGTAAAGGGGGCATCTACCCGTTCTCCACACTCGGAAAATTGCAGTAATTTCCAATAAAAGCTTCAAATTTAGCAAGATGCTTCTTCTTAGGCCTTAATTAAAACAAAAGTTTTAACAGGATTTAACAAGGAGGAGGTGCCGCTCACAGCTCTAAAAGTGGTGTCCAGCGCTTTTAGCTATGCTAGGCCCCTACACCGGAACGTTTATTTAAAAACTAAAAAAAAAAAAAAAAAATGAAAGAAACTTACAAGGTTCGCCAGAAGAATATTCTCACGCGACATCGGGCAAAGTATTATAAATATGTATTAATTATTAACAAACTTAAAAAAAAGTAAAAAAAAAAAAAAAAAAAAAAAAATACACAAAGGTAAGATTCGACAGTACAGAGTACTCACGCGACAGGGGGGGGGGGCGAAATATTAGAACCTTGCGAAATTCAACCTTTAAGAGTGCGATCTACTCACACGGAGAAAATCGCAACGGTTTCCTGTTAAAGTGCGAAATTTAGAAAAAGTCTCTTTTTAAATTATACAAAAATATGGTTTTCAAAAGTGTTTTTTCTCCTTCCCTCCTATTATGCATGCGCTAGAAATTTGAATCACACACAGTACTTCAACTATGGTCATAAGAAGTAACTGTGTCAAGTTTGGTTCAAATTCGTCCAGTGGTTTGGGAGGAAAAGTAAGACAAATATGCGTACAAAAAATGACTTTCGTACAAATATACATGTTATAGGTCACCGTCGCATGAACTATATACATTTTGGAGAACCTTGAACTTATAGGTTTTTTTTACAGGGACACAGTGAAAATTTCTTTATCATTATGGTCTATGGGTTCAAATTATTAAAAGTGAATTAGTGTTAAAATAAAAAACACACTATTTGGGGAAAAATACTCAAGCACACTATCATAATTTTATCTTTTGTTTATTTAACGACTTTTTCTGGTTAATTTATTCAAACAATCGTTAATTATTTAATGTTTGGAAAGTCAAATAGAATCATTCCAGATTTTTATTTGTTTCAGCCAGGTATCATTCTTTTACCACCACCCTTCAACTTTTGAGTATCTTACCCATTTCTCTAGATTTTCCTCTTACATATTACGTTATAATTTAGTTAGTATTACTTCTTAAACATAAGAAAATACTGCATATGCTGTTACGTTATTTCTTATGTTTACATAACGAAAAATATTACTTGACAAATAATGGACTGTGTTCACTTCAATATACACTGTGAAATATATTTGAAATGATTCTGACTACTAAGAACTAAAACACAGCTTAGTTTTAATTTAAAATAGAAAATTAAAAGTAATTAAAATTATTAGCAAATAAAATTACAAAAGAAAATCAATATATATATATAAATATATATATATATATATATTTATATAGATATTTGCGAATGGTTTTATTATCTACAATAATCTAATGCACGAAGTTCAGCATTACCTTTAATACGCTTAGTTTATTTTGCTACATAATATTTAAAATCTTTACAATACATAAATTTACAATTTTTCTTTAAAAAATCTACTTTACATGATATGAAAATTGTGTAAAATGTGTCTTTTTACACAACACTAGTTTCCAAAAATTTCAAAAGTAGCGATTACTTGTCGTATTTACATTTAGAATTTAAGGAAACTGAATCACAGTTTGCAGTGTATAGTAAGGTATAAAATAATATGCAAATAAAATACTAGACAATTTTGGTGTTTTAGAAATAGCATACGAATAAAATTAATAAATTGAACAGTTTGGTAAGGAAATAGTTCCTTTAATATGGAGTATTATCAACTCTAGAAAATATTAACCCCACTGTAGTACCTTTTTAATGAAATAGTGTTAAAAAGGTACTATAATTACTCATTTCTGAAGATACATTTTTACTTCCTTATCTAATTCTGGAAACGAATGGATAATTCTTGAAAATTCCAGAACTTGGATTCTAAGAGCTTCCACACTTTGGCTATCCTAAACTATCAGTTTTTGTCAAATTTTGCCGCCTAGTCAATAAACTGAATTCCAGGTTACCAAAATGTGTCATAAAGGAGGAAATCTGCACTGGTGACGAGCTTGTCGATTTGACATGATTAGCAACCAAATTTGGATTAAAATAGTAGTTGAAGGAAGCCTGAAGTAGTAAGTCTTTTCTCAATTACAACGAAGTTAACTTTTTTGGTATAATGCATCGTTTCTAAACATTAATTTTTGCCAAAGTGTTTAAAAGTAGGCCTTCTGCACACGAGTGAACTTCATTGAACTCTAAGCTAGCTATCTGCTATTGAGAGATTCTTTAATAAGCTGTAGAATACTATTTCCGAACAAGCGATATTCGTGCTTTGCGGTATTTATAATCCCATTAACGTGAATCGATTAATAGTTTTCTTGGCTAGGTTTCGAGAATATTCATGGACTGGAATATGAGATATGCTAAAGTTTTATGAACCACTTACCACATACGAAAATGTCAGTATTTTCATTTCATCATGTATGTTTCAATCATCTACGACTCATCCTAAGAGCAGCCCTTTATTGATCGGCTGTCTAGTGGAGCTATTGGCGTGTACAACTTAATTTTTTTTCCCTGCGACATCAGGTGACCGACACCCAATAGCTGCTGACCTAGTGTAAAGACTACCTCCAGGAAGGCATCGACGCATGGTAGGCGTTGAAACTAACCTTCTAGCTGCTCCAGGAAGTGAAGCTTAAATTGAGTTGGTTTCATTTTTTTCTTCTTTTAATAATGCACACAACCACAATTATCGATCATCGATGCTTGTCGAAAAACTTTTCCATTCTAAGGTGAACCTACACACACACGCAATAAATAAAAAACATGCATTTTGCAATATGACCACACCTGTCTGATTTTTAATAGCCTGGAATGGCTCTTCATTGCATTTTTTTCGGGTATCTTAGCTTTTCGAGATAGTTGTAACGAACTATTTAGGTATTTTTCTTTTTCTCTTTTAATTTTTCCATGCCTTTTATAAACTAGTGTATTTCGAAGGTGTTCAGTATCTTTGTATTTATTATTATCTCCCAAAACATTTAATATAGGAACACTAAATCTTTTGCTTGTTCTATTAGTAATTCAGTATATGGCATCATCATGTAGCTCATAACTACTTTTTATAGATCTATGTCACAATTACGGCAACACCTATCGCTGTTTTCAATTTTGGGGGGAGAGGGAAGGTGATTTTAACACTTCCAAGATTTTAGTCCGGTATACACGCACACACACACACATATATACATACACAAACATATATAACGGGTGTACCAGAATAAAATAGACTATTACTATTTGTATGTATGCATGGAAATTTTATGTTATGTATAGACATATACGTTTTTTATAGATTCCCAATTACATTGGTAAAATCTGTGCAACAACTCAAAAGTAAAAATTACATTGCTACTACAGTGTAGTATGAAGAGCAAAGAAGTACAAAAAATTGTACTTTCCAAGTTCAAAAGTGGAGAATCCAGAAGCAAAATATTTCGTCATTTGAAAGGTGTTTTAAGTTGTGCCGCTGTTTTTAAGTGGTGTAATAAGATTAGAAAGAGTGACAATATTAAAACATCCCAACCTCCAGACTGTCCACGCATTCTCCGCACCAAAAATCTGATTCAAAAAGTGAAGAGTCGCTTGACACGTAAGAAGAGCATATCCATAAAGAAACTTGCTAGGGAACTGAAAGTATCAAAACCATCTGTACAGCTAATATTTAATGACATTGGATTAAGACCTTACAAAAAACGAATACAACCTAAACTCATAGAAACCCAAAAGCAGAAAATAATCAAATTCGCTAATTGGGTGCGACACAATTTCAGAAAAGGTTCGACTAAGAGAATTCTTTTTTCTGATGAAAAAGGGATTTAAAACCACTGGACTACTCGATTTAAGATGAATTTGTACAGCAGATGAACTGGGATAAAATAAAATGTTAAAAAATACTGATTTCAGAACTAAAACGATTTCTAAAGAGAATAAGAAAGGACTTTTTAATAGAAAATTGTTTAAGTTGGACCAGACGCTTACATCGAATGGCAAACAGCAACGGGGATTATTTACATAAATTAATATGTTGCATTTTGTTTATTATTCTATCTATATTGTTTATGTGTAAAACCAAGCTGGGTTTCACTTAAATAAATTTAGTTATACATCAATTTATATCAGTCTATTTTATTCTGTTACACCCGATATATATATATATAACTCTGAAAATTTATACTAAATACGTGTTTTCATCATATAAAAATAAAAATAAAAATACATACATTATTCGTACACACTAAATTTTACAATAATGATATAAAGATTATGTTTTTGTTTTTCACATTTTCCCCATACATTAGTAACCCCCAAAAGGTCCCCTGATAAGAAAAAGATTCAAATTTACATATAACTAATTCAAGTTCGTTCAAGTTAAAAGGGCTTTTTAAAGATAAGGCCTCAGTGTAAGAATTATGCATATATATATATCAAAATAATTAATTTGGTAAAAAGAATTTAAATATAAAATATTTACAAAGTAATATATATCCTAATAGCTTTAATGAACTTTTATGACTTATATTTTAAAATTTATAGATAACAACGCGATTTGCTTAAAAGGCAAGAAAAAAGATACACAAAAAATTATTTTATCTTTTTTTTGATGAATTTTTATCTATTTTATTATTTTCCTGAAATTTATAGAAGTTATTAAGCAAGACAAGAAAAAAAAAAAAAAAAAAAAAAGAAACTTTATGAGTTTTATAATGACTGTGTGTTTTTACAAAATTGCTTTTAAAAAAGGTGGGTGATGATAAATAATTAATTTCCAATATTTGTTTGGTAGGAATTCGAAAAAAGAATTAATATTAATGTTTAAATATTTTATCCTGAAAGCAATGATTAAAGTGAATAACGATTTACAAATAAATGTAAAAGAAAAGTAATAAAAAAAAAAAAAAAAAAAAAAAAAAAAAAATAGAAAAAAGAAAAAGATTATTAATATTTCTTCAATTTTTTTCGTTCTTATCTATATAGAATGGATGAATTATTGTTTCAGGGTAAAACTTTTAAAACTGAGTTTTGGTATAGCTACAGGCTTTCAGGTCTTTTGGGTATGTAAATCAGGTTTTAGCGGTTGGCGGTATGTGTGTGTGTGGTGTGTGACTCTGTTATCAACACAATTTAAAAATAAACATTAATAAGTTCAAACTCGGTATTCTAACTCTGTATCCCATGACATTATTACTTGAAAATGTTTAATAGGTTTCGGAAAAATAATTGGTGTAGAGGGAAATTAAAAAATATTCAAATACATTACGGCAGGGAAAAAACAATTCTTTTTGGGATCATTTAACAACTTTAGATTGCAAGAATCAAATTGCAAAGAACATGTATTTGTTGTAACAACATTAGCATACTTTATATAGTGTATGATATACATGAAAAGCGTTAACCATTCGTTTACAGGGCCACACAAAATTTGGATTTATTCAAAGATACATCTGATAGCTCCTCGAAATGCATTCCAAATTGTGTAATTTCAAT
The DNA here is from genome assembly GCA_963930645.1 of Salticus scenicus. NCBI lineage: Eukaryota > Metazoa > Arthropoda > Arachnida > Araneae > Salticidae > Salticus > Salticus scenicus. The sequence continues at coordinate 125,710,953 of OZ005652.1, read as the reverse complement.
GACCACCATGTGCTGTGTATACCACTTTCAGACAATATACAAGTCTACCTAATATTAAACGAATGCAATTTATTTATTTTTTATTTTTATTTTTTTACATTGAATGTAATTTAATAAAACTTTTGTAAATTACATCGTGTCAAGGGAAATTGCTTAGAAATGATAAATCCCTTTTTTTAAATTCATTTTCAAGACAAAATATTGTTTATGATTCCAATTTTTAAGCTTATTTATTATTTTTTAATTACTTGCTTTGAGATGTTCTGAGTAGGGTCATTGAAGTTTTAGCTGTTTGTTTTTGTGTCTGTAAACAGCATAATTCAAAAATAAACTCATGGAAAAGTTCATATTATGCTATTACTGGAAAATTTTCATTGAGATCCTTCAAACAGTTTAAGTACAGGAAAACACAAAAAATTTCAAATGCATTACGTCTATGGGTAAACATTTTTGCTTGTATATTAAACTGCAATAAATATAATGAAATTAATATGTATTTTTTTTATATGGGAAAAAAGTGCTTCATATACAATATGATAAGAAAAGTTCATCGTTTACAGAACAACAAAAAATAATTTGGATATACTAGGGTTATAATCGCTTAACTTGTATTTGAAGTAGTGAGACGTGTTTTTCTTACTGTGCTAAATTCAAGTACATTGTGCGGTGTTTATGCAATTCATAGACAACATACAGAGCTACTTACATTAGCTCTTTAGCGCGCAGTGTCCTCATTTGAGAACAGCTCATAAAATGGCACGTATATTTTTTGTGGTTTCTTGGAATGATTTATACTTTTTAGTGACAGTTTATAGCGTCACTCTAAATGATCCCTGAAAGTTTTATGTGCCTACCATTAATTATTATTTCATAATTTGGATAGTCATTTTATGATTTTTCATTCGTCCCACATATATTTGCTTTTTGCGCAGGTATACTAATTTAAGTCAAGTTGAATAATATTATAATACTTTAATTTCGATACCTTTGTCAACATATAATAGAAAATTAATCTGTTATCTCAAAGTTTTTCTATCTCGACGTTTTCTCGCTAGAGCGCTAAACGTCAATAAATGAGGATAGGCTTTAAATTTAACGGGTTAAGTCGAATGAGTCTTAAAAGATGGTCTGAGAGAAAAAAAAGATTTGAATAATTTTAAATATTTTTTAAAAATTTAATAATAAATCTGACTGTGTAATGAATGCAGCAACAATGTAAGAAAGCGGCAATGTTGAGGGCAGTAGCCTTCCTCTCACACTGTAATGTATATCAAATAGCATTGAATGTAAAACAATTTTCAATTATTTTTTTACACCCTTTGGAAATTTTCTAATACCTGATCTCTTATCTCGTACCTTAAGCTTTAACAACATATTTTTATAGAGTTTCAAGATTAGAGAAAGTAGTGTAAGTGCCACACCAGATTATAATTTTTCAATAATTTTTATGCGTTACTTTTAAAATGGTTTGATCAAATTTTTCACCATTTCCTCTAACAAGAAAGTTTTTGATGAACATATACGTCATTTTCTTTAACAAGAAAATAATTTATTTTACAAGATAAGTATTTCAAATCTAATGCATAACGAATTACACTAAAATCACGAAAAAGCGCACTAACCCTCCTATATTATCTCAATATTTAGTTAAGAGAAACAAATTCATCACAAAGGATACTTTGTATATTTTAAAGAACTGATATCGTCCTTAGTTTCAGTTAAATACATGATTTAACGAATAATATTATAATACAATAATATTATAATACGTTTTCATTCATGAGTGAGAAAATGCCTCAGAGCGATGCATCTTGACTCTTGACAAAATGTAATCCTGTATTCTCCAACAGTTAATTTGTTGCTTTAAGACATCGTGAATTCTACTCACAGATAAAACTTATGAGAGTAGATTTTATTTTAACACTTCTGTTAAACGCCAATATTAGAGTGTAGTAATTCGAATCAATAGTAATTTTAATGACTTCCTTTCAGTTTGTTATCCGCATTACAAATGAAGCGAGTCGTAGAGGTTTTGGCTTGGATAACTTATTGCTTAGCTTTCATTTCCAATTAGTTGACGGGATTTGTAATCTTCTTCTGAATAGTAGATTTACAAATTAGCAGTAATTAGTTACATTGAAAAGTTTCAATTTTGCTCCTAAAATCAATTAATAAAAATTATGATGTAAAGAAATTACAGAATTATCGCTATAGTAAAGAAAAAATAAATTATTATGCTGTTTAATTTAGGTTTTATATGCAGGCTTTCAGTTAAATAATTTTCTTTATTTCTGTCTTTTTGCTTTCCCTTACCCATAAGGTAGAGAAAGTATTGTTTTAGGGTCAAATTTTGGAAATTGAGTTTTTGTTATATTTACACGCTTTGAGGTCCCCTGAATACAAAAATCATGTTTTTAGCGGTTGGCCTATGTGTGTGTGTGTCTGTCTGTTATCAGCATATCTCAAGAACAAATAGTAGCAGAGATTCCAAACTCGGTATTCTGAATGTGCATCATGCAGAGATGCCACACTAAGCTTTTCGTTGAGATGAAGCAAATTGTTCATGTACAGGGATACTCAAAAGTATTCAAATACATTACGTCTATGGGGGAAATTGCAGGCAAGTATAGTTTAACATCTATAGACTGAACAGGGGAGCAGCCCCTGCTCACCGCTCGAAGAGCGGTGTTGTTCAAGAACCGAAGTTCACGTGGGCTGTCCCGAGAAGAACCCCCTACAGACCTGCCTGACATTTATTTAAAAAGCAAGAAGGTTTTACATAGGCATCGCCAGGCATGAAGCCTTACCGCGACAAGGGGCGATGGAAAACAACATAGAAAGAGTACATGGTCATCGCCTGGCTCAAAGCCACCTCGCGACATTGGGTGATGTTAATTTTAGATTGTATTCTGAGGATATCCTATGGATGTACTAGGGTAAGATGTGTTGTTAGGGCGGTTTCTGTTTCTTCTACAAAATGTCGCCAAAACTCAAATACATAGTAACAGAATGTCTGTGAACACTTTATATTCACTTCTTGAATGATTATAGCAGTTTATCGCTAAACAAACTTCCATATCATAGTTTACTTAGCTAAAATTATGAAATATAATAAAACAAGTTACTCTAAAGTAACGTATACAAAAACTATGTTCATCGTTTGTTTATCAGAGAAACACGCTGGGTACATGTGGCAACAAAAGTACCTAAGGCAACAAAATGCCTGATGCGCCAGCTCGTATATATAGGAGCCTTACTACCTACGGCCAGCATTGAATAGGACGACGTAGACGTGTACCTTGGTAGCTCGTGTAGCTCGTATATATAGGAGCCTTAGCATGGTCAAATACGGTTTCTTACACGTACAGAAGAGTTAAGTGATTAGGGCTTCCAACAAGAAAAAAAAATTGCAGAAAAAAAAAACGATATTTGGAAGGTATTTGGAACAAGAATCATAAAATATACAGAATAACCACAGTTTGGAAGCAAACAAATTGCAGATAATTTTTTTCTTACCCTTAAACTTACTATTGTTTCAAATACCTTCAGATTATCTGCAGTTTTCTGTAGTTTTTCTTCTTTTTTATAGTCTTTTTGAAGAATTTGTTTAACTGGTTATCACAGGAAAACTGTCAACAGCCACTCGGAAAAGTGTTGGGATGAAAACCCTCAATATATGGCGATTGCGAAATGACATTTAAAGACCAAAATCTTAAAACAAGCTATGTTTTTTTTTTATAAGTATGCCTCATAACAACTCTCCCCCCCCCTTTATTGGGATTGCATTTTTGACCCTGCATTGCTATGTGAACTAAAATTCAATTATAGTAGTTGCAATCGTATCGGATTTATTTTGTGTTAGCTGTGCAAACTAACAATGAATTCTATGTATTTTCTACATATATCCTTCTTAACACAAACTATATATGAAATTTATTATGTTGATTGCAATGCAGCAGTGTTAAAATGCACTTAAAAGAACTATCGTTTATAGACAATAATGTGTCGAAATTATTTTGTATGTCTATTTGTTGTTATTTAAATCATGCATAGTTTTTAAATTTTAAAATAATACAATATATTTAAATGTTATTAAAAGAAATGTTATTGCTATAGATAACAATGTAATACAGGTTTAAATTTCTATGAAATAATTTAAAACATAATTAATCAATATAAATCCAAATTACAAATATCAACACACCAAAGAAATAATTAGTCTGAAAATATTCTAAATGTATTGAAAATAATTCAATAAATATCTTTGATTTTATATTTAAAATGTCATTTTTATCCTTATTTTTTAAATTATATTTTTTCTCGGTTTCTATTTTCATGAAATGTTTTTTAAAACATGTATTTAAAGGCAGAGAAAAAAAAAATCCTAATAAAACTCAAGTTCGTTTTTCTTTTGTCCAAAGAAAGTAACAAAAGTAACTTTAAAATACATTAGTAGTTGATAATAAGCAACAATATTAGCTATATCACTTTGCGATAGGTTCTAAGTTTTTTCTTTTAATTATCGATATTTTATTGTTCCTAGACAGAATTTAATTAAATACACGAGGCCTGTATTTTAAATCAGACTTTTCCCGTTTACGTAATTGTAAACTTTTATTTCCTGTAGTAGACTATTTCCTAATATACAACATTGTAAGTAAAAATGTTGACGACGCTTTTTATTTTTCTGACTGAAAGAAACACGGTACTCTGAAAAAAAAAAAAAATCAATATATGATGACACAAATGGCTTATTAAAGAATGCATTTATTAATATTTGCTTAGGTACCTTTGCGAATTTATCCATTGTATGTTCTTTTTTGTGCAGCTTTTGTATATTATATATATCGTTTCTTTTTATATAGAAACAACTCCATGCTTCATTCCAAAAATTTCTAATCTCTATGTATTTCCAACTTATTTTTAAATATCACGACGTACAGGATCGATGTGATTTAGAGAGTTTAAATATATATATATATATATATATATATATATATATACATATTAAAAACAAAAACTATTTACGAGACAAAACTTTAGTTAAAATACATTTAAAAGCAAAATATACATTTAAAAAGAATTAAAATCTAGACGTTTCGAAACTCGTCCCGATTTCCTCATCAGTATCACTACGACATAATTTGCAGGAATTACATGAATATACAAGGAATTTATAGAAGTACAGAATATATATATATATATATAAAGTAATTCCGGGACAGACGCCCCACTTAAGGAAAGGGAGCTATAAAATAAATTGGGTAGCAACAATGACAACGAAAATTTGTGGTAAATACACAATAGATATTGTTTATTACTACTAAGTAGTTTTTTAGTACCATATTGTAAATTTTCTAAAGAAAAAAATAAAATTGTGGAAGTACTACATTTGACCATCTCTTCCGAAGTTACGGGTGAGATGCCCCACTCACATGGGAGAGATGCCCTACCTGCAAAAAACATAATAAAAGGTTTTAACATTCGTCAAAAGTTTATAACAATTTTTAACTAGTTTATAACATATGAAACGTAAGCTATTTTAATAATAATAATAATAATAATAAATAAGAACTTAGCTACCATAGACAAGATGTAAAAATTAGAATAAAACACATAAACTACTGAAAAATATTTCAAATATTTTTTTTAATATATTTGAAAATTTCACATTTACAGTTTATAGAAAGCATAATGAAAAAAATATGAAATGTGTCGAATTTATTCAAATAATATTTTTCTTTTTCTCTTCTCTAATTTTCGCTTTTCAGCAAACATTGCACAGATTCCGTACATTGTGCATGATTCATTTAATCATTTATGGCACTTTATGCAATTGATCCAATCTAATGATCCTTTTGTAAAATAATAGCTCTCCTCACATTCGAGAAGATTGTTTGTAGGATCTTTTTCGTAATTTTCAATGGGCATGTCCATCACCAGCTGTTTTGGAGCTTTGCTTTTTTTCTTGGATGTGCTCTTGGCACGCAATAACCTTAGCCGACGGTATCTTTCTTTTTCGGCATCTTTCCTCTAACCTAGGTACAGGAGAAATCTGGTGCAATATTTTTGTCGAGGAGCATGTTTAAATAGTTTATTCAGAAATTTGGGACTGTTCACCCGTCTATTTTAAAGCTTCACTTTTGGAAAAGAAGTGGTTTGGAATCGCTGCTTGGTTAAGAGGAAAAATTCCCGTCTCTGGAAAATCATTACTAGCAGTGTCAACAGAAGCTGTCCTTTTCCAGGATCTACCAATCAGTTCTGAAGCTTGTATTCTCCCAATAGTCCTTCCTGGATGATTAGCAATCTATTTCATTGCTTCATCTTTAAAGTAGTGTTTTAGTGGCTAAAAAAAGACCAGTCAAGAGGCTGAAGAGCTTGTGTCGTATGGCTGGACAGTCATACAATTATAATAATATTCTTTCCGCAAATTCTAGTCATAACAGTTTAAGTGAGATGCGTGACCATCCAAAATTAATAATGTCTTTCCTTAGGGGTCTTCGTGGAACAAAAAAACCTTTAAGTCATCTCAAAAAAATATCTGTACTGATGTAAGATGATTTTTCGTTCATGAACACCATAGATCCAGGTGGAAGACCATCACAAAGTTCTTTTTTTTTTCCAAACGCCTTTAAAAATAACTGAAGGGGGGAAATATTGTTCTTCTGCATTGCAACAGGCAGTGACTGTAACATTTTCTCCTTTCTGTAGACGTCAAAACATGAATATCTTCTGCCCCTTTAGTAGCCACGACCTTTCCTGGAACGTTATTTAACTAGCAGCCGGTTTCGTCCATATTTTAAATACTCCCTGGTCTGGTAAAGAATTCATTTTCTTCAAACACACAAGTTTAAAAAAATGATCAACACTTTTTTGTTCATGCCTTCCTCCCTTGCTAAAGAGAGCCCCTGGGCTTGTCTAATACTTAGTTCTGGGTTTCTCCTAACAAATGATGTTAGCCAGGAGTATCCAGCCATTCTTTCTTCGCAATGAAATCGATGCTTGAGACCTAGTTTTTCAGCAAACTGAAATGCAAGTGTCCTAATTATCACTCTGTCAGGTGCAAATCCACATTTGTCTAAACGTTGCGTGTGCTTGATGAGATTTTTATCGTTTTCAACTCCAAACACACCTTGTGGCCCCAAAGATCTTGTTTTGGTGTTATTATCTGTTTTTCTTCGACGACTAATTGTCTGAGAAGGAATTCCATAGCACCTAGTGGCTTCATTGACACCAATTTCCCCTGTTTCTAGTCTCCTAAGAGCATCTTTTAAATAGTCTTCTGTCCAGGTCCTACGAGCTGCTCCAGTATTTTTTCTTTTGTACACTGTAGGCATCTTTCCTGAAACAAACAAGAAGCATTGAACAACTGCATGAACAAATACAATAATATACACTTACCGGCAAAATTAACCGCCCACCTACAGTTTCGTTAGTGCCCAAGATTGTTTACGTTATAGTTTAAATATCAAAGGTCAGTCTGACATACCTGAGCGCTTTTTGCTTTCTTTTCAGGATTTAATCTGCATTTTTGTGATTTCGTTTTGAGTTGCCACTTCTAGAGATCACGCGACTTTGAATTTTATTTGATGAATTTTAATCTAAATTTATTGTTTCAAAATATATTTTTAAGTTGAAAAATTTAACGATTTACAAATATTACGCATTTTATAAAAACAATATAATTTTAAAAATATTAGTTTAAAATTTAAACAATTAAAAGACTTTTCTCCCTGAAAATGTATGTGGGGCATCTTACCCGAATATAATCTGGGGCGTCTATCCTTTCGGTATGGGAGAGATCTGTCCAAAGAAAAAGACAGCAAAATTGGCTGCACAATGGCCGGACTGACCAACTTCTTACTACAGGTTTTTAAGCTTATATTGAAAAAAATCCATTTTTATTAACTAGTGCCAGCCTTAAAATGCAACATCATTCTTATAACAGAGTAGGAAAAGCATGGTACTTACTTGAAATATTGTTGTGACAGCAGAACACAAAAAAATAAGTTCACGTAACTTCCACAGCATACCATTCAACATCAATCTGAAATAATAATTGGACTTGCAGAGCTATCTAGCGTTGCGTTTCGAAATTACATTAAGTGGGGCATCTCTACCAGTGGGGCAACTCACCAGGAATTACCTTATATATATATATATATATATATAATTAATTCCTTCATAGGGTATTAATTACCCTTATTTAAGATCAGAAGATACTAAAATTTACGATGAGAAATAGGAAAAAAATATATGAATGAATTATTTCCAATAAATTATGAAGTAAAATTCTGTTGAACGATTCCGCGATTAGTTCTAGCAGCTGGGAATTAAAGTTAGGTGGAAATGATATACCTTCACCACATTCAAAGGGTTAAATAACCACGAATGCACATTCAGATGTGTTTCTATACTGATGTACAATTTTAAAATGCCACCAGAATAGTAATGATAATAGAAAATAATTCTTAATAATTTATTTTATAAATATATTGTATAACATAGCATTCTGCACCTGTGAACTGTTATCTATAATAGCAAAATTTTAATATATTTTTCATAAAATAAAAATGATCTTTGCTCTTAACTTTAATCAAAGATTTTACTAATAATAACTAAAGAAACTTAAGTCTTTGATGAAGTGTAACTTCAAATATTTCTCCAAATAAATTCTCGCGTTTTATAAGTCTCAAATTACTTTCGTATCTGATCTCGAAGGACATATATCATCTTGATGCCTTTATTAAGAAGAAATGCTTCTATGATTGCCTGCTAATATCTTTACTTATTTTTATAACTTCCTTTCAATTACACTCTTCGTTCTGTAGAATTTCTCAAACTTCTCAGAATTTTAATTAACTTATTCTGCTGGCAGTATTTAGACAGTACGTGATGAAAATATCCGTTAGCTAGTTGAATTTTTAATCTGTATAAAACTTTAATAAGGTTTTATTGAAATTGCCTTTAATAAATTACACGATTCCTGTAATTCGTAGATAATATTTAAAATATGCGATATACGCAAAGAGATCTTGTATTAAAAACTTTCTTTTGATCAAGAGTCATTTACTATCATTTCGCAAGCGTTGAATTTGTTGAAAATTTCTTTTAAAAAGAAAAATTATTTCTAAGACTTCAGAAACTTTATTTTTGTGTTTACATATTCTTAAAATATTTACATCTTGATTTAATAAGTCATTTTTCAATTGTCAAGTCTTCATTTTTTAAATGTATAATGGTGCCAAAGCAAGCAATAACTATATTTTAAAATAATATAATTAAAAAATATATATATTATGTAAACTGAAAAATTCAATTTATTCATTGAAAAAATATTCTTAAAAATAAATAAGTAAATAAATACATGCTACTTTTCAAAACCACCCTTTTACCTTTTTATAAATTGACACTCTTAGATTTTGATTTTTTATAAATATTTCAAGTAAAAAAGAAATAAAATTAACTTTTTTGAAATCTGATGTTTTGGTACGTAAAAAATGGAACAGCTTAAAAGCCAACGAACACATTTGATTAAAAAACTGAAGTTTTTTACTAGAAGAATTTCTCTGTTTTTTATGTTGATTGTACTAGGAATAATAATTCTGATTTATTGAGAATTGTGTTTAGAATTAAAAATGATTAAATTTTTTTTTTTTTAAACTGTAAAAATTAATAAAAGAAACGTTAAAGTATGTTGTTTTTATGTTGTTTTGCTGGAAATTATTTTTTCCCTTTGAAGTACACATGAGTTTTTTGTTAACATAAACATAATTATTTTTTATAATTTTTCAGCTATGTTGAAAAGTGTTCGTGGTTTTTGTTCATCTGTCTTCTTATACTTTACTAAATATTTTTGCATTTTAGAGAAATTTAAATGTGCTATCTAGCGCCACTATAGGATGTTTTCTACAATGCCCTTATTAGATTTTCTATATTATTTTGTTACATGATATATAGTGTGCATTAATTATTGCTTTTACAGGTACTAACGAAAGTGTTTATAGTTTTCAACATTGTCATCAAATGAATAAACTGCATCTTAAAAAACCAATAAGTGGTTAAGCCTAAATTTTATTTTAGTTTAATCAATGATAACATAGTGTAAGCTGAGTGTAAATAAACATATAATAGTAAAAACTTTTTTTTTTTTTTTTAGAGGAACTGAAATATAATTCATTCTAACACTATGATTTCTTTTGAGTTTTACAGTATTTTAAATTAATAAATCGGGTTACTAGGTTATGCGAAATAAATCTGGTTAATGCTTACACACGTGCAGTTAAAATTATTATAGTTAAAGTACTCATATTTCACCAATTATTTAATATTTTTATATTCAGATTGCAGTATGTTTTCACTATTTCAGTATGACAAGCTTTCAAAATGATACTGAATTTGGTTGAAGAACCTGCATATAATAATTCAAAAATGGGCAATTTTTATATATTATGTTTACTTAAAAAAAAAAAAAAAAAGCTTTTTTCTTTTTCTTCTGAATATACATGCTATACAGTTAAATATAATTATTGAAATGGAGTCTCATAATCATATGATACAGCTGCAATTAATTTCAAGCTTAATGTTTTAAAGGGTGATCCAAAATATTCTATTTTTTTTATCTGTTGCTGGTCCCCAATTTATCTTCGGCACAAGACTTTCACTGAAATGTATGAAATATGACATGTTCTTCACGCGTCCGAAGTTTAAGAATAATTCCTCAAGTATTTTTTACTTCCAAAACCCGACTAAACGTAGGTAAAGGAAGCATTTTATTCGGTCCGAACATTCGATATTGAGTTTTCACCTGATTTAAATGTTTTAAGGTCTCCTGAATCCAAACAGTAGTTTTTGGCAATTGATCAGTATGTCTGTCTGTGCGTATGTCAGGAATCTTCTGACTATAATATCTCCCAAACTAATGAAAATAGAACTACAAAACTCCATAATTGAGGCAAGTCTGGTATACGGATGATTTTTCCAAATTTTGGGGGATATTGAAAAACCAGAAGTGGGACATCGGGAACCGCACGTAGGATCGGAAGTCCGTATGTCAAAAACAGCTCTAACGATTTTCTTCAAATATTTTATATAAACACCCTACTAGATGTGCTTTTACATGAATTGGTTGGTTAGTTTACAAAAATTTATAGGCGTCCTATTTAAATAATTCAATTTCAGGTTTCGAGTTTGTGTTTCTTTAAAAACGGCTGCACGGATTTTTTTCAAATGGCCATTTTGCCCCGATTTTAGATATCCTTTTGTATGTGATTGTTGTTTTCATGTCAAGAATGGAGTATGCCAAGTTTCTGTAAAAACTGATATCTCAAAATCGGCTCGAACGATTGTCATGAAAATTGTTACTTAAACAAATTTTGCATATTTTTTCTCGTGTATTTCGTAGTTATTAACGGGAATTTAAGAGTCATCCTGATTAGGTAGACCAGTTTCAGACCTCGGAAATTGGTGTTTAAAAAAATATCTCTACCTTTGTTTTTTTTTTACTCTTTTTTTAATTCGCTATGTAAATCCGTTTTATATGTCTTTACACAAGTATCAGCTTTCAAAGGTGTCTACATTGTTAGGTCAATTTTATGTATTATGATTACATTATCATTTGTCATTTATGGCAAGATAATGCACCAGACTTCAATGAAGTTTTTTTCATGCATTACTTGTGAACAATTTTTCCACAGCCTGAAACAAAATTGACACTATGTACATTCAGAGTAAGTTTTCCAACCTAAAATTTTAAGGATTGCTATTTGTTTTAAAGCAACTTTGAATAGGTTAAAACAAAATTGTACACATTTAATTTTTTGTTTTAAACTGTATTTTATAACTCAGATAATCTGAATTTTATATTATACAATAACAGAAATAAAATTAGAAATAGCAATGTTTGAAAAGTTTAGATAAAATGATAAAATTAATTAAAACGAGAGAAAATTCATAGTTTTAATATAAATTTGGATTTTTTCATTATGGATTTTTGAATCATATATTTAGTATGTACATTTATTAACTAAATCATAAATATGATTATACATAGAAGAAATTAAGTCCTGTATAATTTTCATTTGGTATCGATGTTTACCAGAGAGAAAGCACATTTGCAACAAGTTTGATTTTTCTTGATATTATCTTACCATGAAAAATTTGACGGGACAAACTTGCTGTGAAATTGCTGCAAAGTAGACGAAACATAAACCCATCTTACATTTTAATTAATATTTGTTTTTTTTTTCCTTTCACACCGTTTTTGCTGCAAACCAAAATTGCTATGTAAGTATTTTAAAATTACCAGCAGTATCAGAAGGCTGATATTGTAGCGATTTGGCAACGTTACCTTGATTGGAGGAAGAAGCGTGACGTTATCCACGGAGCTTCCAAAATATTCGAAGTCTTGTATTGACAAGGGTTTTGCGAAATACATGCGGTATTTGAATATTTCTATTTCTATTGGAAGATAGTGTGACTTGACAAGAATCTGAGTGCAATGCATTAAAAGTTGGCGTGGCATGACAAGCTTGCTTCTTGCAATGACTTTGCAGTATTCTTGATACGACAAAGCTCCCTTTCTACTAGTTTGCAAGTAATTTACAGCAAATTTGGCTTACGGTGGCTTCGGATTTTGCGTTATCTTGCTTCAGTCTTGTTATGAACTTACATGCTTGTCACACTGAACTTGTTGCAAGTTTGTTAGCTTACAAAGCAAGACTGCTGCAGTTTTGCTGCAAACTAAAATTGCTATGTGGGTAATTACTTTTACTGTAAGCCATACATATTTTTAAATAAAGTATTGATGACGAAAATAAAGTGTTCATTTACTTTCATTATCATTACGATACATAATTTCCCAACCATTAAATCTGCACTAAGAGCTGACAAATTGAGAATTTTGATAGTTTTCAAATTTAATAATGTTTTATGGTGCCAGTGGTAAGTATGGTGGAAATAATAATGGTATGTGTACAGATCATAGTGGTCACCAAATACTCTGAATTTTCATAATTGCTTTTTGAATGTTTCAATGAAACATTTTTCTGATTAACGTCTTTCAATGGTTTGTGGATGGATTTTTTTTCAATCGCAGAAGATCCAAGATAAGACATTCTGTAACAAACATTTGCGTCCTTCAACGAAATTATATCTAATTCACCATTGCAGTAGAATGCAACCCAAATCATCAATGAAACTCCACTCTGTTGCTGCTGAGGAAAGTTTTTGGCTTTTTCGAAGTCAGTTTTCCAAAATAATGCCCAGAATTCCGATTTATCCAAATACCACTTTTTTACAGCTAAATACTACTGTGCGCGGTTTTGATTTCATGTGACAAATACTTTTTTGATCATAAAATCTTTTTGAATTTCCGCCATGGTTTAAGCACAGGTATTCAATTCAATTTGTGATAAATTTTAGTATTCATTTCTCGAATATGCCAGTGAACAGCTTCCTTTGTTGTATTAGGAATGGCAATACTTTGAATTTGATATAATCTCGTGGCACAGGAAAATGTTAATTCTATTGCCACATTTACTTGTGGCCATGGTCTTCAAAAACTCAATTTTGTTTTATACTTCATTTATAAAAGACATTTGACAAATGCATTTTTTACAACGATTTAAACCAACCACAATTTTACAAAAAATGCATACATTTTAAACTTAGTATCCTCTCTTTAAAAATTACATCGATTAAATTAAATTTATGGCATCTTTTAAGGTTACGGTGAACTTTTAAACTCACCAAAATCTTTTACAGATTTTCGCTCTATTTTTCGTTTTCAAGGGAAACAACATATCTACATCTTCACGAACTATAAATAAGATTATAATCTTTATCATTATTTGAAATTGTTTCAGTATAAAGTTATTAAGAATTTATGTTTATTGTATAATACATAAAAAAAAAATTTCTCAAAATTTAAATTTTTACCGTTTTCATAAATTTAAAATGTTCTATGCGCAATTTATTCTTTAAAATATTATTGAAATTCCATACAGATGGTCTTTATACGAGGGCAAATCAAAAAGTATGTTACGATTGACGTAAAAATGTTACCGGTTTGTGACATGTCGTGAATGGATCTTAATAAGTTCTAGGGTTTAAAGAATGTATATAAGAGCTTCGGAAAGAACGGCAGTAAGTAGTGTTTCCCAATAACTGAACATGTTTTAAAAGCGATTTATATTCGAGTATCAGCGGCACCATTACTCCAGTTTCGAAATAAGCGAAACATTTGCATTGCTGAGAAATTCATCGATAAATCGTCTCTTCTTATAAAAGAATGCAGTATGCGGCCATCAATTTCGATTGAGATAAGAAAATTGAAAATTGCTACACCGATATTGCTAATGTTTATCGTACGGGTTGAACATCCATTAATGCTGAAAATTTACCGTTGTTGATGATGTTATGGGGAAAATTGCCGATTTAATTTGTTTGGAAAAATGAAGAATGACTTCTTCAGTCAACATTTTGAAAGAGATGATTAAATTTAACTGGTTGTATTAAATTGATAGAAAAATACTCGAAGAGATGTCTATTTTACTTCAACTAAAAATATTATTGTACGATTTGATAAATATTGCAATTCATGTTGAGAATGTATCGAGAAATGTCATATATATATATCTATATACATTTATGTTGCTTAATAAACAATTTTTATTTGCTTTTGACGTTTCATTTTGGGATATTTTTACGTGTAGTTTGTCGTTTTCTTTTCTTTGTATATACATAAATATATTAGAAACAATCTCCTTTTCAGGTCATTAAAAATCATTACACATGTCTTATAAAATTCAATTAATGTTTGGTAAAGAACATGCCGTCCAAATTTTATATTAATATGTTCATTTGTGTAAAAAATATGCGCAAAGGAAGAAAAAGGTAAATAGTTTGTTCCTTAACTTTTAGACATGAGTGTATTTGTGTCTTAAAAATATTAGGAATGTAATATCCTAGTAATTAGTCACTCATTAACTTTCTTTAGTTTTATACGGGGTGTTTAAAACCTATACATCAGAAATGTAAAAGCAGTGAGAGGACACGTAAATAAGCATATTTCGTATAGGAATGTGGACGTTGAAAAACAGCGTGAAAGTGGTTGCATGTAAGGCAGTATAAATAACAATTAAGTGAAAAAACAAGGAAATTGGTCCTTTGGCCCAGTTGGTTAGAAAATCCTGCTAATAGTCAGAAGATCATCTGTTCGATCCTCCAAGGGCTGATGTGCTACTTTTACTAGTCATTAGAGCGTCATGCTAATAATGGGAAGGTCGTAGGTGTCATCCTCCAAGTACCAATGCATTAATTTTAGGAGGGATAGTCGGCAGTTGTGGAGGTTGTCTGTTGATGTTTGTGTTCACGGCTTCCACATCCTCATCTCTCTGGCTCTTTTGTCTACTTCCGACACGCGAAGACTAAAAAAAAACTAAGTGGTTGTGGGTGGTGGTGGTGAGCCACTCTGTTCTTTCCCTTATTCTTCTACCTACTGGCTTTCTGCATGCTCACTAATAGTCAGGCTCTTTGAGATACCTTGACTCTTCCATTGGTCCGCCCTCTCAACACGGAAAGCACTCCGTTTGAATGAAGATGCTTGATTAAACGAATAACTATTAATATTTTTTATTATTTTGCAATATGTTAAGTTATTTTACTGTTGTTTTCCTCCGTTAACTTATATTTCTAGTTTTATTTTAGTGTTGTTGTTGCTAGTCCCCATCTGTCAGCAAAGCTAAACAAAGTATATGACTCCAGCAACTCTGGATCATATCAAGAACATAACCTAACTAGAGATGATCTCTACGAAGATCAGCGGATCTTCGTAGAGATCACCTCTAGTTAGGTTAAGGCATTTATGTATCAATTCATAATTTAGAATTTCACTTATTTTACCTTCTCCTTAGTTTTCCATTATTTTTATTTTTAATATATAGTTCACGTTATCTTATGTTGATTCAATTTGAAACTCAGTTTATGGCGGTGTCTGGTCCTCGTTAATCTGTGCTGCATCGACAACTGCATGATGCGGTAGTTAGCTCTCCCCTCATGGTGGATAAAAACTGAGATGGTCCCTCTTTTCTTCTCACTTCGGTAACGCCTGGGCATAAAACGTTTTTGTTTTGGCCTTTAATCCCCTGCCACGCCTAATATAGTATATAAATTAAGTTATGCACATCACTAATTTTTTCCTTCTTCCCCCAGTTGAAATTACAGAATGTTTCTCTCAAGTATTTAATTTTCCCAGGACATTAGATTTCAACTCCTTTCTTCGTTTCTAAGCCGGAGTGTCTTTGCAATTCCATTCCCTCAGTTTTTTGTTTGTTTGTATTTTGATCCTTTAGGCTAGTAATTTCCCGTGCACAACTACCTTTTGCGGCTCTTCCGCCATTTCCCTCCTCTGAACTTGATTTTTTAAGACATTTTTTCTCAGCTAGCTGTGTACGTAATTCAAAATCCCAGCATCCAGGCACATGGTCTTCGCGCTCCTAATGCATTCTTGGAGGTGTGGTTGTGCCGGTCGAGTAACGTGTCCAAGAAGAACTTTGAAAATTGAAGCCGCATTGACGAAGTCTCACCTAAAAGATAGAAATCTGCAGTTAGACGCCTTAATCTTTGGAATACAACTCATTTCTATGGGATGCTAAGGTATCTAGTAGAAAAGGTAGTCGTCATGCGGTGACCTAGCGTTTTTTGCTCCTTTGGATGTTATCAAACCAGTTAAACTTGGCCTAGTCCGGGTAGATAGGGGCTGTTCAGAGATTTCCAAGATTCTTAATAAAGACAAATGAAAGGAATTATTTATTTATCAAACAGTTTATAATAGTTGCTCGAGACTCAAAGCGACTCAAAGCGTCGGCGTATGAATTGGCGTACATCAGTTAAAACATCACAATTTCAGCAGCAATAGATAATCGGGTGATATATCTTTTCAGATATTATGAGAGCATCGTGCACCGTACTTTAAATGTGCACTCAAAAGAAGAAAGCCGAGCAAGTCAATATTTCAGAAACGCGATGACCAAGGTACACGTCTACGTCGTCCTATTCAACGCTGGCCGTAGGTAGTAAGGCTCTTATTTATACGAGCTGGCGCATCAGGCATTTTGTTGCCTTAGGGTTGCCACATGTACCCAGCGCGTTTCTCTGATAAACAAATAACAAACTTTTTTTTATCGTCTTACGTTACTTTAGAGTAACTTGTTTTATTATTTTTCATAATTTTAGCTATGATATGGAAGTTTGTTTAGCGATAAACTGCTATAACCATTCAATAAGTGAAAAAAATGTTCACAGACCTTCTATTACTGTGTATTTGAGTTTCGGCGACATTTTGTAAAAGAAACAGAAACCGCCCTAACAACACATCTTACTCCAGTATATCCATAGGATATCCTCAGAGTAAAATTACATCCTGAGAATGTATTGTAAAAAAAAAATGTGTTTTTAGTAACATTATTGTTGCTTATTGCTCTTATCTTGACCGGATTAGCTTCAGATCACGATTTCTTAAAATCATTAGGGAAGCGATAAGGACGCCAAGCGGGAATGCTGTCCTCTTCGGAGGCAAAAGAATGGCGGTGATGCGCCGGCCTATTATTTTATTTCGGGGCTCTAGTAGCTTCCAGGTGATTCCTTCTATAGAAGTGAGCTGGAGCTTCATCGTGCTGGAATCACATTCGTGTGTGAATAGCTGAAGGAAAACCGACTTAGAAATTTAGGTAAACCTCTTATAAGAATATGTTCTATGCTTGGCTCTTAAAACGACAAGCTAGAAAAATAGGTCATATATTTGATTAAAGAACACATCCTTCATCGAACGATGTAACGAATCAAAAATACCATTTTACTAATGCTTTTTGAGTTTTCACTCTTAAAGTTCACTATTTACTTTCTTCACCCCGCTTTCGGAAAAAGGGTATCAAGAGTTTTCGACTTGTCATCCATGGTTGTCATCTGACGGTTTCACTCGTCATGCAACCGTTGAGGTTTCAGTTTTGGTCAGCCCAAGAATAGAAACTTTAGCACTAAATGAGCTCTTCAGTCAAATGTATTATCTAGAGGCAGAATGTACGTTCCTACTATGTTATTGCGCATAATACCTGCACAAAAATTAGTGGAAAACTTTTCTTGGTACCAATGTGTTATTGTACCATGTGGGTTTTTATGAGCACAAAAGTGAGAAATATGGGTTTTAAACATATATTTCTACATAGTGCAGCATTTACTTCACGGGTAAAATTGTAACTCAGCAAAGTCACCTGCAGACTGATATGAAACCAAATTAATGACATTTTTGTATGTAAAATTTTGTGCAACTATACATCATAGAACCTGGGATATAGTTTTGCCATAAATTGGGAAATTCTCAGCACAGCAATAGCACCCCCTGCTTGGCGAAATACGCGAAAACTCTATAGACACCTATTTATATCAAGACATAAATAACTTTAAAATTGTACGAAATTTTATGCATCAGTTCTTTTATCTGAAACAACAACATAATGTTTCTTACACCCACACAAAACAGACAAACAGACATAATGTTCGATCGAAATTTGTAAAAAATTGAAAAATTAATTGTTTACTATTATCTCATTTTATTTTAAAGAATATAAATAAATACCATATTTTTATTTTTAATTTTACGATTTACACAAAAGAATAAGAGAATTGTAAGATTTTTTAAAATGCTTTCCATATGGATAGTCTGGAACAGGAAATTATTGTTCGAAGCTGTGTATTTCGGTGTCGTTTAATTTCGTTTCAATACTGTTATGCTTCTTTTTGTACTTTTCAGCCCCTTTAATCCTTTTCCGGCTCAGTTTATTCCGGATTTGGAGTCAAAAAATGTCAAAATTTTTAATGATTATTTTCATATATATTGTTGAAACAAAATAACATCATTCGTATGTAACATTTCCTTAAAAAATACAATAAAATATTTAAATACGAGTAAAAATTACCTTTAAAGTTTGCTCTCTGCATTTCATCTGCTCAGGTTGGGCTCCCGATAAGCCGGCAAGGGGCTGAGTTTTTGGTCGATGTCTGTAGTCTTTACTTCTTTCATTTTAGATAAGAGTACTATTTCAATTCCGTGTTATACAAAATTAATGCAATGCTCGCTGTTGGTCACTGGACTTGCAAGCTCTACCCAGCAACGAATTCTATTAGTCTTTCATGAAAAAAACATAAAAAAAAAACATTTTAATGTTTTTTAACTATCATTTTTAAAGTTTAGTGTATTCCAAATTCTTACTGGCTAATACATGATACCCAGCAATTTTATTGTTTGTGTTTCCTTCTCTATAATTCACCTCCCTCTTTGCATAACGTGTAATAATCTGTCTTTTTATACTGCATTGATGACGATATATATACTTCTACCGAAATTGTAGCACGAGTATTTTGTTTCTAATTTTAACATTTTGAACATTGATACTCATTTATTTTGTAGTATCTGATAGCATCAAGACACAGCATTATATTTTATAATAATAATAACAATAATAATATTAATAATATTAATAATAATTGCAAACGCATTTCTCTTTTGAAACACTGTTTTTATATTTATCAATTCTTTCCTTTTATTATAGCATTTTAATATATTAGCCTTCTAATATATCAACACGTTAACCTTTACAAACTGCTTTAATTGTAATTATAAATTATATATTAATTATTTTAAAATGGAAAACCTTTTTAAAACGTACTTTTTTAAATAAGAAATTTTATATATGATCTTTCATTAATTTTTAGCAATAATTTTAAAAGCTGGACATTATTAAATGATATACAAAGGAGATTAGTATAAATGTTTATAAATTAAAAGTTAAAAAAATAGACCGTCTTACAAAACAATGCTTCTGGTTTGTAATTCAGACGTAACATGTGATTAATGAAAAGATAACATGTTCGAAAATGTTTCTGTCGATCAGAAGGTTTTACCGCTTTTAACAGACTAGTTTATTTTTCTTACATTGTTACGGCAGCTTCTTTAACAACACGCAAAGACAAATTTACTTTCAAGAATTATTGACACATTGAATTGTGATATTTATTGCACGATTCATTTATAGAAGTTAAGGTTTTTTTCATTTCTGTTTTAACTTAAACAAATTAAACTCCCTTTAAAAAGAAAGTATTTGTCGTTGAAATTTGGAAAATATAATAATATATATGAGATTTTTAACTTTTACTGAGTTACATACAAATAAAAACAAATTGGTATTTATGTATGTTCTAGTTAATGTTTATAGATGCATGAATTTATGAGGTGACTCAAAAGTAAAAAAAAAAAAAAAAAGTACACATGAGTGAATGTGATGTGCACAATATTAAAACAATATAAGTTTACTTATTTATTTAAATTTTTATTTATTTATTTATTTATTTAATTTTTTGTTAACAAAACATTTAATTTTTTAAATTAATGTATTTGTCAATGAAATGTAGCGTTTCAGCTGCAACAGTAAATTCATATTTTGTAAAAAATTGCAGATTGAATAGGATTAGTGTGGTAACCCTCTGTAATGGAAACAACCGCAAAATATAACTTGTTAGGCTCTACCACACGGATCAGGATTTCAACCACAATTTATATGATATAGAGGTGGCTATCTTTTTAAAATATGAATCACAAAAAAGTATGCAACATTTTAGCGCTTTTGATTTTACCATCAAAATTCATACAATAGAAAGAGGTTAACAGATTTCATATATTAAATCGAAAGGGAATTAATTTGCATTATAGACAGGAATAATGTCATTGGTATTATAAATGGTATTGTTTACTGAGGAGAGTAAAGTGCTTAGTACCGGTATATCTGTTACATTGATGCGTTACAGTAGAGGTGGAATCACATAACAGTGAGAGATAAAAAAGATTTTGTTTGTTCTGGAGGTTTTCTTTTGTCAGCCGGGACAGCTAACCTTTTAATTTGTACTCTAGAGAGAGTTTCTGATTTTTCTCTACTACCCAAACCATTATATCCTGAATATATGCTATATTTGTAAAAATGTGTTAATTAATTAATTTCAATTGTCTACGAGTAAGATCTAGATCTGCGGAGAGCGTCATCCTTGGAATTTTTTCGAAAAGTCTTAGCCCGTTTTCATAGACTTTGTAATAGGTATGTGAAGGATTCATCACGATATCACACTAATTAAAAAACCGCCATGTGGATTTGGGGAAAATTTAGGCACCATTGAAGAAGGAAAAAATTTTTGATTTAAATCCTGTTATTATCAAAACTTGATAAATATATACAAATTGTAAAATTTGTGTCCCATTATGAAGTTTTTAGAAAATTCTTTAATTCAAATGAATTTCATTAGAATTTCATCAAGTATAGAATTTTATTTAACCTGAAAATTTCAAGTGTGTATCTAACATGATTAAATCAATTTTAGAAAGAATGTTGGTTCAATGATAGACCACAACTGCTTCATTAAAAGTTTGAACAGGTGCTCATTTCAATTATTATTCATTGTTAAATTTTTAAATAAATATTCTGATATAAAGTTTCTTCTTATTTGTCAACATAAGCAATAAATATTTAAATGGTAAATATATTTCAATGTTTGGAAACTATCGTAATGTATATTTAAAAATTTAGGTACCTTGACAACTTTTTATTGTACATGATATTATCACGATCTAAAAGCCAAATATCAATGATAAATATAAATAGTCTTAAAATGATAAAAAAAAAATTACCGAATTTTCCGTTTTTTAGTGTACATTCTGAGAGTTAAATAATGGTATGTCTTTAATTTTAGAGTTGATAATTTCTTTTCCTAAGTTAGTTTGAAACTCCCTTTTAGTTTATGTATAGATACCTGCCAAATAGTTTCTATCTATCACTTAATGTGTTTATGCAAACATAAAAAGATACAAAATTGCATAAAGTAGTCTGAACAACCTATGTTTATATGTATGTTTATACGTTAAAAAGCAGATATAGCGAATGCAGTTATATGCACATGTATACAGTGTAAGTTAAAAAAAAAATATATCTGTTCACTATAGATCATAATAAATGAAAAAATATATAAACTTAAAAATTAATACGTATAAAAAACAATAGGACTTTAAATGGATTTTTCTCATAAATTTCAATAGTTTTTTTAAGGCATCTTTAATTACGATTTTTTGATTACTTTTAAATTAGGAAAAAAGAAAATTTATAATTGCCGCTTGAATCAAATAATATTAAATAACAAGGTTAAACGAAACCTTGTAAATTATCCAAAGAAGTTTTTAAATGTTGCTGATATATATAGGGGAGAGTAGGGATGAATGGGGCATTTTTCATGTTTTTATTAATAACGTTTACCATATGTAATTCAGATTTTTGTAACATAGCTCATAAGTACACTTCAGTAATCAGTTACATATAAACATACTAACTTTAATAAAAAGTTATCATTTTAAATTAATAATAATTTATTTTACATGCATGTGCATTGTCCCTTTCATCTCCACCTATGGGGATGAATGGGACAGGACTGGAGTTAACAAAGAAAAGAAAAGAAAATGAAAAGTAAATAAATTTTTTAAGTTAAATTGGTTTATGTGATTTTATAACACTAAGAAATTGCTGAAATTAACATAGACTGATGTATTGACTCAAATTAATATCTAAAGGTAAAAGTCCTTTGGTTCGCACAGTTCGCACATTTTGGATGAGTTCGTTAAGTGGCGGCCACTTGAAAATTTCAAATCAGTATTGTAAAAAGCATATTTAGGGCCAGATTTGTTTGAATTTTGATGTAAATATAGATCACAAAAGGATTTCAACCAAGCTTATTAATGAACTTTATCCGCCATTTTAAACAAAGGGCTGGATATCTTAAATTAAACGGGACCACTTGAAATCAGGCTACCAATTGAAAATTTAACATCATGATAACTTCCAAAATAATACTCCAAATCAATCCAAATTTGGACAGTGAACTTATCTTATAAATATCTTGGAAGAGTTTGTTAACCAAGTTGCTCCGCCATTTTTTTTTTCAAGTGGGGACCACTTGAAAATTACAAATTCGCATTGTAAAAAGCATATTCGAACCAAAGATGGACAGCGAAATTATCATATAAATATCTTGGATGATTTCACTAGGCATTTTCTTTCTAAGTTGCGGCCACTTGAAATCAGATTGCCACTAGAAAATGTGCCATTGAGATAAATTTTAATCCTTTCACGGGCGGTGATGCCGCTACAGCATTACCTAATTTTAATTTTCAACTGCAAAAACTCATCCCAGAAATTTTTAGCAAAATTTTACTTTTATATCATAGCAGAAAAGATCATCGATTTCTTTTCTTTTAATTTTGTTCGTGATCTCCGGTGGAAGTATAATTTAATTGATCGCAATTACCTTGCGCCGCAAAGGGTTAAAATACTAAAATGATTTAAACAAAAGTTGAATAGGGAACTTAAAGTTCAAATATCTTGAATAAGTTCGCTTAGTAACTTGTGGCGACTTCTTGAAAATTTGTCATTATGATAACTTATGTAATGCTGAGTCAATACATATAAAATTTGGGTAGTGGATTTATCATTCAAATATCTCGGATAAGTGCGCTGGGCATCTCACTCAGTTATTTTAGTTCTATGTGGTGGCCACTTGATACGCAGTGCCACTTGAAAATTCCTTATCACGATAATTTTGAAATATTAAATTAGTTTGGATAGTGAACTTATCATACATATATATTGAATGTTTTCGCGGGGCAAGTTGCTCCGTCATTTTGTTTCCAAGTGGCAGCCACTTAGACTGCCACTTGAAAATTTGTCATAAAAATAACTTTTGAAATACCGCACTGATTTGAACTAAAAAAAAAGTGAACTTATGCTTGAAAAATCTTGGATGAGTTAGCTGGGCAACTTTTTCCATCAAATTGTTTCTAAGTTGCGACCACTTGAAAATTTGTCATTACGATAAATTTTGAAATATTTAATCAATTCAAATCGAATTTATCATTCAAATATCTATGATTCTGGTGGACAAGTTTCTCCCCAATTTTGTTTCCAAATCGCGGTTACTTGAACGCTGCCACTTGAGAATTTGTTATCGCGATAACTTTAAAAATACTGAATTTATTCGAACACACTTGTTAGACATTGGACTTATTTTACAAATATCGTGGATTTGTTCACTAATCAACTTGCTCCGCCATTTTTATCCAAGTGGCGGCCACTTAATTTTTCAACTCGATAATTTTTGAAATTCTGAATTAATTCGAACTGAATTTGTACAGTAGACTTATCTCCCAAATCCATTTGATATATTTGTGTGCCAACTTGATCAGCCATCTTGTTTCCAAGTGCTGGCCACTAGAAAATTTCAAATTCACAGAAAAGGTGTTTATGAACTGATTTGCTTAAAACTCCTTGTGTACATAGCTCACATCAATATTTCTACCAAGTCCATTAATAATTTTTAGCAGCATTTTGTTTCATATTAGCGACTACTTGATAAGAAAAAAGAAATCAACCTACCCTTCCGGATGAGCCAGAAGGACTAGTTTCCTTTTACTCTAGCCTACAAGTGACAACAATGCGATACAAAAAATCCTTATACCGTTGCATAAAACTGTCCAGTGATCGTAATAAAGTGATCGCTCAGCATAAATTATGGATGGTGGTACACTGCTCCTGGAATAAATAAAATTTCAGAAATAGAAAAATGATACATATTGTGTGTTTAATATTGTTAGAGTTATCTACATAAATCCTGATTCAGTTTATTCTGAGGTTTATTTAGACTTAGGAACTTTTCTCTTAATCGTAATAAATGAAATATAATTTATTCTTCAACAACAACTTAATTGAACATTAAAAGTGTAATTATGTTTTGTTGAAACTTAAAAAAAAAAAAAAAAAAAAAATCATATTTTAATGTATTTAGAAACAAATTACAAACAGTTCTGCTATTATTCAAAATACATTTACTTATAGAAGTTTAGCACATTAATATTAGAACCTACAATACAAAAAATTTATGCATTATTGTACTTTTATTTAAAGAAAATCTATTAAGAATTTCATCATCCATTAGAAGCGTTGAAATTAAGCCTGAATATTCAATAAATTCAATTGTTGTTCCAAGATTTCTCACATTCAGAATAAAATGCAATGTTCTCTATTAATTAGAAAACTAAACTAAACATAGTACTAAATGCTTGAATTAAAACATTCTACGCTTGGTATATAAGAATGTGAATTTGGCGAATAGTTATCAAAGATATCCCTCTAAAATCTATCGGATAGCATATATTCCAAAGAATTTGAATATTCTCTAAACTATGTACAGCGTGTAAAATATATATTTCTATCTTATTAATAGGTATTTGCTGTGCTTCGGGATAACAAACCATTTGGACTCAGACGAAAACGCATATTTTATCGTTAAATGATATAGTTTACAATATCTACTGTAATTCTATGAAAAGATGTATGAAGCTCTTTGACATATATGCATCATAAAAATATTACTAACTCTTATGATTATTATGAAACTAAAAACCAAGCTCTTTAAGAAGGAGTTAAATATTGCAAACATAATTGAAACATTTTATTTTTCTCTTTGAAACAATTGTTACTTGCAATAAATTATTGTTTTACTTTTATCAGGAATATGATTTTATGTAGTTAACGTAAGGAACGAGCTTATGTAAATAGCATGCATTGTTTTGCCATAAAATATTTTCTTAGAAAAATAAATTTTCTTCGTCGTCATAAAAAAATTATATAATATAGGAACAAGAACAAAAAATTTCTTTTTTCTTATATCTTATTATTTAGTGTCTAAAAGTGAATCATAAAAGTAGAGAGTTTTACATCTAAAAATACTTAAGGCATAAAATTATTTTTTATAAAAATTTATTCAATTTTCAAATATTGTTTTTTTTCTATTTATCTATATTTTTTCTTGTAAATAAATTAGCTGAATGTTAATTAAGAAAAACAAAATTACGGAAATTAACCCCTTACCTGATAACCTAATAAATTTAAAATAAATATTTCTGTAATGTGGATCTGATTTGATTAAATTTTGTCGGAACGATAAGCTAATGACGTCATATGAAAAGAAATTTCTTTGGTTTATTTTGTATAAAAATTTAATCTATTACACACAATTTGAATTTTTAATTTTTAAAAACGTTCTTAAAAAGTTTTAGATTCATTTAAAATAAT
Source organism: Salticus scenicus (assembly GCA_963930645.1). Lineage (NCBI taxonomy): Eukaryota > Metazoa > Arthropoda > Arachnida > Araneae > Salticidae > Salticus > Salticus scenicus. The sequence goes on along the minus strand of OZ005652.1, from coordinate 125,684,737 downwards.
GCAAAACAGGTTCTTTTATTTAAAAATTATTAATTTATACAAAAATTGACATCATAGAAAAATTCACAGATCATGTGAAATAAAATAATCTGGTGTGTCACTCACACTACTTTCTCTTACCCTGAAATTTAATACTACAAATACAGGTTGGAGATTAAGAGGTAAGGAGAGGAGATTAAGATAACGAGTACTGTTATGTAAACCTATGTTAAACAATTCAAATTAGGCTTAGGAAAAGTTTTATATGATAATTAGTTCTGTGTGAGGTGGGCTACCGCCCCCCTCAACCCCCCCCGTTTCCTTAGTGAGCAAAAAACAAGCGATGGATATTTAGCTTAAAACATACATTATTTACCATATCCCTATGAGGAATTTATTTCAATTCCCGAACAGCTTTCCTGGAAATGGTAAAATATTCTTAGTAAAGCACATCCACTATCAACAAATAACTAGTGTGTTACGGCCACCACACGACTTTTTTCTATATTTTCCTATACAAATTCACTCAGTGAAAATAATTTATTAAAATTATTATTTAAAAAAAAATATCTTCCATGATAATGCACACGGTTTCCATATTAGAGAAGTAGTATAACACTAAATGTCCAAAAAAAAAAAAAAAAAAAAAAAAAAAAAGTTGAATTTATTCTCAATATTACGTAATATATTTATATATATTGTTAAAAATGAAAAAAATCGATAACTTTAATTTAAATTATCGCAGATCGATGGTTCAACCATTCGTTTTAAAGGTATTGATGAGCTCTTTTGAAAGATACCCATCATGAAAATTTACTCCCCTCGAGGGGGACTTCCACCCCCCCCACCTATGGGGGAGGCGAGGCTCCTACATACAGTTCCTACAGCTCCTACATACCTTTTTTTTCAGTTTACTATCTCTATTACACAAAATATATATTCGTTTCATTTTGTTTAATGCAGTCTATAGATGTTAAATTCTACTTACCTGCAATTTCCCCCATAGACGTAATGTATTTGAATACTTTTGAGTGTCCATGTACACGAACCAGTTGCTTCATCTCAACGAAAAGCTTACTGTAGCATCCCTATATGATACACATTTAGAATACCGAGTTTGGAATTTCTGCTACTATTTGTTCTTGAGATATGCTGATAACAGACAGACACACATACCATTCGCTAAAAATATGATTTTTGTATTCAGGGGACCTCAGAACATGTAAATATAACAAAAACTCCCGTTCGAAAATTTGACCCTAAAACAATACTTTCTCGACCCTATGGGTAAGAGAAAGTAAAAAGGTAACATTTGTTCGGCGATCTTCTTTTATTTCTGAAAGCGCCATGTTATTGATATTTAGATTTTTTTTTTTTTTTTAAACTATCTCTAGGAGATGAAATTCTAAAACATTTAATGCTTTTGGAAGATTTAGAATAGGGTATGAAACGATAGAGCAATTAAATGCGCATAAGTGTTTACGACATATTCAAGATCATTTTTGACAACATGGGTTCCTGGTTCCCATGAAGTTAAAAATCTATTACAGCATGTCCGACGAAGTTTGTGATAAAGCTGTACTTTCTATTGTGTCTTGTACATTAAAAAGGCGTTAAACTCTTCCAAAAAATCTTTAAGTGCTGCCATGACGGTAAAATGTTTCTGCGGATTTTGTTTGATACTCTCCATTCCCCAATATCTCAATAAACGATAAACTTCAAATTCTGAGGAAGGTAAAATTTACAGGAGTAATATACAAGATAATGCTGCTCTAGCATTTGCTTCAGTGGAGACTAAAGTAAATTTAGCATATTATAGCAGATATCATATCATTAATTATATCAGAAAATGAGAAGATTTAAAACTGTATTTTTACAGAAAGCCGTGTTTTTTCTCAATTGTAATTTTAGATTGATTTTATATATTAGATTTTACAGAATATCATATTAGGTATGCTGTGAAAAAAAAAAAAAATATTTATATATATATGTTACGGGCAATGTAATTATTTAGGTCAGTATTCATAATGCTTGGTTATTATGAATAATGACCATTAAAATTGGGCAATTTGATAAATTTGAATTACTTTACGATAATTTCTCACATTGCCCGGTCATTATAAATACCGCTATTATTTCTTTGGGTACTTTGATTAATTGACAGCAATGGGACAACCACGTGCGTGTGGTGTGATTCTGGCTGGCCAATCAGCATTCATTTTCAGTCGCTTGTGTGGTGTGATTCTGGCTGGCCAATCAGCATTCATTTTCAGTCGCTTGTCGCCTGTGCCGGTACCTGTAGCTTGCGTCGCGTTATTTACGTTTTCCGGTTGTCTTTGGATGTTATTTAGCTTATGTGCGACAAATGCTTATTGATGTATGTCTTAAATTGACTTTGGGTTCTGTTTATTTAGTGTTAGTGATTTTTCTATAAAATAAAATGCAGGAACAGTTAGTAACTGATGTCAGTGACATGAAGCACCGTTTTAATGAACGTCTGGATGAATTATGTTCATCAAAAGCTCAGAATACACAAATTCTCACAAAGCCACAATACTTGGAGTTAATAGAAAAGGTTAAAACATCTAGAAGCAAAGGGGTAAATAAAAAGCCCGAGGATTATCAGCGTTTACGTAGGTTTGACGTAATGACTATTGGAGAGAAGGAAAAGTTGATAGTTCCTGTAGAGGAAGGTAAAGAGCAGATAAGATTTTACGTACATCGGGAAGAGATATTTCAACTCTTACATGATGCACATATAGCAATTGGGCACGGTGGTCGAAACCGTATGGAAAAAGAGCTAAATTCAAAGTATAAAAACATTACAAGGGAAATGATTGTTACATATCTAAATTTATGTATGACCTGCGAAAAAAAAAACCACAGTGTGCCAAAAAAAGGTTTAGTTGTTAGACCGATACTAAGTAAGAATATGAATTCAAGATGTCAAGTCGATTTAATTGACATGCAGTCACAAGCTGATGATCAATATAAATTCATACTTGTATACCAAGACCATCTTACTAAATTTATTCAACTTCGACCTCTTAAAAGCAAAAGAGCAGAAGAAGTAGCTTATGTGCTTTTGGATATTTTTGCAATTTTTGGTGCGCCCAGCATTTTGCAAAGTGATAATGGGAGAGAATTTGCTAACAGTACTATTAGCGAACTATGTAGCATGTGGCCCGAGTTGAAGATGGTGCATGGGAAGCCCAGACACTCTCAAAGTCGGGGTTCCTTAGAACGTGCGAATCAGGACGTGGAAAATATGCTTTGTTCGTGGCTAGAAGACAATAGCACCAGGAAATGGTCAGAAGGCTTACGTTTTGTACAGCTAATGAAGAACAGAGCTCATCATAGTGGCATCAACTGTACTCCGTATGAGGCCATGTTTGGGACAAAGTTAAAAGTTGTTCTAAAAAGTTTTTTAACCACAGACGTTCTGCAGAATATAAATTATGAAGAGGACTTAGAAGTTCTAGTAAAAGATCTGAACAATTTACAGTCTGTAGAAGAAGGTCCACTGCAAAATAAACCTGAGTCACATGTGTTAGCGGAGCTAGCAGGCCCAAGTCATCATGATGAGGAGGAACTACTTTCTCTTGATAGTTATGTTCAAACTTCAACTTTGCTAGCTAAACCAAGCCCTGATTTACATAATAAAGAATTTCAAGAATCTTTCGGGCATGAAGATTCCCCGGAAGAACCCTATGTGAAAAAAAGGAAAGCCGACATATTAAAAATTAGGCAGATTTCAGCAAGCAATCTAAAAAAAGAAGCTGAAAAAATAGTTCAAACTTCTAACTCAAAATACCCTGATGCTAAAAAAGGTGACACAGTTAGAGTTCGAGTCCCAGATGTCGACAGAGGTCGCACCGATGGAAGAAATATTTTGGCATTTGTTCTTGAAGTAACAGATGCTAATCTGTATAAATTAGGCACGAAAAACGGAATTCTAAATCAACTTTATGCCAGGAACCAATTTACAATATGTAATGAGAAGTTTATATATGGCGAAGGTATTCCACAGACAGAGATTTCACTAAGAGAATGTGCAAGATTGTCATCCAAGACAGGGGGCCAAGGCTATAGTCGATGTGGCTGTAAAGGTGGCTGTAAATCGGACAAGTGCAAGTGTCGTAAAGAAAAAAAAGCTATGTAACTCGAAATGTCACCAAAGTGGAAGCTGCTCTAATAAATAGACCCTCTATGTATTGCTACATATTGACATTTTGTGTAAATATAAATTTGTAAGTACGTACATATCTAATACATTATTTTTATTTGGACTTAAGTTTTGTTTGTACTTATTTCATCGCCACCGGTTTGTTTGTCAGCATGTGAAATTTTATTTGTTATTTTTTCTTTGTTACTTTGTCAGTTAGGTATGTAAAAATTTGTTATCTTTTATAAGAATTTTTAAATTGATTTTTAAATTGCCTACTTGACTTTTAGCATTATACATAATGACCGGGCAATGTAATATTTGCAACATAATTTATCATTTTGTCATATCCTTTTGGGCACTTTTTTAATTGCCCGAGCATTATAAACAATGCCCAATTATTTACATTGCCCGTAACATATATATATATCCCGCCTTCATCTAGAATGAATAAGTGTCCATCTTCTAAATCCCTTAGCTAGAAATATAGATTTCCGTGCTATGCGCATAAGGCACGCCAATAAACTGAATAGACGAAATGATCGAGAATTTGTAATCTACACATTTCTAGATAGTGGAAAAATATTTTAAATGCTCTGAATCTTTTTCATTTCGAGAAATTCTCGCTTGATTATCTAGAATTGAGTCCTAAACCAAGATTATGGTTGCTGAAACCCACCTCTTGCGTTCGCATTTATTTGGAGATATTTTCAAATAGGTTTGACCTCGATAATATAGGCAAACGTTCTAGAATTCTAATAGGGGTTTCTAGAACACGCTTTCAAAGGGGACTAGAATTTATAAGGATGACATGGAACTATTTTTTCTAGAGCCACAATTTAGATTCTTTATGTCAGTTACACAATTTTTTCTCAGTGCATGTAGGTAATATCACACAGATGCTCTGCGCGAGAAAGGCTAGTTTATCGATATTTCACTCACAATGCTTTTCATAATTTCAGAAAGAGTGAATGAGTTTTATTAAAATTATAAGAGGATTTATTTAGCAAATAAACAGTAAAATGAATCTTAAAATGAGTTGTTAAGGAAATCGCAGTTTTTTTCGTAAAATGATTATTTTACTTTATCTGATAAATTCACAAAAAAAAAAAAAAAAAAAAAAAAAAATCATTTTTTCAATGAATACTACATAAGATGATTTTTGTTAAAATAATAATAATAATAATAATAACGAATAGTTTGAGATCGAGATACTTGGCAGTTTTAAAATTGGCCGTTCTGAGGTTCATAATATTCTATAAATTTATGCAACGTACATATTAGTATCTAGTGTTTAACACAAATTAAAAACAACTATGTTGTAGCAAGTATTCTATACCTTTAAGGAGTAGTGATATTTGTGAGCAACACATGCAGAGAAGGAGCTAAATTTTAAAAAAAAATCTCGTAGTAGGTTTAAAAGAAAACTAACATGTTGTGGCCACCACTAAAATTTCTCCTATATCAGTCTATATAACACCGTCAACTACCGGTTAAAAGCACTAAAATTCAGTCACAGCTTATTACAAGAAAGATTTTACTTATGGAGTTTGCTGTACTTTTGACCACTAACTTTGGAAAATGACTGATGGTGAGAAAGCAGAGTAACTGATGGTGAGACCATTTATTTGTCGATAATCACGAAAATTATATATATATATATATATATATATATATATATATATTCATAATAGTAATATGACATATCACGTTTGGTACACTCATACTCTACGGAAAAAATGCAGCACAACAGCATCATCTGTCGGACAGTATGCACTGACAAATGCATACTGTCAGCTTACGGCTGTATTCACCAATAACTTCAACTCCCGGTTGAAAGCGAAAACTCGAAAAGCGTATAAAGACAGGGTTTAATTTTTTAGCGAAGTCTGACGCATTGCATCTGCCATCTAGCAGCATTGTTATTTTAAGATTTTTTAGCTGGAATTAACCAATCAGAAATTATATGAAAACACTGACACTAGATGGCAGAAGCAGCGTGTCAAATTTTCTTTGAAAGCTATACTCTGCCTTTAGACGCTTTTTAAGTTTTTGCGTTGAACCGGCAGTTGAAGTTAACCCCTTCCACTCCAGGGACGTACGTGCGTACGTCCTTGTGTTAATGGCCATTAATACCATGGACGTACGTGCATACGTCCAAAGAAAGTATACGATACTATTTCAAAATTATAATCTGGTATTTCAGACATTTACACTACAGCTAGCCTGGAGCGGAAGGGGTTAATGGTGAATAAGGCCGTTAGTGTTTCATAATGACTTTTTCCCCTATCAAGTTTTGCGAAGTTATATGTATAGTCTTTCTTAAACAGTATATTCTCTCTTAAATGTGATAAATGGTTCAAGTGCTGGCCGATAAGCATCAAAAGTGGATATATCGATAGACAGCATTTTATATCAATCTGTAACTAGATGTAAATTTTATAAAACTTTTTTTAATAGTTTTGAACTAAAGTTGAATAAAATTTTTGCCTCATACAGACAGACACACGATCACACAGAGAGACAGGCAGTTATTTCTTAGAAATGATTAAATCGGCTTCAGGACATCTCAAAACACGTAAATTCATCAAAAATAGAACATCAAATGTTTGTAAGATCCTATATTTTTTCATATATGAATATAGAATGTTATGTGATTAGAATATTGAATCTTGAAAAATTTTTTTAAGAAGAACATGAATGAGGACTTAAGTTTCTGAAATGATAATTGGACGCCTCATATACGTCATCTCATCGACGAGTATTTGAAAATAGGTAGACTTAATCTACTAACACACACAAATTTTGCAAAATTTTCGAGATTTTTCTTTTCTTATTTGCTTTTAAAATTATAAAATCATAAATCTTATGGCAGTTTCTCCACCACCCAATTTAAAGCTTAATTCACCAAATTTTATTGTTGTTGTTTTAGATTAAGTTAGCTATAAAGTATGATTAATAAAATTATGACAATATCAGCTTTTGCAATACATTTAAAAAATATAAATATTATTAATGTATTTTGATGCGTGCGTGTTTTTATTAAAATTTATATAAGTAAATTAACTAACGTTTATTCAAAGTTTTTTTGCTCCAGTAATTTAAAATTCGCTTATTTGTTAAAATTCACGATATAAAGTAATTGAAAAATCTGTTTGCACTGCTTCATCCTTTTTTTCCCCTTACATTAATACGTTTACGTAATTCAAGTATTATTTAATGTTAATTAAGGTAAGTTATATACTGAAGACAAATAATCTCTCTTCTTGAATAATTTATTCATATTAGAGAAATTTATCAAAAATACGAGTCAATAATTTGCTGTTTCCTGTAATTCTTTCACTTCATAAATAATGAAAAAATGCTGTGAAAAATATTCATGGAAAATATTAAGGGGGAACAATTTTTTCCCAACACATAGAATTATGTATTGTGTTGTTCAATCATTACTTATACAGTATTACGAGAACGGTCTAGAGTAAATAGCTTTCGGGGTGGATATTTGTTCTTTCTCTGGAGAGAGTTGATACATTTGATATCACTACATTAATCCTTATAAGGCTTTTCGTTATTTTCTTCTTATTGTAATCAATATTATGTGTTTGTAATGAGAATACGTTATCAGAAATATTCACAAAACAGATTAATTAGTAACAAATTTCCCCCAGAAGTTATAAGTATTTTATTTCTGTTTTTATTGTATTGCATAACACTTTTTATTTATTTATTATTATTTTTTTTAATTTAATTTGTTAGGAGTATTACCGATTTTTCAAAATTTAATGCAAAAACTTTAGACTAAATACCTTTCCCCCCCAAATTCTTATGTGCTTACTGTCATTCACTACGGTATGTTTGTGAATCTCAAGCTAATAAAAAATGCGCCTCCATTATAAGGTAAATATACGCTTTTCTATTTGTGTCTCCATGACTCAGGTGGTAAGTATGTTATAACGCAGTGATCGAGTGTTCGAAGGGCTATGGGGCAAAGACAAATAGAAATACAGTTAGGCCGTTCAAAATTGGTACAGATAGGTTTTAGAGGCCTGGAAGTCGAATGGGGATATTTTTGAAAGTGTAAAGTTATTAGGAGAGCCGGGAAGGGGGGGCGGAGGGGCAAAAAATAAAATAAAATAGAGTTAGATCATTCAAAATTGGTACATAGAGGTTTTCGATACCTACAAATCGATTGCGGATATTTTCGAATTTTTAAAATTATTGGGAGGGGCGGGAAGGGGGGGGAGCAGAGGGGCAAAAAATAAAATAAAAATAGAGATAGATCGTTCAAAACTGGTGCATAGAGGTTTTTGATACTTACAAATCGATTGCGGATATTTTCAAATTTGTAAAATTATTAGGATAGGTGAGGGGGAGGGGGCGAAGGAGGAAAATAATAGAAATAGGAGTTAGAGCATTTTGGGAATTTTTTACGAAGGCAATGAGAACCCGGTGCGACATTTTTCCTAATCAGATTTTGTTTCTCTTTTTTTTTTCACGTAATAAAAAATTAATGCAATTTTGAAAATTCAGTAATTATAGTGATTCATTTAAAAATAGGGACCAGAGAAGCGGGTGTCACCTGCTAGTCGTTGTATATTTCAGTACAACTAAGTATTGTTATTTAGACAAAATGATTTTCTATTTTATTGATGTATAAAGATTTTACATTTTTTTAAAGGGTCACTTTCAAACTTAACAATAAACCTTTCGTATTAGGACAAAAATCTGTCTTTTCTTCATCTATTTTGTTAATCTATTAAGCATGAACGCCAATTGACGCCTTTAAAGTATACAAAGAAATTTTATTATTCGTACAAAATTTTTTTTCTAATTTTGGTAATGTATAAAGATTCTGCATTAAAAAAAAAAAAACATAAAGAAAGAAATATATGGAGACCTTTTTAACCGACTTCAAAAAAGAAGGAAGGTTCTCAATTCAAACCGTATGTTTTTTTTTTTTTAATGTTTGTTAGCTCATAACTTCTGAACGGATGCTCCGATTTTGACACTTTTTGTTTTGTTGAAAAGGTCTTGGTCTGAAATAGGTCCCATTGTAATATCTTTACAATGTAAAGAAAATACAGGGTGCCCATAAAAATCAGCCCCAACTCTTTTAACTGCTAAACGGCTGCAGCTATAGTGTGAAAAATGGTATGTAAGTATAGCAAAGTGGCCATGCAGTATAAGGTTAAACCGCTTGCAGCGCCACCTGGAGGAAAATGGCGGAGTTAGTGTTACTATCTCGAAAACGGTTGTAGCGAAAAAAGGGAATTACAAAGTTGAAAAGTATAATCGATTTAGTGCAAAAAGATAGTTTAGACACTCATGCTAGCGTTCCTATCTCGGAAAGGGGGAAAAAGTGAATTACAAAATTGCAGGGCAACATCGATTTAGTACGAAAAGATAGTTTAGACATTTATGCTAAAAATACAATGCTAAAAACGTGTATTTGTTTGTTCGCAATTTCTTACACTATGCACACTTGAGCTACATTGCACAGGTTGTAGCGTAGCTGGTGAGCCATACGTTATATAGTTCAAAATACGGTTACTTGATACTTTTTGTTTTGTTGTAAAGATCTTGGTCTGAAGTAGGTCCCATTGTAATATCTTTACAATCTAAAGAAAATAAAACGCCATCTGGGGTAAAACAGCTGAATCAGCGCTCCTATCTCAAAAACGGTTCAAGATGGGAGAAAAGTTAATTACGAAGTTGTAGAACATCATCGATTTACTACGAAAAGACAGTTTTTAGACATTAATGCTACAACGCTTAAAATGTGCAGTTGTTTCTTCGCAATTCCCTACACTGTGCACACTTGAACTACGTTGTACACTTTGCAACGTAGTGGATGACACGTATACTCTGTGGTTCAAAGTATTGTTACTGTAAGCAGTCACATCGATTAGCGCAAACTCGTTTTCAACCAACTTCAGAAAGGAAGGTGTTCTTAATTCGAGCTACGTGTTGTTGTTGTTGTTTGTAAGCTTATAACTTCGTAAGCAATGCTCTAATTAATCGACTTCAAAAAGGAGGAGGTTCTCAATTCAAAGCGTATGTTTTTTGTTTTTCTCTTTGTTTGTTAGCTCATAACTTATGAACAGATAATACGATTTTGGTACTTTTTGTTTTATTGTAAAGGTCTTGCTCTGAAATAGGTCCCATTGTAATATCTTCACGATCAAAAGAAAATACAGGATGCCCAAAAAAGTCAGTCCCGACTCTTTCAACTGCTGAACAGCTGCAGCTATAATCATAAAAGTGATATGTAGGTATAATAAACTGAATATGTGCTGCGCGATTCAACCGCCTACAGCGCCACCTGGTGGGAAACAGTTGAGTTAGCGTTCCTATCTCGGAAACAGTTCAAGACAGGGGAAAAAAGTCAATTATAAAGTTGCAGAGCATCATCGATTTAGTACGAAAAGGTAGTTTAGACGTTAATGCTAAAAACAGAACGCTTAAAACTTGCATTTGTTTGTTCACAATCACCTATTTTGTGCAAACTTGAACGACATTGCATATGTTGTAGCGCAGCGGGTGACATTTATGCTATGTAAAATTCAAAGTATGGATATTGCAAGCGGTCACATCGATTAACGCATAGACATTTTAAACCGACTTCATAAAGGAAGAGGTTCTCAATACAAACCATGTTTATCATTGTTGTTGTTGTTGTTGAAATTTTTAGCTTGTAATTTCGTAAGAGATGATTTAATTTTAATACTTTTTTTGTTGTCGTTATGATCTCTGCCTGGAATAGGCTTCATTTTGATTTCATCAAGCTATAAACAAATTGCAGGATACTCACGTATTCACTATAAAGTTCAATATATATGCCTAACAGAATGTTTGCTTACGAATACAACGTACAGTCGGTAACAAAAGTGTCCGAACACTAGAAAAAATTCCTATGTAAAAAGAGTACACTTCATACGGTTTTGTTAAATAAATCCTTATCGAATCATGTTCTGACACTGACTAAGAACAGGATTCGACAAGGATTTATTTAACAAAACCGTATGAAGTGTATATTTTTTACATAGGAATTTTTGTTAGTGTTCGGACACTTTTGTTACCGACTGTATCCGTTCTTTACATTTCTAAAGCTTTTTTAATTTACGTATGTTCATTCAATAGATAGTTTTTTTCTCATATCTGATAAAGGCAAGAAAAGTGACACAACTTAAAAATGCAGCATTTGAGAAAAATCAATTTAAAAATAACTTGACTAGAATAAAACTGGCACAACTGTCTCTCGAGTGCATAACTTTCTAGACGGAGATGTAACTTTTTTGTTCACATTGGGTGCATTTCATGTATTTTTTAGTGACATAAACCATTTTTTGAGTTATGTCACTTTTCTTGGAAGTTGTGATTTGTGAAACTGCCGTCGAACGTCTTTTGATGTTTTGCTATATGAATAAGTTTTCACTGAAAAGAGAAAAATAAAATCTTTTTGTAAAAAAATAGAAACGACTCCAAAAAACAACTACTATTCAAAAAAAAAAAAAAAAAAAAAGTATGAAATGAAACTAAATTGGGCCTAAAAGTATAAAATAATTTCCTTCGCCAAACAACCTATAACACTACAATTAATCATAAATTTTGAAGTCGGCGCAAAATTAAATAAAAATTTATACCTTTATCCAATACAAAAATCAAATCCTATTCAAAATACACATCTCACATTGCTAACTGCAAAACGCAGCCGAAAACTATTTTGATTCAAGAAAACAAATAAGATTTCGTAAGCAGCAAAAGTTGACGAAGATGCTGGTATCTGACGTCCTTGGTGAAAGAAAAATCGCAAAATTATCTGGCAAATATATTTAATTTCTTTGGGATATCATTATTAATTTGATAAGGTATATTAAGAGAGTAATCAAGAATATGAAGCAATACTTCGTACAAAATATATTATGAAAATATACATCTTGCGTGTATATTTTTGCAATACGTTTTGAATGCCAAATCCAAAAGCCACCAAGGATTATAGTTATCAAAGTTATACCAAATTTGTAAAGGAAACTCTAACTTCGTAGAAACATAAATACCGCATTGTGAAGAATGTTCACTGTTCTGTGTAGATGCTACCAATGGACCAATTGTATACAGTGATAAAATAAGACGACAGCATTTGTTGCTACCGACCTAAAAACAAACCTTTAAAGACTAATTAAATTTTAATTAATTTTGCGCCGACTTCAAAAGTTATGATTAATTGTAGTGTTATAGGTTGTTTGGCGAAGGAAATTATTTTATACTTTTAGGCCCAATTTAGTTTCATTTCATACTACTTTTTTTTGAATAGTAGTTGTTTTTTGGAGTCTGTTCTATTTTTTTACAAAAATATTTTTTACTTATCTTCACCAAAAGATATCTTACGCTATTTCGTACTAATTTTTCAGAAAAATACATGTTACACATGGATGATTATATGTATTTACATAGATATAAATGATATATATAAATACATATAGAATTAATCTATGTTACTCAGAGTATGCTCAAAAAAGCTAGGCATATTTGATGAGTTAAACGTGTGCTTGTCGAATTTTTAACTTAACAAACTTATTTTGCAAATAACAAATTTATCACTTTATTTAAATTTCTATAATGATACGAATAAAATAACTTGAGTGAAAAATGAAAAGTTGCAAAGTTAACTTCATAAATGTTTTAAATTAAAATGAATTAAAAATGAACTAATATATATTATAATATCAGAGGTCAAAAAATTCATTTTAATGGACTTTTTTTTTCTTCTTCTATAGTTTCTTCTATTATAATTTTAAATAAGAACATTATTTTACTGTTATCAAATAAATGTGAATTTTTCATCGAACTATAAAAAGAAAAAAAAAATCCAAGAAATTTAAGTTTGTTTATTAAGCATTTTATGATTCTAGAAAAAGCCTTCATCCATTATCTCGATAAAGAGATACTACTTACCGCTAATCAATGACTGTGAGTAGATATCATCTTCTTTAACACAATTTTTTTTTCAAGTTACATGACTTTAGGTAAGTCATGAAAAACCATTAGACAAATGATACAAGTACTGTATATTGCTTTAGACTTAGAAATTTAAACGATCTTTTTATGCTAAAAAATGATTCAGTAATTTCTCCGGCGTATACTTTCTCGCTGCTGGCATGAACATCACTCATTTTTCAAAAATACACAGAACAGGAATTAAGAGATGATTGATACCGTATAAGAAAATTCCCCAAATTATTTTTCTGGGGTTAAATGTTCCGAATATATTACGTTGAACGCTTAACAGATCATAAAAACATCATGCGAATTCACGTTTCCTTTAATTTTTTAATATTTTTAATTAAAAGAATGTTTCGACAAACAAAAATGTAACTGCTGTATCAGCCACAAATTATTTCCATTTCACCGTAATATAAATTTTCATAAGATAGTCATGCTATTTTTAATATCATGCTTTTTATATACAAAACCGATGTTTTTCTGTACGCAATAGAAACGTAGTTGCTGCTGTAATTTTAATCCCATATCGAACAGCTTTTTCTACTGTAAGAACAAAGTGAAAAATTGAATTAGCATATTTTTTCTCATAGCCTATATTGTATGTACTCTCAAAATGGTTCGATTTAATCTAACAGATTTTTGATTATAGCTATGACGATCATCGCATAGTGTACACAGTACAGCATCACCCTATTTTGTGCGATATATGTACAATCTATATGAATCGCATTGTATCTTAGTAAAATGCTTCTTATCTATTAAATTTTATATAATAATATGCAGCAGTAGCTGTAATATAACTAAGTATAAGGGTTGCAAAAAAAAGCAGCATCACATTTTTTGGTAATATAGATGAAAGTTTAAATAAATATAAAGAAAGTTTTATGAAATTTTATGCTTTACTTCGTCATTTGCACGAGAAAAATACCCGAAAATATCGCAATCATCGCTTTAAAAATAATAATCTGCGTTACGGAATCCCACAACTTGACAACATTGGTCCTTGTTCTAATTACTGTAAACATTTCCTGAATACATTGAAACTGATATATATTATACAAGTTTACTATAGCATGTTCTTATAGAAAAAAAAGGAGAAAAAAAAAAAAGAAAAAGCTCTTCTACTTTGTACACAATGAATCAAAAAAATGCTCGAATATATTGCAGTTTATAAAGGTTATTACTTAAAAAGTATTTTAAATGATTTATGCTGATAAAAAAGTAACGAGATTAATATATTTAGATTTTTTTTTTCCAATGGCAGACCAAAAGACAACTGTAGACAGAAGAACAAGCAGTAAAACTAGAACAAGAAACAAAAATAACAGAAAACGCAAGTAACAAATCTGAGCTACGGTAAGTCTATAAATCGTTTATTTTGTGCCAAGCTCTCCAGTATTATTCCTACAAGTGTCCCGAGACCACTGCAGGGCAGTGAAGCAAATGTTTCACGTCCATTTCCTTACGAATGTTGCACATATGGAACAGAGGACTTGAAAGTGTTTTTATTATAGATGCTTGGATAGGCAATCATGTCCAGTAGCGAGGCAAAAAAGTGGCAACAGATTTGTCCCTTGACCATAGAGGAAAGTTTGTGATTTCCTCGATCCATTTCTGGCCTTTATTTGCCTTCTTTATGTTATTCTGAAAGTTTTCCCTAATAGATTTTTTAATTAAACGTTTAGCGGTATAGAAAGGAATTGGTTTATCTGCAATTTGAGCAATTTTGATTGCCTTCTTTGCCAGGGAATCAGCTGCTTCATTACCTAGAAGTCCACAGTGCGCTGGCACCCACTGCAAAGCAACCTCCTTATGGTTTTCAATTAAATCATTAAGAAGCAGACGAATATTTAAAATATCGGTTGACGCTGGAGCTTCAGATGAAGCAAGGACCAGGAGGGAAACCCTAGAGTCTGATAGTATAACTAACAACCCTTGAAAAATTTTCACATTTACACTTAAGCTGAGACAAGGCGATTTGAATTGCTGAAATCTCTGTATCATAGGCTATTTTATATCTTCCGACAGGAGTGTAAAATGAAAAGAGCCACATATTTAGATGTAAAAAAGCTGGTTTTCTATAGAATCGGATATGATTAGCATTAGTGATCCTTTTATGGGTACACTCGATATATTTAAATGCATTATGAGATGTAAGTGGAAATAATAGAAAAGATATTTTAAGTGGGTTACGAGTTTTATTTTATTTTATTAATTTTAAGTTTTAGACCCCAATTACTGGCGTACCTTTTTGTATGCAGTATGCTGTGGTACATAAAATCAAGCTGTTTCAGGTTTTCGCTTTAAAAGTAAACCAATAAGCATAGTTTTTTAAGATTTTATTTTCTGCAATTGAAAAAAAAAGTTGTAAATACAACTACTTACTTAATTTCAGGCAAACACAACATAATTCAGATATATTACAACCTATGAGAAGTGCTTTTAAAAAGCTTTAAATATCGTTATGCTACACTTAACATGCCTTATTCAGATGCAGAAAAGCATTTTTTATGGAATTGGTCAATATTATCATTTATGATTTCTTTACAGGGTCATACAAATTACTCAGATGCATTAAGAAAACTAAGTGAAAATAACTCAAAGGAAATTTTACGTTATGTTATTAAGTTTTTTTTTTTGTTCTAAATATTTAGTAAATTATATACGAGGTATTTTTAGACTAATATACACGACTACATAAAATCAATTTATTTTATGTTTTCTCGATAAACATAAAATCTTTAATGAAGCTTTTTTCATATTTCTTCTCTATAGAGTAAACAAGTAGAATAAAGAAAATTACTCATTTTTACAGTTACCAACAATGAATTTAAGAGTCACCACTATCTATAATAAGAATTTCTTTAGTATGCACCTAATATCATTATACAACACAAAATATAACATTTGTAACGTATATGAATGAAATGTTTCCTATGAAATATGGTATTATTTGCATTAATGATTAGTTTAGAGGACCATTCAAAAATATCTAGCCTCATTTCAGTTAATAGAAATCTCTAAAAATGCGTTTTTAGCTGTGCTTTTAATACTTGAAACAATGCAATACGTTGAAAGCTAAGCGAGGAAATCTATCTATCTATTTATCTATGCCTATGTCTATATCGATATATCTATTTATCTATATCTATATCTATATTTAAATAAATATAATCCGCTTTGTTAAAATAAAAAATACAGTTGTGTAAAAATATATCATAATTTTGAGGTAGTAAGAAGAATTTTTATGTTTAAAACTAATGCTAGAGGCATCTTAATAATAATAAGTAAATAAAATAAAGAAAAACAAAGAATTTAAATTAGAATAAAATTTCTTTTGCATAATATTTAAAATAAGTTTAATTAATTTCTCATTCGTGAACTTACATTGAACTTATATACTTTGAACTTAACTTGAGTTAAGTACTCTTCACTTCCCTCATTTGCTGAGGTAATGGCAAAAAACTTTAAATACTCTTTACTCACCTTGTATTTACTTTCATAGAACTTACCTTGAGTGAACTACCCTTTTACCGCGTTATTTCCTGAGATTAATGACTAAAAACTTTAACACACTTTTTACTAACCTTTAACTTCCTTAATTTGAGAAGGCCGCATCAGTTGCCGAGAAGTTATGCGCTCAAAGCTGGTAGAAGGGAAGCGCCGGGTTCGATAACAGATCACGCTCGTCGACCTAACTGTTCGACATTTTCCGTACTTTTCTCCAAAATTTGGATATATACGAGCTTGGACCCATACAAAGATCCCCCATGGAGGGCATTCCACCCATAGGCATAAGATTCTAGCGAAGTCAGTTGGTCTTAACCACCACAAACAAACTTACTTTGAGTAAACTACTCTTCACACCCCCCCCCCCCCTGCATACATGAATTCATTTAGTTACGATCTTACAAAATAAAAGAGTAAATGAATGTAAAATCATTACTACAAGGGAAAAAAAAAGGGAAAGAGGATGTTTCAGTAGTCATAATTTTTAAAAATTGCATGGTTTAAAAAATACATAAAACTCATTTAATTCAATTTTGATATATAAAACCCCTTAAACATGCTGAAGTAACGTCAAAAAAAAAAAAAAAAAAAAAAAAAAAAAAAGAAGAAATACCGTTATTTAAAAATATATCATGATTTTGATGTAGTAAGAAGGATTTGTATGCATAAAACTAATGTTTAGGCATTAGTTTATGCATGATTTGTGCATAATGTCCTTGTCAATAAAAATAAATTAATAAATAAATAACAAATTATTTAAATTAGAACCTAATTTCGTTCGTATAATATTTGAAATAATTACTTTATTTAATTTACTAAATATCTTAATAAAATAAATAACTTTACAACAGTTATTTATTTCACGCACATTTAATTTTTGTATCGGACGTAAAACTTTTAGGCTTAAGGAAAATGTTTATAAATATTTCTGGGTAAATTTTTGTATGAAAGAAGTATGTTACAATGGGAATAACTGTAAAATAAATAATAGTCATTAGTGCACTTACCTTGAATAATCGTTAGTGACATTACCATCGATTGCAAGAAGAAAACTTTGGTTGTGAACTTCTAAGCTTGTTTCTTCTTGTCCACCATTAAATCTTGGATATCTGGATGATCATTCTACAGGGTACCTCATTTCAGCCTATACGTAGTGCATGGCACCTTAATTAGCTCCAGTCTTCCAGTGAGAGGCCAACTGGCACCCCAACCACATTTTCAAGCCCTAAGGTGCCAAATGGTACCGTCTTTTCACCCAGGGGTGCCAAATAGCACCGATTTGTCATCTTCAGTTTTAACAGTGTACGAAATTACCAGCGCAGTATGCAGCTAAACAGTGGAATATGTAAGTACCTATTTAAACTTATGGGGCCTATTTAAACTTTTTTATGGGAATTATAATTAACAGCTTTAAATGTTTAAAAAACAAACAAACATATACATTTAATTTCTTTTTAAAGTAAAAGAAATAAAAACAGTATCAGATCGTAATCGCAAAATGTGATAAAATTATTCATTTTGGTTTTGTTTAATTTTTTAATTTTAATTTTTATAATAAATAATAGAAAATAATTTTTTTATGTTGTTTTCTATGTTCTGTCTATTTTAGAACTTATCTATACATTTTTGTAAAATTTTAAATTTAAACTGGACTAAATAACTTGTAAGTCGATTAAAAAACTGTTTTGCATAAAATTTTATCTGACGAACAGAAAAAAACCGACTGCTTCTTTTGTTAGACACTACTTTATTTTATTGTTTGTTTATTTAATAGCTGAAAACTCGTGTACTTAGTATTCGTAGTAAGTTTTCTGTTCACATAAGAAAGAGTGAATTATTAATACGACGACGAGTGTTTACTGCACAGCTTATAAAAATAGAGTCATATTCACATGAATTTTCAGCTTCTTAAAAAAAAAAAAAAAAAAGTACGAGAATTTGTTTTTTTATCAGCTTTATTTTATGTAAAATATGTAATAACTTTCTGAATACGTTATATATATATATATATACATATATATATATATAAAGCAAAATTATATTTAAAAGGTAAACATATTTTTAAAAAAATATCTAAAAGTTAAAAAAAAAAAAAAAAAAAAAACTTTTCTTTACCAGTATAAAAATACAGCTTCTCTCTTTTCATGAAAAGATAAAATAATATTTGAGCAGCAAAATATGTATTTTTTTTTTTTTTTTTTGGGTGGGGGGATTGACTTCGCAGAGTCTGACTTTAAAAATTCTTTTTTGAAATAAATCTGACTTCTTTTGACTTTCAGTCGTTCGCATCTTCCTTTGTAACGCTCTGATAATAATAATATGAATATCTAAACACACTCATATATATATATACATACTTTTGGAAAACATTTATCATACCTTTATTTTTTAAATATTGATTTTAGGACTATATTACAATTGTAAAAAAGCTGGTGAGTAACAACCACACGATTTCCACCACCTACACTGTACCCATATTGTAAATTTTTTTTTTTTTGAAAAAAAAAAAAAAAAAAAAAAAAAAAAAATGTGATCAGAAGGCACAAAATTGATTTAACAAATTAGACAACTAACAATTTTCCTGTAAAATTTTACTGATACATACATCGTGAAGATAATTACATAGCGAGCTTTGAAAAAAAAATCGCCCGAGTCATTTTTTGAAACACCTATTTCGGAGACCGATAAACTGGCGTACCTGATTAGGAAGTCTGTCAGTTATACTGTTGTAACCACTTAATACATGCTAAAGGACATATAAAAAAGAGTTTACGTACAAAACATCAAGAAAATCTTTTGAGCTATTTTAGAGATATCAACTTTCGATCCTACAGCCGATTTTTATCAAAACATGTCAAACTCATCAGCTCAGCGGAAAATAACGACTACATACGGAATGATATCTATAGGGAAGTGAATATGGCGAGTTTGAAATAAATAACCTTTTAAAGGAACGCAATGGCGAGACCTGAAAAGGACCTATTATAGAAGACGGCTTTCAATTTTCCTGAACTAACCAACTAATACACATCAAAGGACATCTAAAAGGTTGTTTATATAGCAACTTTAAAGAAAATCGTTTGAGCCGTTTTCAAGATACGAACCTACGGACACTTCCGCTTTTCCAATTTTCACCGAAAGTTGAAACATTATCTACACACTAGATCTGTCTTAATGGTGAAGTTTCATCGTTATATCTTTGTTAGTTTTGGAGATATGATAATCAGAAGATTCTCCACATACATGCACAGATAGGTACTTCCATACACACTGATCAAATATCAAAAACTAATTTTTTGGACTTAGAAGACCTTAAAACATGTAAACCAAATAAAAACTCAACGTCGATTTTTTTTTTTTCTTGAGCGAATGGAATACTTTATTATCTATGGGTAGACGGTTAATGGAAGTAAAATGTTTAAAAAAGTAAAAAAAAAAAGTACAAAATTTTACAAAATCTATCAAAAAATTTAAATTCTAGAATTACAAAAGTTAAATTGCCATACGACATTCATACAACATTTTCAATCAAAAAAATTGGCCCTATACTTTAATAAAATAACGTACAAAATGTTGGAATTGCATCATGTTATATCTTCGAGATGTTTAAAGAAATCTGTTGAAGAAATGCTCCCAAAATAACTCGAAAATGTGTGTATTTACGTACGTTGCTATTGACGTAACTTGCTGATTTGCGTATGACCTCTGAAACATGAAATGATGATATTTTTGATCAGAAAACGTGCGTGTAGACATTTAAAAACAGTTTAAATCCTGTTTTCTGATTTTTATTTTATTTTATTATTATTATTTTATTTTTGTATAGCTCCAGAAGTTTATGGGAAAATGATTAAATTTTGTGCATTATTTTATTAGTGTATGAGGCCCATTGTAAATGCACTCACTGGATATATTTTCTGTATGAAGCCATACAAAAATTTATATTTTGTAAATTTTGAAAATGAATCCTCTGAAACTTTAATTGATTGTATAAAGACCTGTACACTTTTCTACCAACATTGCGATTAGCAATATATGTAAATGATCAACGATTAACGATTTAACGAGATCAAGATAGATGCATAGATAAAATTTAACCTAAAGAAAATCAATTTACTTTTTTTTTTTTTTTTAATATTGGAAGTAAAGTTTTTTATATTAACATTTACAACTTTAACGATTTAAAGAATTCTTTTCTTTTCTTTTTTAAACTGATATATTTGTTTCATTAAAGTAATACGTTTTGTTTACAAATGACACTTGTATGTTTCAGAATTAATTTTTCTATATTTAAAATTAATATTTTAATTTAAACGGTAGTTTTGAGAAAAACAATATTTGAAAGAGATTTTATATTACACATAATACTACTATATATATATAATCTATTTAATTATTTTTTGCAACACAAAATATAACTGGTTTTTAATTATCCAAATTCTTTAAAACAGAAACGATGCAAATCTTAGATTTTCAAATTTTGTTTCTGGTTTACTTATTCTCATATGTTTCCAATTAATTTTAAAATGTTTTTAAATCTTTCTTTGTTGACTATAAAAGTATCATTTTAATTCCCCGTCACTAAATATTCTCTTTCAGTGAAAAATAAATTTTATCAAAACTAAGCAAACAACAAAAAGATTTGAACGAACTGAAAATACATTTTTTTTTTTTTTTTTTTTTTTTTTTTTTTTTTTACAAACTTATTTTATTTTAAAAATCATTTTATGAAAACTTTGAAAGCTCTAGAATTTTTATTAACTTTATTTTCGTCAAAACCCTTCGCCTGTGTTAGAGAAAAATATTTGCGCACAGTTCGTGTTATTTGATAAATTCAAAAGCTGTTTCTCCAATAAAATTTTTAAAAAGAAATATATTTATGCTTAAAATGTTGGAACTCAAAAGATTCACTGATTTGGATTTTGTTGCTATGATGAAATATTATCAGAATTGAAATTATGTAGAAAATTTATGTTGTTAAGATTTTTATCATGTATTTATTTAAATGTGAAACTTTTCATGACAGTGAGTTGAAATTACAGCTAAATAGACAATGTTACAAAATTTAACACATTCAAATAAATGGAGTAATTGAATTGTTTCGACATTCAATAGTATATAAATTTAAATACAAAAATGCAAAAATGATTTATTAAATATATCTTTTAATAATATGAATTATGAAAGGCCCAAGACATTTTTTACGTGTTTAATATTTAAAAAAAAGATCAACAACAACAACAACAAAAAAAAAAACAATGTTTCTTTTCTAAAATGAATAGTTACTGCATAAAACTTTTTGGGGATCCTGAAATAAAAAGAAAAAAAAATTGGAAGGGAAAATGCGTGGGAGATGAAGTATAGTGAAATCTATGCCACTTATACAAATAAATGAAGGGAAAAAAATATCTGTTTCAAAGTAATTGAACAATTTTTATCCCATGTGCATATATTACATAAATTACACTGCTCGGCATGAAAATTGTCTCCAATACCATTTTGGCAAATTCTTATGTAAAATGACCTCCTAAATCCGGATATGACGTCCATTTTGCCCTATTACCCGCTGCTTTGTAGGGACGGCCCCCTATTTTTATCACTTTTCGGTAATTTTATAGCTGTAAATTTGATATTTAGAGAGGGAGGAGGATTATTTTAACTGTTAAATATCTTCTGAGGGGCTACAGAGTTGGAAAATTATAAAACATCAATATTTACGGCAAGGGGAAAATTTAGGGGGATGTGCCACTGAAATTATATATTGCATTTTAAATATTTTTTTTTAATGTTATTTATTAAACATTATATATTTTTTTGTTTTTAAGTGTTAAATTAATTCTTTTTCATTCTCCAAATCAAATTCATGACCATAAAATTACAGAACAGTGATAAAAATTGGGGAAAGGGTAAGTGTCCCGAGAATATGGTGGGTGACAGGGCAAAATGGTAGTCATATGCGGATTCAAGAGGTTATTTTACGTAATAATCATCCACAATAGTATCAGGGGTCGAAAAAAAAATTCTTTTTTTTTTTTTTTTTTTTTTTTTTTTTTTGCAGCGCAGTGTTATTTACAATTGTTCTAAGTGCTAGTTCTGTGTGTTATATTTAATGTATCAAAATGCTCGGCAAACTTGAAATAATGAGAGAAAATTTAGAAGTGAACATGCGCGGGAACTAAATTATAGTGCTATTAACAATCTTCATACAAATGATGCAAGAAATAAAAAATAGTAATAATAATAATAATAATAATAAAACCTGATTTAAATTTATTGTGTTGTACAAAAATCCATTCTTTACAGTTATTTACAACAGTTCTATAACAAACTATCCAAAATTTCCCAATAATTATTAACGACTTACAGAAACAAATACCTGATAAAACTTTGAAATTTTTACGCGTCTCTGAAAAGATCAATTTCTGATAAATGCATCAAATAAAACTCATATAAAAATTTTATTCATCTTTAAAATATATCTAGATAGCCAGGTATTTCAAACTATTTTATTATGTTCAAAACTTATAATATATTTTTGAAAATTTTTATGCATCCCTGTAAAGACTGTTATATGATACACCGGAATATATTTAAGAGATTCATTTGTTCTAAATTTATCAGAAATTTCAAGTGATGAAAGCACTTTCAACAGCAAATTGTAATAATAGTTTGAAACTTGTGGTGACTTTTTAATAAAAGATATATTAACAGTTTTCAAACATTATAAAACATCCTGAATGTTAAGAAATTATCCAAATTTCTTACTGAATGGACTGTTCTAAAATTCGTTAAAGGTAAATAAATTTAAAAAAGAAAAGAAAAAAAGAAACAGACAGACAAAAACTTAAAGGATCTATAATAACCTTTTATACAAAACTCATTAAATTGTTCACCTTACTGATACTAAGTATGTATATTTTGATTAATATATGTATATATATCACGCAAAGAACAAATTAAAGATCTATATTTAAATATAAATTCTTAATAAAATTTAATGAATCTCTGTACAAGAAAAACTCACAAGGTGATGATAAAATAACATTTATCATAGGTAAAATAAAAAATCATACTTAGTAATTAATTTCTTATTTCATTATACAGGAGCAAACTTTGTAATTATTTTAATCTGAAAATAAAACAACATAAATTAATACAAATTCAAACATCAAAGATAAAAACCCATATGAGTAATTTCTGTTAACTTTTTATCTCTTAATTTGAAATTAGATCAAAACTGAGTTTTCTATTACTATATAGGGTAGGTGCTCCAGTGATTGGCAGGCTCCAGTAATTGACATCCATTCCGAAATAATTAAGAAATAAGAAAAATAATAAAATCATATATTTGACATATAAGAATTTTAACATTTCATGTCAAACACTGGAGCATAGGGTGCTAATAACTAGTAAAATGAATAACTAGCAGTGCCAAACACTGGAACATAGGGGCCAATTACTGATAAAATGAAAAACTGTCAGTGTCAATTACTGGAACATTGAGTGGGTGTCAAATAAAAATTCATAAAAAAAAACTCAATTACTATCAAATGTATCTATTTTAACATATATGTGGTTCTGAAAGTCTTTTATACCATATGTACTACCTTAAGATTTCTAAAAATGTTTTTTGATATCTAAAACATTAAAAACATCAGAGATTTCTCTAAAAGTGTCAATCACTGGTGCACTTACCCTATCTAATAAATGTGAAAATTTCATCGATTTATAAGAGGAAAAATGTAGTTCAAGAACTTCATATTTATGCATATTTATAAAACCTTTTATTAATACAGTTGAAATTTGTATCCGTTTGTCTCGGTAAAACGATATTAAGTTACCATTAATCATTCGTTATAAGTTGACATGTACATCTTTTCTGCAAATATTTCCCGATTTACATGACTTTAAGTGCCTGTAAGAAAAAATACTAGACAAATGGTGCATATAATATATTGCTTCTTATTCAGAGGTTTAAATGATCTTATTCCGAAGAATGATCCAGGTAATTTTCCCGAAGGATACTTTCCTGGTTGATGGCATGAACAAATTACATTTTTTGGAAATACATTAGAAGATGAACTAAGAGGTGATTGATGCTTTGAATAAGTGAATTTCTTGAATCATTTTAGTTTGGTGAAGTGTTCAGTATAAATAATATTGAGAATTACGCGTAGTATAAGGCACCAATAGTTTGTTTAAAAGAAAAAAGTGTTTAATTAGATGTAAGGGGGGATATTTTGCGCTGGAATATTTAAAAAAAAGTAAAAATAACATTAAAAAAGAAAACTGAAGGAAAATTGTTAATTAGTATGCGGCCGTTTTGGAACTTCCAAAGTTCTTTCCTCAGTACTAATGAAAATTGAAATTATAACATGATCAAAGGTAAAAGAATTGAAAAAACAAAAATTAAAAAATTGAAAACCCTGAAGTTTTAAAAGCAAGCATGTTTCAAGACATGGTCTAGCAAAGCAAATTATGTAAATTGTTCAGATATAAATACAATACACAAAGTGACGCAGTTGAAATAGAGACCAATGGAAAGCGTAGTACAGAAAACATTTCAAGGTAGAAAGGGAGAGTATGGGGATCGTATTTCTAAATAAATTATAACAAAATTTTTGCCAAGTCGGTGTACCTGAAGGGTCATTTACGAGTGAGTTTGTTTTTTAGTGTGAGTTTGAGATGAAGTACAATTGTGACTAATAGAGGCATCAGAAAAATTGAAATTGTAATTAGTAAGCCAATTAATTTTTGTTTCTCGTCCTTTTTAAATTTAATTTTTTTTAAATTATTTTACTTTTCATCATATTTTAAGTTCCTTTTCTTTTAGTAGTGAGTTCCGAAACGGCCGTATAATGCTTAACAATTTTCTTTCATTTGTGCTCTTTTAACATTGTTTTTATTTTTTGTTTGTGTTTGTGCATGTGTATTCCATAAAAAAAAAAAAAAAAAAAAAAAAAATGCAGAAAATAATATAAAACGTACGGTATAAAACGTACTTTGAATTTACTGTAATTTTTTTTAAAAATCAGTCAAACATGTCTTTCTTAAAATCGTGTTATGCATAAATTTTATCCATTTTTACACTATAGAAATTGGAATGCTGCTTTAATTTTATTACAGAAACAAATGTACTTTATAATATGTAATGAAAGATAGAACTGAATTCTCTCATTATTTAATTCGAATTTTCATACTTAAATAGTTTGGTTTAATTTGTTTCTATAGATTTCCAGATATAGCAATGACACTCTCATAAAAAATATAGCATTTTATCTTCATTTGTTGTATCCCGTACAATGAAGTAATATCTGTATAATTATATATTCATTCTGTATGATATTAATATTCGTTTAATTATACGCGACAGTTTCCGAGACAAAATTTTAAAGTTAAAAATATGATGTCTTTTCATTTTCAGCAAATATACCTTAAAATATTTTTTTTACAAAATGTACGTATTTGTGTTACTGACATCAATGAAATTGAAAATAAAAAAAGTAGATAACAACAAAACAGTTACTACAGAACATGTTACCTCAAGTCGTACTGAATAAATACAATGAATCGACATATACCACTTGTGGAATATTTATGTTAAATTAAAAGTTCAACATTTTCGAATTGTTTAGAAGTTAAACGCTTTAAAAAACATTTGAAACAGAGACATTTATTAAAGCAAAAAATATTTAAAATACGAAATCAAAAAGACTATCATGAGGGATCTTTTCAGCTATGTAATAGATCTCCATCATTATCGACGCTTTTTCCGACCCAGGCCGTACGATCGTACGGGTTAGACATCCACGGCATCCACTTACAGTTTTGTATCTGGAATGGTCGTATGTAAGAAAATCAGGAAATGAACAATCGAGCTAATTAGCAGAAAATGTAAAGTACAATTTTCAGTCAACAAATGCATTCAGTCAACAAATTTTTGCGTCATCGACTGCTGGGATAAAATCATCCCGACTTCAATCTACTGCGTCATCGTTTTTGCTGGGCCCAGTTCCGATCAACACCACCTGTAATAATGCCTCCGTGCTGAGCTCTACGTCACGGAAGATCGGCCGATTTCATCCAATCCCCACGATTCAACATGTATCGTAGGAAGTGTTGATTGGATAAAATCGGCCGACCTTCCATGACATAGGGATCAGCTCGAAGGCATTATTACAGGAGGTGTTGTTCCGATGGATATTTTACTTCTACCGTCGGCTACCTTCTTTCGTCTCAACCACGACGTTCCGTTACGATCTTACTGTCCATACCGCTTACCTGAAGAGACATGCAATTGGCTCAACCTCTTTTACCTTACAAATTTCAACAGAAAAATCATTTAAAAATCAACTGGTAATCGTTTATCTTAAATCTTATATATTGGGAGTACAAATTAATTCGGTCCGTTTTCAATAGATGGCTCTGGCTGATTTGTTTACTGAATAATGATAGATGTTTTTGGCATTGTTAGAAAGGTTTGACCTTTGTCAACCATATTCAGTCAACGAAGCTTCGAGTTTTATACAACAACATTGGTTTTTTGAGCATTCAATATGTCGAGTTTTGTGCTAAAGAAACAACATTTGCGGAAAGTTTTGATTTTCTTTTTTAATTGGAAGAAAAGTGCCGCTGAAGCGCATCGATCGCTTGTGGAAGTTTATGGTGAATCTGCGCCATCTGATAAATCATGTAGAGAGTGGTTTCGACGCTTCAAAAATGGTGATTTTAGTGTCGAAGACAATGAGCGCCCGGGCCAGCCGAAAAAGTTCGAAGACGCCGAATTGGAGGAATTGCTCGATCAAGATCCGTGCCAAACGCAACAAGAGCTTGCAGGATCGTTGGGAGTCACTCAGCAAGCAATTTACGTGCGCTTAAAAAAAATGGGAATGGTTCAAAAGCAAGGAAATTGGGTCCCATACGAGTTGAAACCGCGCGACGTTGAAAAGCGATGTGGCAATTGTCGTTAAAAATTACTTGGAAACGTTGAAATGGGAGGTCCTACCCCACCCGCCGTATTCGCCAGACCTTGCTCCTTCTGATTATTGGTTGTTCCGACGGATGCATCACGATTTGGCTGGACACCGCTTCACTTCTTTCGAAGAAATTCAAGAATGGCTCGATTCATGAGAGGACTCATTTTTCAGAGATGGAATCCGAAAATTGCCAGAAAGGTGGACAAAAGTTGTGGTTACCGATGGACAATACTTTGAATAACATGTTTTTTCATTTTGATAATAAATAAAATGTTTTTTTAACGAAAAAAAAAACGGACCGAATTAATTTGTACTCCCAATAATTACAGAGAAAAATAAACGGAGATGTTAAAAACTCTATTTAATATATGCATACAGATGGCTAATATTAGATTAGTTAATTATTGGCGAGAATGTATTTGTTATTTAGAATGCCTTTTCTGAAGTATCCATTTTTAATTTTTATTGAGAATTTTCTCAAAAATATATCTCAATACACATAGAATGGGTCTGGGCCATATATATGCATACGTGGAGCAAAAAAAAAAAAAAAAATGATGTTTATAAAAAGAAAGAAAATTAAATAATGCATTAAAAAGTAACATATAAAATTCTATATCATAAAATATTTAATTTTGGATAAAAATTATAGAGTATGTTTTTCTTTTTGTGATAAGTTATGAATTGTTATTTTAGAATGGTACAATAGAAGGAAGAGAAAAATCATTTACATTTGTCTATTTTGCATGAAAGAATTAGGCCTTCATCCTAATAAATGACAGTTCTCAGTAAATAATGTTTGGTAAATTTTAACAGAATTTAATTTTTGTAATAATAATAATAATAATAATTATAATAATAAAATTTAATAGCAACATTTATTATAAAACATTGGCTAACGTAACTAGACACTCTATAAAAGTTACAAAGTTATTTTTTTAACAAAAAGAATTAATGAGTTTGAAAATTAAGCCTAATTGTAAGGTAATTTTACCTTATTCCAGAATCATAATGAGAAGCTTATCTGTTACTCCAGTTGTTCTACGTGAATGAACACAGTAATCAAGAATGGGAGACATGTTTTAGTTTATCTCAAAGAGTGTTGTAATAAATAGCTTTTCTAATAAAAATCTTCATTTTATCAAGGCATTAAAGAGTAAAATTTTGTATGTTTTTAAAAGCGAATAAACTTTTATTAGAACTACAAAATATTTAAGTAATTGTCGTATTAGAAATAAATATTTTCAAAATACCTTTTTCCGTGGTAAATATTTTGATTATTTAAAAGTTGACTCAGAAAAATTCAAAAAGATTGTAGAAGAAAGGTAATTATATATATTTATTAGGATGATGTTAGCATTATTTTTAGATTTTTAATTTGATTCATATTACTTTAGAGTTAAAATGTTAACTAAAAATTGAGATTTAAAAAAAAAAAATTATAAGCATATATTGAAACATAATTAAATAAAATTTAGATATTATTTTCCTCTGACATGCTTTTAATTAACAACTGTAAATTTTTAAAATAAGAAAGAGACCATTTGCTTTAGAAAAGAAGTAAGAAAATTTGAAGATTGTAGATATAATATATGAAAAGTAAAATTATTTTGCGATATTATTAAGCCTTTCCATTTTCATATTATTACAGAAAATAATTAACAAACGTTCTAATAAACCTAATTTTAATAAATATTTTATATAATCTTTTGTCTATTGTTGTTTATACCCGACCATTTTCAGTTAAAATTCAGAAAGAAAAATATAGCAAAATTTTAATAAATTCAAACTTCTGCTTCATCTATTATACTGCTGGCTTCTTGTGATTATTTATTTTTTGACATTCTACTTGCCTAATTCAACAATATTAGAAACGTGGTATGTTTAGTAATCTTTATATCAGTATGAGAAAAAAAAAGTCTCAAAAAGATAAATTCGTTTATGCCGCTAATAAAAATAAAGCTCGTATATTCATATGATTTTTTAAGACATCCAAAGAAACAGTACATATATATATTTTTTTGTTTCCATATAAGCTTTTATTCTATCTGAAACATGTACATTCTTTTGCGTCTTTTTACTTTTTTATGGAGAAAATAGAGATAACAATAGTATATGTGGAAGTAAACGCACATACAAAGACCAAATGTAATTTTTAAAACAAATTGAAAAAAGAAAAAGTCTTTATAAGTACAATAATGCAGTTTCGCTTTCTTCGTGGAGATATGAAAGAAAATTTTGAACAGTAGAAATAAATCTTTTTTGTATTGGTTTCGTATAGTCTAACGGTAGAATATTTTATTTTATTTGTTATGAAATATGAAAATTGAAAAATGCTGTGCTGAAATAAATCTAATTTTTTCGAGTAAATTATTGTTTTATGATTTATTGTAAAATATTTATGATACAGAGTGATGTATATATATATACATGTGTGTATATCAAGAAATAAAAGATTTTATTTATCTGTTCTCTGCAGATAAAGCAACTAAACCTCTATGCGGACAAACAGTTTGTCGGAATTTTACAATTACAACCAAAAATATAACCTTAAGAGATTAACATTTTTTTACAAGGTTATTTCACTATTGTACTGCATCACAAAAACGTTTACAATGTTAATCTTTAAGAAGACTCTCTACTCGCAGGATATCCAGTCGTGACATTTTTCTCTGTTGGTTATAATGTCTAAGACACAACGTAGGGCGAAATGCTAAGCATGCGACCTTACTACGGTAATCAAAACAGTAATACAGTCGATATCCATATGTTTAGTCAAATCTTTAGTTGTCATTTAAAACATGTTTCTATGTCATGTTATAAATAATCGACGCTTTTGAAAGCTTCATCACACAGCGTTAAAAAATGTCGTAAACAAAACTCGTAGGCTGCAGTGGCTACGGTATCCGATGTCATTAAAAATATTTTTTACGCTTAAAAAAAATAAATAAATAAATAAATAAAATAAAAAAATAAATAAAAATTCATGGAAATCCATAGTGGAAGAAGTAATGTTAGCTTTATAAAATTCAAAACTGTGATCTATAAGATCAGTAATAGTTAAAAGCAGTAGACGATTTAAGAAATCTCATCTTTATCAACATTCTTCCGGTGCTAACTTATTCTATATTTCAAACGTCTGCAAATTTGACCATATAACCTACATTGTAAGATGGACAAGAGAAACATGAAACATCACATCCGTTTTGAGCAGCATTGGGATCTTTTAGAGAATAAAATATAAATTTAAATAGAAAATTTGTACATGAAAAACATACTATATTTTTTGTTGTGGCAATGGTTTTTTCTTCCCTTTGTGTTACATGTTCCACTTGAAAGAAAAAAAGTCTTATAGAGACCATGATATATTAATTTTTTTTTGTTGTAGCGATTTTTTTTTTTCACTTTGTAATGCGTTATCCATAAAAGAAAAAAAAAAAAAAAAAAAGACGAATCTTACTTTTAGTCCATTTTTCACATATAAAAATGTATGAAATAAGAAAATATGCAAAATGTGTGACTACGAAATTTATAGGAAATATTGAGCAAGATCAATTTTAAGAGATTGCGGGGCTGCGGTAGCCAGGTCGATAAGAGTAGCGAGTGCGTGATCGAAAGATTGCGGGTTCCGTCCTCAAGCCGGCTGAAGACCGTCGTGAACGATAATGGCGACTGGTGCACGTTAAATACCGTCATGGTCGCAAAGTCCTCCAAGTTCCCATAAAAAATTATACCTCTGGGGATACCGGAACATGGGTTTAACTCGGCCTTCATCCGGATCAAAATTCGAGTTTCTGTTGTCTGCTGGTGCTTCCATCTTTCGCCAGCTTCTGGTGTTAAGTCGTTCTTCCTGCCTAGTGGCGCTCCTCTGAAAAACGGAAGGCGCACCCTTCCTGCCTTAAATCCAGATAGTTCCACTACCGGGGCTCGGAATTTCCGAGTGGCATAAGAAACAACAACAACAACATGTGATTGCATTTAAATTTCGGTAAAAAATTAGACAAGATATCAACCTATGTTACTGGTAACCAGTGCTATAGAGTGTTATATCTTATTGACTTTGTATATATATGAAATACAGACGCACAAATACATACTTGTGCATACACATACTATATGTACACATGTACCTTTGATAAGTGTGTTTGTGTATATTACATGCATGTACATTATGAAGCCTATTTATAACTTTTGAATAAAATTAAAAAAAGACGGAAAAAGAAAAGGACTTTAGACAACGATTATTACGATTAGACTACTATTTTTAAACTATGATTTTGATAAGTATTAAATACAGCTCTTTTTTAAAACATTTAACTTAAGAATTAATATTTTATGTTAAAAGTTAAAAGAAAAATGGACTGGGGAAAAACATTTATTCAGATGTATTTAAATTTTTTTGCTATTCTAATTCAGCTTAGTTAATTTATTGTAACAGAGAGTATTTTAATAAATCAGCTTTTTTATAACAGGAAATCCGATTAAGGCAAATGCTGATATATCCCAAGCTATTTATATTAAGGAAATTGTTGGAATTTTTAAAGGAAATAAAATTAACTTTTTCGTTTGATTCTGGTTTTACGTTTCATACAGAAAAATATTTTTGTTTCTTTTATAATTTTTTTCAGTTTTTAAAAATTATCTCCTTCTGTCCAATCTTTTTAAAAATAAAAATTTATGAAAGAAATACTATTGTGCTTCCAAAATTTATAAACTGAGTTTAAGAAAACAGAAAATTGCGTAATATAAAGTCAATTTTTAAAAAGTCATTAGTTAATAAAGAAATAAATTTTATAGAAAAATAATTAATCATTAGATTTATCTTTTACGAAATGAAAAATTAATTTCGATTTTTTTTTCAAAGTAAACTGCGGCAATTAAAATCCACATATTTCAAATATTATGCCATTTGAAAGAATTTACAAAATTGTTTGACTGATAGGTGTAAAAATAAATAAATAAATAAATAAATAAAAATAGTTATTGACATACCAAACTTTCATTATATCAACTGGATATTCTTTTCGAATAGATATCTGCAGTTGCAAAGGATTGACTGCTAACTCTGTAACTAACAAGTTGAAACCTCTTATAAATAGTTAGTCTCAAAACATCGACTCTTCTTTTAGCTTTCAAACCAAAATAAATTGCCTGCTAATGGCTCCTCTGGAATTACACCTTTTACTCCAGATGCCGATTTTAAGCTACACTGGTCGTCAGGTATAATATACAAAGGTATGGAACTTTCCAAACAATTTCCAAACCATCAGAACAGTCGAAACGTTTCCAAACAGTTCAGATATTTGTCGTCACTAAATCTTCAGATTTAGGGTTGAGTTGTGGGGATTAAGGTCGACTGACTACACTAGAGTCCTAGACCTGAGGGGGAGTGCCCTCCTTGGGGATCTTTCTAAATCTGTTCTAGCCTGTATTTATGCAAGTTTCGGAGAAAACTACCTTCAGATTTAGAGACGTCTTGGTTTAAGCTTAAAAGCATTTTATCATTTCCATTTTTGTTGAGGTGGATATTTGTAACAACTTCAATCTTTTCTTGATTCATTAACAATACTTCTTAACTTCAGTAGTTGTGTAATTTTCCGTAATTCAGCTTCAGATGTTTTTTTGCGTATATTATTAAACTGTTTAGTGTATGTGAAATTATATATCTTCATTTAATTATTCTTCTTACTTCTTTGAGACGCATAGTATTTACATTGGTTTCAATATTTTTGCAATTTTATGAATTACGCTGCACTTTCTGGTATAAATATAATTAGTGAGCATAGAGCATAATTATTCGAATACAAGAGAAAATATCTACAGATTCTATAAAAAAGTGCACTGCTCAAACAGAAATGTACTTAAAAAAAAAAAAAAAAGTCTGTTCTGCATTTTAGATTACCGTAAGCAAGAATCTCAGAAGTAAAGAACTTTATTCAGCCACTTCAACTATGAAAGTAATGGATTTTTATAAGTTTTTTAAGATTTTACCCTTATTTTTCTTTTCTTTTCCTTTACGTAATGTAGATTTATACCATTTATTTGCTGATAAATATTTAAGCATCTGATAAGTGATATTTATACTACTAATATGAATAGAGAGCATTTCTTTGCATACAATTTCCCTTTTCCAATACTATAATATACATAAAAAAAGGTACATCTTTTTTCAAAATGAAACCTTAAGCATATTTGTCCTTAAAATATCTTTTTTAATCATTTTATATTTATAAGAAATATATAATGTTGAAATATACTATAAATGCACTTTAACATTTAAATTATTTCCAAATAAGACTGTATGGTTTTTCTTAATACGCAATTTAACAGAATTTTATAGACATTCAGACGTCATTGCATTAGATTGCATAGTAATTGCATAAGATTTGAATTTATAAATCATCATTATTTGCACAGAATTCCAAAATAAATATCTTTAATCTTAAATTAAGTTAAAAAATTTTTTTCGATATCCTTGATACAGATAAAATTTTATTATTTTCGTGAAGTCTTCCTAATAGTCTAAAAAATGATAAGTGATTAACGAAAAAAAAAAAAAAAAAAAACTACATAACTTTTCTGGACACTTTTAAAGATACTACTGACAGGATATCAAGTCTGAAATTTGACAAAGTCGAAAAGCTTTCAATAAGAAGGAAAAAACATTATTTTAAGGGCTCTGTTTAACTTTGCTTTTTTGCTTGAAAACAGAGAGAGAGAGGGAGAGAGAAATAATCCGAAAAATATCCCTGAGGACTTATATTATTAACAAAATTGAAAATGCCACGATAATATGCAACATATTATAAATTTCTATTTATTTTGCAGCTCAAACATAAGTACATGTTGTTTATAAGAATATTTGCTACATAATGAAATAGATATTGTAGAATTTATATTGTACATGAAATTATGTTATTTTAAACTGAATATATTTTTTAAGTAGAATTTTTATATTTGTGAATATAAGTTTTTTCACAAAAGTTGTTAAAAGCCTAAATGGCAATTTATCCCATTATTCACTACGTTATGAAATAAACAAGAAACTTTTTCAAACCTCTTTCTTTAAGTTACCTAAGAAAAAAATTAAGTTAAAGGCATCACAAATTTTGGATATCATAATAATAATAAAAGAGAATTTAATGAGTTGGTACTTCAGTGCATACCAGGTATACCGAGACTGAACAAGGATCAGGATTTTGTCACTGAAAGGTAAAAATTTTTATCATATATATATATATATATATATATATATATATATTTAAAAATTGGGGATAGATTATTTTAGTAATACATGTATAAATTATAACTCATGGTAAGATCATGAAAAACAAATACTTAAAATAGTATCAGTACGTTATAAAAAAATGTCTTAAACAAAAAGGATTTTATGTAGTGTCTAGTGGCATAGAGTGAGACTAATGAAAAAAATATAGGTTCGAACATTATAAGTAATCATGAAATTTCATCCATACATTCGTTTTTATATGCTTTTGAATCTAATGGTACATCAAAATATCACCCGTTATTAAAGGATTAAATAATTGATCCATAAAAGCTATTTAGATTTATTTGTATTTTAAAGAGAAAAAGTTTTAGAAAAATCAAAGTGCAATTTACATTATTTGTCTTTATTTAAAAGCTTTTACTTTAATATTAAAAAAAAAAAAATCTAGACAAAGTTGAATTATTTATTTAAAACATAATTTACAATTAAAATAATAAAGTATAGTTCTTAATCTGTTGTCACAAGAAAGAAATACGTATGAGTTGATATACATTAACATATTCTTGAAATTATTTAATTTATTTGAAAAAAAATAGTGTTTTAAAGCTTACATTTTTCGGGGATCGCTTTTTAAAACAGTAAAATCGTAACATTTTCAATTATTTTTCTGTCATGCTATTAAGCAAATATTATTATTGAAGAATTATCACTATAAAGAATTAAGGCACAGCCATTTCCTTATAATCTTATAAAATACTTCTAATAAATAGAAACAGCATTGTAATAATAATGTTTCATAGGAAAATTAGTGTAATATTTCAAATACAAACTTTCTTTACAACAAAGCTAGTGTTTACTGGATGTCACTAGTGTTTTGCCCTTCCATGCCTTAACATGCGTATATGTATATTAAATATGGTGTCTAGATATAGTAAAGTAACCATGCGCGACGAGATGAGATTGGTTTCAGCACCGTCTGCTAATTAACAATGGAATTAGCTTTCCTATGTCGAAACCAACAAGAGATACTGCAAAAAAGGACAATTACAAAATTGTAGAAATTCTCTTATAGGTTAACGCATTTGATCACATGTAAGTCATTCTATTTGTTAGATTTGGCATTTTCTCCTTGCATAGTGACATCTGGTGAACATTTTTTGAATTAAAAACTGCTTTTTATAGCTTGAGCACATCTCATAAATCGCCCGTATTCCAAATTAGGTAGCAAATCGCTCGCTAATTTTAGGTGAAGGATGTTGTTTATATAGCGGAAATTTCAGTATATATACCCTGTATATATTATCTATCTATCTACCTATCTATCTATCTATATATATATATATATATATATATATATATATATATGTATATAAGTACATGTATATTGCCTTTCTGACAAATAAATATGAATTTCAACAATAATGATTCATATTATTTGTTATCCAATAATTATAATACATCTTCTGTCCTAAGGTGTTAATGGCGTGTCACGAGTAATTACTAATGTCTCCAGACGCGACCTGCTTTATGTATAATTAAGTCATTAAGCGCTTATCCAAATAACTTAATAATATTACTGGCTGGCGTAAAACCAGGACAATCTCTTTACCATGTCCTCTGAGAATATTTGGTTCATTATTTAAAAATCAGTACATTATCTCCGTAGTAAATCAGAAACAAACCCGAAATAACTTTTCAGCTTCCGATACACGTATGTTAATATTTTAAAAGGTATTCTGTAAGTTTTTGAATAACTAACATGAATTTTACAAATTTAATCAGTTTGTAGAACGTAAAATTAATTTGTTTTTAAAACAACTAAAAGAAAGAGACGGATTTTTGTAATGAAATATCTTTTCATCTAAAAGGTTTTTATTTATTTATTTATTTATTTATTATTCGAGCAATATTCGTAATAAATGAAATTACTAGTTACTATAAATATTTTTAATTAGTGATTTATAAATTTTATTAAAATTTAATGGTTTTACTCTTCTTAAAGATTAATGTTTATAAAATTAAAAATATATAAATATAAAATAAAAAATTGATATAAAAAGTTATAAAATTTCTATTATAAACATCAGCTACAGGCATAAAAAACAGGCAAGCAGATTACCAATAGATTTTGTAAGTCGGTGATTTGAGCTGCATTTATCACTTTCTCTTCAAAAATAAAAATTAAAATAAAATAAAAA
Organism: Salticus scenicus; assembly: GCA_963930645.1. NCBI lineage: Eukaryota > Metazoa > Arthropoda > Arachnida > Araneae > Salticidae > Salticus > Salticus scenicus. The sequence goes on along the minus strand of OZ005652.1, from coordinate 125,647,678 downwards.
TCTGTAATTAAATAAATATATGAAAAATATAAATTAAAATCAGAAAATCTCGCTGAATTGTCATGAAATTAAAAATAAAAACTTTAAAATAACACGCCTAAACTAAATCAATATAATATATAAATGTTCTATAAATACTTATTAAATGCTTCTTTTAAATAAGAATTATATAATACTTTTAATACTACCATTTTAAATATTACTTGAAATGAATAAATTAAAAACGATAGTCAGTAGTAAAAAAAAAATCTTGATTTTTAAATGAAATTATCTTTAATTTATTTATTTGTTTAAACACATGCATATATATATATATATATATATATATATATATATATATATATATATATATATATTAACTGGTGGAAATTGAGTCTGTTAAGAAAATGTATGTTATAGGGAAAAAAAATAATCAGATTGCATTTAGCTGTATAGAGACGACTATACAGAGATGAAACAATAAAGTTCTTGTATATATATATATATATACAGGTGTTGGAGAAAATAATTGAGACAATTTCATTTCTTTACGTTTTGTCGGATATCTCGAAAATACATAAATGTTGTTCTTCAATTTTGGGAATAAGGAAGACATGTCTTTTCTCATATTTTCAAACATATATTTATGAAAGTTATGAAAGTTATATTTTATTCGTATGTAGAGTTTTTGAGGCTAGCTGGAGTGTTTAAAGAGTTATAAATATTTTATTAAAAAAATGCAAACAGTTTTTCGTAAGTTTTTATTTTATAACTCTAAAGGTTTTTTTCGAAATTTCAGAGAACTTTCAGAAAGCATGACAACATATGCCTAAATCATTATACTATAGTTTAAAACTAATACATTTAATATTCAAAGAGATATGGACAGTTGTGGTAAATAATTTATTGCCGCGCATGCGCGGACTGTAGAAAAATCTTTTACATAGTTTAATACTCAACAGTATAGAGTATAAAAAAATCCAGTTCAGTATCATAGAAATTCTTAGAGATACTGGTGATTAAATGAGGTGCTTTTCATCTGTTTTCTAAGAAGGTTTTTACGATAAGGGGTCATTCATAAATGAACATTTTTATCAGAAAAGAACTATGTTACACAAAGAAACTTAATACTATATTTGTGACTCATTTTTTCTTTTTTTCATTGGTATGTACTACATACCTATAAAAAAAGGAAAAATTAATTGTTTGGAAAAAAATATTAAATGTTTTTTACGATACAAATTTTTATTTGTGAAGAACCCCTTATCATAAAGACTTTTTTATAAAACAGCTGAAAAACAGCTCATTTAATCACGATCTCTATGAAGTATCCTGATATTCAACTGGATTTTTTTTTTAATAAGGTACTCTATACAGTTGAGGTTTTTGCTGCATTCCATGCATGCGCATTAATAAATTATTTACTACAACTGTCCATATCTCTTTGAATATTAAATGTATTTGTTTTAAACTATAGTATAATGATTTCGCCATACGTTGTCATGTTTTCTGAAAATTTCATCTTTTCCTTATTCCCAAATTTCAAGAACAATACATTAAGTATTTTTTGATATTTTTAACAAAATGTAAAAAAATGAAAGTGTTTCCATTTTGTACAACATCAGTATATATATATATATATATATACATATATAAGAATGTATAAATGTATAAGAATAAATGTTTTGCATTTACACTGTTTCACTGCTTATTTTAATATTTAAATAAACTTTAAAAGATTTAAAGATACAATATATTTACAATATTTATACATTTGCATTTTTGATATTAAATAATTTGCATATTCTTTTGAAAATATATAAGAAATGCATGTTTCACATCACACACCTTTTCTTTCAGAATTACAAGAACATGCGCCAGTGTAGTCTCTGTAATTCTTATGAAACGATCTTCAGGTAGAAATTTTTTCCTTTTTCATTCTCTTACTTATTCCTAGAATTTTAATCGAGTTTTTTTCGGTTCAAAAAAATTTTTATGCACAAAAATATGACAATCTTGTCATATTTTGCATTTGACAAAACGTGCAACTAATACAAAACATCTTCCACCCCCACAAAAAAGAAAAAAAAAAAAAAATCGAACAAAACATAAACAACATTAGTTATTTATGAATAAAGCGAAGGATAAATTATAATACATTATAATAATAATAATAAATATTTCAGAGTAGAAAAATTTCTCTTAAAAATACAACATCTTATATAAAAACCAACAATATAATTTTACATTCAAAACTAAAATTAACTTTGCTATTTATGCAATTATTAAATGATAAATGAGTATTTAAAAGGAATTTGTTAATCTACGCTTCCATTTTTCTAGCATGGTGGCTATGCCGTCCAGCGTGATCTTGGACTGAACCCGACGACCTGATGTCTAACAACTTTGAGAGCACAGCCTCTCGGACATTAAAATGAATGCCGACAGCTAAAACATAAAAAAAAAAAAAAAATCATTTGTTTCTTCTTGAGGGTTAATAGTAAGTCTTTCGCATAACATTAAAAATAATTTAAATGGAAATCGAGGGAAAAATTGCAATTAGGAAAATTCCATGAGGTTTTTGTAAATGTAGAGTACATGAAATTTCTAAAATTTGCGCAGCATTTCATGGAAAGGTTTTAAGCAATCTGGTTTTGTATGTTTAATAAAATTTTTATTTATTTGTTAAAAACATATTTTAATAGTTTCAAAGTATTTAAAACTGAATTAAATGGTTATATGGTTTTGATTTAACTATGATAATCGTAAACTAAATACATTTAATACTGAAATCTGAAAAATACCTGTATATGATTTCCTATACAAAGCTGCCCGAAAATGATTTGAATGGAACATTGTCTTTTCAGAATTTAAAAGTGTTTTATATTATAAGGTTAATGCATAATTTTCATTCTTTTCAAAAGAAAAAAAAAATACTACATACATTAAAATGCATATAAAATTTAATGTATGGTAATAAGTAGAATTGCGATAAAAAAAAAAAAAATCCGTAAGAAATATTTGAGAGATATTATATGGAAAATTGCAAGATTTAGAATAATTAATTATTTGAGATATATGATTTCTTCCATTTTTTATGGTAAAAATATTAATATTAATAATAACAATAATATAATTAATAATAACAATAATAATAAGGTTTATTATTTAACTTTAAGTAAATCTAGGGTATTTAACTGCATAAATTTCATCAGATATAAGTGATGTCTAAGGTTTTTCCTTTCGTCAAACACATGCCTTATGTAATCTCACGAAGGAAATTCGAGAGATATTTAGATGATCTTTAGATATTATAAAATCCATTTATATGTAAATAGACATCGATTGTACGAGGTTCAAGATTTTAGTTTAGCTTATGTAATTTTCGGGAAGAGAAGGTTTATTCCAATAATATATTCTCTAACTTCAATCGCGGGATAATGCATAATGTTGAGTATGGTATACACCTAATCAATATTTATAGCTTATAAATATATAGCAATGTTATTGACAGTATGCATCATTCGATCTTTTTAGTTTATACCTATGGAATGCTATATAATAATTTCATTTTTTACTCTTTTACTTTGATTTGTATAAAGAAATATTACAAATGCATAAGAAAATTAATTTGATTATTATAAATATTTTCATTAATATTCCCCGAAGGAATGTTTAAAAAGGTGCAAACAATATTTTAAACTTCATATTTAGTTTTAAACATATAATAGCACATTAAAAAACATTTTCCATAATTAAAATAGTTAATATTTATATGATAATTTATATATATTCTTTCTTTTTCTTTTTTTTTTTAAGAAACCATAAAGACTGTAAAAAACTGAAGGAACAATTTTTACCCTATTTTAGCGGCAATTTTCTTTTTAGTAAAAACAGGCAATAAATTGTAGACTTTTACAGTGAGATGAAATTAGGAAAATGAGTATCAAGAACGACCACGAAAATTTTGGGAGTGTAAGTTTTATAAATATTCGATATTTGCGCATAGCGCGCTCAATATATACCAGTTTATAATAATTATGTATTCAGGTTTAAATGTATTGAAACGAGAGAGCTGTGATAATTATTTATTTATATATAAAAGTTTAGCAATTATAAGTCAAACTTGATAGAGAAGGTAAGATTTGTACTCACCTTCACTTCCAGTCCACACCTCCATTTCATTATTCAGATACATCCACGAAAGGCATATTTATCCATAAGCTGGAAAGATTCCTGAAGAAAAAATCTATCTAATCAGCAAAGAATTATGATTAGCATTTTTTGTGTGTTTTCTTTGATGAAAAATTGCATTTTTTGACTATAGTGTTTTAATAGATCTTGATTATTACACACACACACACACACACACACACATATATATATATATATATATATATTATATTTTAAAATAATGCATAGGAGAATTTTAACAGAGCTCCTTTCTATTCATGGTTACATTATTAAAGTGAATACCAATACATTGGAAAAGCGCGCGAGAGAAAGTTGTTTATAGATTCTGATTTAAGCAGTTCAAAGAGTAAAAAAACTGGGTGCGGCGCATTCCTCTCTGCAACACATACACATATGAAGATTGTGTCTAGGATAAAATAAAATGTCTATTAGAATAAGAGTTCTTGATTAGCGAAATATCAAACACAAATTATGTCAATTTTCTTTCATTTTTACCTTACCCTACTTGTTTTATATTTCGCTGTAATCGAGTAAGTTTAAATTTTTTCTGAGTTTTATGAGAATCATCTTCGTAAGGGTCTAGTTAATATGTCAGCAGTCATGCTGCTGCTATTAATGTATTCCAAATTTATTATCTTGTTTTCATAAAGTTCTTTGATCAAATGGAATTTTAAATCTATATGTTTTTTTCGCGCTTGGTATTTGTTGGATTCAACCAGTTTGATGTAGGCTTGGTTGTCTTCAAATATAGTTATAGGATTGTTCTGTTTCAAATCCAGGTCTTCTAGGAGTCGTAGCAACCAAATAGTTTCTTGAGCTGCATTGCCGGCAGAGACGTATTCTGCCTCAGCGATGGATAATGTTATATTGCTCTGTTTTCTTGATATCCAATATATTGGATTCTGTCCAATAAAGAAAACATTTCCTGTGATTGATTTTCTGTCATTGGGATCGTTAGTAAAATCCGCATCAGCATATACTGTTAACACTGGTGCTGAGTTTTTATTATATGACAATTTCAGATTTATTGTTGACTTTAAATAATTCATGACCTTTTTCACTGCTTCCCAGTCACACTTCCTGGGGTTTTCATTGTGTCGGGGCAGAAAGTTGACAGCCGCACTTATATCTGGTCGACATGTTGTGGAAATAAACAACAATGCCCCTACTGCTTTTCTGTAATCTGTATTGTTTGGAAAATAATTGTCATTATTATTATTTTTTAAATAATTTGTATCCATTGGGATATTAGTAGGTTTTGCATTTGTTAAGTTGAATTTCTCTATTAATTGTTTAATTTTATTGGTCTGATCTAATAACAATGTGTTGTTATCCGGTCTAGTAATGTTTATGCCGAGATAATTAACTACGTTCCCTAGGTTAGTAATATTATATTCGCGGCTGAGTTTTTCAGTGATTTCTTTTATGTGGTTTTTGGTTCCAGCAATTAATCTATCGTCTACATATACTAGCACGTAGACTTTTCTACTGTTAATAATTCTTTTATACAGACATTTATTAGCTTGACTTGGTGTGAAATTTAGATTAATTAATGTCTCATTTATTTTCAAGTTCCAAGCTCTGGCTGCCTGTTTGAGACCATAGATTGCTTTATTTAGTTTGCAAACTTTTTTCTCATCCCCGGAATTTATAAATCCTTCCGGTTGTGACATGAAAATTGTTTCTTCTAATTCCCCATGCAAAAACGCGGTTTTTACATCTAAATGATTTAATTCTAAATTTTTGTATAGTGCCATTACTAAAAATTATCTGTTAGTCGTGTGAGATGCCACTGGGGTAAATGTCTCATCGTAATCCACCCCGTAATTTTGGCTAAATCCTTTGGCTACTAGCCTCGCTTTATACTTTTGAATTTCACCCATATGACTGTATTTGGGTTTGAACGCCCATTTGGACCCTACTATATCTGCGTTGGGTGGAGGGTCTACTAGTGTCCATGTATTATTCTCTTTGAGTGAATTAATTTCATCTTCGGCTGCTTTTAGCCAATTTTCTTTTTCTACAGTGTTTTTCAATTCTAATATTTCCCGAAAGGTTTTAGGTTCGACTACATTTAAGGTATCTGATAATAAAGCAAATCTATCAGGTGGAACGCCTTTGTTGGCTCTTTCTGATCTTGTGGGAATATTTTGATATGAAATTTTCTCGTTCTGTAAATTTGATTCCTCAGTGTGATCCGATTCCTGATTTTGTTCAGTTAAAACTACCTATTATTTATTTCCCTAGTACCGGTTTCATTTTCATTTTCATTCATTAGTAACTGTTTATGGTCATTGTTATTGCTTATTTCACGCATTTGATCTGTTTCGATAAATCTAAAATCGTTCTACATATTTTTACATTATCATCTATGTAAACTCTATGTCTTTTACTTCTGAGGTCATATCCCACAAATGCACCCAATTTAGCCTTGCTGTCTAGTTTCCTTCTATTTATTTTATGAGTGTTTATATATGCTTTACAACCAAAAGTTTTAATATTTAAAACATCTGGTTTGTTTCATGTCCACCTTTCATGCGGTGTTACGTCGCAAGCTCTTGTGGGTAATCTGTTTTGCAGATAAGTTGCGGTCATAATAGCTTCGCCCCAGAATTTATTTGGTAATCCGCTCTGTTTTAATAAACACCTAGTCATTTTAACTAAGGTTCTGTTTTTTCTTTCCGCGACGGCGTTTTTAGGTGAACAGTGAGGTACGATAAGTTGATGTTCTATTCCCTCATTGGTGAGAAATTCTTCGAATTGTTTATTTGTATATTCCCCACCATTGTCTGAGCGGAGTATTTTTATTTTCCTTCCAAACCTATTCGCAGTTAACGCATGATATTCTTTAAATTTTTCGAATGCTTCACCTTTATTTTTCAATAGATATGTAAATGTATATCTGCTATAATCATCAATGAAGGTTAGGAAGTAATTTTTACCACCGACGGTCGACGTTTGAAAAGGTCCGCATATATCCGAGTGGACTAGTTCCAGGGGCCTGTTAGCTCGGAAATTAGCTCTTTTTGGATATGAGTCGTCTTTTAGTTTCGAAACTATGCATATTTCACATTCCTCATTATGTCTGTATTTATTTAAATTTATTCCTGTTGCCATGTTCCTCTCGGTGATCTCTCTGATCTGTTGATAAGTTTTGTGACCGAACTGTCGGTGCCATATTCTAATACAATTTTTATCATTGCATGTTTCTGCAATGTTTATACTTTCCGATAAATTTTTATGTGTTTTTATCTCATATAAATTATCGGTTATGTTAGCCTCAATGTATGCTTTGTTATTCTATTTAATTTGACATTTTTTGTCTTTGAATATGGCAACACGGCCATTTTCAGTTGCCTTCTTTATCGAGATCAAGTTAGTAGCCATATCAGGGATATATAATACATCTTTTAATGTAATACTGTTTGTTTCTTTATCGGAGTTAACTACTTCTATATTTATGTCCCCATGTCCCTGAGAAACTACGGTCTGTCCGTTTGCTAGCATGACATTTACTTTTTCGTCGCTTTTTAAACATGTAAATTTATTTAAATCGTTGCAGACATGTGCACGACTTCCACTGTCGATAACGAATCCATCATTTTCAGTTTTGTCTACAATAAAAGTTAAATTTTTCAGTTTATTCTCTGTTTCTTTAATTAACTGTGTTTTTTGTTTACCTTTGTATTTAGTACTGTTACCGCTACTGTTATTGAAATTATTGTTATTGCGGTGTGGCTTACCTCCTCTGGGATTTAAGTGCCAACAATCATTTCGGGTATGTGATGACTTTTTGCAGTAAGTGCAATATTTACCAGTTTGTGTTTTATTTTTAATCTGCATTTTATATGCGTTTTCTCCCTGAGTGTTTTTGTTTTGTGTTCTTTTAATGTATTTATCAGTTAGCTTATTTCGTATAAATTCGGCTGTCGATTCCTGTTCATTTCTGCTTTCAATGGCGGTAATAAAAGTATCATAGGATGGGGGGGGGGAGAGCATAACATGAGAGCTGCCAAATGCTGGTAATGTATCTCTTCACCTATAGCAATTAATTTGTCTCTTATTTGATAAATGTTGGTAATGTGGTCGATCAAGTTACCATTTTCAGCCAATTTAGCTGAATAAAGTTTCTCAAAAAAAAAAAGTTTGTTTGTTAAATTATCCCTTTGATGTATGTTCTGGAGAGTATCCCAAGTCTCTTTAGCGGTATTTAGGTGCCTAACATTAGTAATTTGACTATCATCGATTGACAGATTTATGAAGGCTCTGGCCTTCTTATCTTTTGCCCGCCATTCGCCAGTCAAAGGTTCTGGGGGTTGATCCGTAATAACGTTATATAAATCTTCTTTTATTAGGACCATTTCTATTTTAAAGCACCATAAATCATAGTTTGTAGCATTTAATTTTTTGACTAGTGTTATATCTTTAGACAATGCCATTATTTACTTTCTTACTTTTATTTGTATTCAGAAATATATTCACATATATCTGATTGTTATAGATAATTGGTAAACTTTTTTTATTCTATAGTACTTCCATAAATATTTTAGAATGCCTTTATAACACACACATATACAATTATATATATATACCATTACTACACTTTCTTTATATTAATTTCTTTGTAACCATTTTTGCATATTTTAATAACATAGATCTTTGTTATTGTACTTATTCATATTGCAAGTACTTATATGCATTTATGTATATATAATTTTTATTTGTATATTTATCACATTTATTAGTATCACATGTAATATAATTTTATAAATCAACTTGCAAATGATTTTATAATTCAGCTCTCTTTTTTCTTTCTTTTTAAATTGCCTATAGGGCAAGTTTCTGGATAAAATTGAGACCCCCAGTCTCATATGTCTTTTATAAATATTCGATATTTGCGCATAGCGCGCTCAATTTATACCAGTTTATAATAAATATATATGTATTTAAATTTAAATGTATTGAAGAGCTGTGATAATTATTTATTTATATATAAAAGTTTAGTAATTATAAGTCAAACTTGATAGAGAAGGTACGATTTGTGCCCACCTTCACTTCCAGTCCACACCTCCATTTCATTATTCAGATACATCCACGAAAGGCGTATTTATCCATAAGCTGGAAAGATTCCTGAAGAAAAAATCTATCTAATCTGCAAAGAATTATGATTAGTATTTTTTGTGTGTTTTCTTTGATGAAAAAATGCATTTTCTGACTATAGCGTTTTGATAGATCTTGATTATATATATGTATATATATATATATATATATATATTATATTTAAAATGTTATAATGTATAGGTTCTTTTTAACAGAGCTTCTTTCTATTCATGGTTACATTATTAAAGTGTATACCAATACATTGGAAAAGCGCGCGAGAGTAAGTTTATAGATGCTGACTTAAGCAGTTCAAAGAGTAAAAAAAAAAAAAAAAACTGGGTGTGGCGCATTCCTCTCTGCAACATATACACATATGAAGATTGTCTCTAGGATAAAATAAAATGCCTATTAGAATAAGAGTTCTTGATTCGTGAAATATCAAACAGAAATTATTTCAGTTTTCTTTCATTTTTACCTTAGTAAGACTGTCAGGAGATGAGAGATACTGTTCATCCTAGATAAGTTAAATTTATCAAAATACTCTTTGTTTTCAATTAGATTTAAAAGAGCATAGACACTACATTTCCATAAATGGCCGGACACTTCCGATTTCAGACTTTTTTCAAATAACTCAAAAAGTACTTGACAAATCATCTTGGAACTTCAAGAGTGTGAATAACATGTTGCATCTCACATACTTCAGTGAAATATTTGCCACAAAGTATAAAGGGGACAGGAAAAAAATGTTTGGGATCAAACTGTAAAAAGTAATGCTTGAAATGCAATCTGGCTGCAGTATGTGATTATAACGCTCCTTCGTATTCTTTGTATAAATTTGCATGAGACTACCATATATATTTATAGAGATATAACGGATTCTTTAAAAAATTCTTTAAAAAAAAAATCTCTTTTTTAACTGCAACACGCAAGGTCCAGTGCAAAGCCATTTTCAGAAAAATATGTCCAGCAATATTAGACACAACATACTGCAATCAGAATGCAAAAATATTAAATATCTAATGAATTATGAGTATTTTTACTGAATAGTCATTAAATGCGCATGCGCAAGTTTTATCAGAACTGCGTAATATAATAGCCGACAGTATTGAGCTGCTTATATGAAATCTCCAAACAACTATTATATAAATTCAAAAAGTTGTAAGCGAGAGAATGAACTGAATTTCAGTTCTTCTCAAGAATCAGGAAAATGATACGGGGAATGTCTCATTATTTACAATCAACTAACATTGTATTACCATTGACTGAATCAAAATACAAATGTGAGTAAAATCCCTTATGGCTTAGCTGCTTTTTGGAGATTGGAGTTTTTGTTTGGAGTTTTTATATAGGTAGCTCAATATTACTGGGTACTAAATTATGCAAAGGATATCTCTTTAAAGCTTGCGCATGCGCAGTTTAAAAATATTTATTAAAACTACTCGCATTTCATTAGATATTTAATATTTTTGCATTCTGATTGCAGTATGTTGTGTCTGATATTGTCGGTCAAGTTTTCTGAAAATGGCTTTGCACCGAATTTGATACTTTTTGTGTTATAGTTAAAAAAGTGATAATTTTTTTGCATTTTTTTTGAAGAAACAGTTATATCTCCATGAATTTATGTGGTAGTTTCATGGAAATTTATGCAGAGAATAAACTGTGCATTCAGAATTGTGCATTCTATTGAAGGGCAGAAAAAAATTAAAGTGTCTTTTTCTGCTGCCAGAGTAAGTTTTTACTGATTCAGTTAGATAGTAGTTAAAAATTAACTATTTGCTTAAAGTTAATATAACTCATATATGCTGAAAAAGCATAATCTTTTATTGTGTTCATGATATTCAAGAAGAATATTGACAATTGTTCCTTAGGTCTATTTCATGTTTTATATGATCATGTGGTGGTGGGGATGAATTTGACATTCCCCACTCTGTGCTAATTTAAAATTGTACACAAGAATAATATTAAAACAAATCGTAAATAGATTTTCAATATTTTTATAACCTGTAGCTCAATAGCTATAACATGGAATTATAAAAGTAGCATGGATTTAGAGAAAAATAGATTGAAACTAATTATTCTGATTTTTGTTTATAATAATTATGATTAAAAAAATATAAGTTAGACTATTCAATGCAACTTAAATCAATAATATCAATAATTAAAAAAATAAGTAAATAAACTAATAATAATTGGATTAAAATCACAATTTCAATCCACATAATTAAATAAATCCTGGTGATTAATAATGTAATACAGAATGGAATGCTTATTTGTCCCAATAAGTCGGAAACAAAAATTTATCTGAAAAATTTGTACTCTATTATAATGATTTATATCTTTCTAGTGTCTTATTTATTTATTTATTTTTAGATTAGATTTTATTAGATTAAATTACCAAAGCATAGAGCACTAGGAACTGCACGAACCAAAGCACTTTTGCCTTTCGATGTTAATTTGAGTCAATACATCAGTTTATGTTAATTTCAGTAATTTCATAGTGTGTAATAAAATCACATAAACCAATTTAACATTAAAATTTTATTTACTTTCCATTTTGTTATCTTTTCTTTGTTAACTCCAGTTCTGTCCCCCTCTATGGGGGGACCTCCTGTTCATCCCCTTCTATGGGGATGAATAGGACAATGCACATGCATGTAAAAAAAAATATTATTAATTAAAAATGATAACTTTTTATTAAAGTTAGTATGTTTACATATAACTGATTATTGAATTGTACTTATGTGCAATGTTATAAAGTTCTGAATTACATATGGCGAACGTTATTAATAAAAACATGAAAAATGTCCCATTCATCCGCACTCTCCCCTATGGTTAAGAAAGTAAAAAGAAAGAAAATATGTTTTACTAAGTAACTTAAGATTTTCAACAAGACGTTCTAGTAATATTAGCAATTATTAATTAAATTTTCAAAATGATAAATATCGTGATTTTGTTTAACTTTAGAAAAACAGGCTCAAAAAAATGTCAATTTATCATTGTGTTATTAAGATATGAAAGCAAAATATGTATATTTCAATAAAAGTGATATTGAAAATTATATTTTAAATGATTGCGTAGAAATATTTTTATTAGAAGGTGTTTGAAAAAAAAAATAAATAAAAGTACGTTTTCTCAATGTAGTGTGGTGACTTTTGGGAGTACACCTCGAAGAACGGAATACGCAAGCATGAGTCCAGGGATGATTTTTGCTATTTTTATTCAAAACTTAACAAAATAGTTGAAATTCAAATAAATTAAGAATCATTACAAAATGCTCGCCTCCGAGCATACTTCAAAAACATGCTACACATTTTTAGCACCAAGTCTCTCTGTCTTTTTTTGAGTCTCTTCCTTCCGAGCACACCTTCGGAGGGGGAGGGAAATACCCCACACGAAGCACTGATTCGTTGATCGTGATATCACTCTACCCGTGACATCATTTTCGTCCAATCTTGGTCTACCCGAAACTCGGAGAAATGTCGGTAGCAACAAAAGGCCATGCGTGAAATCGGAAACTATTGATGTCACCGTTTCCATAGAAATATAAAATTTTTTCACACAAAGCATCTGTCGCTCAGACGTCTTCCTATGGCTCCGTTCTGTCTGGTCACACGACCCCTGACCTCTTGGAATGTTTGTAACCTTTACTCCAGCACAGCTTCCTCCCTCCTAAAAGACCATTTTACGGCCTTCAGGATGTAAAATGGGCTCCAGAAGACTCAGGTGCCTCCTCTCATTATCAAACATGCAACATCAGAGAGTTGAGCTAGCCCCCCCCAAAAAAATTTTCCGAAACAACCCCCTGAATTTTCATAGAACTAAAAATAATCTTAAAAATAAATTTTCTAGTCTTACACCTTGCATAATTACTAGATCCCAAGGTCTCATTTCACATTATATAAAAAAAAAAACAATTAAACATTCACATGCAATTTCGTGATGACAATCAAAGGTTCTACACCTAACAAAATTTTAAAAGTCAAACACTGAAATTTCACAATTACACAATAAAATTTCATGAAAAAGAAAGAAAAATAATTCATAATCAATACATTCAAACTTTTTTTTTTGGAATACAAATGAAAGAAAAAAAAATAAATATTTACAAACAGTCCGAAAACACTACCTAAAACCAAGGCATTTTTTTTTTTTTTTTTTTTTTTTTTTTATTCTTCGTGCATGCGACTTAACGCATCTGCATTCAAATGCTTTTTTCCGATCTTATGCTCGACTGTGAAGTTGTATTGTTGTAAACATAAGGCCCATCTCGTCAAACGTGAATTTGTGCCCATCATTTTTTTAAGATAAACTAAAGGGTTATGATCGGTTTGAAGAACGAATTTTTGTCCATCTAAATAATGATTTAGTTTTTTCACCCCAAAAATGACTGCCGCTAATTCGCGTTCAATGGTACTATAATTACGCTCCGCCTTGGAGAATTTTTTGCTCAAATAAACAATTGGGTGTTCCTCGTTATTCCCGAAATTTTGAGCTAGGACCACACCCGCCCCTACAAGACTTGCATCAGTCTGAACAATGAAGTCTTTTGAAAAATCCGCAGCATAGAGTACCGGTCCCTTAGTTAGTTCTAATTTTAGTACCTTAAATGCCTGATCACATTCCTGACTCCACTCATTTTTTTCCCTCTTATTTTTCCCTTTTAACAAATCCGTCAAAGGCGCAGCTTTTGTCGCATAATCCTTTATATATTTTTGGTAAAATCCGGTCAGACCTAAAAATGACCTTACATGCGTCTTTGTCTTTGGAATGGGAAATTCTTGGATAGTTTGGATTTTCGCGTCACTCGGCGACCTCTTCCCTGACTCCACTTCGTGCCCTAAAAATTTTACATGGTCCTGGGCGAATAAACACTTTGCCGGTTTCACTTTTAGATTTGCCTCCTCCAAACGTTGTAACACAATGTCCAGATGCCGGATATGGAGCTCCCAACTGGATGAAAACACAGCCAGATCATCCACATATGGTCTCACAAAACTCACTAAATCCCCTAGCACCTCACTAATTAATTTACAAAAATAAAATGGAGCATTCACTAAGCCAAACATCATTTTTTTTGGAATAAACTCACCGAAAGGGGTTACAAACGCTGCATACCTTTGCGCACGTTTCGTTAACGGGATTTGGAAATACCCCTTCGTCAGATCCATTACTGAGATATATTTTGCAGTGCTCACTTCCTCAACTACCTCCTCAATATTCGGTAACGGGAAAAATTACACTTGGGTTTTGGCATTGAGGGCCCTATAATCGACACACGACCTAGGGTCTTTCCCCGGACTCTCTACAAGAATCATAGGCGATGCGTAATCTGACTGACCCACCTCAATCACCCCTAACTCTAACAGCCTGGAAATCTCCTTCCGCATAATTTCTAACTGCCGCGGAGACATGCGATAGGGTTTTGCACGAATCGGCTTATCATCTGTCAAAATGATATCCATCTCTACCTTATGGGTCGTACCAGGGTCGTTAGAAAACACCGTTTTATGCTTTACTAGGACGTTTTGTAAAGTTGCCAAATTCCCTTCCGAAACCTTATTACCCAAATTACTCCCCTTAATTAAGTCTGTCAAGTCGAAATGATTAGGGTCCGAAATCGGATACGGGATAAATGCATCCTCCTCAATTTCCTCGCCACCCTCTTCCAAAATTAAGTTGACATGCTCTGGGCGTTTATGATAAGGTTTCATTAAATTCACGTGGAAAATCGTGTCCTTACATCTCCTTCCCGGAAGATCTACCGTATAGTTCGTATCGGATATTACCCCCGTAACTACACCTGGACCTAGCCACTGTACTGCCATTTTATGTGGTTTTGCAGTAGCCAAAACCAACACCGAGTCTCCCACCTTAAATTTTCGGGACACTGCATTTTGGTCGTACCACAATTTTCTTTTTTGTTGACATTCTGTCATGCGCTCCCCTGCCAAATCTTGACATCTTTTTAAGCGCTCATTTAAATCCAAAATATACTCTACTACATTTTGATTCATTTCCTCTTCCTGCATCCAATTTTCGTAAACAATGGTATGAGGCATCCTCAAATTCTTCCCAAAAATAAGCTCTGAAGGAGAAAATCCCGTGCTCTCATGCGGCACCGTCCTCAACGCGAAAAGAGCCATAGGCAGATTTTCTTCCCAATCGCTTTTCGTTTCGAGACATAATGCTTTGAGAATCCTCTTAAGAGTGGAATGCATTCTTTCCACCTGATTAGATTGCGGATGACAGACAGAAGAATGATTGATTTTGATATCATACTTCTCAAAAAACGCTGTCGATAAGTCACTCGTGAAATAAGCACCTTGATCGCAGACTAACTCTCTAGGAAATCCGGTCTTCGCGAAAATTTGCATCAATGCATTGATCACTGACCTCGAAGTTAGGTTTTCCACAGGAATAGCATCCGGGAATTTTGAAGCGACGCAAACAGCCGTTATCGCAAAACGATTATTTTTGTTACTCGTAACAAGCGGACCTATAGCGTCAATCGACAGACGTCTGAACGGTTCAGAAATAATCGGTACTAATCTCAACGGAGCTTTCTTCTTATCCCCTTTTTGTCCTACTTTTTGACAAATTTCACAAGTTTTGACATACTCTTCGATTTCCTGATAGCAATTTGGCCAAAAGAAATTAGTCAACACCCTCTGCTTAGTTTTACACGAGCCTAAATGCCCTGACACAGAATCATGACACAGGTTTAGAATCGCTGCCCTAAATTTCTTTGGCACGCACAACTGCATCCTGTTTTGGTTACGCTTAGAATCCGATATTCGAATTAACCGCTCATTTTTTATCTTAAATTCCTTTCCCGCTTCATTCCTAGCTTTTTCCCAACAATTTTTCAACGTGTCACACGCAGTTTGCTCTTTTTGAAACTCTTCAGCTGAAACCCCGATTAATGGACACCTGTCTGTTTCTTTTAACACAGGAAGAACAACTTTATTTTCTGCACTAGTCTCCTCTAACGACTCGCTTATCAAACCCGGTTCCTCCTCAAAATTCTGAATTTTTTTCTAAGTTGGCTTTTCATTATTTATTTCGGACTGCGCACTCTTAATCCTTTCTTGCTCACGTTTCTGATTTCGCGTTATCGCATTAATTGGATAAACAATTTTTTTATTGGACTCAATTAACTCTGCGGTTTTATTGCCTAGAAGATATATTCCCTGACTCAAATTAGCCGGTTTTACAGCCGCTTTTGTAATGACCTCTCCGAATTCCCCTTTTAAAACGATTTTCGCCAAAGGTAAACACCTACACGTTTCGTCAAACGGTTGCTTAATCCATACCTGTTCCGGCAGTAAATCCTCAACAGAAATCATATTCCTTTCGCACACGTCAATGTTTGAGCCACTATGTCTCAAGAATTCGCGCTCTTGTCCATTTATTTCTAATTTACCTATATAAGGCTCAAAACCAACACCTAAAATTTCGCCCGCACTTAAGTTATTGATCGGATTTGTTCTGCGATTAGGGTTTTGTGGGCAGTTAGGTCGAATATGGCCCCTTTCCGAGCACAAATAGCACACAATTTTACTATTTCTATCAAAATCACGATCTTTAGATTCGATTTTATCCCCTTTTAATTTTCCTGAGTCTTTTTTGTCGCCCTTAGCTGACTCAGCTTTCGGATTACTCCCACTGTCATGCTTACCTGACCCGAATTTCTGACCGTCTTTCCCAAATGAATTTCTACCCTTCGTAAAACGCTGAAACGGCTTATATTCTCTTTTCCCATTCTCCTTTCTAACCGCGTCATACTTGTCGCACTTCTCCGCCAAATCCGAAGCTTTGTTGATTTCTTCCCACACATCTACAAAATGTTGTTTGATTTCGCATGGTACCCTTTTCTTTAACTGCTCCGTGAGCATCAATTCCTTTAATGACTCTAAATCTTTAATTTCTAAAATCTCAAGCCAGTTATCTAGGTACCCTCTCAAATCGTGAACTAAATCAACCCATAATTCTTCACTTTTTTTGTTGTGCGATTCAAATTTCGTTCTTAGCGCACGCGCACTCAATCTGAATCTATTCATCAACACTTTTTTTACATGTTGAAAGTTATCAGCCTCTGACTCGTCTAATTTCATAATTATTTGTACGACGTCGCACGGCAATAAAGGGATAAGTTGCGACATCCAGTCCTGTTCGCTAACATTTTCTTTACGTGCTAATCTTTCAAATATCGTAAAAAAAAAGAGAAATATCCATTTGTTTTGGGTCAAATTTCGGAGCTATGTCCTTTAAATTAATTTTCTTCAAAACCGTCTCTTGAACTAAACTCCCGGACCCTACGCTACTAGTTTCTGCAGCGCTCTGGATTTCTCCAGTTCAAAATTTCATTCGGCCTCTTCTTTTTGCAACGCCCATTCGCGCTCTTCTTTTTCTTTTTGCAATTCCCTTTCTTTCTGTTCCAAAATCCCTTCTATTAGCGCCTTCGCAACCCCTTCATCATAATTAGCCGCCTTTTCAATAGCTTCCTTGATTTCTAGTTTTTTGCTTTTATCTGTTAGCCCCGAAACACCAAATTCATCCCCTAACTCTAACAATATATTTTTAGTATACTTAATGAGAAATGCCATAATTACAAAATACAATTTCACTAATTACTGAAAAAAAAATGCACATATAATAAAAACAATAAACAAATCAAATACCATGAAAATATAGACAAAAGTAACACTTTGATTATCACCTACGAAATTCTTTAAACACCTTTTCTCTAAACATTAACTACAATATTTACCCAGATACAATAAACAGTACCTATATTTAGTTAAAATAAACAACTAGAGAAAAATTTTTACCAGTAGGCAAATCAACTAATTTCCAGTATACTCCTATATAAACAGTTACAGCATCCACAATCCTTACGTTGCTTTTAAAAAGAATTTAGAATTATAATCTTATCGAAACTTTTAAACAACAATTTAAAGTTACCAAGCTCCCCGTTACAATAAACAGAACTTTAACGATAAATTTATCTCTCAAGTAAACGCCCCGTTAAGTCATGAAATTACTCTTTTCAACCGCCTTAACTATTAACTTGACTTCGAGATATCCGTGCTTAAAATTTTACACATAAAAACTAAATTCTTACTCTTAAAGCTTCGTAACTACATGCATTGTTACAAAACAAAAATAAATAAATAAACAAAAACTATCATCCCACAACTCAATCTCTGACACTTTGCATATCTGAAAATGAAAGAAAACATACCTGAAAAACCTCCTTGATTGACATCTCCAGGGAATTCAGCAGCACAGGGAAGAAGCGAAGTCCTTTTAATCCTTTCCACGCTATTGTCACAGGCATCAATAATCTACAGTAAATCTCAGGGATTCCAGTTGTCACCGGGCTCACAGCAAACGTTCTTTTATACTTTTCCACCACAAACACATAGAAGACAGAGTTCGATGTTTTTTTCTCTTAAAACAACATGCCGCCGATATGCCACCAATTTATATTTTTAATTAAAGCTGTGGTGACTTTTGGGAGTACACCTCGAAGAACGGAATACGCAAGCATGAGTCCAGGGATGATTTTTGCTATTTTTATTCAAAACTTAACAAAATAGTTGAAATTCAAATAAATTAAGAATCATTACAAAATGCTCGCCTCCGAGCATACTTCAAAAACATGCTACACATTTTTAGCATCAAGTCTCTCTGTCTTTTTTTGAGTCTCTTCCTTCCGAGCACACCTTCGGAGGGGGAGGGGAATACCCCACACGAAGCACTGATTCGTTGATCGTGATATCACTCTACCCGTGACATCATTTTCGTCCAATCTTGGTCTACCCGAAACTCGGAGAAATGTCGGTAGCAACAAAAGGCCATGCGTGAAATCGGAAACTATTGATGTCACCGCTTCCATAGAAATATAAAATTTTTTCACACAAAGCATCTGTCGCTCAGACGTCTTCCTATGGCTCCGTTCTGTCTGGTCACACGACCCCTGACCTCTTGGAATGTTTGTAACCTTTACTCCAGCACAGTAGAACCATAGCCTCCTTAACTAAATGCCTGTTGCGTGGCTCGGAAGCTTGGCACCAGTTGAAGCGGTAGACAGTGCCACCTTGTACACATTGCGCGACATTTTTATTCAACTGTCACCAATAATTTTAAGAAGTGATATATGATATATATAATCGACGTTTCTTCGATTCTATTCTCCTTTTATGTATATCATATCCCACTTTAAAAATTTTTTGGTGGCTGTTGAATAAAAAAGTCACGCAATCTGTACCAGGTGGCACTGTCTACCGCTTCCATTGTTCCCAAGTTTCCGAGTCATGCCACAGGCATCTAGTTTAGGAGGCTATGATAGAACTTAAATGGAATTATTATTTTTTTTTTCATTTCTTAGGGGTTATAACAGTGTAAAAAAAAATACTATGTAAAGTAAGGTGAGAATAGTTTCACTAATAGAAAAATAGAAAAACATTGCCGTTAATTACCATATATGAAATGTATTTTACGTTATTTTAAACTTAACGTCATGTATAATATACTACTTCAAACCTTTTAAAATATAAACAACAAACTGTTTAAAAAAAAAAAAAAAAAGAATACAACGAAAAAACTCATTAAATTTTATGTGTTGCTTGAATGACCATGTAATTAATCAGAAAACCAACTACTTAGACTTTTTTCTTCCTATCAACTTGTCTGATAATCCGAAAGTAATTCTTTAGTAACTAGATTAATGCTAAATAAAAGGGCTATCGAAGCAAAAAGTTTTCAGCCTTCGATCAAAAAGCATCCTTAAGACCGTTTTTTACCATCCTAAATCTTTGATAATGAACTGATGCTAAGGAGACCGAGAGAAAAAAAAATCCTTTTTAATTCTGGGATTTTACAGCATCTGCTTCAGATGTATTTCGAGTTTTTTAATTTTAAATAAATGTAATTAGAAAACAAGCATAAAGACAAACAAATACAGGCAAAGTTACATTTAAAAGAAATTATAAAAGCTAAGTATTTCGTTAAACATGAATTTTTAGTATTTCATATCTATTAAATATTTTCTGTGGTTATTTTTAGAGAAAACGATTCTATTTATGGGTTAAACTAGTATTTTCTGGACACCACAAAATTTTCGTCTATATCATTATATATAACAACTTTACCTATCGGTTAAGCTATACAAATATTTAATCGGAATAGTTTCTGATTATAAATTTTAATTATGGAGTTTGGTGCAATTTTAACCAATAGATAATCAGATATAGCCACACGAGAAATCGAAGAAAGTAACTTACAGAAATGGGCTGGTATAATAATTTAATAAACATATATTTTTTTATAATATCTATTCTACATACCCAATTTAATGCATTTAATATCATAGAAGCTGGGATAAAGATGTTCCAAAAATGGAAAATATTAAAGAATAACAACATCACATTCATTCAAATTCTGATGAAAACTGAAATAGAATCAGCACATGTCCTTCATAATATTCCTCACACATGCCAAGTTTAATGCGTTTATAAATCATAGAAGCTGATATGCAGATGTTCCAAAAATGAAAAATATTAAATAATAGCAGCGCCACATTCATTCAAATTCTGATGAAAACTGAAATAGAATCAGCTCATATCTTTCATAATATCCATTATGAATACCAAGTTTAATGAATTTAACACAAGACAAGTTTAATGCGTTTATAAATTATAGAAGCTGATACATAGATGTTCCAAATGGAAAATATTAAAGAATAGAAGCGCCACATTCATTCAAATTCTGATTAAAACTGATATAGAATCAGATCATTTCTTTCATAATATCCATTATGCATGCCATGTTTAATGAATTTAAAAATCATAGAGGCTGAGATTTTTTTCCGTAAATGGAGTTAAAGAGAAGCATACCCTTACGGCTGATATGCACACAAATGATTGTATTAACATAGCTTTTCATTAACACACGCACACATATATATATACAGTTGAACCTCGTTAACGTGAATCTCAAGGAAAAGAAATGGTACATGTTATCAATAACTAATCCTCATATAACTAAACTAATCTTCACTTTGACTGGGATTGTGGAAACAGTTCGCATTAAAAGTAATTCACGTTAAGTGTGTTCGCCTTAACGAGGTTCTATTGTATATATATATATATATATATATATATATATATATATATATGCTATTTAGCCTTGTGCATTTATAAACTTTAAACCTTCTCTTAAACGGAGAAAAGTTTAAAATCGGCGATATATACCAAAATCAATTGATCACCACTTTAAGCCATGTTAGAAAGAAACATAAAGTTACAATAGATTCCGTCCATTAATTCGTAAGATACAGCTTTAGAGAATTATGCTAAAACACACATGCAGACATACATCTTCTAAGTATGGTCTAATAATGTTTAAAACATTTCAAAATGTGCAAATTTATGAAAAACTGTAAGACAAACAAATTCACGAATTCAATATTTATTTTTTCTTGTATATACAGATAAATGTAAAAATGTTCCGAACAATTAAAATACGAATTTTAATTATTGTTCTGCGGTATCAGATGATAATTCAACTGCTGTTAATTTATTAATATTTATTTCGTTTTGATCTATTTCGCAATTTTCTCTGAAATCACAGTTTTCCAAAAGAATAGGAAACATTATTTTATTTTTTCGTATTCAATGTAACATTTTGTAACGAAATTTATACATGTATGATGAAAGAAAATTGATTAAAAGCATGTAAAAAGTAAGCTTTTTGGGACGTAAGCAGTTTACAAATCACCAGTCGCTTTCATTTATAATTAGAACTGTTACAAAACAGTTGTAGTGGTAAGAGGATATTAATTCATTCTTAAAACATTGACAAGTTAACCAAGGATCCAGGGTTTATTTCTGTTTAGGTTGTGTTTTTGGTATGTTGGGGTTTATTCTACTCGTTTTTAAAAAATGTTTAGATTTTTAAGTAATGTTTTAAATTGTGATTGTGAAGTAATATATACCTTTTAAATCTAATGTGCAACGAATTTTAAAGCAGTTAAGAATATTCAGGGTTAATTTAATTAAATTTCTGCTAAAAGCCTCATTTCAAAATTAAAACGGACGAACGGATTACCACAAATTTATATATATATATATAATAGTTTATGGTATGCGCTCAAGATATACATATATAAATATAATTTTACTATTTAAAAAATGTTTACAAGGTGCCGTGTTGTATAGAGAAAAGGGTTAGTTTAACTAATGTATTTATTTACACGGGATCAAAAAGTAAAGTAAACTATGAATGTTGAAACAGTTTATGCATTTAGTATGGTCTTGAAGTATTCTTTTTTTTTTTTTTTTTTTTTGGGGGGGGGGGGGGGTATTATCTTTTCTGTTTATTTTCATTCAAAATTTCATCTATTGGACATGTTTGAGTCTTTTTTTTTAGTTCCTTGGGAGCATATTATGAATCGTCCTCACAGTACAGTCGGTAACAAAATTATCCGAACACTAGCAAAAATTTCTATATAAAAAAAGTAGAGTTAATGCTGTTTTGTTAAAAAAATCCTTGTCGAATCATGTTCTTAGACTGACTAAGAATATGATTCGACAAGGATTTATTTAACAAAAACAAAACAGTATTAACTCTACTTTTTTATATAGGAATTATTGTTAGTGTTCGGATACTTTTGTTACCGACTGCAAGTTTGATGGCAACCCTCTCTTTTCTTTCATTTACGAGTATAAGATGCAATTTATAGGGGAGATTTATTATAACTACCTTGTATGTTTGTTGTTAATTTTTTTTCTCTGCCCCTTAAAAGCTTGATGGGCCATTGTATTTCATCAGGATTTATTTCGGAAATTAATTTATACAGACAATTCCCAGAGCTACAAAGAATCGGAAATCATAACAAAACAAATTTAGGTAATACAAAAATGAACAATATACTGTTGAAAAGGATCAATAAATAAATAAAAAGGAACAATAGACAAGTTTTAAGAATAGTTCAATCACTGGGAGTTCATAGTTTTATTGGTTTTATTGGTTTACATAGTTTTATTGGTTCCGTGAGTTTCTATCGAGTCACTGAAAAGCTAAAAGTTGGTCCGATATCATGGTGGTTTCGTGGATCTGTTTCTAAATATTTTCCATTCAGTATGTGTATCATAAGAAAAAGGTACAAATTTAGTATAGGATCTCCTAGGTAAAATTTAAAATTCGGTCTCGATATAGCTCGGAATTTTCTCGCTAATGTCTTTATTAACATAATTGTAAAAGTCCTCTTAATTCATCGTCGAAATGAGATAAAATTTTTTTAGTATAACTTAAAAGATCCTTGTAAATTTACTTGATTAAAATTGATTTTTATCAATCGAAATTAAAAATGAGATGGTTTAACGAATCACAAATGGAAAAAGTGTACGAAAGAAATACTAACGATAATTTTAGTCAATGCTATTATTATTAAGCAAATTTATCACTTTTAGAACACACACGCTTCACGTCTTTTACGAAATTAGCTAAATACATTAAAATGTAAAATATGGATTTTCATTGCCCTTCAAAAATGTTTTACATGATTTAATTTTAAGAAATACTCCACGGCTTTCTTTTATCAAAGAAATATTTCTTGTACTACAACGACATTTAGTTTGGGGTTGTTACGTTTCAGAAATGCAAGTCTGAACTTTAAACCACTGTCAGTCAATTCTGACTTGTTAAAAATATTTTATACTGGAATCATTTCTTATGCTTGTGAAAAGTTTTGGTTGTTTGGAAATTAAATGCATAAAAATATACGGGAAAAGTTTACACAAGAATTAAAAATTGTAAAATTATGTGTAGATTTTCATTATTTGAGATGAAAGAAAGCACTTCAGTGAAGTAGGCTAATTTTTTTTTTTTTTTTTTTTTTTTTTTTTTGTCACAATAGAAAAATTTATTGTGGAAAAAGACGTATTTAATTTTTTTTCATGCTTAAGATTAATTTTTAACATCAACTTAAAAAACTCTTTTTTTTTTTTTAATTCTGAAGTAAAAAAAAAATTATGTACTTAGATGAATCGTTTAAAAATTTAAGGTACATTCCTCTTCTCCACTCTTAAATTTATAATCGTAAGAGAAACTGATTATCTTTTTAATAAATATTTTTTTAGATAATAACCTCGTTTTCAGTAATGACACAAACACACACACACACACACACACACAAAAAAAAAAAAAAAAAAAAAAAAAAAAAAGAAATGACAAACTTTTAGATTTACTTATCAGAATATTTTTCAATTAACAAACAAAATTTCCTGTACAATGTGTTTCCAAAATTGGTTAATAAATTCATGTGGGTGATATTAAATATCAAGAGGATTAGAAATCACCATAGAACATAGGGTCATAAACCTCGTTTAGTGGGAGAAAAATAGTTATGAAGGTCGAGTGGAAATACAAGGACCAATAATAGGTAGGGAAATATTTATTTGACGTAAAGTAAGATTATAAGACAGATAGTGTATCACTGTTTTATGTCAGAAAAGAGACGACTAGAAATTTTTATGGGAATTGTTTGAAGTTACGGCCACGAAGATCACTGCCCAGTCGATACCAAAGTATCAAAGACTGATGGACATGTTTAAACATAACCAGTGTGCTGACACTGTCTGATGCAGCGACCACGGTCTGTGCTGTGAGATCCTCCAGTTTATTCTGAGCCGTCTAAGAAACAAGCCATGTTAGGTGTCCCCACAAAAAGACCAGTATCGCCGTCACGGGGATAATAACCCATTTAATATAGTCCACAATTGCCATTTTGCTTTATAATTTTTGGATTATCTTGCTGTTATGCCCATCATTTCACAATCTTAAGTTCGTGTCGTTCCTTTTTTGTTATTATCGTTTATGTCAGACTTTGATGTAGTTTCATATAAAAATTTCACTTTATTTGGTTCACTGTTTCTTGTGTTATTTGAAAAAAATGTGTTTGTTCCTAAACTTTTGAACATGAGTGTCTCTATGTGTACATACATGATTGTGTATTGTAAAGCATTTATATGATGCATATGAATCTGTATTGAATGATTACTTGCACAGGTTTACATTATGGTGCAGTTATAAATTAATTTTAATATACAATTCATATGAAACTTAGTGAATCATGTTTAAATTAAAAAAAATTCTGCCTTCTTTAAAAATGTTTATGCAAGTTCTTAATCTCTTCTAAAATCAGAACATTTCTCAAGGATAAATTGCTGTCTTTTTTATTAAAATGTATTTACTTTTAATTGTTCCAATAAATTACTTAATATTCTGTTAAGAAAAAAAAAATCTCTCTAAAAGAGTTATTAATTAATGAATTAATTGTTGATTTAATTGCGTTTTGAGTTTTTTGATAATTAACACGTTGAGCGCCATGTTAGCCATTCTAGATTCTAGACATTTTGTCATATATCTCTAAGTACTGAAGGAATCATCTCGAAACTTTAGAAGTGTACAGAACGTGTTGTACTTCAAACATTTCAGTGAAAGTTTTACCCCGAAACTAGCAGTACCAATAAAAAATTAAAATGTTAGGCGCCCTGTCAGCCATCGGTGGCTGACAGTATCAAATATGATATGAAGCCGCGTCAACCATCGGTGGCGGATATAAAATAGGATATAAAACTAAAAATATTACATTTAATGATTGAAAATTTATTGAAAAATCTGCTTAATTTTTATTTATTAATGGAGGAATCATTATGGAATTTTAATGGATTTTAAGAATTTGCTTTGCGCTCAACGTGTTAACGAATATATGATAAATCTCATAATAATAAATTCATCAGTCTGATAATATTAGTTTCATTTAATCCATTGATGTATAGAAATTAACGGCAACTGATAAATAAAGCTCTGTTGTTTCAAAATAAACCCCTTAAGGTGAAATTATAATTTTGTTCATTAATCAATAACAAGAAGCAAATACAGTAATTAACGCTTTGACCTATTTCTATCTATATACTTAGCTAAATTATAGGTTTTATAATAATGTTAATATGAAGTCATTTAAACTGCTGAGATGAATGTCGTGAAATTTTATAGCTCGTATTTAATAAAGGTGTCAAGATGAAATCTACTCATTAGGATAAGCTTCCATGCGAAGCTACAGTAATTTAAAACTGTGTATTAATTATTTTAATGAATAGAATTACAGTTCATTAAAAGCATGTATTCCATTTTGATATATTTGACCTATGTAGGATGAAATACATAATTAACATTAAACCCCATGCTTTATTTTATCCCTATCCACATATATTCTATAAAGTCATGTTAAATATTCTTTATCATAAATTTATGACAATTTTATTTTCAGTTTTAATAAACATTTCGTAGCCAATTCAATTGAATTAATAACACTGCTCGGCATGAAAATTGCCCCAACACCATTTTTGCAAATTCTTATGCAAAATTTCTGAATCCGAATATGACGGCCATTTTGCCCTATCACCCATCGTGTTTCCCCGTATTTTTACCCCTTTTCGGTAATTTTATGGCTATAAATTTGATTTATAGTAGAGAAAATAAATATTTAACTGTTAATTATCTTCTGAGAACATTACATGAACATTTACATGAACATTTGCAGCAAGGGGAAAATTTATCGGAGGATGTGAAACTGAAATTATAAGTTACATTTATAGTATTTTATTAATCAATTATTATTATCACTTATTATGCATTATATATATATATATATATATTATTTTTAAGAGCTAAAATAATTATTTTCCATTCTCCAAATCAAATTCATGGCCATAAAATTACCGAAGAGTGATAAAAATTGGGGGAGGAGGTGACGTCCCGAGAAAACGGTGGGTTATGGGGTAAAATGGGAGTCATATTCGGATTCAGGAAGAAGTCATTTTACATAAGAATCAGCAGGAATAGTATCAAGGCTCCAGATTTTTTTTTTTCCAGCGTAGTGTAATTTATAACAGCATATAATATGACTCTCTATTTATATGTCGATGAAAGAAACTTTCATGCATTCTAATGATAGTCTGTTTTATTTTATTTTCCTTTTAATCGAAATTATAGATTAAGAAACAATACCACTGAACTTCTAAAAACTTTTATAAGAATAGCAGATCTTCATGGTAAATTATAACAGACTTCACTGAGAAAAAAAAAAAATATACCGCTTTCCACTAGAATGACTGAATGGTCATTTTCTAAATGCCTTAACTAGACATATAGATTTCCGAGCTATACGCATAAGGCACGCCAATAAAATGAATAGACGAAATTATCGAAAATTTATAGTGTGCACATTTCTAGAAGGTGAAAAAATATTCTGAATACACTAAATATTTTGAATAATTTGTATTTGATTTTCTAGAATTTGGTAACAAACCAAGATTATAGTTGCTGAAACCCGTTTCTTGTAGTCTCATTTATTTGCAGTGATTTTTAAACAAATTTGCCCGCGAGAATATAGGCAAACTCTCTAGAATTCTAATAGGGGCTTCTAGAACTCACTTTCCAAAGGGACTAGAATTTTAAAGGATGACATGGAACGATTTTTTCTAGAGCCACAATTCAGATTCTAGATGTCAGTTGCAGAAATTTTTCTCGTGTTGAATGCATCAGAAATATTTTCTATCCTTACAAAATTTTGCAAAATCATCATTATATATACGGTTTTCGAAAATTAGAAGAATAAATCTTTGATAGTTTTCAAAATTTTCAAAATGTTTTATTTAATATCGCTGTTGGAAGTAAACAGACTTTATTAAGAATTAAAATGTAAAATGCAGCTCTGTTATCAATGTCAAATGTTTTAATTTTTTACTCTTTTAGAATTTGTTTCTTTTCTTTGTTGTTATTTACTGTGATATTTATACTGTAGAAAATTTCTGCGAGAGGTTACAGCAGTATTATTACAGTACGCATTGTTCTACAAAATGCCTTTCTAGATCCACTTTTTCATTATTTACGTAACACACCGATAAATCTTTTCATTATATACATATAAAACAGAATGCTTGGAATCATAATCTAAACCATATAGTGATTTTTCTGTAAAAGTATTCAGATTAATATTTGGCTGAAACTATTTATTTATTTATTTTATGTGATAAGTTTCTCCTGTTGAACATTTTGGCTCGTGTTAGAAGTCTGTTGTATGAATTTTTATCAAATTTCTGTCTAATTCGTCCAATGATGAAAATAGAAACCCGATTTCAGTTAAACAAATTTGCTAGGACACAGAAAGGAAGTTTTATAATGGTCACAGGATGTTAATTTATAGGTTTTTATGATAATATACCATTCGTAGGAAATATTAGGTAAAAAGTTAAAGACTATTTATCCAATAAAATAAAGTTTTTGGTTTACAGACTGCAATTTCTTTCAAAATAGGAAAATACCCCGATGCCAATGTGTTAAATTTAAGAAACGAATGTTTTTGAGAGGATATGGGTATGTTCTCGAATGCTGCATTAAAAAAAAAAAAAAAAAAATATATATATATATAATAAAAGTTTTTATATGCTAATATTTACATAATTAAATAAATTATCTTTTATATCGATGTATTTTAGCGCACTTGTTGCATTAATAAGAGTATTGTGAAAGATTTTGCGAAATAATGAAGCACACAACATTTAAAAATTTACATAGTAGGTGGAATTAGTAGTAAACATTAGCCAAAAACATTAAGTTCTTAAAGTTTTAATATGACGTTTGCGGTCATGGGTGCCTATACAAATCTCAATCCTTGTGATGGTCTGTATCCCTCCTCCAAGATTGTCCCACGATCTCAGAATCCCTCGGTATAAACACTGTGCTCCATCATTCAAATCTTTAGAAAAGTTTCGAATTTCCATAAAAACACAAATCGTTAAAAATGTAGTGATGAATAGATGTATTACGATGAAGGATTTTATGTTCAAAAAATGTTTAGATATAAGATAAGAAAAGAAAAAAAAAACGAAGTAACAACTAACTTAAATACCGTTTTTAAATAAAATAATTTTTGAATAAACTCTAGAAATTCATACTAATATAAGAATATATATTCATATATTAGTACGAATTTCTAAATTCGTACGTTCAAAATTCGAATAAAAAAAGTTCATTAATAATGATAGATATATTTATCCTTATTAATGTATTTTTTCGATTCTACTAAAGACGTATGTTGTGTTTTCACAAATTAATTTGCCACATCAGAGGCCCAGAGGTTATTTCCTCTAAACGCCTAGACGAAAACTGCCGGGTTCGAACGTCGGTCTAGCCGTTCCTAGTTTTCCGCAATTCTTTCCAAAATTCGCATACATACGGACTAGGACCCTTAAAAACGACCCTAGATCCTAACCTACGGCGCTGGCATTTGGGGGGCAACCTCACCAAAGCAGCGTCGAATAAACTTAACTCAATACCGAGAATGTTTTTGGTCCAAATTTCTAGAGGTTACAAAACAATCTCTACTGATGCCCTCACAGTCATCACTGGTATTCAACATGCTCACCTCCAATTAAAATACAACTTTAACAAAACTAACGTCCTGCAATTAAATAATTCCATTCTCACAGACACTCTCCTCCCTAATATTCATGTTCAACAGCTTTCTAACAGCTGGCAAATACACCCAGCACAGGATGCTGCTTCCCTTTTCATAAATTGTTCAGAAAACAGCTTCTCCCCGTCTGCTCAACTGGCGATCTACACTGATGGCTCCAAAACCGATCATGGAGTGGCAGCTGCGCCCTGCGTTTTAAACAATAACAAAGTTCTCTATCAGTAGGCAGGCAGGCTCGCAGACCACAATTCGGTCTTTCAGGCTGAGCTCTTTGCCATCCTGAAGGCAGATGATTGGTCAGAAAAAAACTCTCCAGACTACAATCAAATTTCAATCTTCAGTGACAGCCTCTCGAGCCTGCAGGCCATAGCTCGCCACAAGAGCAGACACCCACAAGTACTTGAAATTAAAATAAAGCTCTCAAAATTAAAAACTAAAATCACCCTGCACACGTTTCTGCCCATAAGGGGGTCGTCGGAAATGAACTAGCGGACACTCTTGCAAAATCAGCAACATAATCTAGTGACATAGCCTATTCACTACCAGCTCCCCCTTCCTACATAAAATATCACCTAAATCAAAAACTAATTAATGACTGGCAGGGTCTCTGGAGTGTGTCTCCAAAAGGGAGATACACTCACGGGCTAATACCAAATGTCTCACTCAATATTTGGGACCTCTCCCCGGAAATCTCTGCCTTTCTGTCAGGTCATGGCCCCTTCCCCAAATACCTTCACAGATTTCATTGCCGACGTTTACCCTTATGCTTATGCGGTGAGGAGGGGACTGCACAACATTACTACTTTCACTGTCAACTTACAATACCTTACCATTTAAGGAACCCTAACCCTAGACCAGCAACTTGGCTGAACAATATAATAACTAGAAAGCCCCTACGGCTCAAATTAAAGCGCATGTATACCTTCCTTGAAGATTTATCAAATTCAACAAACTAAATTCCTTCTCTATCTTTCCTTAATTTTTCCTCCTCTCCTACATTTTTCCTCCTCTCCTCTGTTGCTACAGTGTTCCACGGAAGTGCTCTCGGGAAGCAATCGTCCTGCGCATGATGTTGCTATTAACCAACATTGTTCATAGGGTGTTTGGGATTGATATAAAGATTGCGAGAACATTGTATAAAGACTGTGAAATTTGTACATTACCTGAATGAACTTTGTAAATAGACTACCACTTAGCTTCGGTCCTCTTCATTTTCATGCAACTTTGTCGCCTTTTGTCGCGGGAAAGATCAGCTCTGGCGACCTTTGTATTTTTTTTTGTTGTTGTTGTTATCTGCTATACAATAAACAATGGGGGAGGCTTAACCTTTGGAGACGGCCTCTTCTGAATCTCCACA
The DNA here is from genome assembly GCA_963930645.1 of Salticus scenicus. NCBI lineage: Eukaryota > Metazoa > Arthropoda > Arachnida > Araneae > Salticidae > Salticus > Salticus scenicus. Next base: position 125,616,500 of record OZ005652.1, on the reverse strand, counting down.
GTGGCTTTGGAGCCCCTCTCTAAAGGTTAAAAACGCTCAAAACCGCTGCATAGTGGTGAGCGGCCTCCTTCCGTCTTAGAATCTTAGAATCTTAGAACTATGTCGGAAACTACTACGGAAAATCTTTCTTAAACGCAACACCATTAAACTTCCAGAAAAAATATTTCTTTGGCAATACGTATTGGAAAGTTATGATCACTCTAATTATGATTTTGAAATACAAAATAGAAATTATTTTACTCTGCTGGTATCATTGAATTTACTAACAAAACTTATTAAATTTAACGAATGAGTTTCAATAACAAGAAATATTATAATTTTAAATTAATATTTTCGTAACATTTAGCACTTAATTCGAATGCCAGTATTAATTTATTATTAAAACAAATTTAAAATTTGCTGTAAAAATTGAATTATTACTATAATAAATTATAAATTTTGAAATTCATCATTGCAAAAACCGTTAATTAGGAAAATTCATTAAAAAATAAAAATAAAATAAAATAAAATAAATTTATTTTAATGGAGGAAATTCTTGTCATCATTTTATTTTGCTCTCATACTTCGAATTTGAAATACGTTTTAAATAGCATATAAAATATAAAATTATCGTATGATTTTTTTTTAGGGTATAGTGTTTTTTGTTTATTTATTCCTCTAATGTTTTAGAAAATCATGTATTAGATGAGTTCATACTGTGTAATTTAATATAACGAAAAATCGATGGGTAAATAATAATACAAAAACGCATTTATAAAATGAAAGTTTAACATTTATTTATTATTATTATTTAAATAATCTAAAAAATTACTCAGAAATTTAGCCTGTTTCTCACTGTTTTTATACATAAGAAACTAAAAAGAACATTTATTTTAAATTTGATTCTGTACTTAATTTTTTTACTCAAATGCTTAACCATAAAGTAAAAGGGGATTAAAGAAGTTACTGGAGTGTTATCGTATTGGATTAACTTCATAATCTATCAATTATTTAGATGCATTTTCTCTTTTTTTACTGTTTGCATAAAAAAAATTGGAAATTCAAAAAAAAAAAAAAAAAAAAAAAAAAAATTCAATGCCAAAGATTAAAAATAATAATTTGAAGAACTTCTAACACAAACAAAAACAATTGCTTTTTCTCTTTTATTGTTAAATTTTAATGATAATTTAAAATTACTAACATTTGTAAAAAAAAAAAAAAAAAAAAAAAAAAAACAGAAGCTTTGGACCCATTTTTATTTTAACATCACAATATTACACGATTAGAAACATCGATATTCAAAAATTACATTTGTGATGGAGAAAAATTAGCATTTCATTTCAGTATGTACACACGTACACAATAGTTGTCAGACATTTATAAATACAATTATTCCCAAGCATGAAAATGCATTCCTAAATTTACTTACAAAAAAAAAAAAAAAGTTCCGAATAAAATGTCATAATGTTGGCATTGAAGTGGAAGAAATTACCCAACATTACAACAATTTTCTTGCCTAATTGGTGTACATTAACAAACAGGGTTTGACTTAACAAAAGGAATTTTCTGAAAATTCTCTGTTAGTATCCACGTATTTTATTATAATCGCAACTTACTCTAAGTTAAGACATGGAGAAACAAATTTATTAAAAATAACAAAATTATTTATAGGATTTTAGTTGCTTAAGTAAAGCAATTTAAATCTATTTAAAAAGTCAATTTAAAAATAATTATCTCCAGAGCTGATTTTGTTTTAATGTATACAATGATAAGTAAAACCATGTTTCTTTTTTTAGAATTGACATTCAATCATATACAAAAATAGCAAAATGCGGAATTAATAAACATTTTCCAACCGTTTTATTGGAACGGTTTGTGGTTAATAAAAATGTAAACATTCAGGTACAAAGATTAGTACGTTGAAGGAAAGTGCGGGTGGCGATAGGTTGTATTCGAACCAGGGTCATCGTGATAGAAATCCTGCGTCGTACCTCTGGACAAAAGGTTAACCCGTTGTTCATCGGTAAGTTAGGATTATCTACCCTTGAATGGAGTTGGTGGTGTCGCTATAGTACTTCCCCTCCTAGAGAGTACGCCGTCGTACGATCGATATTTACTGCTGTAGATAGTAGCGATTACCAGATTGTTCAGTGAGTTGTCCGTTTGTCGAGTTGCGTGAGGCATAACAGACTTTGTGCTTTGAGCGTTTCACAGGCTTTGTAGCTCGAAGGGTGTGGTGCCTGCTATCTTTGCCATGGAGCGAAGTTAAGAGCTCGTTGTTTAGATGCGTCCGTGGTCACCAGTGAAGGAAAGTGCGTGTGGCGATAGGTTGTATTCGAACTTGGGTCATCGTGATATAAACTCTGCGTCGTACCTCTGGACAGAAGGTTAACCCGTTGTCCATCGGTAAGTTAGGATTATCCACCCTTGAATGGCGTTGATGGCGTCGCTACAATGTTAACTAGAATAATGTACGCCAAAGATGGATATGTTTATCTTGTTCAATTTTATCTTTTACAGATATATTTCACGTCTTGATTTTATCGTTTTTAGTGCAGTAAAAATATTTTTTTTTATAAATACGTGCAGTATTTGTCGTTTAAATAGTTCATTCACGAAACAAATAGTCTATAATAATGTAGCGCACAAACACATCTTCTTTCCAGGACTTTCCCAGGACATCTTGAGGATGAAATAGACATCTTTCGGGTGATTCCACGGAAAACAGGACAATTATGTCCGGCACGTGACAACTATAATTTCATTAAAAAATTATAATTAAAAAATACAAAGGAAAAAAAAATGTGCTTAAAAATGCATATGAACTTATAAGATTTATTAAGTACAATTTCCCATTGTATTTTTTTGTTATAATTTTTTTAATGAAATTATAATTAAAAAATACAATGGGGAAAAAAGTACTTAAAAATCGTATAAGTTTATATGATTTTTTAAGGACAAAAAATTTTCCATTGTATTTTTTAATTATAATTTTTTCAATGAAATTATAGCTGTCACGTGTCGGACATAATTGTCTTGTTTTACGTGAAATCACCCTTTAGGATGTAATGTGGAAGAAATGGATATATTTAGGATGAACTGTGGATAAGTATGTTTGCAGAGTATATACACATACACTTGAAATCAGAGCTATCATTTGTACGTCCATCTAATACTATGCAAAATATACTTGTTTAAGTAAAACAACTTGCAGTATTTAAAACAACAGCAGAGTTTCAAAATGGAAAATTTTACTAAAAATTCAATATTGCAGTTTTAGTAAAAAATGAAATTACAAAACAGTAGTAATATGTGGGAAAATAATTATTAAATTCCCACTATTTAACATTTGCAAACGAATACTGAGTTTGTTGAAAATAAAAACTTCAAACATCATTTTTTCAAAACTATTTTTTTTTTTTTATGTAGTTGTGTCAATTTTAAAAAGTTCCTTGCATATTATTTTTTACAGAATATTTATGAAACGTCATTTAATGTTTTTTTTTTTTTTTTTTTTTTTAATATAACTTAAAACGAAACTTGGTTACAATTTCCCCCTTTTGTTTTTTTAAAACTTTAAAATTTTTATATATAATAATAATAATAATAATAATTAAATATTTCGTACAAAACTGAAAAAAGTTTTTTTTGTAGAATTATCATTGTTAAAAAAACAAAAATTTCAACTAGTTTTTCTTATACCTAATGCAACTTGTAAAGCAAATATGGAAGACTAAGTAACAATAATAATAATAATAATAATAATAATAATAATAATAATAATAATAATAATAATGCGATATGAGCATTATGAAACTTAAAAATTAAATTATAATTTAAATTAATATCTCAATTAATTATATTGTGAGTGTTAATATTAATATGTTATTTCTTATCTACAACTAAGAATGTATGAAACTGTAACTTTTTGAAGCAATAGAACTCAGATTGTAGTTATTTATTTATTTATTTTTTGAAAGTTACTGTTGACTTAAACAACTTACTTAGAAAAGTCGACTTATGGTCATAGTTGCATAGTTAATCATTATGATATACAATATATGTATTATAATTGCTATATACTGAATTTACTATACATATACTTGTCACAATAGTAATTAATATTCCGTAGTATTGTTAGCCCCGCCTTCTTTTGCACACCTTTATCTTTTTAGAGTATTTTTCTGCTTATTTAATCGTAATTGGATTTGAAAAATATTACTCTAAGTTTAAATAAAAACATTACTTAGTTTACTGGTATGCAAAAAAGGACGGGACTTACAACACAACGAAATATTAATTATAATGTTGGCAAGTATGCATACATATATAGATGCAACACTTACATCATCATCCGAGCATTACCTAATACGTTTCTACATCCATAATGAAACACTGCAACATACCATACACAAAACGTTTCATTGTATTCAACTGACAATGCATATAGACACTCTTTAAAATATCACACTTGTTACAAAAAAAAAAAAAAAAAAAAAAAGAATCAGAAAACTAAATAGTAGATTGATTTTTTAATGGTTTGTACGCGCCAAAAAATATATACATATTATATTGTCACCACTATCGCCAATAAAAAGTTTTTCTTTGAATGTTCATTGATAGCATATAACTCAGATTTGTATGCTTGACTTATAGTCCGCTTGTAAATCTTTCTCAGATAACGTCAGATAGCTCATGACAGAATTACAATACGAAGACTTGGAGAAAACACCCAGGGCCAGCGCGGGAATCGAACCCGCTCACCTACGCTCGAAGGCGATTAGCAGTGTGGTGACATATCCACTCGGCCACGGAAGGCCCATCAGATTTGTATGCTTGTTTTGTAGTCCGCTCGCAGATCTTCGTCAGATAGTGACAGATAGCACATGACAGAATTGCAATTCGAAGAAATGGAAAAACACCCAAGGCATGCGCGGGAATGGAACCCGCTCTCCTACGCTCGAAGGCGATTAGCAGTGTGGTGACATAACCACTCGGCCACGGAGGGCCCTCTTTAAATGTTTGATGCTAAAACATGTGTAAACATATATATATGCGTAAACATGTGTAAACAATATATATATATATTGCTTTGAAGTAGGGCTGAAAATATTCTAAAATGACTGTAAAATTTTAGGAACGTTGCAAGGCTTGATTACATAGGAAGCTAAAATATTATTCTAAAGTAATATAAAATCAGTTCTACTATTTAAATTTCTACAATTAGTTTTTAAATTTTTGTGACGGGTGTTACATTTTATGCGGCGGTAGATAGATACATGTGATATCTAGAACATTGACGATTATCTGACAGAAGCTGCGTATAATGATCCACTACACTGTTTAATTCACGACACCATTTGTAAACGAAATTGAAAGGTATTTTGTTATAAAACATACTAAAACCGGGTTGAATGATCATTGAAATAAAAATAAATAACTTTATTTAAGATCTTGTGAGTTTCTAATAAAAATTTTAATTATATTTGATAATGAAAATTATAAACTGACATTTTTCTATTTGTTCTTTCTAATATTTTTTTTAATACCTATTAAAATAATGTACATTACGGAGAAAAATAATCCAAAAACTGTATCATGTGTATGGATAAATCCTTTTATGATCGCAGTTGAAACATACAGCCATCACTTAAGCGAAACGGTATCCCGAATTACCATTAATCATGCACTAAATGTAGATATAGCTATTTCCTCTACGAATTTCTTCCGAGTAACTTGGCTTTAAGTGACTATACGAAAAGCTGTCAGATAAATGATACATGTATATTGCTTCAAATTCAGTACTCTATTATTCAAAAGAATGGTTTAGACAGTTTCTTAAAGCAAGCTGCTTCGACCGATTACATAAAATTCGTTGCATTTTTCAAAAATACATTAGAAGGCATGAATTAAAAAATGATGAATATACACGAAGTTTTTGAAGTTTCAGCCTGATGATTGCTTAAGCATGAATAAATTTCATTTTTTAATGTTTCTTAAAGCATAAAGCCATCAAATAAATGTTCACCGTAATTCTACTTTCTGGAAAATTTTCTTTTTTTTTGAGTTCAAAAATGAGTTTAGGCAGAATTCTGAAATAATTTACTATATAAATGAAAATTCAAGTTTTTATTCTAAAAAAAAAAAAAAAAAAAAAAAAAAACTTTTCTGTATTAAATTAATTACAATTGTGGAGTAAAAGAGGTTGAGTCAAAAGAATGTCGCCCCAGGAAAGTAAGATTGTGGCGTCAAGTTAGGTTAAAACTATGTAGCCAATTGTGAAGGAATGTTGATCGGAGGTGGAAAACACGAAGTCTGGGCCCAGCACAGTCGATGACGGAATAGATTGGAGTTGGGATGAGTTTACGCCGGCAGAAAGCCACTAAAAGGAAAATAGGACTCACGCAGTTTGCATAAGGTGTGTGAATATGATTAGTATTTAAGTTGGTGAATTGGAGTGATGGAGGTTGTCGGTTCAGGATAGTTAAATAAGTGAAGGGTGGTAAGAGATGGGGTTGTGTTGGTGGCGTAGATATTACGAGATAGTGTTTTTGGTGGTGAATATAGGAGTAGTGATTACAAGATAGTATTCTGAGCGAATCTAGTGAAGTGGATTAAGTAGCCTATCAGATGTGAGTTTCTTCTTATTAACGGGGTTTAGAAATCAATTATTTCCTGAGAGCTCGAAAAGCCTGCTTTTTGCAAGTTAATCACAAGTGGTGAGCTGTATTTTTGTATTAATTTAATTTATTTATCTGAAGTACTGAGTTTTTTTTCCACGAGTCTTTCCTCCCAATATTTCAAGTAGAAATAAATTATTCATTTTATTTTAATCTAAAGTGTCTCTTAAATTCATTTATTAAAATCAGTTCAAGTTTAAAATGGAGTCTGAGATAACCGAGGCAAGCGCTCAGACCTTACGCAATTATCGTTTCTGTTAATTTTCAATAAAACTTTCAATAAAAGCATTTTTTTTTTTTTTTTGCAAGTTCAAAAGCGATTGTTAATATAAAAGTTATAAAACTATTAAATACTATGTCGAACTGGCATAAATTTGTATTATTTGTTAATGAAGAAACTACTTTTACGTTTAATTTTTAAATCATATATGTGTAAATTATATTTAAACTTGAGCAGTTGATACATTGACTAACATTTTAAGGAACATCATAGGTAATAGTATTTTTTTAAAGTATTATTTGTAGAAAATAATAATCTGTGGAATGACTCCTTGTACCATTTGACTTCATATAACTAAATAAAAATTTTATTGGCGATAATATATAATACATTTTTAATATACAAATTTATGGGTATCCGCTACTGATAACAAAATATGCCATCAGTGCTAGTAATGGATATCGTTCTTCTCTGTTAGATCATTTGGTTTTGAGGTAGAGATCCAATAGAGCAGACATAGCTGTATTGTACCGAATTCGCAATACTGTAAATAATGTAAGTTTGTTCTGCTCCAACTCAGATCCTAATATTGTGACACAGATATATGCATAGTTGCCAACTTTTATAATTTTAGGTACCAGAAATTTTTTATAGTTTATTTTTTCTTTTTTATAAATTTCTATAATAACGTTCACTCACTGATATAAAAAAAAAAAAAAAATCTATAAAAATTTTCCGCTAGAAAAAAAAAAAAAAAAAAAGCGCAAAATTTAGCAACTAAGCATATGGCGTATTTCCAAAATTTGAGAAGAAATTATACTCTTTTCGAAATGGCACACAGAAGTCCAGCAACTATTTCAAAGCAAGAATGATAACCCAATTACTTTATCTATTTAAGGGGTATAAAAGAGTACTTCCACTCACGGAATGACTGACTTACTACCCCTACTTAACACAGTTGTGACGATTTTATGGGAGATTATGCCATGAGTTTTAATATAAAAATTGGCTGGCCCCCTGGCACTCACTGAAACAGGGTTCCACGAAATCCGTCCTTTTCTTTTATAGAGGCAGGTGGCCAAAATACGTTCGAGTAAAGGAATCGGCTCCAAATAGTTTGACAGTGAAGACATAAATATAAATAATAATAAAAAATTGCATATTACACTAGGCTGACGAATTATGATTTGCGTGTGTTGTTTGTGTTTACGTAACATGCACTTTGACAGGATTTTGAGACTTTTCCTAGTTCCCACGCGAGGATCGAGATGGGGTGTTGGATGGTTTCAAGCATAACTGTTTCAAACTACCTGAGAAAAGCAATGTTTTTTGTGTGGATTGGTTTCTGCGTATGGAAGATGATTGTAATTACGTTGGTTGCAGAGTAAAATAAAAATGGTTAGATAGCTAAATATATGAGATAAACATTTTTTTTTTTTTTTTTTTTTTTTAATACGCTTAAAGTTTCAAGATAATTCCTTAAGAATTTTTCTAGATATTTGACAAAACGTCTAAATTTAAATATGTCGAAATAGTTATTGGTAGATAGTGTAAAAGAGGAAAGATAAATAAATAATAACAATAAAATAAATAAATAAATAAATAAAATTTAGTCGAATAAGACTGGTACGGACGAAAGCCTAATGGAAGACTGGTGGACCCCAATTAATGATAAGCGGGAGCTTCTTAATTAAGGCTTATAATAAAAGTGATGGTGAAAAAAAAATAATAATAAAAAAATCTAACAAACACAGCCAATGCATTGTCAGATTTCTCTTTAACGGAAATATTCAGTTAAGGAATCCAAAAGGGAATCGTATGTTAAATGGACAACGAAATTCGTGACGTTTGTTTTTTTACATGCAAATACACCAATGATTATACTGCTCTGAAAAAAAAAAAAAAAATTCGGATTCTGATACTATTCTTGCTGATTCTTATGTAAAAGGACCTTCTGAATCCGAATATGACTCCTATTTTGCCCAGTCACCCATCGTTTTCTAGAAACACCATCCCCTCCCTCAATTTTTTTCGTGTTCGTTAATTTTATGACCATGAATTTGATTTGCAGAATGAAAAAGAAATAATTTAACACATAAAAACAATATATATATATATATATATATATAAAGTTTTAAAAACAACATTAATAACAGATTAAAAAATATAACATATGTAATACATAATTTCAGTGGCAAATCCCCCCAAAATTTTTCCCTTGCTGCAAATGTCCATGTTTTAGAATTTTTCAACTTTGTAACACATCAAGAGATATTTAACTATTAAAATAATCCTCTCCCCTGCTAAAATCAAATTTATAGCCATAAAATCACCAAAAAATGATAAAAATAAGGGGCCGTTCCTAAAAAAACGGTAGGTGATAGGGCAAAACGGGGTCATATTCGGATTCAGGAGGTCATTTTACATAAGACTATGCTGAAATGGTGTCAGAAGCAATATTCATTCCGAGCAGTGATTAGCTTAATTCCTAATATCTTCTTCTCACTTGGTATATAACTGATAATCGCAAACTGTTTGTGAACATCTTATCATATTATTTTATTAAACATTACTTGATATAGGTTGATTGATGGATGATTGGGTTTTACGTCACACTAGTGCTGCGCAATTGGGCAATTAATTAGTTAATATAATTTTTAAAATATAAATATTAAGCAAAAATATTCATCTTTTAATGATGATTCTCTTAAATATGACATTAAAAAAAAAAGAACTTCTTCTTAAGATTTCTCCACCTCAAACACTTTAAAAGTTAAAACTTTAAAATTCTAAACTTTAAAAATGTTAAAGCTAAATATTTTACTTGTTGTAAAATTTAGCTTAAAATAATTCTGTTCTACTTATAGAACAAAATCAATCTTTCTGGATTATGAATACAAATTAAGAAAATTACTAACTGCTCATTGTTTTAAACTACAATGAATTGTGTGCTATTTTTCATCTCACGCATATTAATCACATCCATTCATTAAATAAATTGATAAACCATTAAAGAATAATGATTTTGAATAATAATTTCATGCAAGAGGGTTTAAAAATGCTTTATTTGAGACCTATTTGAACTTCGAAGTATATATGTTTATTGATTTATCGATGTTTTAAAAAGTATTGCATGAAAATAATTCTTAAGCACTAGTGAGTATTGAGTTGGCTTGTGAAATTGAAGTTTATCCTAGTCAAGTTCGTCAGATAAAATTTCTTTTGTGTTGCGTTAGAACTTGAACAGGGCGTGTGGAAATTTACCATGTCAATTAAATGACTTTCATATTATGATGTTGTGTTTTAAATAAGATTAATTTTACTTAAAGTGTTAATGAATCTGTTTAATTAAAATATATTTAATACTTTTGTTAGACTAATTAAATTTTTATAAAATCTTTTAAATTATTGATTTTTTTTATTTTGTTTTAATATTATGAAAAAGTTCTGTAATATATGATAAGTGAAAATGCCGAGATTTCAGAGGATAAGAACTCAAAATGTAACAACCAAATTTACAGTCAGCAGCAAAATTATTGATACACACATCCAAATTTTTTATTTTTCATTTTTTCTTTCAGTTGCTAATTTTTATTACCAGCTTACTTTTTTATAAACAGCATAAGAATAAGATCATGATTCAACAAATATTTAATTAACAAAACAGTACTGGGTGCTCATCTTTTAAATAGGAATTATTGCTAGTGATTCAGTAATTTTGCTGCCGTCTGTATTCAAATGATCAAGATATACAAATTAGTAGATATCAGCTTGTATTGGATATCGGGTACTGGAAAGGGTATCGCGTAACTGGATATGCTCGATATATACTTTCTGCAGCAGTTACACGCAACAGTGTCTCCAGAAAACGTTTCAGGCCGCGGAAAATTTTAAATTGTAACATTTTTGTTTAAAAATAATTTTATTTACAAAATGTATGCAACTTGTTTAAACCAACTCAAATAAAACAAATCTAGTGTGAAACAACCACACGACTTCGATTACCCGATATTACACGTATTATATGCATTATTATTATTATTATTATTATTATTATTATTAAATAATGTGATCAGAAGACATAAAATTGGCCTAAAGAAGTAGACACCAAACTAATTTTCTATGAGAGAAAGCTGAAATAAAGACATGTGAAACAGAGTTTACATAGTTAAATTTACAGAGTCTACATTACAAGTAAAACAGAATTTACTGAGTTAAAAAATAAGGGAAATAAATGATAGTTATTTTTTGAAACATTAATTTCCGAGATCTAAAACTTACGTACCTAAACGGATCACTGTTAATTTTCCTGTAATAACCACGTAATACACAAGAAAGAATATCTAAAATGAATATATATGTAACAATTTTCAAGAAAATAGTTAGAGCCGTTTTTGAGATATCAACTTTTACCAAAACTTGGTATATGCAATTATTGGTCGGAAAACAATAATTTCATACAAAAGGATATATAAAAGGGAGTTAATATATCGAGTTTGAAAAAAGATCTATACAGCCGTTTTGAAATGAATCCACTCGTAGTGCCTTAAATTCAGCTATTTATACAGGATGTCTATCAATTTTCCTGAACTAGCCAACTTTATCATTCGAAAGGACATCTAATACAGTGTTTATATAGCAAATTTGAAGATAATCGTTAGAGCCCTTTTTAAGATTATGACTTCCGGTCCCACTTCCGGTTTTTTGATTTTCACCAAAATTTGGGAAATTCATCAGTACATTAGTCTTGTCTCAATTCTAAAGTTTCATAGTTCTATCTTTATTAGTTTCGGAGATATGATAGCCAGAAGATTCCATACATGCACACATATACACACACTGACCAATTGATGAAATATTTTTTTTGACTCAGGGAACCTTAAAACGTGAAAATCAGGTAAAATCTCGATATAGAATTTTTGGATCGAATTCAATAATTTCATTACCTACGGTTGTAGGGTAATGGAAGTAAAAATTGCCAAGGTATTGCGATATCTAGACAAGAACTGTTAGTATAGCATTTATATGGTCTGAAATTTCTGGATATTTTAGGAAGAAATGGGTGACCTTTTGATTAGTCCGCTTATATGTTCTTCGGACATTTTTATAACCAGAATATAATTATCCGATGGAGTTATTAAAATGAGATAAGGTATGCTTTTTTTGCTCCTAAATTCTTAAATTTATAACTTTCTTATATATATGTACATATAAAAGAAGCCTTCTAAATAAATTAAAAAAAAAAAAAAAAAAAAAAAAAAAAATGTTTCTTTTTAAGCATTCATACTATTGTACTTTAACAACTGTTTTTTATATTCTTGAAAAAGATTAATTTCTTTACACAAAAAAACTATTGGGGATCTGAAAATTAACTTAACAAGCTGAATTAACTTAAGATTCTAAACAAGCATTTTGATATGAATGAAATTTTTTCTTGCTTCAAACAAAATGTAATATTTCGTCGAAGTGGAGAGACGCCTAAAAATGATCTATTATCATATCATTCGTATGATAATAGAACGGATGTTTTAGGAACAAATTAGTGATCTATTCTCTTTTGAGAAGCATGCATATATATGCTCTTTAGGTATTTTTATAAATAGAGTAGAGTTCAATTATTCATGGAGATGTGTTTCACACTTTCACTGGCACTTACTGCACTTACCCGCTTTGATGAACTGCTTCAAAAGTTGGAGAAATAAATTAGGTATAATATTTAGAGTGCTAAGATTTTTGTCTTACTTAGAATACAAATGCCGTAGCACGATATATTATATACAGGCAATAGAGTATGCACAGTGCAGTAAATAATTGACTGAATATACAGTAAAGGTAAAATTTAGTTATATTAACTAATGGAAAACGTATAGTACATTAAGTAATGAAATGATTATGGTGTAAAGATGAAAATTATTTAAAAAGATAATAAAAGGTGCATAGTGAAGTAAGTAAAGAAGAGAGCATATAATAAAATTAGAATTTAATTAAAGTAAATAGTAAATTTTGCATGCAGTAAAAGTACAAATTATTTAAAGAAAGTAATTAGGTTGTATACAGTTAAGTGTAATATAGAATGTGTATAATACAGTAAGAAATGAAGTGAGCGCATCGTAAATGTAAAAGTTAGTTAAAGTAAGTAATTGAACATGAATAGTTTGGAATACTAAAGAATCATAGCGCAAAATCTAATAGAGTGCGCATTCTGTAAAAATAGAAAGCAGCTAAAGCGAGTAAAAAAGCGCTGTAAAGGCGAAGGTAAAAACCAGTCTTTTATCCACAAAAAAAATAAATAAATAAATAAATAAATAAAATAAATAAATAAAATAAAATAAAATAAAATAATAATTAAGTGTTAAGTATAAAGAAATGATTAAGCAAAAAGAAATAATTATTGGAATAATTTTTATTTAACTTGTTAATTTATTCCTTGCTAAAAAATTCTTACATTTTCTACAATTTATTGGCACAATTACTTTGCTATAAAACACAGGCAAAACTGTACGGTTAAATTAAACTTAATTTTAACAATACAAGAATTTATATATATATGTGTGTGTGTGTGTGTGTGTATGTGTGTGTGTATTCAAAGACTTAAGCTTATCTAACAACAGTTTAAAAGTCCACATTAAAATATATTTCAAATGACGTATTATTAGTAATTTAATCATGATTAGAATTTTAGATATTGAAATTTTAAAATATTAAAGTGCCATCTGGCGCTAGAGATTTGCAATCTCTACTCTTTAATTTCAATTCAAAAGAGTTTTAAAATGTTACCTTCCGTATGAAATTATGTTAATTAGAAGCTGAGATACAAAAGTAATATAAACATTTTTATTTAAAAACTAGCAGGCTACGCCCGCTTCGCTGGTCACTATTTTTAAATGAATCACTGTAATTAATGAATTCTCAAAATTGCATTAATTTTTATCATATGATAAAAAAAAGAGAAAAAAAATTCTGATCAGGAAAAATGTCGCACCGGGTCCCCACTGCCTTCGGCATCCCCGTGCGCGATGCGCGCGACCTTCTGAGAGCGGGTCTTCTTCTTTAGACCTGTGCGCGATGCGCGCGAACGAATGCATATATATGAATGCTGCGCGCGTGTATTCCTTCACCATCCTTATGATTTTCAAAATTCCATATTATTGCTGATAAACTTTTATTCTTAAGAAAAGAAATTAAAAAAAAGATAAAAATCATTTCTGATCGGGTAAAAACTCACACCGGGTCCCCTCTGCATTCGCCCGCTAGCGGGTCAGTATTTTAAAATGAATCACTATAATGAATGAATTCTGAAAATTGCATATTATCACTCATTAACATTACTCTTAAAAAAAGAAAAAAGGAAAAACATCATTTGTGATCAGGTAAAAACTCACATCGGAAACCCACTGCCTTCGGCAGCGCTGAGCGCGCGTATTCCTTCACCATCCTTACGATTTCTCAAAATTCCATGTTATTACTCATAAACTTTCATTCTTAAGAAAAGGAATTTTAAAAAATGTCATTAATTATCGGGTAAAAACTCTCATTGGGTCCCCACTGCCTTCGGCAGTGCATACCTATTCGCGCGCACGTGTAAAGATATGCGCGCACGTGTAAAGGTATACGTGCGCTGCTCGCACATATTCCTTCTAAAATCAAGCATTTATTCTTAAGAAAAGAAAATTTAAAAATAATTTCTCATCGGATAAAAAGTCGGACCGGGTCCCCACTGCCTTCGGCAGTGCAGTCCCCTGTGCGCTGTGCGCGCCTATTCCTCCCCCACCCTTCCAGCCCCTCCTAATTAACCTACATATACCAATTTTGAACGGTCTAACTCAATTAGCTGAGATGCAAAAGAAAACCTAATCAGGACACCCTAAAACGTGTAAATCAGGTGAAATCTCGAATTTCACTTTCGATAATGTAAAAGAACTTTAAAATATCTTTCGAATGATGTATTAAAAACAATTTAATCATAATTAGAATTTGAAATATTGAAATTTTAAAATATTACAGCGCCATCTGGCGAAAGAAATTTCTGTAATCTACTGTTCGATTCCAAATCAACAAAGCTTTCAAATGATGTATTACTTATGAAATTATTTTAATTATTAGCTGAGATACAAAAGAAAACCTAAACAGGACACCTCAGAACGTGTAAATCAGGTGAAAACTCGAATTCCACTTTCGATAATATTAAAGTACTTTAAATTATCTTTCGAATGATGCATTAAAATAATTTAATCATAATTGGAATTTGAAATATTGAAATTTTAAAATATTACAGCGCCATCTCTCGGTAGAAAATTCTGTAATCTACTGTTCAATAGCAAATAGGCAAAGCTTTCAAATAATGTATTACTTATAAAATTATTTTAATTAGTAGCTGAGATACAAAAGAAAACCTAATTAGGACACCTTAAAACGTGTAAATCACGTGAAATCCATTACGTACTGTAGTCGGCTAATGGAATGTGACAGAAATTTGTGGCGTCTGCTCTTGAAATTCAATTCAAATAAGTTTTAAAATGACATATTACATTTGGAATTATGCTGATTAGAAGATGAGATACAAAAATGATATAAACACTATTACAAAACGATTTATGTCTGAATTTTTCGTGGTTTTCTCCGAAACTCGCATATTTCCGGGCTAAATACTGTTAAAAATCCATAGTATGAAATGTGAAAGGAGTATCAGAATTCGAAACTCTGCAAAATATAAAAGAATAAAGGCTTTCTGGGTTTTCTGTTGTTTTCTCCGAAACAACCGTTCCTTTTATACATTTTTGCCCCCCCCCCCCTTTCCGTCCCTTCTAATAATTTTACACTTGAAAATGTCCGATTTATCTTGCCTTAAAATCTAATAATACCAATTCCAAACTCTGTAACTCTTTTTTTTCTGCCCCCCACCCCCTTCCTTAAGCCCTTCCTAATAATTCTACACTTTCAAAAATATTCACAATCGAATTATCGGGCGTTAAAACCAAATATTACGAAATTTCAACTTTATATCTCAATTTAAAATAGTGCAAAATATAATACAAAACATAATCTTACATTGTGTTTTGGTCACATGAGTCGTGATAAATATAATTCCTAATAAAAAAGTAATTTTTTTGTTTATCCAGATATTTTCATAAAAATTGAATAGTAGCTTTATAACATGCTGTCTAGGCCGAATATTAATTAAAATGTAACGTGAATTAAAATTTGAAAAAAATTGAAAATTGCAATTTTTCTCCCCACTACAAAGCACGTGACATCTTAATCGGTTGCAGTCATTTCCCTTTTCATCTCAGACAGTAGTCTGGCGTTTGAAATGATGTTGCCACAAAAAATTCATACTTTAGTTAATTTTAAAAAATCTAATTGTTGTACCGATAAGCCGCTTGCACTCTTAGATTCAGAAAAAAATCCCCTTTCATTTGGTACCGAAATCGTAACGATTGGACAAATATTTCTAATTTATTTTCCATTTTTTCTGCTTTTAACTCCGTTAAAATATCTATTTTTATGCAATCGCGGTGAATTCTCAGTCATTGAGATCGCTTTCTGATTAGGCATGATTCTACATTTTAATTAATATCTCCACAACTAATTAAAAGTTTTAAATTCTGCTTCGAGGAGGACCTCGGAAAGGCTCCAGAGCATCCGTATGTGAATTCTTGTACTTCTGCGTTCAATAGGGCTGAACGTATAAAAGAACAGACAGACATACATACAGACAGACAGACAGACAGAAGACAGACAGCCAAACATTTCCATTTATTATTATAGATTTGTATCTGACTTATCCATGGTTTTCTCGGAGACTTGCGTAATTCCAGGCTATATACCGTTGAAAATATTTAGTACGAAGTACAAGCGGAAATCAGAATTCGAAACTCTGTAAAATATTAAAGAATAAAAAGAATCTGGGTTTTCCGTGGCTTTCTCCGAAAGTTTCATACGGAATTTCAACAGCTTATATCACTTTTATAGTCCGCAATAAAAGTACATTAAAATATCTTTCGAATGATGCATTATGTATAATAAACTGCATTATGCATAATATTAATGAATATCTCTGATATATTTTAGATTCAAATTGGATAAACTTTCAAGGGCTGTTAGCGATTTCTTTTGAAATTCATCTAAAATTTAAGAAATTTCAAAAGTGCTTTTTTACAGCTCAGTTCAGAAAAAAAATAGAAAATAGAAAAAAAAAAAAAAAAAAGCTTTATTATTCTGTTTTAAAAGTAATTTTTCTCTTTACATAAAAAAAAAAAAAAAAAAAAAAAAAAAAAAAAAAACCTCAAATAAATATAATTTGTCTTTTTTTTTTTTTTTTTTTTTTTTTTTTTTTTTAAGCTATACCTTAGATTTTTTAATTGCAGGCAGGTGAGCAATAATGGCGGGCAATTACCAATTTTTACTTCAATTGATTTAAAATTAAAAAATTCAAAACTTATTTTTTTTACTTTCAGTACCTTGTCATGGGGTCGAAAAGCAATTATTCTTGACCGCAAGAATATTCAGCCTATGTCTGGCACTGAAGAAAGATAAATGAATAATGAAGTGTTGCCACCTAAATTTCATACTTTAGTTAACTTTAAAAAATCTATTTGTCGTGTCAAAATGCTGTTTGTACCTCTATATTCTGAAAAATCAGCTCTTTCATTTGGTATCAAACTTTTAAAGATTGGGTCGATATTTCTTATTCATTTGGGCATTTAAAGCTGCTTTTGCTCACAAATGACCCATTTATTAATTGACATAGGTTAACGTTTTAATTAATATCTCTGCAACTAATTAAAAGTTTTAAATTATCTTTTCACTATTCCCCTGGGAAGGCTTCTGAGTGTCCGAATGTCAAATTTTGTACTTTTACGTACAATAGGGGTTGAACGTATAGAAGAACAGACAGACACACATACAGACAAACCTTTTTTTTTTATTATTATAGATTAATAGAGAAGTTATAGTTAGAATTTTCGAAAAATCAATTTATATTAATTATGTGATAATATAATAATTTCATTCATTAGCAATTTCACTACTTAGAAATTTCTCTGAAATGTTAGAATTACTGAAGTAAAAGTTTCTTTAGCCGCATACATTTTTATTTTTTTTTTCTGTTAGAATGAATTATTTAAAACTTTGCTAAAATAGTTTACAAGTTTAGCATCACATTTATTTGTCCAATAACACGTGTGCAATAACTGCCTCTTTTCAAGCAAAAACTTTTCAGTCTGATGTTCAAAAGATTGTTCTTCTCCAAAATTTAGAGATACCGTAAGTTGAAAAAAAAAAAAATTCAGGGTTGGGTAACATTTTATTTCAAATTTTATTTAAAGTGGTATATATAACGCTAACTCCTCGTGTCACATAAAATAATTCCAATACATTGTAGTCTATAGGATTTTTTTTTAAAATTACAATAGTAATATCACTAAAAATACTTACAATGCGTGAAGTCTCCAGCCATTTATTTCTTTCGTGTGTTAGCTTAGGGCAGTATATTTGTATTATTATTTTTTATACACTCATGTCCATAAATTAAGGATAATGCTAGCTGAAGCACATAAAGGTTCAAAAGCAAAACAAACATGACTTACTCATAAAGTTCATTTATTAAACAAAAGATCAAGAACAAAAAAGTTGGTTTATGTAGGATACCATTTATAAAAACTGCGATTTTTGCTCCCTGAAGCAGTTACAAAAAATATCTCCCTTACAAAGACTTAACATTACATGGTTGGTATGATGGTTAATACATTGTATGTCTCTTAGATGATGAAATACAGTCCTTACAACGCCTATGAATGCTGAGTATTAAATTATTGATCTGATCTTTGGGAAGATTACTCTACTCAGTAATCGATGGTCTCCGAAGTTCCGGTACACATGTAGGAGGGGGTTGACGGACTACAACTTGTCGGAAAAGCATGTCCTACACATTCTCTATCGGATTTTAGTCAGGTGAGAATGCTGGCCATTCCATGCGGGTGATAGCTTCAGATTGTAGGCATCCGTGTACAACGTTTGCACGGTGAGGACGCGCATAGTTATCCATAAACACAAATTCTGGGCTCATGGCACCCATAAACAAATGCACACGTTGTTCCTGAATGATGTCCCGATAAATTTGGCCTATCGTTCTTCCGATTTGAACATGCAGATCTGTTCTGGTGCCCAATATAATCCCCCCCAAACGAGCACTCCTTCCCCACAGTAACGGTGTCGTTCAATGATGCTGTTTTGGTGGTAACGGGTACCTGACGTTCTGCGTATGAAAGTCTAGCATGAATCACACTGCAAGCTAAACCTGGACTCGTCGGAAACCATCACACAAGCTCACTGTGCTCCTGTCCACATTGCATGTTCTCTACTCCAAGTTAACTGTTGGCACAGTGCATTGCCGTGAGTGGAACACATCTAACAGGCCTGCGAGCATATAGACCAATATCTCCCAAACGTCTATATACGGTTTTTCTTGAATCTGTGGCACTCGTGGCTGCAGACAGCTGACGAGTCAGGTCTGATGCTATGCTTTATCTGCTTATTTTGGCAGTTATTGCCAAATACCGGTGGTCATTCGGCATTATAACTCGGGGCCGACCAGTACTGTAGCGTGGACTAGCATTTCCATCATTTTGGAATCGTTGCCAAAGCCTAGAGATGACACTTTGGGCGATTCTAAGTTCCCCCGATACTTCTATCTGAGTACGCGCACATTCTAGTCGGTAGATAATTCTACCACGCAAAAATTATCTGCATGCGTCCTCTGTGTCATAATCATTCGGTTGTGGCCCTGGGCGGCACACAGAACGCTTGTGAACAATTTTCCTTCTTTGCTCCCATTCCTTATCTGCCCCCTTCTTACACTTTCGTCACTGTAACATCATATCGGCGGCATCTGATGGCTTCCTATAATTTGCATATTATTCTAAAAGATGTATGTGGTATTTCTACAGGTGAAATTTTTGCATTTTAGTTCGATTTCAGTGTGAATCTGAATTATCCTTAATTTATGGACATGAGTGTAAAACATCCTTCAAATTTTTGTTCGTGTTCTTGTTTCTACCACAGTTACATTTATATATATATATATATATATATATATATATATATATATATAAGAAATATTTTTTAAATGAATATGTATACGATATAAAATTAAAGATTAATATTATAATATAACGTATAACATAACGTATATTATTAGCTAATTGCTACTATCCTTTCAGAAACTTCTCTTTAACTCCTACACGGAAGGGCCTCCCTGATGAAGACTTCTGTGTGTTTTGGGGTTTTAATTCATTTCATTTGTTAAATTATTCCTATATTAAAGTTTTACATTTCCTTTTGCAGCAATTTTGCGCATTGGTTTGTAAATCTCCTATTGTTTTTTCTAATCTTCAAAATTTTTATTTTAATTTCATATATTTAAATACTTCTTTTAAAAATTTCTTATATATATATATATATATATACATATAAACCCTAGTTAAAATAAGAATGTTTTACATTTTTAATAATACAAAAATATGTTAAAAAATTCCTTTAACATAAATTAATTTTAGGGATCATGATTAAACTAAGTTGAATTTTTATTGAGATTACCGGTTGATGTTTTGTTATAATGAAATACTCAGAGGATTCTTTGTACTAAATAAAAAATTAATAGGGAGATTTAAAGTTAATTGTACATCTTTTCTCTTTTTTGTTTGAGACTTTTCAGTCTTTTATGGATCGTTAAATACTTTAATTAAGATTCTTTATCCTCATAAACTTCTTTTTCTACTTTAATGCCGAATAATAAAGTGCATTTAGTCGATTTGTATAATTAAATGAAGTTTGGCTTTTCTATCATGTGCTTTATTCACTTCTTAATGTAAATAACTTTTGCATAATAGGATGAAATGTTAAGTGCCTAAGCTGAATATTAATTTGTCATATTTAAACGCTTTTAGAATAAAAAGGGAAAAAAAATTTAAAGCGCCATTTTAAGAATATTAATCTTCATTGCACAAATTTTAAATTATATAAAAGTTTGATACATTGACACTGATAAATTAAAATAAATATTTATTGTACAAAATATTTTGCTATTGCATGTATTGAAATTATATTAATTCAAAAATATTTTCTTAATCTGGAATAAATCATTCATGTTATTAACTATGTAAAACTATAGACAAAACTATTTTTATTAGATTCGATATCTAAATTTATAATAAACAATGAGCTTGTATATATATAAAGGATATTTCCCGTGTAAGATTAAAAAAAAAATATATTTGGTTTGTAAGCAACAAGACATATGCTAACTGATTAAAAAATGCACTAATATCCCTTATAAAACTAGTATATTGTGGCCACCACAAGACTTTCTTCTATATTTTCCTATACAAATATAAATATACCTATACTATGTTTCCTATACAAAAAATATTCCTATTCTATGCCAATATATCCTAATATATCTTATTCTCTCTTCCTATTCCTATACTAAATATACCTATACTATATTTCCTATACAAAAAAAAAAAAAAAAAAAAAAAAAAAAAAGTTTTATTTTGTTAAAAGTAAAAAAAAATCGATAACTTTGTTTCAAATTATCACATATTTATAGTTCAACCATTTGTTTTAAAGGTATTGACGAGACCTTTCGAAAGATACCCATCTTGAAAATTTACTTCCCTCGAGAGGGGGACTTCCCCACAGTGGGGGGAGGAGGGGTGGCGAGGCTCCTACACATACAAAAAAATTTTCCCAGTTGACTATCTCTGTTATAAATAATTCTTGTAAATTTCACAATGATTACTAAAAAATAATTCTCTTTATGCACATTTATACAAAATTTTGTCCTATATCACCATGTTAAAAATTTAGAAAAAGCGGGATGGCAACGTAACCTGTAAGGCAATTTTTACCAAAAGTTGATAGGCACTAACTTATGTCAAGGTGCAACTACATACCAATTTGTATGAAATTCTGTGAAGTAGTTCCTGAGATACAGTTGCCACAGAATTTTGTCACACACACACACACAGACAGACTGACAGACAGACAGACAGACATTTTCTAAAAATGGTCAAATCGTGTTCTACAGCTCTCAAAACGTGTAAATCCATCAAAAACTCGAGGTCGAAAATTTTTACCAATCCAATACGTTCTTCTATTGTATATATAAGAAAGTAAAAATTAATTAGAAATCTGCTAATAAACTTGTTTATTAGCAGATATTAGTAGATTTATATATATATATATATACCGGGTGATTCAAAATAGATGTTACAGCGATTATCTCGTAAACTAAGAATGATAGAAACATACTTCCAATTACATAATTAATGCAAATTAAGAGTAGATTTTAGATATGGCATTTTTTTGTACAAGGGCCTGTATACATATTAAATACGAAATTTAATTTTTATACGGCCCGTCCTATCATATGACTTATATTTAGAAAAATATTCTCCTCGCTCTAACAATCAAAATAAAAAAAAGATCATCTCTCTAAGTCGAAATCTCGCTGAGTTATTGCAATTTCAAAATTCTAGGCACACGTTGATCAGCGTTTGGGGGGAAAAAAAGAAAAATCATTCAGGGAAAGACGGCTATTTTAACCTGTAATGTCTCTGTGAATACACAAGAGAATACTCATTGATAATTTAACAAATAAAATTTTTATGAATAATTTATGTACTAAAAGGGAATTTTCAAATTCACTTTTCTTTTATACATTCTCTTACTCATATACACGGTGAAGAGAAAGAATTGTTTTTGAGTCAAATTTCAGAAAATTAGCTTTTGTTATATTTGCACGTTTTCAGATCCTCTGAATTCAAAAATCATGTTGTTGGTCTCTCTCTCTCTCTCTCTGTGTGTGTGTGTGTGTGTGTGTTTCTGTGTTATTAGAATATCTCAAGAACAAATAGTAGCAGAAAATCCAAACTCAATATTCTAAATCCGTATCATATTGCGGTGCTACACTAAAGTATTCGTTGCGATCAGACAATTCATTGTTTACAGGGTCATCCAAGAGATTTCAAATACATTACGTCTGTGAGTGAAATTTCTCATATGTACAGTGCGACATGTATATACCGCACTAAACAAAATGAAAAGAACAGATTTTTTATACGCATAAAAGCATGTTTTATGAAGATTGTGGTATAGTAATCATTCATCATTCATTTACAGGGTTACCCAGAGTATTTTGATATATTGGAGCTATACTTGGGAATTGCTGGAAGTGTATTTCAATTTATGTTACTTGTTTTACATATAACACTAAATTTACGTACACAAAGTCATTTGTATATAGTTTATAGACAATATACAGGGCTACCCAAAATTAAGGTAAACATTTTTATTATTATTATTATTAAATGTAATTGGCGTAAGTGGTTTGCTGCATTTTTTTTTTCGAAGAACACTGCTGACACAGAACGGAAAATAAAATTCTCATACCCATACTGTAAACAAAGTAGTTTTTGAAGAGCGTTTTTTTTTTCTGTATAATACCACATTTTGAGGCCTCCTGAATACGAAAGGTAAATTTTTATTGGTTGATCTGTATACATATGAATTATCAGCACAATTTAACAACAAATAATCTAGTGTGCCACTCACACGACTTTCTCTTACCCTGAAATTTAATACCATAAATACAGGTTGGAGATTAAGAGGTAACATAAAAAGTACTGTCAACATATGTTAAAATAATTCAAATTAGGCTTCGGAAGAGTTTTATATGATAGTTAGATCTGTGTGAGGGGTGATCTCATGAAATTAATTGCTGGAAGTGTATTTCAATTTATGTTACTTGTTTTACATATAACACTAAATTTACGTACACAAAGTCATTTGTATATAGTTTATAGACAATATACAGGGCTACCCAAAATTAAGGTAAACATTTTTATTATTATTATTATTAAATGTAATTGGCGTAAATGCTTTGCTGCATTTTTTTTTCGAAGAACACTGCTGACACAGAACGGAAAATTAAATTCTCATATCCATACTGTAAACAAAGTAGTTTTTGAAGAGCGTTTTTTTGGGGTTTTTTTTCTGTATAATACCACATTTTGAGGCCTCCTGAATACGAAAGGTAAATTTTTATTGGTTGATCTGTATATATATGAATTATCAGCATAATTTAACAACAAATGATCTAGTGTGCCACTCACACGACTTTATCTTACCCTGAAATTTAATACCATAAATACAGGTTGGAGATTAAGAGGTAACATAAAGAGTACTGTCAACATATGTTAAAATAATTCAAATTAGGCTTCGGAAGAGTTTTATATGATAGTTAGATCTGTGTGAGGGGTGATCTCATGAAATTATTCGTTTCCTGAAATTTTTCGACGCAGGCAATAATCAAACTTTTAAAAACTTGACTTTGGTAATAAGGAAGCCTCAAAACGTGTAAATACAAAAAAAAAAAAAAAAAAAAAAAAACAAGCGATGCATATTTAGCCTAAAAACATACATTATTTATCTCTATGAGGAATTCATTTCCATTCCTGAGCAGTTTTCCTGCACATGGTAAAATATTATAGTAAATACTAACAATAAAAAATAATATTATAGCTTAAATATTTGCAACCCTGTATCCCCCCCCCCCCTGTTTGCAACATTTTCCATTATCTCTGATGAATAAGTAATTTGTTATGTTAAAAGAAAACGAGTAATAAATATATGTAAAAATTTCATTTACTGGCATTTATTTGATTGTCACATAGTGTTGAATAAGCCTTTCCTTATATAATATGAGTTAATTACGTAATTTGTTATATATTAAATATGTATGTAACGTATATAAATTGCTCGAAGGATCATGAAAAAAGTTTCCGATTAAGGGTTTTTTGGGGTTTAGAAACCGATCTGTCTAATCCATATCTTCACATTCGCTATTAACACTTACTCTGCCAGTTATAAAATGTTGCAGGAATTTGATTTACATCGAACTGGATCTAACTATTTCAATAAAAACTTAGGTTTAAGGATTTTTTTGAGAAGACAAGACCATGTTAATTATCATTTTCATCAAAAGAAAAGCTTTCCTATTAACCCTCACTCTGACGGCTGAAGAATATGCGGGAAATTTCGTTTACACGGAAATGGATCAAATATTTTTAATTAAAGCGTAGAGTTATAGGTTTTTTTGAGAAAGCAAATGCGTGAGACTAATACTATTTTTTAGGAAAATAAGTATTTTCATTTTAATATTTAAATTTCATTCCACAATTTACAAAATATGATACAAATTTTACTTTCTCAGAAATGGCTCTAACATATCTGATTTATAGTCAGCTTCAGGAATTTAGTGCTTGGCATTAACCCTCACTCCACCTGTTTCAGAATATAACAGAAACTTGGTTTTCTCAGAATAGGATCTAATGATTTTATAAAACTTTGTGTTAAAGGTTTCTCGAGATTACAAACTTATCTGACTTATTCTCATCTTAAAGAAGTTTAGTTTTCATTGTTAACCTTCTATCGTCCCGATCATATAAACTAAATTAAATATAGATATTCTTTAAAGTAAAATCCTGATGCAAAAATGTAACAGACTCGATATCAAGCTTCAAAATCAAATAGTAATATATTTTAAACATGAAAAAAAAAAAAAAAGATTTAAATACAGGTAAAAAAAATATTTATTTTTTTTGAAATCTTCTTTTATTAATATTTGCTTTGCTTTATCATTTGCTCTAAGGATAACTACATTGTATCTTCCTTTTTGAAGTTAATTATATTTAAAAAAATACTACATGCAAAATATATAAAATGCAAATTATTACCCTTTTTTATATTCAAGAAAAACAAAGTTTTACAAAGGAAATACATAGAATGATTTAAATTAATGATGAAAGTACATCAGAAGACTAAAATATTTCAATTGGTATATTCCATGTTAAAATAATGAATTCGACAAATGATTCGAAAATGTAATTGAAATTATATACGTTCATTCGTGTTTATAATATTCAATGTTATTGTTTCAGAATTTAATTAGTAATTGATAATAAAAATGAACTAGATATTCACCATTGAAAAGAAAAAATGGAAAAGATGAAACTGTATGGGAACAACTGAAGGAATAGAATTATCAAAAGAATCAGAGATTAACAAGCTAAAATAAATCTTTATTTTTCACCTAATTATTCTTTGAATTAAACTTTATGCATGAAAATATTCTTTCAAGTATATAGTCAGAACTTTTAAATAAAATATTTCTAAAAACATATTTATGATATTTTTTTTTTTTAAAGCAATGAGTGAAACATTTTTTTTTTTAATTTACGTTATTTAATAAGATACACTTTCTACAAAAAGGTAACATTTTTCTATATATATTATTACAATATACCAATATAATAGGCAATATATATATTGTAAGTATTACGTTTCATTAAAAAAATATTATTATAGTGTATTTAGTGTTCCATAAAAAAAAAAAAAAAAAGAAAAAGAATAGAAAAGAAAAGAAAAAAAAGAAGAATAGCGTGCTAAAATTACTAGAATTGTTTAAGGAAAATAAATTACATTTATATGTTGGGCAATTGTAACCAGAGTACTTTTATTTTTCAAAGCACATCAAGTACATCACCTATATTTTTTGTACTTTGCTTTGTTAATCCTGTATTTTAATTTTCAGTGAATCCTAATAAACCAATATATTGATTTTAGGTATTCTTTTAGAGTGCTAAAAATTTTAAGATGTGAAGTATTGGTCGTAGACTTAAGGAAAAATTCCCAGGTAGAACAATGTTAAATTATAAAGAAGTTCATATTATTTTAAAGTTGAATTTGTTGTAAGTATTGTTACAAATTTTTCAGAAGTTTAAGTATAAAAATAACTGAGAAAATGAGGTCAATATTGAACTACGTCAAAAAATTCCTTAACTTACTCCATATCAACCTATATGAAAATTCATGATATAAAATTTTAGCAATAGCTATAATCGCAAAACAATAGATTATTCTAAAGGTTTTCCATCGTGCGTTCATATGTTCTTTTAAAAGTAGAAGGCCTGTATGATGTTTTTTGATACTCTATGCCTTGTTTAGTAAATATTAAATTACGATGAAATCTGGGATTAGATAAAGTCGATTTTTAATGTCGACATTCATGTCGTTGTTATCGCAGGGAACAAAAGATAAAAAATATGGTGTTTACGGTGCATATTCAATGGTTTAAATAGTCAAAATAAACTTTATTTAAGTAAAATAATTATAAATTCACATTTGCATTTTCATTGCATCGACGCATTTTTGAAATAGTTATTCCGTACATGGAATGTTTTAGATTTTTTTTCGATTACTTACAGGCCACTGAATAATTGTAAATGCGTAATTTGTTAATATTAAATTTGATATAACTGTTATTTTATGATACAAAAATTCATAAGTAAAACACCGAAGAATTCATTTAAATCATAGCCTGAATGTTTATTTTATAGGAGTTTAGGGTTTATTAAAAACTATAAACAATTTAAAAATGAGAAAAATAAACGTATATATGCGTTAGAATGCAATATTTGACATGATGCAAAATATTTGATATACTGCATGAAACTTGGAAAATACAAATTATATGAAAATTCATGTAAAATATTATTTATTAAATGAAGAATATTTTTTTAAAGATATAGAAAAAAAAATAATATTGGACTGGAGTGAATAAAAGAGGGATTTCTTCAGGAAAAATAAAATCTTACTTAAATAAATATTTTATTTTTCTATGTAAAAATGTTAAAGCTACTATTAAATGTTAAAACTACTATTTTTTACCTCAGAAATTATATGTCAAAATGAAACTTTGTATAAAATTACTAATTTTACAAAAACTTGTTTGAAATGATTTATTCTTCTTAACTCTGAAATCATTTGTTGTTCTCATGTATCTTAGTGACAGTTTTATTTTAAGGTGATATTGAAATTTAGAACTCAATTTTGATATTGATTTTATGACATACTTACAAATCTTGAAATCCCATAAATGTAAAAATCAGGTTTTCAGCAGTTTGTCTGTGTATATGTCTGTGTATTTATCTGTGTGCCTGTAAGACTCTTATCTGAATTGCTCAAGAACAATATTAGCAGTAAGTCAAATTTCGAATTATAAATGTGAATCATATGCGATGCTACTTGAACATTTTTGCTAGATTAAAATTTAAAAAATCGTGTATAAGGATATCCAAGAGTATTTAAACGCATTATCACTATACGCTAAATATCTGTTATGTACAGTTTAACATCTTTAGATATCATTAAGCAAAATGAAACGAACATATATTTTTTAATTGAATAAAAACATGTTTCGTACGGTGTACAAAATCAGTCAGTATTATTTTACAAGCCACACAAAAATAATACGATATATTAAGGAATTGCTAAGGAATAACTAAGAAATTAATTAATTACTAAGAAATTGCTGTAAGTGCATTTTTTTGTTGTGCTATGTGTTTTTATATTGTGCTTTAACTAGTTTATGATATGTATAGTTTTATTGGAAGTATTCAAGGTTAACGAAAATTAAGCAAAATATTTTTTATTGAACGTAATTGATGTAAATTTTTTACAAATTTTTACTATGTCCAGGAGATTTGCTTGAGAATGATAATCGAAATATGTTGGAAAACCTATATGCTGTCACCTATATGTTGGAAAAAATATATTGTTTGAAGTTCAGTTTTCAACTCTGTTCTCTTACTATAATTACGTATTTTGTGAACCTTTAAATACGAAAATTGTGTTTTTAATGGTAAATATGTGTGTTTAACTTTTGTCATCATAACGTAAAGATGAATAGTTGCAGAAAATTCCAATTCAGCATTATTTTCAAGATAAAATGAGATTTCCATTTTAATTTTTCACAAAAATTAGTAAGTTTCAAGGAGTAGGATATGTGAAAATTACAATGTATAGATACAATATTTAAGTTGAGGGGGTGGTAGTACCCCTCACATAGAAATATTTAAGATGTAGGTCTTTTTATAAAACTATTTTAAATTGTTTGATATAATTAAACATCTTTACATCTTAGTGTTCAAAACAAGATTTAGAATGAGACATACATTTACAATAAAAATACAGGGTGATTATACATAAGTTACGATTTCAAAACGCTAAAATTTTAAAACTGTCCAACAGAGCGATTTGATATTTTATGAGAGCAATCGTGAGGCAATTAAATTTCGTTTGGAAAAAGAAAAAAAAAAAAGTTCTAATATGTGCCGTTAATTATCCGTAAAGTATTTGTTTCATGAAGCTTCCTTTTTTCTCTTTTCACTATGACTGTGTCCGCTGTAAACACGTATTCTTGTCTTTTTGCTAAAAAAAAAAAAAATTGTAGTAAACCCTTAAAGTATATTGTTTCTTGCTATTCCACTCTGTTGCTAACAACATTCCTGTGTTTAATGAGTCTATTTAGGCGTTTCCACTGACATTACCCTGACAGCGCCATCTATAGGAACATGCTGGAACTACTTTTTTCCTTCCCCAAACCAAATTTCATTGCCTCACGATCGCTCTGTAAAATATCAAATTGCTCTGATAGGTAGTTTTAAAATTATAGCGTTTTGAAATCGTAACTTTAATTATAATCACCCTGTATATAAAAGCACCGAAAAAAAAAATAGAAAACAAGATAGACGGTTTGGCTGTAAATCGGTCTTCATCAGATAACAGCACAATTTATAAAACATTAAAAACAAGACTTTCAGTTGATTTGTTGTCGAAATGTATGTCTTGTTTTTAATTTTTTTTTTTTTTTTTTTTTTTTTTTTTTTAACTGTAATTTATTTATATTTATATACAGCATTTCTTATTCAATTCCTTAATCCGCAATTTGTGTTTATACTATTCATGTACAGGGTAAGAAAATATTGTGTGCGAGCCACAAAAAAATTTAAATATATGTATATATGTATATTTCAATAAATTATTAATGAGAATAAATAGAATCTTGACATTCTATGCTGTGGTAATTCCTTTTCAACTACGACAATACAACTTCTCAAAATTTCCTCTAGATTAATGTAAACATCCACGAGTTACCAATAATTGAAGAAAGTGATTGTTCATGTCATTTTTGCAATGATTGTTTATTCAAATGGTAAGAGTTTACAGGATTATAAATTCGAAATTTAAATGTTGTAGAAAATTTAATGCAAAAAGATATTTTTTATCATTTCATAAATTGCATCTTTTTTTAATTTAGAGTAAATATTCCTAATCTTCTTTTAGCAGTATTAAAAAAATCTTAAAAACCTTATTTTTATAATCTAATGTTCTGTTAAAAGCATTATGAAACCGTTGTTTTAGAAAATTCTTAAAAAAAAAAAAAAAAAAAAAAAAAAATAGTGATTCAAAAATAAACTTTGAAAAATATGCGATGAAACAAATCTAATTTAAGCTGCGTAAGATTGTACTATAGAAAACAGAAATAAGCAAACAGTTTCTTTATTATTTATAAGTAATTCACACAAACTAAGCAGAATTTCAAAAATGCTTCCCTAGTGGAAATTAAATGGAATTTTTGTGGGTAAACACATCGAAACACTTTAAAAATTTTAAATCTGTATAATGTGTTTATTTTCTACTAGGATTTAACGAATTTCTTTTTTAAAGATTAAATAAAAATAAAAATTCTAATGCATTTTAGTAGTTTTTTGAAACTTAAAAGGAGTATTTTTTTTTCAATGTGTAATGGACATCTGTTTAAATTTTTAAAAAAATTTGCTTTTAAAAAATACTTAAAATATAATAATCGTAATTAAATTATTTTAAAATAAAATCATAATCTTTGACTATATATTATGGTTTATAATTTTTCACTCTATATTCAAAGTGTTTATATTATGATTAAAATAAATGATATGCAATGTTATCCAAATTATCACAACAATTATTATTTGAAAATCAAATTAGTATACTTTTCTAGATTAATTTTATACATTTGTATACAAGAGAATAATATAGTAATTAAAAAAAAAAATATGGATGTTTTTATCTTATGTCAAAAATAATTTATAATGCAAAAGTAATAAAATATGTCCCATGTAGAAATATGTAGTCTGATTTATTTCTTTAAGAAAAAATTTTGATGTACGAAAAGAATAATTTAAAAATATATATATTTATCATTCCTTATATTAAATAATTCTTTATATTAACTTTTTAAATTTTACGTTTATAATTAACCTTATCTAATTTAAAAGGGTGTTTTTTCGATAAAATTGAAAGTAAACGATAATTTTTTCGTTTATTCAAAATAATGTACACGTTTTACTAATATTTTAAAAAGGAAATAACTATGATCAAATGAGTTTTATTTTTATATTTAACAGTCACTTTGAAAATATAATAATATTTAAATTATTTTTATCTACATATTTTTAAGGTTAAGATCTATAAAGATAAACAGTTACAAAATTAATTAAATGCATAGACAAACAAAAATTGAATTTTAACTTCATTTTTAAAACATAAAATTTTAAAATTCATACATATTATATATCGTAAATGGTAATAAAATTGCGTATAACGTTTTCAATAATGTCTAACCTTATTGCATAGCATTTTAAATTACAAGTAACAATATCTTTTTTCGTACACATAAACGTAAAGAAACAGTATATATTAGATTGTTGCAAAAGTTCGTGCGGACGCGGATCATTTTATTGCCTCCAAAGAGAAGCGCTTCTATCGCCGTGGTATACATTTGTTACCCGAAAAATGGAGAAAGGTTGCAGAAAGTAATGGAGAGTATTTTGATTAAAAATTGTCATTTGATTTGATGAATTTTTATGAAATGAAGCTATAAAAAACCGCACGAATTTATGCAAAGACCTAATAAAAGAAACAGAATTAAATTTTATAAGAAAAGAGTAAATGTTTTTAAAACGATACAAAATAAATTGTTGACAATCTTTTTTACAGAAAATGCATTATTTATCAATTCCTACATGTTTTCTACTTACATGGATAATATTGGTTATACCATTTTTTTCGCTTTTTGCCGTTATCTTAAAATTTGTTAATCCATTTTAACTTAAACTTAGTGACTTAATAAATTATCAAGTTATTTTTAATACAATAAAATGCTTAAACAAATACGTTAAAATATATTATAATCAAACAGTCTACACCACCATTTCACCCCCGTAATCAAACATATTTCCAAACATCCGACTATTTTTAATATATATAGATATAGATTTTTATAGGTATCTTATAGACAATTTTTATAGGTATCTTATCAGAAATAATGCAAACATTTTGAAAACTTGTGTGTCTGGTATCATGCAACAATTTATTCAGATTTTTATTTTTATACTGTGATTAGAATAATATTTCAAGAAAAACATGTAATTAACAACGGTATTTCAAAAACTTGAAATATGATGGCATATAAAAAGGACTAAATGAGATAAAGTGTATACAGCATCAGAAAATAACACCTGTTTTTTTTTTTTTAATTAAATTGTACAAAAAAAATTATAATGCATCGTAATGTGACATTTTGAATGTACCATTGTTACATCATAATTATTAAATCCAAACTTATAAAAAATTTTAATGAGATTTTTTACATCAGAATTGTTAATAGAAATGAGTTTAAATCGAAATTTATGTTTATAAATATAATAATTCCTATTTCGTAATTTATTAATTTTAAACTTTTTTCCATACTTACCAGTGTGTCACATGTTATCCGTGTTATCTATGGAATTATCTTTAATTTTGATGCTATTAGAAAGAAGAAAATTAACTAGACTGAATAAAAATTAAAAATGGGAGAGTAATTTGTATTTAAGTCAAACACCATGACATTAATATATCTGTCAATTATTTAGTCAGTATATGTAGTTTATTTTTTTCAGTTTTAATTAACTCTTTGCCGGCTATAACACTAAAACTCTCTCTAAGCAGAGCTGCCAAATTTAGAGACACTTCTATCTAATTATCACTAATAATTCTGAGGGGTGTGATATTTGATATACATAAAGGACGAATATATTTTTAAGTGACTAGTCAATCGTTGCAGCTAAAATTTAATGGTGGATATTGAATAAAAATTCCCTAAATTTAAATAACGTAAAACTAAAATATTATTTTAATATTCATAATAATGAGAATTTCAGATTGTCAATAGCATGTAGATATTTCTCTTGCAATCATAAGAATTTCGATTTATAATACCTGAAATGTAAAATAATCTGTATAATATTTCTCTAACATGGACCAATTCCAATTAATTTTTGTCGAAACGATACGATAGTAGTGAAATTATTGAAATACGCAAGGATAAAAAAAAATATTTAAAAATGAACAATATTTAAGTATATGGACTCAGCTCAAGATAATAAGAAAACGACGACATTTGAATGATGACATTATTTTATGGAAAATGTATTTTTAAAAATTATTTCTTCAGCATCTTTGCAAGAGACATTTTAAACCTAGCAATATTTTAAAGATATAAACAGATTATGATTTATTATCATAAATTGACTGAAAAACCCAGTCACCAAAAAAAAAAAAAAACCTCCATAATAAATAAAATGTTACTGGATTCTTGAAGATGAAAATTTAAAAAGCGTCATGGATGTCCTCTATTAAAACTGTAATGCCTGTGGATGTATAAAAACTGAGTCGTCAACCATGAGTTTTATTTTGAAACTTTTCTTAGAATGATTCTGGGGTTTCACTATTGCCCAATATTTATTTGTTTATAATAATAATTCGGCTTCTGGTAAATTAAAGCTTTATTTAGGTGGTAAAATTGGTATAATACTTATTGGTTTCAAATTTTAAAGGTAAATAAGAAAAGAAATAAAATGAAAAAAATTCGCACTGGTTTACTAGTATTAAATATTATTTGATGAAATTTTCAGAAATGTCCATAAAAGTACAAAATTTACAATATCACTTAGTGAATTTATATATATATATATATTTATATGAATAATTACCTAGTGTATATTTTTTAATAATAAATATCTTTGAGTTTAGGAGATTTTTACAACCGATAACTATCTTTTATAAATGTTTGGAATTTATCATTCTTCCTATAACTTTTATATTGCGATTGCTGTCAAATTTGTAATACCGTGCATGTACATTGAATAAATCGCATTCCATAATCTCCATATTGTAATTTTCTTTACTAAGCTGGAAACTGAAAAGCAATTTTAAATAAATCCGTTATGAGAAAACAATGCACAATCCTTAAATTCTAGTGCATCTTATTTAAATATATTCAGACTCTAAAGTAAAGACCGTATTAAATGAAAACGGAAGTCTGATCCTAATTTTGATAACAATGTGAATGTAATTTAGTAATTTGAGATTCTAATTAAGACACTGACATTTCTATTAATTCCTCAACATTTCGATTATATAATATTGAAATTAAAATAATGCAATGAATTATTTCTTGGAATATTCAGTTAGTATAGAGATGTATTAATTTGACTATAATACTGGAGGCAAGAAAGTACCATTGGTTTGCACAATTAGTTAGCATTATGTTTATTTTATTATTTTCTTCTCAATTTTTATGCAAGAGATTGCAAAAAAGGTCAAATGTATCACACAGAACAATTGAAAAACGAAAAGATGTCATGGATTTTATTAGAAGCTTGATTTGGCTTTGGTGTGAATTGAAAAGAATTAATTTAATACGATAAATCAAAACTTCTGATACTAATTTTGAACGTAATGAAATTGATTTTTTTTTAAATCGAAATATCACTTGTGATGAAATATGTATCGTCTAAAATAGTGTTAATTAAAAAAGACCATATTTGAAGTTTAATAAATCAGCATTAACCACATTTAAGGCTGAATTGCATCAGAAAAAGATCATGGTGGGAATTAGGTGGGATTACGAATATTGAGCTGCTTCCAATAAAGCAAGTAATCAACTCAAAAGTTTTTTGCGAATAACTTATGAAGTTAGAGGAAGCAGTTAAAGAGAAAAAGCTAGAAATGGCAAATCTCAAAAGAACTACAACAGCACGGCATCTTTGGAAACACATAAAAAAATATTGTTGCATAAATGGGAAATGATGTCCTCTCCTCCACATAACCCCTACTTTGCGTCATCAGATTATAATTTATTTCAAAGTTTAGAAGTCTTTTTAAATGGTAAAAAAAATGGTAATAACGATGAACTCAAACTGCAATTGATTGAATCGTTTGCTGATAAGAACCGGAAGTTCTATGATCACGGATTCATGAAATTACTAGCAAAAAGACATCAAGCAGAATAGAAGATATTTGACTGATTGCACAGTCCTGCGCTGAAAAATAAACAAATAAATAAATAAATAAATAAATAAAAGA
The DNA here is from genome assembly GCA_963930645.1 of Salticus scenicus. Classification (NCBI taxonomy): domain Eukaryota; kingdom Metazoa; phylum Arthropoda; class Arachnida; order Araneae; family Salticidae; genus Salticus; species Salticus scenicus. The sequence goes on along the minus strand of OZ005652.1, from coordinate 125,581,268 downwards.
GAATGATAGCTGAACTTCTTGTATTTTTCGGTGCTGATAAAAAAAAAAAATAAATAAATAAATAAATAAATAAATAAAATACAATGAAAATTTCTATCATGTCATGTTTTCTTGAAAAATTCAATTTTACTTCGATTTTTAACACACACATAACATTTGATCCTCTTGATCAATCATCTATTTCATGTAACCCAGGTAACACATAACGTTTTTATAGCGTTGCAAATAAGTCTGAACAGTGAAAAATTGGTTACGTTATTTTATGTCCGTTGAAAAATCTATATATTAATAGGCAAGCATAAAATTTGTTGTCCCTTTTTAACATATTAATTATGGGAGTAGAGGGTTGAAAATGGTATCATTCGAAAGGTATGGTTAGCCGAAAGGTGCGAATACAAATATTATTTTCTTACGATGTCAAGAAGGTATTTAAAAATACATTTATTTTTTATGAATTTTCCCCCATTTTTCCCTTTTATGCACGTATTCCTTTACATTAAAAAATACCTAAAAGTAGAAAGTTATTAAATCTGGCAATTTCATAAAGCTCAAATAAAACCATAGACACAGTAATTTGTATAATGTAGCATCACTATACGCAAGCGAAGTGATGACGTCACTGTCTTTCCATGGAGCCATGCAAAAGATTTTCAATGTTAATCGTCCATTGGATTTTTTGTAAAAAATTGTTAAAAAATAACGGATATTATCTGCCGATTTTAATTCCGATATTTGGGTATAGTTATATACAAGTTACTGTCTACATGTGTTTGATTGAGTTATTTTTTTTTCTGTAAAATTGATAAAATATTAATTTAAAATCACAAAACTCCAGGGAAAAAAAAAAAAAAAAATGGCAAACTTCCAGTTTCGAATGTAAACATAAACAATTCATTTCAAAGGATAATATTTAAACAATAAATGTTCAACTAATATACTAAATAAAAGGAAAATGGATTTGTTACTAACTGCTGCATGTATAAGTAGACGATACGGAAAAAATTCCGATTTCCGTTTTTTGCTGAATTTACATGTTTTGAGCTTTCTTTACGTTTCAATTAACTGAAATAGGCTACTTATTTTTTAAAAAAGTGTCTTTATTGCTAGCTTTTGTGGGTAGAAGAAGCAAGTAGAAGATACATAAAAAATTTTGATTTCTGGTTTTCGATGAATTTACACGTTTTGAAATTTCCTTGCATTTTAATTAAGTGAAATTGACTACTTATTTTTATTTTTTTAAAAGTGCATTTATTATTCTTTCCTCTGCATATATAAGTAGAAAATATAAGATTCAGAAAAGTTTTAGATTTTCGGTTTCCGATAAAGTTACACGTTTTGAAATTTCCCGAACTCAATTCGACCATTTTTTAAAAATATCTTTTTTTTTTGTGTGTGTGTGTGTGTGTTTAAACACTGTACATTATGAAGCAATCGAATTAATTTAACAGAATTTGATACTTGGTTGGGCCTTGGTTTGACATGGTACCTATTAGCTTCTGGGCTGTATCACACAACTAGGGGCGTTTTCACGTTGCGATTTTCTCTCATTTCAGGAAAGACTAACATCTACAGAGAGAAATAGTTATATTAAGTACAACTCTGCTGATTCAGTCAGAGTGAATATCGGCAAACAATTGCCGCAGCTGTGTTGCAATTGCATTCCGTTTAGGACAAGGCAATAACTTTGCTTTGCCTCGCTTTGCAAAAAAAAAAAAAAATGGTCGAGTTTCGACCACTGGGCGATACTAGTAGTTTTTATTTCGCAATATTCTCACTGAACAATTTCGACTATTTACACAGTAATAAAGAAAACCTATAACAAACGTTATTTTATGGTTGTACTTTTTCTGTTATTTTTTCGACGTTTTAAAATAGCTATTTTATTAGTTTTTGTTTTCCTTTTTGATTCTAATAAGAAATATGTTTTTTCAACGAATTAATAGGTGCTTTTTATAAGTCATTATTTCCGTCAAATGACGTTGAATCTCTTCAACTTGATATCGATACACGATTGTGAATTGGCGGGATGTGCGTGTTATAATATAATTTTCTTTAGAGTTTTAGAAGATATGGTGTGCTGCGAAAGAACTTCATAACATGATAAGAAGGGACGCTTTCGGCAAATTATATTAACAAGTATAGTAGAATGTTCTTTGGCTTTCGGAAACCGTAGCTAACGAAGGTGTTCTAATGTACGCTTTCTCCCTCCCGTTCATGCGAAATCGCCAAGCCTATTGTGGCAAACCTTAAAAGCGTCTTACGATACGACGCGTGCCATTTTGAAAGTGAATGTGATGTGAAAGAAGATGAATACCGCTTTCCTGTTAAAATGGTACGAAAGTTTTCTGACATTTTGCGTAATTTCCAAACAATTTGCTAGCTGGTAAATTCCCTTAAAAGCTCAAAGTTATAATATTCTTTGGTTTTGGGTGTGTTTACCTGCTAGCATAATATTAAAAATTACAGAGTTCTCGTCTAATTGTGGATGCTGTATTTATTTAAACAAGATTTTTCAAGTAATGAAGTGAGTGTTTCTTTTTCCTTTCTTTAATTTTATGTTTGATTTCTTGTCTTAAATTTTCAGGGGTCGATCTAACTTTAAATATTAAATACTCTTTTTTAAAACTGTACTTTTGTAAAATTTTACTTTTTTCATATTTACTGAAAAAATAATCTATATATAATGTTATTTAACATGCACTAAAGTTCTATACAGCTTCTCAGAATAAAGGTTTTATATACAGAATTTGCAGCAATTTTAATTAACTGATGTTGAGATGTCATGTAAAAATCTCTGAAAGTGAGTAATGAGAACATCACCTGTCTGCTGATACACACTCTTAACTAATCCAGCATTCGTTTTTATATTGGTTGTCTCACATTTTGTGCAGTTATATGTACTATGAAATTTAGCTTTCCTCGAAAAACGGAAGTTGAAAATTTTTACGAATCTAATATTTTCGTATATTGAGTATTAAAAAAGTAATAAAATTAGTAATAAAAAAAGTCCAAAAATTAAGTAAAAAAGAATGTTCCATTTTTTTTTTATTATTATTAATTTTTTCTTTTTAAAGTTGTTAGTAATATTTTAGAAACAAAAATTCAATGGATATATGGAGATAGCTATTTTTCTTGGATTTCAACGTTTATAAGACATAAGAAAAGCCGTTTAAAACTGATATAAAAAGCACGACAGTATTGCGATTCTGAATAACCATTTTACAATTTTTTTTTTTTTTTTTTAGGTTATAAAAAAAACGACAGTATTGCGTTTTCGTACAACCCTTTTACAACGGTTTTTTTTTACGTTGTAAAATGTATTAAAACAACCGTTGAAAGATGAGGAAATCAACGAGACATATTTTCAGATTATTAACGTTACGGAAAAACTATAATTCAACGGAATGCATTGCCGTTTGTTCAACGTTGAAAATACCATACTGTGCTACCTGGGAAGTTACCTTAATAAAATCAAATAAAACAGTATGATGGTGATTATCTTATAGAAACTACACCACAATTTGATGTAAAAAAAGTACCCAAGAAAATTTCGCGTTTTTCTCTCGATCAGTGGCGGTTCGTGCGATCTAGCAACAGTGGTTTTCATCCACTTTAAACTATAAAATATAAACAGATCGAAGGTAGATCAATTCGCTACACCAAGAGTAGATCATTTTACATAGATTTAAATTTATAAAAACCACTTTTTACAGATAATACAAGCAATATTGTTCGAGAGAAAATAAAATTGATATTGATTTTATAAAAAATACTGATGTGATGGAAAAAAAAATGGATTTCATTTTCGAAACCACCATTCCAAATAACATTAAAATCAGTGAAAATTTCTTTTGCATTTTTCAAATACTTCAATTTCGCAGCCCTGTGTTATAGTTTATTTTTTCGGCAGAAAACATAAGCTTTACTTCACACTAAAAACTAACTTTCCTGCCAAAATATTACTTTCCTATCAACCAAATATTACATATTTTAAAATTCATAAAATTCATAATTATTAAAATATATAAATTTCTGCTGTTAAAATAGTTTGCTAATTTAATACAGTCGGCTACAAAATTATTGAAGCACACACCCACACTATTCATATATATATATATATATATATATATATATATATATATATATATATATTTAGTTTGATTGCTAATTTTTGCTATCAACTTACTTTTTCATAAAACAGTATAGGACAAAAATCTCGACTCGACAAATATTTACTTAATAACACAATTTTAGGTACGCATGTTTTACGTAGGAATTATTGCTAGTTCTTTAATAGTTTTGCGGCTGACTGTATAAAATTTTGTTTCATACGATTTTACCAATCACAGTTTTTATTTTACAAATTTTTTGAGCAGATGAGGATTATGAAATTATTCGTTGATTAAGAAGCTGTACATTGTTTAACGCATAGAAAACATGAGTAAAAAAAAAAAAAGACAAAAGGTCACTTGTTTTATGAATTTCTTTTCAGCAGCATACAAAATAAAATAAGTAAATAAATAAAAAAAATAATTTTAGAAACTATCATTTTTTTTTATAAGAAAGTAGTGCATTATTTACAAAAAACCTTTAGGCAGCATAATATTCAACTATTCATATTAATATAGATATTTTCTAATCGAATCCCTCTTTTTCTAATAGGAATTTATCGTTTACAAATATATATATGTATATATATGTGTGTGTGTGTGTGTTTATATTTATTTGAAATCTTAAAAAAATAAGCATTATCTTTCGAATAAAGAAGAAATGTTTGATTACAAAATAATACAAAAATTCTTCATCAATCCATTAAAAACACTTATCTGGTTTAGATATAGTACAAAATGCTTATTAGATACTTTAAAACCACAAAATGTTGCCCATTTTGACATTTTAACATGTCAGGAATAATACGGAAAAGCTATTTACAAACTAAACAAATTGAAAGCTTTTAAGATTTTCTCGAGAAAACTTCTCCATATTTATCGGCACTCTTTCCATTTAATTTACACCAAAGAAAAATTTAAAGCTATTTACATACTCTGTTGTTTATGAATAACCAGTAAGGTATTGCTCGGAATGCTTTCAGCAACATTTCATGCTTATTCAGCTTAAATTACTTTTTCTGCTTTAGGGCATTTCTTTCAGACTAAATTTTTCAATTTCTAGTCTCCTTTTATCCCTCTTTTTTTTTTTTTTTTTTTTTTTTATAAAACGAGTTTTAGACAATTTAGTGAATCGCTTTGTTTATCTTATTCAATTGTAGAATATAAAGCTTTCAACTAGTTGAGAATGAAGTTAAATGCGTTGATAAATATAAGGAATAAATTTCTATTTGATTTCGCTTTTTTTTTTGCTTTATATGTAAAATAGACTTTGGTTACACTTTTTTGCATATGTATTTTTTTCTTAAAATCTTTGTTATTTATATAATGTTATTTGTATAATGTTAGTTAAAATAAAGTATTTGTATGGACTTTTGTGTGCTATTTATACCTATGAAAAGAATTAGAATACTAAAACTTAATTTCTACATACACGGGCAATTTAAATATTAATTATACACACACACACACACACACACACACACACACACATATATATATATATATATTATATCTGTAATTTAAAAACCTTAAATATTATTTAATTTCTGTTACTTAAGATAATATTTTAGAATTTTGTAACATTCAAATTATAAAAAGTACCCTGGTTGCATTGAAAAATGTTTCTTTTTCATTTTATACTTTTTTCCTGGGCTTTAGTTATAACCATTGATGAAGTATTTATGATAGCGAAGCAAGAGCTTTGGTATACCCTTGTCATAAAAGAAGTGAAACAGAATTTGATAAAAAATGAAAGGGGAATTAAAAAGAAAATGCACTGACAGTGTCTCAATGATAAATCATGAATTCTCCCTAAGCTTCTCTTCAACTTTTGTAAACAAATTGTCATCAATAAGAGATGGTCGCCCACTTCGTTTTACATTGTAAATATTTTCACGTCCTTCATTGGCACTTCGCTCCCACCTCCTTGTCATCGAATCACACTTATCGCGTATTGTCTATAAATTTCACAAATCTGTGTGTGAATTTAAATTGGTTTAACGCTTCTAGCATTTAGAAAGCGGATGTCAGCCGACGTAATATTCAGCGTTCTATAAATAACTTTAATTGTTTTACAATAAGTCAACAAAGTAGGCACGCATGCATAAAATCATGAACGAAGTGCATCCGTGGTAAAACTTAAAAACAGAACTTAATCTGTATATTGACTTTCTATAAATAAAAGATAATGAAAAACCATAAGACAATAACTCTGAAAAAAAAAAACCCTCAAAGACCAGCCATAACTTCAACAGAGGTACTTACGTCTATAGAGTTATTATCAAGATAACATTGTTAACGAAGAGAAATGCTTTTTGCAAAACTTTAACAAAAATAACCAACAATTTCATAAAATAAAGATGAAAAAAATGAACTATTAAACTTGAATGTATGACAAAGATGGAATTAACAAGATAAAAATCCAACATATTACACTGTGAAAAATAGTTTCTTAAAAACGAGCTAAATTGTCTCAAAATAGCTCCGAAACATCATATACTTAAATTTGAAAAACCATGTACTCATTTTTGAGTATATTGACATGCTCAAAAATAGAGTTGACCAATAAGAATCCCAATATCCCCACGTTTGACACGTCAATATACCCAAAAATGAGTACATGGGTTTTCAAATTTAAGTATATATTGTTTCGGAGATATTTTGAGACAATTTAGCTCTTATTAAAAGTACATTTTTAACAGTGCACAAAAATACTTGCAAATTCTAAGATATACATTAAGAATCAAGTTGAGATGTTGTATATGATGAAAGCAGTAATATTTGAATAATAAAATATTTAAATAAATAAAAAAAAAAAAATTCTGGAGTGATTTCCCTCGACTTTCGTAACATTTAGTAATTAGCAGTTATTTAAAAAAAATGTAAATGAAAAAAAAAAAAAAAAAAAAAAACTAAAAAGGATACTTTCACACAAATGTTGAATTTAAATAACTTACGCAGATCTCAAATCTTAGGAAACTATACATTAATGAACTCACATGACTTGAATTAACTTTTGCACTTGAATTAGCTTAAGGAATAAGCTCACACATAATAACATAAGTAAATGATAAACTCCAAAGTTATTACGATTCACCTCTGTATCATCTAGAAGCTTGAATATTAGCATCGTTAAAATACTCTATCCCCAAAACGTGAACTTCTTTAATTCGGAAGTCTCAGTTTAACAAATTAAGATACATATAGTCAACTGCTTACGAAAAGCCTTGCAACTTCCCGTAAACTCTTTCTATATTTCCACTGGAAGCAAACAACAAGTTAAATTCGGATAACTGGCAACTTTGTTTTACAAAACTCAACACTTTCAATGAGACCATCGCTATCTAAAGCAAGGTACATTTAGAGAGCCTCTATGGAGAGAGACGACAAGTGATGACATCACGCTATGGCGCATGTTCATAGTTGATTGGCTGATTGTATTTTACTTCGCACTAGTGTTGCGTAGTGGGCAATTGGCGACGGTCTGTGGTCCGGAGACATGCCATCATAAATTTGGTCCTCCACAGAAGGGATGGCTCTTCCGCTTCGGTGAACACCAGAGGTATAATTTTGATGGAAACATGGAGGACATTGCGGCCACGACAGATCTACGTGCACCAGGCACCATTAATGTTCCTAGTAGAAATTTTTTCTACCAAACTTAGTTTTGGTAAAAAAAAAAAAAAAAAAAAAAAAACTCGAATACTTCTCAGTTGAATATCAACAACAAAAAATTTATAGATATCGTTTTTTTTTGGTAATAATCTTTTATTTCAGCTAGTTTTCAGCACAGTGCTTTTTAGCCATTAAGAACACCTTTAAATGTGCATGAAAGTCAAAAAAGCTTTCAAAGCAATCAGAAGCTGACTTGCTATTGACGTCTCTTTTCTTTTAGACTCTCTAGATCCAACTGGTGACTTAAACTATTCCAACCAAATCCATGGATAACTAGACGTGATTTCGAACACTTGAACCCGAAAGAGATTGCGTGAGGCCTCACAACGTATAATACTATATCTAATATTTCAAATAAATAAAGAAATATATTCACCTTTATTTAACAAGTTAATCTCACTGTCAGTGTTGCCTTAAATTAATTTCTGAAATCTTACTAATATGAAACAGAAATAAATAGACACTTCAAAGCAAAGAACTCTGTAGATAGCTCGTGGTATTTTACAATATTAATATTATTAAAAAAAAATGAACTATAAAAATAATTTTATACAGAAAAATGCATAAAAAGTACGTTTTTTAAATTAAAAGAATCTCCGTTTTTTTTTTTTTTTTTTTTTTTTTTTTTTAATTTGTTTTACAAGTATATCTTTGTATGAATATTTCTTCTATTGTTAACCGATTACGACGAAACAAATAGCTGAACCCATAAATGGTAGATTTCAAATGCATTTTGATATATATATATATATATTATATATATATATATATATATACAAAAGAAAAAAATCTGGAGTGACTCTCCTCGATTTTCGTAACGTTAAATAATTAACAGTTATATAAATAAAATAAAGTAAGAAAAGTAGTTAAAAAAATAATAGAGAAAATTATAATAGGGTATATAAATATTTTTTTCTAGTATGTTCATTAAATTAATGCTATTGCCCTTCAAATTATTTGAGCCCATAGATCATAATGATAAAGAAATTTCCAGTGTGTCCCTGTAAAAATCTATCAGCTAGACTCACCAAAATTTTCACAGTTCGTGCGACGGCGACATGTAATGTTTATATAAATGTTCAGCTCAATCAGATGAGGCGTTTAGACGTTATCGCATTTTAAATAATTTGAGTCTATAAGCCCCAATCATATATTTTTTACTTTGTGTCCCTCTAAAAAACTTATACGTGGTACATATTGCAAAACTCAGACAGCTAATGTGACGGTGACATGTAACATGTATATAAATTTTCAGCTCAGTCGGATATGACGTTTAGACGCTATTGCACTTTAACGAATTTGAGCCCATAGGACTTAATGATAAAAAAGTTTTCGTTGTGTCCCTGTAAAAAACTATATATGCTATATTCACCAAAATCTATACACTTCTTGCAACAGTAACTTATAACACGTGTTTAAATTTTCAGCTCAATGGGAATAGACATTTAAACGCTATCAAATTTTAAAGAATTTGGGCCCATAGATCATAATGACAAAGAGTTTCTCTTTGTGTCCATAAAAAAAATAAATAAAAAACTATAAATGTTAAATTCACCAAAATCAATAGGGTTCGTGCTACTGTGATATACGTACCAACTTTCAGCTCATTTGTACAAAGTGTTTAGATGCTATCGTATTTATTCACATACACACACACATATATCATTGTAAAAGTAGTAAATATGAATTCATGTCACCTCAAAACGCGTAGAAATATCAAAATCTCAAACTCGGATTTTTGACATGATTACAATACTTTCTTTACATATGCATGTTTGGAAAATAAGCAATACAACACTCATAATTCATGAAATGTTTTATTCTGAAGGTGATTGAATTATTTTATTTGAAATGTATCTCAAATATACAAGATATCACTTATGTAATATTTTTTAAATTTTAATTGTTTTATTCGACAATAAAAGCACATATGTGTACAATACAAGTAAGCCAGATGTAAAAACCTAATATTAATTGGTGATATTGCAGAACTATTTATTATCGTATAATAAAATTCTTTTTTCATTTTCATCTATAAATTTCCCCTTACATTATTAAGCCATGTTTATTACTTTCCGAACACTATAGTGAGGAAAGTATTGTAATCATGTCAAAAATCTGAATTTAAGATTTTGTGTTTCTTACACGTTTTGAGGTCCCCTGAATTTATATTTACTATTTTTACGATGATACATGTGTGTATGCATGTGTGAATGTATGTAAGTGAATACGATAGCGCCTAAACGCTTTATTCGAATGAGCTGAAAGTTGGTACATATGTTGGATTATAAGTTCTTTATCGTTACGGTCTATATGGGCCCGAATTCTTTAAACTGCGATAGCGTCTAAACATCTATTTCAATTGAGCTGAAAATTTATGCACATATTACAAATCACAGTTGAACAAAGTGAATAAATTTTGGTGTATCTAGCACGTAAAATTCTTTTACAGGAAGATAACGAAAAGTTATTGATCATTATGCCCTATGGGCTCAAATTCTTTATAGTGAGATAAATTTTAACTGCCATATCGGACTGTGCTGAAAATTTATATACATGTTATAGATCATCGTCACATTAACTATTTGTACTTTCGACCATGTAGCACTTATAGTTTTTTTAAAGGACCACAAAGAAAAATACTTTATAATTGTGCATTATGAGCTAAAATTATTTTAAATGCGACAGCGTCTAGACGACTCATCCAGTTGAGTTGGAAATTTGTATACATATTACAAGTTACCGTCGCCCCAGTTGTGTAAATTTTAGTGAGTCTAGCACTTATAGAGGTTTACAAGGATACAACGAATTTTTTTTTTATTATTATGGTCTATGGGCCCAAATTTTTAAATGTTCAATACCGTCTAAACGACCTATTCGATTGAGCTGAAAATTTAAACATATGTTATAGGTCACCGTTGCACGAACAACACTGATTTTGGGTGAACATAGCACGTATAGTTTTTTTACAACGAGACAAAGAAAAATTCTTTATCATTATGTCATATGGGCTCAAATTCGTTAAGTTCGATAACGTCTAAATGGTATATCCAATTGAGCTGAAAATTAATATGCATGTTACATATCACCTTCAAACGAACTGTATCAGTTTTGTACAATCTAGCATTTGTAGTCTTTATGCAATGACACAAATAAATACTCTTTTTTATTGTGGCTTATGGGCTCATATTATTTAAAATGCGATAGCGTCTGAACTCCTCATTCGATTAAGCTGAAAACTTATATAATTGTTATAGGTGACCGTCGCACAAACTGTATAGATTTTAGTGCGTCTATAATTTATAGATTTTTACCGGGACACAATGAAAATTTCTTTATCATTATGATCTATGATGAAAATATTTGAAGGGCAATAGCGTTAATTTAATGAACATACTAGAAAAAAAAAAAAAAAAAAACCTTATATACCTTACTATAATTTTTTCTTTTGTTTATTTAATGGCATCTCTTTATTTATATCACCGTTAATTACTTAATGTTTGGAGAGTTGATTGAAGTCACCCTAGATTTTTTTATATTATTTTTAAGGAATGTTTTAGAAAACATTTTATAAAAATATATTAGAATCACTTAAAATCAATTTATTATTTAGATGCATTTTCAAAGTGAAAAACTTTATAAAAACAAATAAATTTTTTCAGTTTTCAAAACATATGAAACGAATATCAAAATCATTTCTAGCGGTTTTTGAAATTTAATCTGGATTTCTCACAGACAAAAGAAAATTTACAAAGCAGACTTGTGGGAGTAGCACAGACTTAAATTTATTTTCTCATTTCAGAATTTACTTGTTTTTCAATTTATTTGTCTTTTTAGGAGTGTGGTATTATCATTCCTCGAAATATGGATTTACTGCAAATTTATGCAGTTCAAGGAAAACTGCTTTTATGTACATTCTGGTCTGCACTATTTCTTTGAGTGAATTTATAGTTACATAACTTAAGAATTTTATATGTTTGGATATGTATTTACATTTAACTTTGTTTTACATTTCTCCATCTGTGGAAGAAAAATATTTGAATGTCCGTTTATAGAATAAGGAAATATTCGGTAAAAGAAACCTCCCACACACTAATATTATTTTCCTATGCTTCTTGTTATTAAATAAACAAATACAATTTGGATTTTGTATGTAAAGGTGAATAAAATAATAATATCAAACACATTATCTTGTATTGTGCAACAAAAGAGAAAGTGCATTCATTTTTATAAATAATATATAAGAATATTTATAAATTATATTTATAAAACGAAAGAATATTTATAAATCTCCCAATGAAAATAAATTGCTTTATGGTATTTTAATTAAATTTTTCAGTATAAGTACGGTTCTTCCAGTGGTTAACGAAAATCCATACCTGCGAACGATTTAAATAACATTCCGTCAAATTGTTAGCATCAGCCATTTTTTTTCCACACCAGTTTTTTTAGAGTATTTTTCTTCTTATTTAGTTGTAATTACATTTGGTAAAACACTCTAAACATAAAGTGGTGCGTAAAATGTGGGGTACTAATAATTTTATTGGATATTAATTAGGATGACTGCATATATAAAAATCTTTATGATAGGTATTGAAAAGCTAAATAACAGACACAGTTACTACTATCTGACTAAATATTAATTTTATTTTTTGTTTACGATTTACTTATTTATTTATTTATTTTGTTTCTGTTCTATTGTTGCTTGGTTGATATTCCACCATGAATGTTTGCGCGGAGTGTTTTCACTCTAGCGAATGATGTCATATGAAGTGCTACTGCTAAAATACAAAACAAAAGTATGGTTTGATAAATTCAAAAATTATAAATGATAACTTACAAAAGTATATTAATTTGCAACATTACGATTTTTATCACACATCTTTTTATTTTACACATGAAATAAGAATAAAAACTAGAAGAATTTATTATGAATGATAAATATTATAAACTTCATAGTTTATGACTTTAAAAGTAAACATAGATATCTAAATAACTGCAAAAATTAATGAACACACTTGAACAGTTATAATTATAGTCACACTTTTGTACTAAATGATTAAACGCTAGCAGCCACATGCGAAATTTTCTCACTTTACTTCTTTACTTTTTACCTTTAAAATCTGCAACTAATAAATATTATACAAATTTCTCCACCTAATTAAAATTTTAATTTACCAGAAGCCAAATTAACATTCTGTAATAGTGAAAGTAAAATTATTCAAAGTAAGGTTTCAAAATAAAATTCATGGTTGACGACCCAGTTTTCATTCTGTACCCATGCAGTACAGTTTTAGTATAGGACTCCCGTGACGCCTTTCAAATTTTTGTCGCTCTGTTGGCGATTTCATTTATTTATTTTGGCACAATTTAAACACATGTGAGGTTGAGACTATAGACCATCTCCAAAGTTGGGACTGTCAAATCCCGTCGTCGCCAGTGATTCGGCGAAAGTCTTGGTCGGATGAGTTTTATGTCGACATGGTGCTGCAATGAAAGAATTTGGTGCTCAGAGTTAGATGAATGAGAAGTGATTTTAAAAGGCTTTGATTGAAATGAAGAGAAAGGAAGTTGCAGAATGTAGTATAAGACGGAGATTGTTTTGGTAGATAAAAATAGTGAATTGGTGGTGATAATGAATTGGTAGCTGCTTAGTGAGAGAGGAGGTGGACTAAAGAGTAATGTTGGTGGTGATAGTTTTATGCGTATGTTAAGTGATGGTACAGAGGTGTAGTGTTGTAGCGTAAAGTAAGAGAAGAATCTGTCGCGTCTAGGGAATCCAGCCGACAATTCTGGTGTGAGAATAGTTAATGGTAACAGAGAGCAGTCATCGACAAGATCAATATTGGTGAGATAAGCTACCTTTTATTTTATGTTTTGTTAAAGTTATTTCCTGGGGTATATTGAGAGTTAAAATTGAGTTAGCCCAACACCCGCCTTGATATTGAACGTTAAATAAACTGTGTTCTTTTCTATTTAAAACTTTGTCTCAAGCTCTTCTTATTATCTAATTAAGTAATTAAGTTAATCTTTAAGCTTAATCTAAGTTAGAGGAACATGGCGTCCACAAATTCCTCACACACATTTGGCCCAATACCTGTCAAAAGCTTAATATAAACAACCCAGGCATTAAAAACATGCTTTTGAGAAATGTTTCTTTTTCTTGATAGCATTGTCTTTAGCACTGAAAAGAGTTTTTCCACGAGTTATGCATTTTAATGGAGTTTAAGAAGAATGCTTCATTTTCTTGATTATATTGTTCCGAGTAGTGAAAAAACTTCTCCACTACAATTTATTATGAAAATTTCGCACTTTCATAATCTCGCCATGCTTGTTTATGTCTTCAAAATTTATTCTAATTCCGAACACCTCAAATCTGAAATTTTGAAAATCTAATGTCCGTCGCTGTTGACAGTGGTTAAATTCCTTCCATAATTAATAAGTCTTTTATTATTATTATTATTATTAGTGTTACAGCTTCCCAGTTTTTCAAAACTTTTTAGATATTTTTTTCCTCTTTGAATTTCAGACTGTTTTTTCTTCTTTTCTCCTTAATATACTTTTGCTATTTTAACAGTTCTCAAATACTATGATTTTAAAATAATTTTCTCACGCGATATGAGAAAAAAACTAGACACGTACAAGTACATATTGATGTTTACTATTATGATCATATGATATTGCTATTTTTATACATATATTATTATTACTATATTGATGTGCATAAATTTTCGTGTACTCTATAGTATATCTTCTCACTATGAACTATTATTTATTAGTTAAACTAAACGCAAATTCAATTTACATCTAAATAAACATATGGATTGTATTCAGACACAGCAAATCAACAAAAATAGGTTATTTCTAAACAATACAGAAATAAAGTTCATATTTTTAAATTTAATTCTGCTAAAATACTCCGAAGATGTATATATTTACATGAACTCGATTTTGTTTTTAGGTTTTTCATATATACAACATAAAAATATCATTAAATTAGATTTTGCTGTAACCCTTTCTATTTGATTGATGGAAATATCATAAAAAATCCAATTATCCACTTTCCCTTAATTTTCACCTACCACACACACACAAAAATAAATATTTTGTTTGAAAAAACAAAAATGCATTAAATCAAGTAAATATTTTGATTGTTTGCATGATCTCAAAAAAAAAAAAAAAAAAAAAAAAAAGCAATCAGAACGAATGATTTATGATATAGCTTATCGTACCATCTAGTGACAGAAAGTACTTTTTCAACCATTAATCAATAGTTGATTTCGTTAACTGTACAAAAGTAAAGTTAAAAATGACAAAATAAATTTTAAAAAATCAGCCAAAATTTTTTTAGTTTTCCCACAAAACATTTTTTAACGTTAATTTCCCTGACATAGTATTTCCAAATTCACTATTGGCTAATCTTTCTTACAGTATCTTGAATTCTACTGGATGTTCTTTCTGGGTCTCTAATCCGCTTAAAGTTTATATTAGAGCATTAATTTGTCTACCTGTTTTGGATTGATGACGGTGTGCTTAATGTTACCAAAACTGCAGTTTTTTTTTTTTTTTTTTTTTTTTTTTTTAGTTTTGGCGTTTCTAGCGTTAATGTCAATTTCTATTTCTGTGTGTTATCTGTACAATTTCGGATTGTATTATTTAAATTGAAATGTCAAAAAAAAAAAAAAAAATGAATAACTTAACGCTAATTTATTTATATGTTTGAATGTTTTACTAAATTTTGGCCTTCTTATGTTCTATGTAACATATTAAGTAGACAAAGGTGCTCAGTTAAATAAAGGTTTATAATTTCATTAAAAAGAAAAAAAAAAGAAGAAAGTAGAAGCAAATGATATGACAAACTAAACTGAACTAAAAAAAAAATAAAAAAATAGAAAAAAAAAAAATCCATACAAATATTAATATTTAAATAATATGTATTGTTTTACAATTTTTATATGAATAGCTTTCACATCCAGAACCTCAAAAAAAGATACAAAAGAAAAAAAGAAACATAAAGAGTACATTTTCGAAACTTTAACTGAGTCAAATAGGTAAATAATTTTTTTTTTTTTTTTTTTTTTTTTCCGAGTGTATTTTTTTTTCCCAAGATTAATTTCGTTTGACCGATTTTTTTTTTCAATTACAAGATTGATTACAAAATATTAAAGTATGATAACACAATATTTGAGATTGTAACTTTCTAAATTCAGGAAGAGGGACTTAAATAGGAAGAAATATTTTTAACTTACGTTCTGAAGAAGAAATGTAATGAAACTTTTTGTTCTGTGTTACTTTATTCTCACACAGAAGAAAAAAACACTTTTTTTAAAAAAATCTTCATACTGGTAAATTTAGAAAAGAAATTTTTGCAGATAAAAATTAAATGTGCTGTATTTTTACAATTTCTTGATTACTCTTACATTTGCTTTTACTTTTCGAAAACTTATACATTTTTTACACAATACTCCTTTCACACAGTAGTAAGAATATTAATATAGAAGAAAAATCCATAATTATAATTTACTTCTGATCTTGAACAGTAGGGTGCATCGAAAAAAAACTTTTTTTTCATATCAAATTTCGAACAGTGCGGAAAAGTTGCCTTATGCTATTGTTAGTATGTGTGCAAAATTTTGTTGATTTGAATTAACTTCAGTTGCCTCTAGGGTCGTTTATATAAAAACTCCTTAATTTTACCTTTTTTCAATATATATATATATATATATATATATATATATATATTAAATTAGAAAATGGAATCCTTAGTTCGAATAGAGCCGAAAAATTGTCATATGGTATCCTTACAGCGTGTGCAATTTTTTATTGATGTGGGTCAAAGGCTTCAGTTGCCTCTACGGGTCACTTATCTGGACGGAGTTGCTCATTTTTATGATTTTCCTTTAACACTTCTAACGACTGTATTTCTTTTATTTATGATTATTTCTATTTACTTTATTTTGAGTGAACAAATTATGCATTTCTGAAAGTGTGCAATGCGTAAATTGTAAAAAAAAAAAAAGAAAAAAAAAATACCGTAAATTTACGGGCCTTCGCCCGTTTGAATTTTACGGTAACGACCGTTCTTTACCTACAAGGCGGGCATACCCGTATTTTCGGATGTGTCCTGATACTTTCCGCTATGCCAAAAGGTTCTTAGCAGTCTTTTACCCTTTTTTCTTTAATAATAAACTTCATTAATCGTTTGTAGCACATATTTTCAAAGGGATAATACAAAAATTGATTGATATATATAGAGTGGTATTCAAAATGATAAATTACGGGAAAAACATAGACTGCTAAGAACCTTGTGCTCCACGTCGTGACCGTAAAATTTACGGGCCCTTTGAAAATATGTGCTACAAATGATTAATGAAGTTTATTATTAAAAAAAAAGTAAAAGACTGCTAAGAACCTTGTGGTATAGTGGAAAGTATCAAGACACATCAGAAAATACGGGTATGCCCGCCTTGTAGGCAAAGAACGGTCGTGACCGTAAAAATCAAACGGGCGAAGGCCCGTAAATTTAGGTTTTTTTTAACAATTTACGCATTGCACACTAGCACAAATGCATAATTTGTTCACTCAAAAAAAGTAAATAGAAATAATCATAAATAAAAGAATTACAGTCGTTAGAAGTGTTGAAGGAAAATCATTAAAATGAGCAACTTTGTCAAGATAAATGATCCGTAGAGGCAACTGAAGCCTTTGACCCACATCAATAAAAAATTGCACACGCTGCACGGATACCATATGGCAATTTTACGGCCCTATTGGAATTAAGGATTCCAATTTCTTATAAAAAAAATATTGTAAAAACGATAAAATTAACGAATTTTTATATAAACAACTCCAGAGGCAACTGAAGATATTATTTCAGATAAACAAAATTTTGCACACGTACTAACAATAGCATAAGGCAACTTTTCCGCGCTATTGGAAATTTGATATAAAAAATGTTTTTTTTTGATACACCCTATTGATCAGTCCTCGTGAAATAAATTCATGCATATCAAGTATTTAATTATAATAAGTAGTAAATTTCAAATTATTATACTGAAGAAATACACAATTTGATTACCTTTATTTAGTATTCTAAAAAATATTTGCGCCTATAAACAAAATTTCTATAAAACGCACGAATTTTTTAAAAATCTATTAAATGATATAATAAAATATTAATTCAGACTGAATACCATGAATGAATATTTTCACATTTTATTTCGACCATTTATGTAATTTTATATGGTGAAAACACATTACAATGCAGTAGGATTAATTTAAATTTTTAGTTAAATTTAAAAACAAATGACTTATTTTTAACGAGATTTTTCAAAGATTTTCTTTGCTCTAATAGCATGTATATTTATCTTAAAATATATTTTCGAACAAAATAATTCATTTTCGAATAGTATTTTACAGCAAAATTACATGCATAGATATAAATATTCGTTAATGTATATTGTATTTTATTAAATCGTTGCCTAATCAAAATTAACGTCACTGGTGTTGTATAGATAATGATAAAAATTTGCAAGGTTATGTGGAATATTTTTATTAGATCAATATAGTTAATGCAAATAACATAATATGCCGAAAACTATTTTGATATATTTAATCAATATAACTTTAGATGTCTAAAAAAGATAATTTATTAAAGAATGTCAGTCATTTTTATCGAATATATTTACATCACATTGTAAATCTAGAAAATGTTGAGTCTCTCACAGAAATAGTATTTCAGCTATTTCAAATTTTATTTAAAATTACGGAAATAATTTTTTTTTCTAGGTCTTCATAAAGTTCACTCTCCTGTATTCTTAAAAATAAATTCATTTATAACAAGCATTTGATAATTTTTATTAAAAATATTTATTCCATGTTTCTCCTATATTTATCCATTCACAGTGTGCATTATGAAAATTTTGTTACGTTAGACATATAACTTTCTAGATAATTTCTCCACACATTTTGGACATTATTTTTGAAAATATATTCATCGCAATGTAATTCACACAAAAATTTTATTTTCGTTCTATAGTACGAAGAATTTTAAGTCATTCTCAGTAATTTCATTTATACGTTTGATTTATTCATAAAAATAAAATGAATATATATATATATATATATATATATATATATATATTAAAATAAAAACTTTCTATCGCCCAATTTACAGAATAGCATATTTAAATAATTTTACAGAATATTATATGGGGTATTAAAGTTTAGATGGGTTTAGTATGGAGTATTAAAGTTTAAAGATAGTTTTATGACAAATCTAGAAATAGCGAATAAAAATAAAGTTGAAAATTTCCGTCCCTTTTTTCAATGGTATTTTTAAAGTAATTTAAAAATTTCGGAATATATATATATATCTATATATATGTGTGTGTGTGTGTGTGTGTGTGTGTGTGTGTGTGTGTGTGTGTGTGTGTGTGTGTGTGTGTCTGTGTGTCTGTGTGCTCTCCAGATGTAAAATCGGCCATCTCCAAAAAGAAAAAAAAAAAAAAAAAAAAAAAAAAATTGGGGAAAGGTAAATTTTTTGACACACTTAGCCAAAATAAGAAGGGAACCAAAACTTTTTAGTTCTATAATCATTGGGATTGTATGTTTAAAATCTCGAAATATGGTAGCAGGGGTAGGGAGTTTTCAAATTTTCATTTAGCATTTGGCCACCTTTGCAACTTACTTTGGAGTTGGTCGGTTTTGCAGAACTTAATTTCCGCTAAATTTGATATAAATATTGAATTTTTAGGGTTTGAAATACGCAAAATGTTTTATTCAACTGAATTTAAATAGGAAATAACTAATTTATGATATTTGATTAAAAAAAAAAAAACTTTCAGAAATTTATGAAAATGTATCACGAACAGTTTCATATTCATGAACCATGAGCTAATCTTTAATACAATGAGAAGTTATTCGAGTTGTAAAGAAACTTACAGAAACTCGTCGCTATTACTTGCTGAATCACCGTAGGTATGTTATTAAATTAACAACATATTATGATGGAATAAGTATCATGATCAATTATTCTTATTGCGCTAACTATGGTAGTATTATGTTATCAATTAATAGTACATTACTATTGAAATTCGGCTTTGTTTCTTTTCTTTGATTGGTTAAAAGATACCTCTTCTACAAAGTTCTCCATAGTCGAAAAAAAAAAAAAAAAAAAAACACGAAATTTAATTAGTAGAAACTTTAAGTGGACCAAGGAAGAACAGTCACAGGCGAGAGAAACCATTATAAAACTAATCTAATCAATAGTGAATTTCTGTAATGGCGTAGAGTAGAAGCATGCTTTATTGAATATGGAGACGACTGTCTATAAAACTCACCTGCCTTAGAATTTGACCGGTTTTACAGCACACTGTGATTTTCAAACACATATAACAAGGGAAATTGTTCTCTTTGGCATTGTTTCTTGTTTTCAGATGATGGAAACGTTTACTTAGAACTGAAAAAAAAAAAAAAAAAAAAAAAAGAAGACCCAAAAAACTCATTTTTAAATTTCAAGGAGTTGGCCGGTTTTTCAGCTAGACTATACATATATGCGTTTATGTTAATATGTATATGTATATAGCATGATAATACAGCTGCAAATCTCAGTGCATAGTTACAAATAAAATGAAATACATAATTTCTGATACACAACTCTTTTATTTAATACATCTTTTAGAAATATATTTTGTAATTAAGGATTTAAAAAAAAAAGTTGTAATGATGATAAAATAAATTACTGAGTTATTCTTATCCATTCTCAAAGCTATTAATTTTTTTGGAATATATGTATTCTTGCAATATGCATATACCTACTAGCATATATATATATGCTAGTAGGTATATGTACAGTCGGTAACAAAAGTATCCGAACACTAGGAAAAATTCCTATATAAAAAAAAAAAAGCTAGAGTTGATTCTGTTTTATTAAATAAATCCTTGTCAAATCATGTTCTTAGACTGACTAAATACATGATTCGACAAGGATTTATTTAACAAAACAGTATTAACTCTACTTTTTTTATATAGGAATTTTTGCTAGTATTCGGATAGTAAAAATATTTTCTTAATGTGTTTAGATTATTTATAATTTATTTCGCTTATTGGAGTACACTTGTTATATAAAATGCAATTCTAAAAAACACCGTCTTATTATATAACAGAAATTTTAAGTTCATTATCATTCTGTCACAATAAAGATTAGACAACTCTTATATTAAATATGTAATTCTACACTCTCATTTAAAATCAATTTACATTATTTATAATTGAATAAATTTCATTGTCGGAGATCATTATGAAAACGTTATAAATGAGAATATGACATTTAAATTTTATAAGTTTAAAAGAT
Organism: Salticus scenicus; assembly: GCA_963930645.1. NCBI lineage: Eukaryota > Metazoa > Arthropoda > Arachnida > Araneae > Salticidae > Salticus > Salticus scenicus. The sequence goes on along the minus strand of OZ005652.1, from coordinate 125,560,130 downwards.
AAGCACATTGTTAGTTTAAAATTGAAATGTGATTACCATTTCTGAAACAGCGCAGTTTTAATTAATAATTCCATTCAGAATATCGAAATTTGTCTTACTTATTCAATAGTCCCAATTCATTAAATCTGAAAATTTTAGAAATTATATTAAAAAACCTTGAATAAAAATTAATTTATACATCATATATAAATATTTAAAATTAAAAAATTGTTCTATTTTTTAAAACTGTATTTTAGAGTACTTTAAAAATGTAATATATTGCGCATTTTTTATGATTTTACCTAAATGGTGCGTTTAGCGTTTAATAGTTTTGTGATTTTTATTCTTTATATAATGATTAATAGGAAAAAGTTTAATCCAATATATATATTTTTTTAAATATTCTTCGTTTGTAATTGATAAATAATTAAAAATATATAAAAGATCTCTTTGAGTTGAAAATCTTCTATTCGCATAGTAAAATTATTCCAATTATATAATTCACTTAAAATATCGTTTAGATTACCATGTTTTTAGAAGAACAAAGGTGTTGACTATTGTAGGTAAATTTAACGATTAATATTTAAATTTTACAGTTTTTCTTTTTTCAAATGTGTGTTGTAATTTAAAAATGCTATGAATAAATAAAATGTAACTGAGAGCTTTCAAACGAAATAATTGTGTTTTTTATAATTTTATTTATTTGTACTCTTTTATTTAACCTGATATAGGAAAAAAATATCTATTTTGTCCTTTTAGTATTCAGATATCAGAAAAAACTAAATGAAAAAACTAATTGAATTATAAGATTAACTTTCTTGTAAATGTAAAAGAAAAAAAGAAAGAGTTCGTAAAGTTTCAACTCTAAGAAATAAATACTTTATACTGAGAATTAAATATCAAGTATAAAAGTAACCCAAAATATATATTTCTATATTTCTATATCTATATACATTATGTTTAATGCTATGTATAAGATTCAGAAATAGAGATATTTGGTGTATCGGAATCGAATAGTAATATAGTACAAATGTTTATATTTATAAAATTTTAATTTATTTAGAATTTTTGATAATTCAAATTTATTTATTATTTTTGTAATATAACTTATAATTAATAATAATATAAGTAGAAAATGTATTTTACTTAGATCTTTGTTATGACAGAGTAAGGAGATAGAAAAACAGTATCATATAGTTTGCGGAAGCAAGGAATCCACTGCAATAACTTTCAAATTTCTAATATTTTTAGGGAAAGAGAGGTGGCGAAAAATTAAAATTATGGAATTTTAAAATGCATTTAGATGTTAGAAAATTCGTGTTACTTACACTACTTTTGTTCTCTATGTCTGCGAATTTTCATAACCGCTGTTTTATAGAATTCGGTGCATTTATACTAAACTAAGAGCTTTCTCATAAATGGATTAAACTGTTGCATACCAGCATCACCTCTTGGCCGAGTTAGCGAAATATTGGAAATTATAGAAAATATTGTAAAATATAGGAAACGTAGGAAATATAAGAGCGCTACTAGGACAAGCTTCCCCCCCCCCTTTTTTTTTCCTGTGATGGCTGAAATATGCTTTTATTTCCGGATAAGCATCATTACAGCATTTTGCAATTTTTTTTAAATCATATGATTTTTGTAAAGATGCAATTTTAAATTGCTGATTCTGAAAAACAATCAGTCATAAAATAGTCACATTTTGTGAAGGGTTTTTAATTCTATTGCCTTTGATAGTGGAAGCAATAGATAATATAAAAGAAGAGATTGAATTCATTACAAAATTTAAGTAAAATGTATAAGATAAATACAACTTTAAAATAGAGCTAAAGTCCCCCAAAAACATTTATCCATTTTTTTGATGGTGCGAAGATTAAAGATGGATATGAAGAGTTTGTGCTGATAAAAAAAAAAAAAAAAAAAAAAAAAAAAAAATGAATGAAGATACAAAATATTTCGCGTACTTTGTAAGGTATGAAATCTTACACGGTCTCTTTGGCTTGAAATAATGAAGGTCACCATTCATTAGAATGTGATCGCCTCGCTAACAGTGTCAAAGTGAGCACAGAAGTGTTGGTTTGAAAATGTCAGGGTCACCAGTCGCATCCAGTGTTGGATGGCTATGGTTTCGGTGATGGCTTCACGTTAAGCATGGAAGTGTTAGGTTGAGATAAAAGAAAGTAGGTGTAAAAGGTTACCAGCTAATTAGTGGCAATTTGGGTTTTGGTTCCAGTGGAGATGCAGAACGAGTTTAAGGGAAGTTTAGTGTTCAGCTATATATAGGTATTTTTAGGATTAATAATTTACGAAAAATGAAGTGAATCGTTCTGTATCTATTTACTTTAAATTAAGACTTCCGAATTAAAGAAGTTTGTGCATTTGATCAGTGCTTTGGTATGTGTTTTTTAGTTCGTGATGTTGGAGGATCATTTTTTGATGAGGCTACAGCCTGGCGCCCCAAAGTAACTCCAAGAGGTGAGATAAATTTAATTGTAGTCTTAGTGATAATATGAATTTGATCAAAATTAATTAAGTTTATATATATTATTGGTCTTAGAACTTCCCCTTTCTCAAAGTAAAATAGCAAAAAGATCAGTTTTTAATAATTTTTCTTCTTTAAATTATTTAGACACTACTTTGAACTATGGGAGATTATATAAACACAGAGGCAGTAAATCAGATGTTACAACATTAGATAGTATACAATTATTAAGTGGAAAGGTTGAGGGGAAGGGGTGCAAGTATTTTGAAATTTTAAATTCGAGCTAAGGGTTATAAGGACGGTGTTTAGCAGTTTTTAGGTGTGGGAAATTGATTGTTTATGCATTCGAAATTGCAAAATAAATAGGATCAGAGATGAGAAAGTAAATATTTCATGTAGATTTTTTAATGGTTTTGAAAAATCCTGTTTCTAGAATTTTGCGATCAGGGTACGATTGCGGACATTTTCAAAGCTGTAAAATGGTTAGACGCACTAAGCTGATTTAGTGAAGTTTGGATGAGATAGTTAAAATTTTGAAAATAGAGTTAGTGCCTTAAAAATCGAATTATTAGGTTTGCGACTTTTAGGATTCAATTCACATACATTCAAACTGGATATTTAATGATGGGGAAAGTGGCAGGAAAATTATTATTATTATTATTTTTTTTAAATGAAACTTGGATCAAAATAAACGCCCTTTTTCTGACAGTGGGAATGAATTACATTTATTTCGACGGTTTATAAATAAAAGGGAGTATACAGAAAAGCGCGTACAATGCGTGCTTCTGCAGCATATTAGAAAATATAGAGGATCTTGTGAAAATACATTTTTGCGCGTAGTGTGTTGTTGCTGCCACAGAGATTGGCAACCCGCACAAGTGATAGTACCGGAAGAATGTTGCCGAAGGCTGTTGAGGCCGAAACCGATAATATGACCTATATCAATGAAAGTTTTATAAAGTTTTGAACAATAATTTTGAACAGTATGGAATTTTAAGAATTCATGTATAGTGGCGATTCAAGATATAATAAATAAATAAATTTGATAATCAATTATAATAAATAGGAATAAATTAAAAACCTATTACTGAAGTACATATAAAATCTATATAATATAGTGAGTCTATTAAAATTATGTAAAAAAGTAAAAATTCTATGAAATGTACCGAATAATTTTAAATTAATATAAAATTATAAATATTTTAATAAATGTAATGATTTCTATTTAAACATTAAAAGAAAATAAATTTTAAAAAAATCTATTTTACATTTTGACGCATTATTTGTAAGGAAACGACAATTAAGAAGTAATGTATTGAACCAAACATTTGCCGTTGCTGGCAATTATACATAAAAATGTCTTCTTTAGAAAAATTTATAATAATCGAAACTGAATATATATGTATATAAATACATAATGTTTAGTATCTTAGTAATCAGTTTTCGAATGTTTGTCATTCCTGAAAGTTTCAGATGTTTTGACACGAAGAAAAGCAGATATTTTTTAAAGTCATTTTCATTTTACTGTGTAAAGTAAATAAATTTATTAAAATATCTTGACAAGTTGCTTATCTAAGTCTTGTTAACTTTTAAAAAAGTGACAGGTTTGTAAAATGATTTATGAATAATGTATCCATGTCATTCCAAAAAATTCACAAAAAAAAAAAAAAGGCAAAAAAAAAAAAAAAAAAAAAAAAAAAAAAAATTGTTAAGGAACATGTATATGTTTTTTTTTAAAATACACATTTTGTTAAATAACCTTAAAAAAATTACTTTTAATTTTTCATTTTTTATATAAATATTTTACGTAGATTTAATTAAAATAATTCATTTAAATGTGCATATAAACCATACGTAATTTTATATCAGATTATAATAGACTAATTTTAATTTTATAAGGCAGGTTTTTTTTTTTTTTTTTTTTTTTTTTTTTCATCATCGTTCAAAAAATTTTAACCACATTAGAACCGCTTACTTCTAAAAGAACAAATATACAAATTGTTTATTTATTTTCATAAACACACTCACATACTACAGACTTACGCACAAACACACACATGTAATCTATAATAAAAGCCTTTAATTAAATATATAAATATAATTTTTAATAGGTTTCTTTCTTATATATATATATATATATATATGTATCAATGTCTCAGAAATAACTCATATTAACTTTTTCAATGAATGTTTGCCTTGTATAAGGCTGAGCTTCTATATTATTGTTTAAGTAAAGTCTTTCTTCTTAGTGATTGATAATTATAATGATGAATTATGTATGTATAATATATATAAATCTTGAAATATCATGACGAAAGTAGAATGCATTAAAGACAGGGCCGTGATCAAGGGAGGTCACCCAGGATGGCTAAAACTAGGGTGGCTAAAAATTACGACGTTCAGCTGAAAATTTGGTCTGCTGAAAATGGCTGTCAGGCGAAAAAGAAATATCTAGGGTAACTTTATATGTGTACGTTTCAGGACTTAAAATGTTTTTAAAACACCTTCTTTACACAAAAATTGAAATTTTCTTCTCAATTAACAAAGTCAGAAAACAAAACCTTCAATCGAACCCATACGCTAACTCAATCTCCGATGTCGCGCAATACTTTTGGTAATTGTTCGGTGCAGTGGCTAGACCCTTGTTAAACATCATTCGTACAGAGCGTCTAAAACATTTCGGCCAGGGTGGCTAAATGTGTAGGCGAGGTCCTGATTGTAGGTTAAGTGATATAACGGGTAAATACAGTTGGAAGATTGTTTTTTATTTATGTGAATTCCATAGAATTTCTTCCTTTTTTCAATTTTTAAGATTTTGGTAAGAAAAATGAAATGCGATTAAAGTAAAATATATTAATGTTGAAAAAAAATTATATTTTGTGTATTCAAATTCAGCCAATAAGTTTTATTTTAATCAAACAAAAACATTTTGCGTATCTAATTTAATTTTATACACTTGAAATATCATATATCACTCTATCTATTGTTATAGTTCTGCAAATTGATTTGTTGTACCATATTTTTAATGCAAATTTGTAACAGAAATGTTTCATATCGCAATTAAATTAACTTCTATACCTCATCTCATTTAAATATATTTGCATAAAACCTATTGCTTTAAAAATGAAGTTTTACTTGGTGATTCCCATTCTTAATATAAATGAACATAAAACTGAAATAAAGTTTTCATAAAATATGAGATTATTTGACGTTACTATGCAATTCATTAAAGGTTTTATTTTTTTTTTAAGCTCATCGATATCCACCAGTGAGTTTGTAATTAATTGGTATTTTATAAATGTTCTATCATAGACGAAATGTTTTGAAATTTAAATGGTAGTTTATGAGCCCTAGTTTATGAAACTTTTTGAAAATATTTTTATTATTTAAATATTATATCTTTATTACGTTTTTTATACTGAAATCATTTAGAAAAATAATTTATGTACAGAATTCATGTCAGTAAAATATAAAATGCTGATTATGCAAATATATATGTACACTATTAAAATAAATACTTCGCATAAACGTTGCCAAATGAGACAAACATACAGTCGGTAACAAAAGGGTCCGAACACTTGCAAAAATTCCTATATAAAAAAAGTACAGTTAATACTGTTTTGTTAAATAAATCCTTATCGAATCATGTTCTTAGACTGTCTAAGAACATGATTCGACAAGAATTTATTTAACAAAACAGTATTAACTCTACTTTGTTTATATAGGAATTTTTGCTAGTGTTCGGACACTTTTGTTACCAACTGTAGCTTCCACGAACATTTTAATAAACTTGTTTTTTAGTGTGTAAAAATAAAATATAAGAGTGCTTAAAAAAAGTTGATTGGATTAAAAACCTAATAAATTAGAAATAAATTATATAAAATTAAAATATTCTGCAAAATTTAGGACTGTTATCTATGTGCTTATTACAATTATAGTTGCGCGTTTTATAGTGTTAAACTGTCCTCAAATACTATATGATTAATCACAATGTTTTAGTATATATTCTAAAACAATTTTTTTTTCAGCTATACTACATTAACGCATTGTTTTAAAAAATATACATATTTATTATTATTATTTTTGAACCAAATTCAGATACCTGCTGAAAGTATTAACAAGAACAACAACAACAAAAAAAACTTGTTGTGTATTTCGAGCGCATAAATATAACTAAAATTTAAGATTGAAAAAATTCTAATACTATCATTATGCGGATTTATTATAAAGTTTATAATATTTGAAAGGCTCGTACTTACCCTGAAATTTAATGCTATAAATACAGATTGAAAAATAAGGGGTAATATAACGAGTGATGTTATTTAAACCTAGGTTAAAGGCTATTCAAATTAGGCTTCGGAACACTTTATTTGACAAATAATTCTATGTAAAGAGGGTTACCGCCTGGTCAACATACCATTTGATTATTCTACCTACATTTATATAGAATTTAAATCTGTTATGACATTTTAAAGTTAATTTTCACAACAACATTCCTTGAAACTTCTGAATCTTGATCAAACTTTTGAAGTAACAAATTCATATTAACTTCAAAATACAACATTTGAATTCTCTGAAATTATCTGTTTTTAAGTTACTTTGATATAAGAAAGAGACAAACATCAAGCGTTAAAAACTTGACTTCAGTATGTACGAAATTCTAATTCTTAGCGCCATGTATAAGATTCAAGAAATAGAGATATATGATGTATCGGAATCGAATGGTAATATAGTAGAAAGGTTTATATTTATAAAATTTTAATTTATTTAGAATTTTTGATAATTCAAATTTACTTATTATTTTTGTTTTATAACTTATAATTAATAATAATATAAGTAGAAAATGTATTTTACTTAGATATTTGATATGACAAAGCAAGGAGATAGAAAAACAGTATCATATAGTTTGCGGAAGCAAGGAATCCACAGCAATAACTTTCAAATTTCTAATATTTTTAGGGAAAGAGAGGAAGCGAAAAATTAAAATTATGGAATTTTAAAATGCATTTAGATGTTAGAAAATTCGTGTTACTTACACTACTTTTGCTCTCTATGTCTGCGAATTTTCATAACAGCCATTTTATAGAATTCGGTGCATTTATACTAAACTAAGTGCCTTCTCATAAATGGAGAAAACTGTAGCATACCAGCATCACCTCTTGGCTGAGTTAGCGAAATATTGGAAAATATAGAAAATATTGTAAAATAAAGGAAACGTAGGAAATATAAGAGCGCTACTAGGACAAGCTTCCCCTCTTTTTTTTCCTGTGATGGCTGAAATATGTTTTCATTTTCGGATAAGCATCATTACAGTATTTTGTAATTTTTTAAAAATCATATGGTTTTTGTAAAGATGCAATTTTAAATTGCTGATTCTGAAAAACAATCATTCATAAAATAGTCACATTTTGTGAAGGGTTTTTGATTCTATTGCCTTTGATAGTGGAAGCAATAGATAATATAAAAGAAGAGATTGAAATCATTACATTTTCAATTTAAGCAAAATGTATAAGATAAATACAATTTTAAAATAGTGCTAAAATCTACCAAAAACATTTACCCATGTTTTTAGTGGTGCGAAGATTAAAGATGGATATGAAGAGTTTGTGCGGATATTAAAAAAAAAATTTGAATGAAGGGTTTTTGGAAGAATGTATTATTATTATTATTTATTTATTTTTTTTTTTTTTTTGAGTAGAAGGTATGCTATTACACAGGTACATCTTGTATGTTACAAAATATTTCGTGTACTTTGTAAGGTACGAAATCATACACGGTCTCTTTGGCTTGAAATACTGAAGTTTAACATTCTGATTCAACGTTAGAATGTGATGGACTCTCTCTAACAGTGTCAAAGTGAGCAAGGAAGTGTTGGTTTGAAAATGCCAGGGTCACCAGTCGCATCTAGTGTTGGATGGCTACGGTTTCGGTGATAGCGTCACGTTAAGCATGGGAGTGTTAGGTTGAGACTAAAGAAAGTAGGTATAAAAGGTTACCAGTTAATTAGTGGCAATTTGGGTTTTAGTTCCAGTGGAGATGCAGAACGAGTTTAAGGGAAATTTAGTGTTTAGCTATATATAGGTATTTTTAGGATGAATATTTCACGAAAAATGAAGTGAAGAGTTCTGTATCTATTTACTTTAAATTAAGACTTCCGAATTAAAGAAGTTTGTGCTTTTGATGAGTGCTTTGGTATGAGTTTTCTAGTCCGTGATGTTGAAGGATCACCTTTTTGATGAGGCTACAGCCTGGCGCCCCAAATTAACTCCAAGAGGTGAGATAAATTTAATTGTAGTCTTAGTGATAATATGAATTTAATCTAAGTTAATTAAGTTTATATATATTATTGGTCTTAGAACTTCCCCTTTCTCAAAGTAAAATAACAAAAAGATTAATTTTAAATAAGTTTTCTTCTTTAATTCATTTAGGCACTACTTTGAACTATGGGAGAGTATATAAACACAGAGGCAGCAAATCAGCTGTTCAACATTAGATAGTATAAAATTATTAAGTGGAAAAGTTGAGGGGGAGGGGTGCAAGTATTTCAAAATTTTAAATTCGAGCTAAGGGTTATAAGGACAGTGTTTAATAGTTTTTAGGTGTGAGAAATCGATTCTTTATGCATTAAAAATTGCAAAATAAATAGGGTCAGAGATGAGAAAGTAAATATTTCATGTAGAGTTTTTAATGGTTTTGAAAAACCCTGTTTCTAGATTTTTGGGATCAGGGTACGATTGCTTACATTTTCAAAGCTGTAAAATGGTTAGACGCACTGAGCTGATTTAGTGAAGTTTGGATGAGATAGTTAAAATTTTGAAAATAGAGTTAGTGCCTTAAAAATCGAATTATTAAATTTGCGACTTTTAGAATTCAATTGCACATACATTCAAACTGGATATTTAATGATGGGGAAAGTGGCAGGAAAATTATTATTATTATTTTTTTTTTTTTTAAATGAAACTTGGATCAAAATAAACGCCCTTTTTCTGACAGTGGGAATGAATTACATTTATTTCGACGGTTTATAAATAAAAGGTAGTATACAGAAAAGCGCGTACAATGCGTGCGTCTGCAGCATATTAGACAATATAGAGGATCTTGTGAAAATACATTTTTGCGCGTAGTGTGTTGTTGCTGCCTCAGAGATTGGACACCCGCACCCATAATGATAGTACCGGAAGGATGTTGCCGAAGGCTGTTGAGGCCGAAACCGATAATATGACCTATATCAGTGAAAGTTTTAGAAAGTTTTATAATCTTGAGCAATATGGAATTTTAAGATTTAATGTATAGTGGCGATTTAAGAAGGTAAAAAATTATAATAAATAAATAAATTTGATAATCAATTATAATAAATAGGAATAAATCAAAAACCTATTACAGAAGTACATGTAAAATCTATATGATATAGTGAGTCTATTAAAATTATGTAAAAAAGTAAAAATTCTGTGAAATGTACCGAATAATTTTAAGTTAATATAAAATTATAAATATTTTAATAAATGTAATGATTTATATTTAACCATTAAAAGAAAATAAATTTAAAAAAATCTATTTTACATTTTCACACATTATTTGTAATGAAACGACAATTAAGAAGTAATGTATTGAACCAAACATTTGCCGTTGCGGGCAATTATACATAAAAATATTTTCTTTAGGAAAATTTATAATAAACGAAACTGAATATATATATATATATATATATATATATATATATATATATATATATACACATAATGTTTAGTATCTTAGTAATCAGTTTTCGAATGTTTGTCATTCCTGAAAGTTTCAGATGTTTTGACACCAAGAAAAGCAGACATTTTTTAAAGTCACTTTCATTTTACTGTGTAAAGTAAATAAAGTTATTAAAATATCTTGACAAGCTGCTTATCTAAGTCTTGTTAACTTTTAAAAAAGTGACAGGTTTATAAAATGATTTATGAATAATGCATCCATGTCATTGCAAAAAATTCACAAAAAAAAAAAAAAAAAAAAAAAAAAAAAAAGAAGCAATAATAAATTGTTAAGGAACATGCATATGATATTTTTTAAAATACACATTTTGTTAAATTAACTTAAAAAATACTTTAAAATTTTCATTTTTTTAATAAATATTTTAGGTAGATTTAATTAAAATAATTCATTTAAATGTGTATATAAACCATACGTGATTTTATACCAGATTATATTAGACTAATTTTAATTTTATAAGGCAGTTTTTTTTTTTTTTTTTTTTTTGTTTTTCATCATCGTTCAAAAATTTTCAACCACATTAGAACCAACCGCTTACTTCTGAAACAACAAATATACAAATTGTTTATTTATTTTCATAAACACACTCACATACTACAGACATACACACAAACACACACATGTAATCTATAATAAAAGCCTTTAATTAAAGATATAAATATAATTTTTAATAGGTTTCTTTCTTATATATATATATATATATATATACACTAAGCGAAAAAAAAAAAAAAAAAAAAAAAAGCCGCACTGCAGAAAAAATGACTTATACCTTTTTTATTTGTAATAACTTAAAAATTAATGTTTGAAACAAATAAAACTGTCTTGTTTGCATAATAACAAAGGTATGAAATGATTCCTATGTACATTTTCGTCTTAATAATTCTCTTTATTGCACTCTACGAAGTACTTTTTAAATATCTGCATAAAACTTTCTTTTTGAACATAATACAATAACCATACACTTTGCATTCTATCATGATTTATTATATGAAATAAACAAGTTATATTTTAATATATGATATAAAACTATTTATTTGTTAGATCTAAGCAATTTTTTGTTAAAAATATGTATTCTGCATTGGGTTAATTCCACATTTATATGGAATTACTGCATTAATGCGTAATGGTATAGTTTTATAAAGTGTTTTAATATAAATCTCAGAAATTTAATGCGCCAAATATCACAAATATTTTTTTTCTAGTTCTGGCAGAGTTATAGGCTGCAAATTTTGAATCATGTCCCCTCTCCCCGGCCTTTTTATAGACGAAATATTTTCGAGCGGATCGCGATTTTGACTATTTCCATGTCTGGTAAAGAAGAAATTCTACTATATCCTTTGCGGTATTTAACTAAAAGTAAAAAAAGATATTATTACTTACAGAATTATAGATTCTCATGGGAATGTATAAGAAATTTTGACATTTTGAAGCGAAAAAACTTACCACAGACGCCGTGTAGTAAGGTTCCTTATTATCTTCAAACGCTGTTTACGGAAATGTCCAAGATACCACCAAAATAGTCGGTCAGGCACCCCTTTTATGCAGATTGTGTTTTATTTCGAGTTAATTGATCCCGTGAGCATAAAAAAATCCCAGAGTGTTTGAAAAGTTATGCACCTCCGTACCATAATGTACGGAGAATGTGTCACTGTTTTAAAAGTGCGATTTTCATTAAGTCGGTCATATTTTCGTTGTCAGATCTGCTTGTTTTCTTTAGCTCGAAATAAGTTAAACTTGATTAATCAGAGAGAACCAGTTCAGCCCAATAATTAACTAATCATCTTTCAATTTTTTTACCCATCTGAGGTCTTGCTTTCCTATTTCTATTCACTAAGAATGGGATTTTTTCAAATTTTCTGTCACTTAAACCTGCTTTGTTTAATAGTTGTTGTACTGTAGTTAAAGAAAATATGCTACTAAACACTTTTTCTGAAGCTCTTTTATGTTCTAAATGTAATACAAACCGAATTTATAAGCAATGGCTTTTTAACTTACGGTCATCTCGCTTGGATGAGCAGTGTGGCCACCTAAAACCAAATTTACAGTTTAAACGGCCAGAAACTTTTATATCTCGCTGAAGACCCTTTTACCAATATTTCGTTAACATTTAATTATTTTGCCATCTTACGTATTAAAATATTTTTTGATTTTTCATTCGAAAATTAATACTTTTTGTGGCATCGTTAACTGCCTTATTCTTACCATTTTTGAAATAAATTCTAAAATTACAATTTTCCTGACAATTGCATTTTGTTTTTAAAACTGGGCTCAAAGCTGAAGTGTATATGGACGACAACATAGTAAAATTTGTTCGAAAATTTGCTTTTTAAACGATAAAATTGGCGGTTGTAGAAGGCAAAAAGGAAAACATCCAAGTGCGGCTTTTTTTTTTTTTGTCGCTTAGTGTATATCAATGTCTCAGAAATAACTCATATTAACTTTTTCAATAAATGTTTGCTTTGTATAAGGCTGAGCTTCCATATTATTGTTTAAGTAAAGTCTTTCTTCTTAGTGATTGATAATTATAATGATGAATTATGTATGTATAATATATATAAATCTTGAAATATCCTGACGAAGGTAGAATGTATTAAAGACAGGGCCGTGATAAAAGGAGGCCACCCAGGACGGCTAAAAGCTAGGGTGGCTAAAAATTACGTTCAGCTGAAAATTAGGTCTATTGAAAATGGTTGTCAGGCAAAAAAGAAATGTCTCGGGTAACTTTATATGTGTATGTTTCAGGACTTAAAATGCTTTAAACACATCTTCTTTACACAAAAATGGAAATTTTCTTCTCCATTAACATAGTCGGAAAATAAAACCTTCAATCGAACCCATAGGCTAACTCACTCTCCGATGTCGCGCAATACTTTTAGTAATTGTTGGGTGCAGTGGCTAGAACCTTATTATTTAAAACCATTCGTACAGAGCGTCTAAAACATTTCGGACAGGGTGGCTAAATGTGTAGGTGAGGTCCTGATTATAGGTTAAGTGATATAACGGGTAAATACAGTTGGAAGATTGTTTTTTATTTATGTGAATTGCATATAATTTCTTCCTTTTTTCAATTTTTAAGATTTTGGTAAGAAAAATGAAATGCGATTAAAGTAAAATATATTGATATTGAAAGAAAAATTATGTTTTGTACATTCAAATTCAGCCAACAAGTTTTATTTTAATCAAACAAAAATATTTTGCGTATCTAATTTAATTTTATACACTTGAAATATCATACATCATTCTATCTATTCTTATAGTTGTGCAAATTAATTTGTTGTGCCATCTTTTTAATGCAAATTTGTAACAGAAATGTTTCATATCGCAATTAAATTAACTTCTATACCTCATCTCATTTAAATATATTTGCATAAAACCTATTGCTTTAAAAATGAAGTTTTACTTGGTGATTCCCATTCTTAATATAAATGAACATAAAACTGAAATAAAGTTTTCATAAAATATGAGATTATTTGACGTTACTATGCAATTCATTAAAGGTTTTATTTTATTTAAGCTCATCGATATCCACCAGTGAGTTTGTAATTAATTGGTATTTTATAAATGTTCTATCATAGACGATGTGTTTTGAAATTCAAATGGTAGTTTATGAACACTAGTTCATGAAACTTTTTCAAAATATTTTTATTATTTAAATATTATATCTTTATTACGTTTTTTCTACAGAAATCATTTAAAAAATTAATTTATCTACAGAATTCAAGTCAGTAAAATATAAAATGCTGATTATGCAAAGATATATGCAAACTATCAAAATAAATACTTCACCAAAACGATACCAAATGAGACAAACATACAGACGGTAACAAATGGGTCCAAACACTTGCAAAAATTCCTATATAAAAAAAGTGGAGTTAATACTGTTTTGTTAAATAAATCCTTATCGAATCATGTTCTTAGACTGACTAAGAACATGATTAGACAAGGATTTATTTAACAAAACAGTATTAACTCTACTTTGTTTATATAGGAATTTTTGCTAGTGTTCGGACACTTTTGTTAATAACTGTAGCTTCCACGAACATTTTAATAAATTTGTTTTTTAGTGTGTAAAAATAAAATATAACAGTGCGTAAAAATAGTTCATTAGATTAAAAATATAATAAATTAGAAATAAATTATATAAAATTTAAATATTCTGTAAAATTTAGGACTGTTATCTATGTGCTTATTACAATTATAGTTGCGCGTTTTATAGTGTTAAACTGTCCCCAAATACTATATGATTTATCACAATGTTATATTATATATTCTATAACAATTTACTTTTCAGCTATACTACAATTAACGCATTGTTTTAAAAAATATAATTATTTATTATTATTATTTTTGAACCAAATTCCGATACCTACTGAATGTATTAACAAAAAAAAAAAAAAAAAAAAGAAAGAAAGAAAAAAAATCTTCTCGTGTATTTCGAGCGCATAAATATAACTAAAATTTAAGATTGAAAAAATTCTAATGCTATCATTATGCGGATTTATTATAAAGTTTATAATAATTGAAAGGTTCGTACTTACCCTGAAATTTAATGCTATAAATTCAGATTGAAAATTAAGGGGTAATATAACGAGTGCTGTTATTTAAACCTAGGTTAAAGGCTATTCAAATTAGGCTTCGGAACACTTTATTTGACAAATAATTCTATGTAAAGGGGGTTACTGCCTGGTCAACATAATATTTAATTATTCTACCTATATTTATATAGAATTTAAATCTGTTATGAAATTTTAAAGTTAATTTTCACAACAACATTCCTTGAAACTTTTGAATCTTGATCAAACTTTTGAAGTAACAAATTTATATTAACTTGAAAATACAACATTTGAATTCTCTGAAATTATCTGTTTTTAAGTTACTTTGATAAAAGAAAGAGACAAACGTCAAGCGTTAAAAACTTGACTTCAGTATGTACGAAATTCCAATTCTTAGCGCTTTATCGATATGTATACTTAGCTGTTAAGTATAACCTAAAAATAAATAACTGCAGGAAATTCAAATTTAGTATTTTGAAATTCATATTAGGTTATTACTTGAAAAATTTGATCAAGATTAACAAGTCTGAAGGCAAACTTATAAAAGCTTTCATTTTTTCCCCCTATAAGTCAGACTTTCATCAGGTGTCGCATTCTCCGAACACTTTTAAAGGCACTTTCCCGGATGAAAATTTTCCGACCTTTTTCACCACCACTATTTTTATAAAGAAATTATATTTCCATAGAAATGGTATTTTCATAGTAATGTGTCGTGATTAAACAGGATAGATATTTTTCTATAAAAATAGTGGTAGTAAAAAAAGGCAGAAATTTCTCATTCACGATAGTGGCCTAGGAAAAAGACGGAGAGTGTGACCCCTACATAACTGAATGGTGTTTGGGGGGGGGGGGGGGGTTATCTGTCAAATAAAACTGCATAATTATCTGTTAAATAAAACTGTTCCTAAAAACATATTTTATATATATATATATATATATATATATATTTTTTTTTTAAGGAGATTGAACTTTATTATTTTACCTTATTGATCTTAAGATTTATTCTACAATCTGCAGTATTGAAATGCATTGTAAGATAAAGTCGTGTGAGTGGCATATAATTTTTATCTTTCCGTTAGCTTTTACATAACAAAAAAACTTATAATGTCTAAGTGGTGATTGTAAGGTACCAAAAATGTATTTTTAAAGAGTAAAACATAAGTATCTAATAATTGCTATCAGACTGATATCTGATACCTGACAGTTTTACGAGACGCTACAAAAGTGTTGAATGTAAGATATTAACTTGATATGAGACACATGACAATTTTTTAACATCAGATTTAAAGAATAAATATATTACTAATATTGTATTGTCTTTCTAGCTCAGTTATTTTTACTGCTACCACTAAAGATTTATAAATAAACTATTTTATATTCTAAAAAATTGCTAGCTTGTAATGTAGCAACATCATACTGTTTTATATATGACCAGTAATCATGGACGCTCGATATTGTGTAGATCTAAGTACCTGGGACGCTCGATATAGTGTCAGATAGGTAACACTGGATCGATAACCATTTTACGTATCGGTGAGGATATCAATTAAATGGAGACTTTCGACACATAACGGTTGCAAATTGCTGGCATCCAAGTAACATTTCACGTGTCGGCCAAATTTTTTGTCCTACTATGATTTTTTTAGGTGTTTTAGGAACTAAAAAGGGATTATAATTTAGTTTAAAGTCCATTCTTTTCCTACTGCACTGAAAAAACACTTAGAATTTTTTTTAAACTGTAAAAAAAGAGCTTAATTATTTTAGGGGTAATATCGTTTGGTTAAAAAAAATGGAGCTGAAGGCAACTTTGAAATTTCAAATGAGAAAGAGTTCTTTGTTCGTTGTAAATGTGTTTCTAAGACAAATTTCTTTAAAAAATATAAGTTTTTTCTTAGGATTATTTCTCAGAAAATTATATCGCATTAAACATTTCACAAAAATGTCACATCTTTTCCCTATAATTCAAGAAAACGGCGGAATTACTTAGAAATTTAAAATACATATTCGATCAATCTAAGTAAGGGGGATTTTTTTCTTTATAAAAATGAGACTGTAGGTTCTCATAGAGACCCTGAAAGAGAAAACTTTGAAACATCAAATGGGAGAAGGATTATTAGCTCGTTGAATGATCTTCTTAGAGACTGATATAAAATTTATATGCGTTTTATAGTTTAAAAATATTTCGAGACGTAGTATAAGAATTTTAGACAGAGAGAGAGAGAGAAAAATTAAAGAAACTTTAATCATTCATAAGGATTTTATAAAGTATCATATGACATTTTTTAGATGATTTAAATTTAATAGATTTTTCAAAGAGCTAGCAATTCCCTACTATTTGAAATTTCAAAATTAGCCTCCTCAGATTCACCTTGTACTCTCCTATCCAATTTCATAAAATCAAGAGAAGTTCCCTATAAATTTAGGGAATACAATTTTTATAGTTTTCAGAAATCTCGATGTGATCATGAAATAAAAGAAAAGCGTCAGAGACTGTTTTCAGTTTATTTAATCAAATGTTTTAAAAAATGGTAAGACAAAAAATATTTAAAAAAAAAAAAAAAGTTTGTTAAAAGAAGACTTTTTCAAAAAGCGAACGCAGAACTACTTCACGTTTGAAATTTCAAAGTGACACCCTGGATGCCTCCTATTTTCCCAGTTTCATTAAAAAAAAAAGAAAAAAAGTTTGTTAAAAGAAGACCTTTTCAAAAAGCGAACGCAGAACTACTTCACGCTTGAAATTTCAAAGTCATACCTTGGATGCCTCCAGCTTCATTAAAAAAAAAAAAAAAAAGTTTGAAAGTTTGTTAGAAGAAGACCTTTTCAAAAAGCGAACGCAGAACTACTTCACGTTTGAAATTTCAAAGTCACACCCTGGATGCCTCCTATTTCCCCAGCTTCATAAAAAAAAAAAAAAAGCTCCCCTCCTGAACTTGATTAATCAGTATAAAGGGGGAGGACTTTAAATGAAAATTTTAATCTGCTATGTTTTCGTAGAAATGCATAGTAGGACAAAACCTTTTCCAAAAAGATATTTATATTGAAAAATCTTTTCCGCAGAGCAATAAAATACCTCTCTTTTTATTTGAAAATTAAAAATTTACCCACCTACCTCCTCCCCCTGTGTCTTCCAAAACCCTCTTTTATTATTATTATTATTATTATTATTATTATTAATTAAATGAAATCATCTTCAAGTTGATTAAACACATGTTATAACTTTTTGAGATATTCTGACGCAATTCGAATATACAGGTTGTTAGGGTAAGAGGTTTGGTGGGCTTGTATAAAAAATATAGATTGATAGACAGATTGATATAACAGATTGATATAACAGATTGATAGAAATATAAAAAAATAAAGATGAAAAAATGCGATTTTCTTTATTATTTTAATATGCATTTTTAGCCTTTATTTAAAAAAAAAAATATCTCCAAAGTTTATTTCTTTTATCTCGTTTCTTGTAATGCAAATGTATCATGAATGTGATTCAGGAAAATAATTAATTCGTCGTTGTGTTTCGTGTTTTATTGGATAAAGCAATTTTTTCTTCTAAGGAAATGGAAGATGTAATTTAATATTCTTGCTTGCATATGTTTTTACTTATGAAGAGAAAAGAAAATAATTAACAGATTTCTTTTCCAGAAATCTTTTCTGGAATTCTTGGTTTCATATGCTTTAGCACATATATTTATTTCTTAAAAAGATCTTCTAAGAAGAAAGTTCCAAAGATAATACAATGCATTGACACAATGTTTTAACTCATTTATTTTACACCTGTCTATTCAAATAAGCATAGAAAAGTTATAATGGGAAATGATATTACTTTTCTATTTTTACTCATGCATTACCAAACCAGATTATGCAGAAGAATATAATTTTATATGACAAAGAGATTTTATGTTTATTGACGCATGAATGTCTTTATTAAATATTAATTTTAATCTTCTTTTGAAATTTCGAGTAAATGCTTTTTATTTATATATAGACTGTGTAGATTTGATAATTAGTAGAACAAAAAATATACAAAAACTTAAACAGATTAAGCATTACGAAAAGCCTAAATAATTCATTTTCTTCCCTATTGTGAGTCACAAGGCGAAATTTGAACCTGTGTACCATCTATTCATATTAAATTTTAAAATATTGCGGTTCATAGTTTTTTACTGTATATTAAATACCTTCAATTTTTTTACGATTACATATATATATATTGATATTTAAATAATTTAGTTTAATGAATAGGCTTTAAATGGCACAGGGGAGCGAGAGTTTCAGTATCAAAATAAAAAAAACTGTCAGTACTCTTTATTAATAATTTCCATGACGTTCAATCGTGATAGATTACTGTACAAATATGATGCAAATAACTGATGAAAATATGCTGGAGTAAGTGTTCCGCCTTGAGACGGAAACTTTTGCACCCTGAAAGGGCAAAATGCGTCACATGAGTTGTCCATAATAAATTTGAAGGAATATCAAAACATTTTGAACAAATATTAAAGTATTTTTTCACAATTTAAATAAATTTAGATAAATAGTGGAATAAATTTCGACATGTAACATAAAATTGTGAACACATTTTAAATAGTGAAGTACTCTCACACATTTTTGGATATCATGAATTACTTATTAAAGACGTACATTTATAATGAAATCACAAATAATTATATGAATTATTTTTTAGCAGTAATAAAGTAAAATTGCTGTAGAATATTTTGAAGTACTTTTATTCGAATTATTAATAAGTAATATTTAATATATATATTTTTTAATTTTTCTACAAAATTGTTAAAATCTCTGGGTCATTCCATGTCAACCCAACTATGACATCCACCTAAGGCTCCTATATATACGAGCTGGCGCATCAGGCATTTTGTTGCCTTAGGGTTGCCACGTGTACCCACCGCGTTTCTCTGATAAACAAACGACAAACATTTTTTTTTTTTTTTTTGTTATCGTCGTACGTTACTTTAAAGTAACTTGTTTTATTATATTTCATAATTTTAGCTAAATAAACTATGATATGGAAGTTTGTTTAGCGATAAACTGCTAAAATCATTCAAGAAGTGAATATACAGTGTTCGCAGACTGTGTATTTGAGTTTTGGCGACATTTTGTAAAAGAAACAGAAACCGCCCTAACAACACATCTTACCCCAGTACATCCATAGGATATCCTCAGAATAAAATGACATCCTGAGAGTGCATTGTGAAAAAAATGTGTTTTTAGGAATATTATTGTTACTTATTGCTCTTATCTTGACCGGATTAGCTTCAGATCAAGATTTCTTAAAATCATTAGGGAAGCGATAACGATGCCAAGCGGGAATTCTGTCCTCTTCTGAGGCAAAAAAATGGCGGTGATGCGCCGGCCTATTATTTTATTTAGGGGCTCTACATCCACCAACATACACGTAGATAAAATTTTGTATACTTATATAACTTTTCATGCTGATTTAGACATATCTATTAGCTTGAAATTAAGCAAAGATTTTTAAACTGTGAGTTTTAAAATACATGCAAAAAGGAAGATTTCCACCATTTTGAATGTTGCATGTACAGATGTAAATTCCTATAAAAGTTTTTTTTTTTTTTTTTTTTTTTTTTTTTTTTTTTATCACAGAACTATCGAACATTTTTGAATTTCTTTAGATTAAAGTAAGATTTCATTTATTGAAGATTTTGTATTGCAGAAGTGTTACAAATATTTATGACAATCACTAATTTGTTTTTTTTTATCACATAAAAATTGAATAAATTTAGCTAATAATTTCGGGTATTCCCCAACTTCTTAAATTTTTACCAAATTTTGGATACAGACATTCCAAGGTGCATTTTTTATGTTTAACAAAATTTTTTAATGGGAAATTCAGAAGAAATTTATTTATATAAGAAACATAATATAGTGTTAAATGTTTGAAAATTCAACTTATTTATGAATAAATATTATATTGCAATTTTGTATGACGTAAGAAGTTGAAATATTTCAAGAATCTATAAAATAAGTTGAATATTTATTTAATTTAATCAATTAGTAGACAAAATTTCTGGACAATAAACTCTCGTTAATACAGAATATTTACCAGTTAAAAGGAATTTCATTAAAGCAATTTTAACTTGTGAATCTTCCCCAAACGAACACATGATATGGGGATTCACTATTTCCTTCAAAATATTAAGAAATATAAATTTCATGCTTTGAAATATTTGAGAATTTTATAGCTGGATATCTATCTTTAATCATCTACACCTATCTATCAAATTCTGAATAATTTCACTTATTTTTATCTTTAAAAAAAGAAAAAAAAACTTACGTATTAGAACATTTTTATTCTCCTTTATATTCAAACCTGAAGCTGATATATTTCACAGT
This sequence comes from Salticus scenicus, assembly GCA_963930645.1. Classification (NCBI taxonomy): domain Eukaryota; kingdom Metazoa; phylum Arthropoda; class Arachnida; order Araneae; family Salticidae; genus Salticus; species Salticus scenicus. The sequence goes on along the minus strand of OZ005652.1, from coordinate 125,538,986 downwards.
ATAGTTTTAATTTGCCTCACCTTTTGTTTTTCAGCAGATATTTTTTTATGTTTAATAAGTGCATGTAGAGGACTGCTTATACACGCGACATTCTTTTTTGCTTGTTTCGTACCACTATTTCCAAAATAAATAAATAATTAAAATTTATAATACACTTTTACAGGTAAATCAGCAGTTTGCCTCCATAAATTTATTATACAATTTCTGCTATGGAAATAGTGGTATGAATATAATTAAAAAGTATCTTGTGGCAGCCCTGCGTTTAGTTTTTATGCTGATACCCAAATAGAAATTAAAGTTTCAATATTTTTTTTTTCTTTTTCAGCTATATCTGGTAGAATTCATGTACACTTCTGAAAAAAATCTTCTACAGATGAATCGCTGGGGATGCAGACAAAACACGTTTATAAATTTCTGATAATTCTGTTACTTTTGTTCTGTAGATTGAGTAGGGGTTTTTACCAGGAATGACATAAATATTCAGTTTTCTTTTTACACTGTAAAAAAAAAAAAAAAAAAAAAAAAAAAAAAAAAACCTTTAAAAGTACAGAAAAAATCTGGCAGCTGGGGTGCCAGTATTTCTCCGTCAAGTATACAGGACAAAACTGTACTTTTAAGAAAAAACCTGCTTGATTTACAGGATTCCTGTGTAAAATATATGTCAGTGATGCAATTTTACAGTTTTAAACCGTATATTTCACGGATAAATACTGGCACCTTAGCTGCCAGATTTTCCCTGTATTTTTTTGCAGTGTAAGTTTAGCTTGACTTAAACTTATCACACACAATAATGTATATATATATATATATATATATATATATATATCTTATCGGGCTACAAACCAAATTAAAAATAGCTTTTTTTTTTTTTTTCTTCTTCTTTTTTTTGAAGGGTAGGAGGGATGTAATTTGTTCTTGTGAAGGAGATATTCCTCGTGTACCGAAAACACATATGATATTTTATCAGCTTGTAAGATGCACCTTCATCTTACAAGTTCTCTATTTATAGCAAAAAATTTCGAAATACCTAAATTCTATGAAAACACTAATTAATTTGCATTTTGGGCCAAAGAAATTTACACCAAAACTACACAATGTTTACTTTTCTATTACTGAGAAATAATGTGACTAAATATTGAGCTCAATACAACAAAACTTAATACATACAAGACAACACAATCTCTCACATTTACGCTCAGAAAATACTTTTGAACCTTGAATGATTGAAAAACACATTTTATTTCAAATAAGTTAATCTATTTGACAAAAAACAACTCTTTTGAGAAGAAACCAATTAGACCGGCTAAAAAATAATCTTCTGGCAAGCAAATATGTTCTGATTGGTTAAAATCGGAACTTGTAGGTTCTGGTAATAAGTGTGAATAATTGAAAATATATTTCCTAGAAAATTCTTCTAGTACTTGATTAAGCTGAACAAATATTCAACTTAAAAATTATATTCAGTAATACATCAACCATGAAAATTCATTTAGAAAGATTGGAGTGTAGATTTTTTATACCAACCGTTGAAATAAAAAATAAGTCTTACTCTCTAATATTTCTAAATCAAATTTCATGATTGATGTATTACTGAATATAATTTCTAATTAGAAATTTCATTTTCTATTAGAGGTGTGCCACGGAAAATATTCTCACCTGTTATATCGGCGTTTGCAGACACGGTGTCCTTGCCTTCGGATATTACGTGAGAAAAACCAAGCCAGGGTAGCTCAGTAGCAGAGCATAACAGCGTTAAGCGAAGAGCCCTGGTTCGATTCCCGGCTATGGCATTTTTCGCATTGTTAGTATAAAAAATCACCCTTATACTCCAAACTGCTTAAAAGTTTTTGTCAAATTCAATTTTTCTAAACGAAATATTCAACTTACATTACATATTCTTGAAAGTTTTCAAATTTGTATTTCATACAAACTTTTTCTTGATAAATAAATTAAATTTTCAAAAAACCAATAATATATTTGTATAGTTAATAATCATTCTTACATAACAAAAATGCCTGTAAACTGCCCATCAAAATCTATTTATTTATTTTTAAATCAAATATAAGTTTCACACGTCGATGTATCTTTTAATGTTTTAAGCTAGTTTTTCTTAAATTCCCACGAAAATGAGCTTTATCTACTTAGAAATACCCCCATATTCTATCAAATACAACATTCAAACTCAGTTTTATTTACCTCGCATACAATCGGTATTAAAAGAGGCCAATACCTAATTGCGCTAACAGACAAGGCTAATGTTATTTATGGAAAAATTTATTTCCACAATTTCTCATTATTGAATGTATTTTTTTTTTTTTTTAATTCTATTTTCCTGTTCAGAAAATTCAATACAGTTAATTTATTATTCATTTTCGAAAAGTTAATGATTTATAATTTGTATATATAAAATTTAAGTTAAAAATAAGCGAATTTTTGCTAAGTGCGTTTTTCTTATTTCTTAGCTGAAAAAGGAAAAAGAAAAATTTAAAAAATGAATTTTTTTAAAAATAAATACTAATTTAATGATCATAATTTTTCTGAATTTGAACATGGAATTTAAAAAAATTCATTAGGTAATGAGTAATAATAGAAACAAACTTTCCCATAGAATAATATGGGCCACGACTGTCGGTGAGATTAGGTATTGTTTGATTTTAAAGAAACTTATCAGGTTGAACGTCGACATGTTTATACTAACAGAGCATAGCAAGGTCTGACATGTCAGAGCAAGGTCTGACATGTTTATACTGATAGAGGATAGGTCTATTAATTTTAAGTAAACAGGTCAGACACTGAACTAGTTTCACAATTTTTAAACTCACTTTTTTGCACTTAACAGAAAGCATCCCCCTATCCCCAATATATATATAGACTAGCTGACCCGTCCGGCTTCGCACGGATGAACAAATTTTAGTTAAAGATGGATTGACATGTAAAAGATCAAGAAATATAACAGTTTATATGTTATCCGCGATTGTAATGAAATGCTCGCCCTCTTGTGGACTAAGGTGAAATTACAATTAACATGCTTTAATTCGGCTTTCATCAAGCCGCCATTGTTTGCCGATGTTTAGTTTCACAAATATTCATTGAATAAAAATGGATAAATTTGGTAAAAATGATAACACATACTGTTGTGTGCTACAGTGTAACTCCAAAGGATCAAGAAATCCAGAATTAAGCTTCCATTTATTTCCAAATAACAAATTTAAAAATTTCAGTTGCTTCGGCTAAAGGAAGTAAAGAATTAATCAGATGATTTGAAACTAATATTTGTTCAACTTCAGTTAAAAATCTACTTCCGATGGAACTTTGAATAAACTGAAATATCTCTTTCCAAAAGCAATCAATTTTCCATGATGTAATGGCGGAGAAATTATAGTAGAATATTAAGTAGAATGACAAAAATAACAATAATAAATACACGTGGCTATTATATTTACTAACAACAGAAGCTGAAAAAGCGCCATCTATCGATCATTAAAAACGCGGATAGTCAGGCAATATTATTAACTGAAAAGTCAAAATATAATTTTACAATTATTATTTTTTTTAAGTAGTTGTTAAATGTTGGCAATTTTTACTTTATGTTATTTATTTTTTTATTTCATAAAAAGAAACATTTCTTTACTCATGAATAAAAAATTTTGAAAAATAAACCTATGATATGAAATTGTTTTTGATCCGCGATTCTAATGAAATGCTCGCCCTCTGGTGGGCTAAGGTGAAATTACAATTGACATGATAGCTTTCGGCTTTCGAACAGACGCCATTGCTTGCAGATGTTTAGTTTCACATATATTTATTGAATAAAAATGAATAAATCCGGTAAAAAAAGATAAAACTTACTGTTGTGTGCCCCAGTGTAACTCCAAAAAATCAGGAAATCCAGAATTAAGCTTCCATTTATTTCCAAATGACAAATTTAAAATTTTAATTGCTTCGGCTAATGGAAGTAAAGAATTAATCAGATGATTTGGCACTAATATTTGTTCAGCTTCAGTTAAATATCTACTTCCGATCGAACCCTGAATAAACTGAAATATTTTTTCCAAAAACAATCAGTTTTCCATGATGTAATGGCGGAGAAATTATAACATGAATATTAAGTAGTAACACATATAGAACAATAACAGATACACGTGGCTATTATATTTACTAACAACAAAAACTGAAAAAGCGCCACCTATCGATCATTACAAACGCGGATAAAATTGACTTCATAATAGCTTTAATTATTATTTATTTGTTCATCTCGCAAATATATTTTTTTTTCTTTCCATAGTTCATGGTTATTTTAATAATGTATATTAAAGGAGAAATCAGTAATATGAAACAATATTCGTACAATATATACAGAATCTGGTGTGAAACAACCATACTACTACCATTACCCATTATTACACATATTATATACAATTGTTTGGAGATGTTAGATGCATTTTTTGTGATTTTTCAGTGAAAGAAACTTGATACACGTATAAAAGACACATACAACAGAATTTATATAGCGAGTTAAAAAATAAGGGAAAGAAAAAAATAATAATAATAGATAGTTATTTTTTTAAACACGAATTTCCGAAATCTAAAACTGAACTACCTAATCAGGATGACTGTTAATATTCCTGTAATAAGCACGTAATACTTGAGAAAGATTATCTAAGTTGGATTAATGAAACAATTTTCAAGAAAACGTTAGGACCGTTTTTGAGATACCAACTTTTACCAAAACTTAGCATACTCAATTATTGACCTAAAAACAATAATTATATACAAAAGGATATTTAATAGGAAGTTAACATGGCGAGTTTGAAAAAAATCTCTACAGTCGTTTTTAAAGGAGCGCATTTGCGACATCTGAAATTAAGCTGTTCATAGAGGACGCCTATCAACTAACCAACTATATCATTCAAAATGGCATCTAATAGGTTGTTTATTGAGCAACTTTGAAGAAAATCGTTATATATGTTTTTGTGATAAGGGCTTACGGTCCCATTTCCGGTTTTCGATGACCCAATTCCGGTTTTTCAATTTTTACGAAAATTTGGAAAATTTATCTGTACTCCAGACCTGAATCAATTGTGAAGTTTCGTAGTTCTATCTTTATTAGTGTCGGAGGTATGGCAGCCAGAAGATTCCACACATACGTACATACATACACACACACTGACCCATTGCCAAAAACTACTTTTTTGGACTCAGGAGGCCTTAAAATGTGTAAATCAGGTGAAACTCTATATCGAATTTTTGGACCGAATATAATACTTCCACTACCTACGGTAGTGGGATAATTGAAGTAAAAAAATAGATCTCGTATTTAATACGAAAATATACAGATTTTCGTATTGCGCTTTCGATCCCCAAATACAAAAATCGCCAAGGGCGACAGATATCAGATCTATGATTTGTTTCAAATTAAAATATTGAAAATTTGAATTAAAAATTTATTTTAACAAAATTTATTATAGCATCTAGCACTTAGAGACAGTGTTACTTTTGATTAGTTGAAAAAAAAAATAAATAAATAAAAATCGGCTTTTTAGTTCTAGCGATCGTTCTCTACTTATACATATAAACATTTCCTCTTGATATATTAGTATAGAGCATAGATAGATTAAATAGGTTTCTAATCAACATAATGTAACCCAAATAATTAAATGCTATTTGCATTTCAGTAATGGCTGTATGCGCTATGTATATTGAGCTACTTGTCATAACTGTTAGTTGCTAAAAATAGTCGCCAAATAAATTTAAACTTCTCAATTATTCTTTTAAAAAAGGCATGATGAAATGCAGATGATACATTTTTTTTTAACTTACTTTTTATATTATTATTCGCGTGAAAATATATTTTATTAAAAGTCGAAAAATAAATTAACTCGTAAATTTTGTTTTGGCAACAATTATAAATTAAAATAAATAATTTAATAAAAGTTTAGAAGTTAGAATTTCGATTTTTTTTTTTTTGTTGTTGTTGTTCTTTATTTATCTTTAAATTCTAATTTCTTTTACACACGTCACTTTAAACATTAATGCTTAGATCATTATATTATATTATATCATATCAAATTATATTATTAGAAAAATAAATACTTTTAAATCTATAATGACGTCAGATTTAACGTGTAAGTTTAACATTTTACAAAGCTTTATATGAATTTATATTTAATTCACGTGCAAATATATTTCTTTTCTTTTCATGTCAAGATATTTTGAAAACAAAATGAACATGTACAGTCGGGAAAAAAAAAAACGCAACACCCTCTGTAATTTCGTTACTAATTGACGCAGGAACATCTATTAGACATCATTCAACAGGAAATTAAAAGCACTTTCTGAATATGTGGTCAAATTTTGAATTAGGGGTCTTCTACATATTGAAATGAGCACCAACTTTGATTTTTTCAATAGGAACACCCAATTTTGACTTCATTTTCGAATTTCTGAGAGTCTGGCAGTGCGGAAAAGTATACTGTTTGTATACTTTATCTTTAGTATTTATAGAGTTATAATGAAAAATGTGTTAGGGGGTTATCTATAAATGTAGAAAAATAAAATTAAGATCCTATAAGAAATAGAGAAAAGTTTAATGTCTCGCACCGGAAATCTTTCAGGAAAAACATAATTATGGAAATTAATGAAACACTGCAATTTTTCCAGCTCTTTAATTATCCTGAATTCAATTTTTTTAGATTTGTATATACTTCAGTACTTTTTTAGATAATTTTAGGTCTGTTTAAATACATTACACTTGCGATTAGTCCATACAGTACTCTGAAAAGGTGCATTATTTTTCAAGTAAAAGTATCTATTATGGCTGTACTGATCACAAATAAAGCCTTAATTTTCTTTCGTAGATGGAACATAGTATACGAAATGAAATAATATATATACAACAATGCATAAACTAAATCTTTTCGGATAAATTATTGTAAGGGTTCATGAAGTAAATATTAAACAATTTTAATCGCAGTTACCAGTTTTGGGTCAGTTGAACTCTTTGGAACTGTACGATTCGTTTTATAATTTCTATGAAAATATAATTTCTTAATTATTCCTTTCCCGACTGCTGACATAGATTCACTCCATTTGAAAATTTGTAACTCTGTCAATGGGCGTTTCTTTCGTAATTTGTGTGTTACATATTTCTTTCCAGTTTTTATATTTTTGCAATGAAATATACTATGGATAGAAATATATTGATTAGAAAGAATGTAATTATAATGTATATCCATTTGTAATATAATTGTGAATACAGACTATTTGTTCTGATATATTTTATTTTGAGAGTATAACGCCTGTAGGCGGGTCGTACTGTCAAAAGACAAAATCCTGCAGTCGCAAAAAGTGTTAAAATATATTTATAAAAGTTAAAGTATGTTTTTAAAAATGTATAAAGTTAAAATATATTAATAAAATTTTAAAGACTAAAGTGTCCTTAAAATAATAATCGTCCCCCTACAAAATAAATAAGTAAGTAAATAAATAAAACAAAATAAAGCAATATATGAAGCAAATGATTAAGACTTTTTTAACTATGACGGTAGTTAAGAAACGATTTTACAAGTCTGTCTTGCATTCCAATTCCATTCGTTTTTTATGTTTGACAATTTCACATTAAACCTATTTTTCTATTTAAAACCGTTAACCCCGCCTATTTCGTTAATTTTTTTTCTTCTAGAGTTTGTTTAAAAGATTTAAAATTTATCACCAATTAATCGATGAAGTATATCCCACTTGTGCATATTTTTGTCAACATGAAATAAGGGGCTTAACACGAATACTCAATGTCACATTTACTTTTTTTTTTTCCGTATTGTTTTGTTTTGAAGAACGATGAAGGCGGGGTTTGCCTTCTTTAGAAAACAGGAATTCTTGATGCGAACACTAATGTCTAAAAATCAACATTTTTGTTTCATTGCTTTGCGTTTCACGTTGTTGTTATATAATTTGACCCGTAAATAAAAAATAAAAATATTTTGTTTAATTTTCTTTGTTATTTTTTAAGATTTTATTCGTTATCTCATGCAAAACTTTATAAGAGACGGTCCCCTAAACCACTCCAAAAGAAAGATTTATTTATACCTCGAAAACTAATAACTGGAATGAGCTGTAAATTTGCACACCCATATTTTTCAGCATTAGGATTCATTTTATGTAAAAATTAATATAGGTCATAATTCATAATTTTTATGAATATGAATTTATTAATATTTTTCAGAATTAAAAATATTTTTCAGAATCAAAAGTAATGATGGATTATGTTTGGGTTTCTTCACTGTATCTCGTAAAAAAAAAAATTATATCGATCAAGTTATTTTTGGAGAAGATATTAATAAAAGTTTGAAATATGAATTTAACATTAGCACCCTCAAACTTTGAACGCTTATAACTCTGTGAAAAAATAAGTAAAATATATAACCAATATACTTTTTCGCGTTGTCGCGATCCCAGGAATTCAAATATAAAATAAAAATAGGGTGTTACTATTGAAAAAATCAAAGTTGGTGCGCGTTTTAATATGTAGACGACCCCCAATTGAAAATTTCAGTTCATTTTCTGAAACTACTCACAATTCCCCGACGAATGATACCTATTACATTTATCTACATCAATTAGCAACGGAGTTACGTTGAGTGTTGCGTTTTTTTTTCCCCGACTGTACTAAATGTTTCTTTTATGTTGGCAGTAACTAATTTTTATTAATATTTCATTATTTCCATTTCTATTATGGCTTCTATGGGGATTTTAATTAAAATGCTCAGATTTTAAACTAAAATTTATTTTATCAAAATTAAGTATAGCCTATAACAATCAGGCATACAGTAGCTTTTGGTCAGTGAAAGAAGTTTTAAAATCGGTTCAGTAGTTTCAGAGATTACCCTCCACAAACATACAATTTTTTGCGCTTTATATAATGACTAGCTGACCCGTCCGGCTTCGCACTGATGAACAAATTTTAGTTAAAGATGGATTGATATGTAAAAAATCAAGAAATATATCAGTTTATATGTTATAGTCAGGCAATATTATTAACTGGAAAGTCAAAATATAATTTTACAATTATTTTTTTTAATTAGTTGTTAAATGTTGGCATTTTTTACTTAATGCTATTTATTTATTCATTTATTTATTTCATAAAAAGAAACATTTCTTTACTCATGAATAAAAAATATTGAAAAATAAACCTATGACATGAAAATGTTTTTGATAAAATTGACGTCATAATAGCTTTAATTATTATTTATTTTTTCATTTCGCAAATATATTTAATTTTTTCCATAATTGATTATTATTTTAATAATGTATATTAAAGGAGAAATCAATAATATGAAACAATATTCGTACAATATATACTATTACAGAATCTGGTGTGAAACAACCACACGACTTCCATTACCCACTATTACACGTAATATATACAATTTTTTGGAGATATTACTTGCATTTTTTGAGATTTTCGAGTAAGAGAAACTTGATACACGTATAAAGACACATACAACAGAGTTTGCATAGCGAGTTGAAAAATAAGGGGAAAAAAATAGATAGTTATTTTTTTAAACACGAATTTCCGAGATCTAAAACTGAACTACCTAATCAGGATGACCGTTAATATTCCTGTAATAAGCACGTAATACTTGAGAAAGGTTATCTAAATTGGATTAAAGAAAAAATTTTCAAGAATACGTTAGAGCCGTTTTTGAGATACCAACTTTTACCAAAACTTAACATACTCAATTATTGACCTAAAAGCAATAATTACATACAAAAGGATATTTAATAGGAAGTTAACATGGCGAGTTTGAAAAAAATCCGTACAGGCGTTTTTAAAAGAACGCACTTGCGAAATCTGAAATTGAGCTGTTTATAGAGGACGCCTATCAATTTTCCTGAACTAAGCAACTTTTCAATCGAAAGGGCATCTAATATATTATTTATATAGCAACTTTGAAGAAAATCATTAGAGGTGTTTTTGAATATGGGCTTAGGGTCCCATTTCTGGTTTTCGATGACCCAATTCCGGTTTTTCAATTTTCACGAAAATTTGGAAAATTTATCTGTACACCAGACCTGAATCACTTGTGAAGTTTAGCAGTTCTATTTTTATTAGTTTTGGAGATATGACAGCCAGAAGATTACACACACACGTGCACATATACACACACACTGACCAATTGCCAAAACCTATACAATACTTCCACTACCTACGGTAGTAGGGTAATTGAAGTAAACACATACATCTCGTATTTACTACGATAATATACAGATTTTCGTATTACGTTTTCGATCGCCAAATACAAAAATCGCCAATGACGATAGATATCAAATCTATGCTTTGTTTTCAATTAAAATATTGAAAATTTTAATTAAAAATTTATTTTACCAAAATTTATTATAGCTTCTAGCACTTAGAGAGAGACAGTGTAACTTTTGATTATTGAAAGAAAAAAAAAAAAAAAAAAAAAAAAAAAAAAAAAAGCAATCGGCTTTTTAGTTCTAGCGATCGTTCTCTACATATGCATATAAACCTTTCTTTTTTTTTTATATTAGTATAGCTATAGAGCATAGGTATATTAAATAGGTTTCCAGTCAACATAATGTAACTCAAATAATTAAATGCTATTTACATTTCAGTAATGGCTGTATGCGCTATGTATATTGAGCTACTTGCCATAACTGTTAGTTGCTAAAAATAGTCGCCAAATAAATTTAAACATCTCAATAGGCAAGCGAAGTATGACATCACTGACCGCCCGTGGATGCAAGAAAAAGATTTTCCATGTTAATCGCTCATTGGATTTTTTTTTTTTTTAATTAAAATTCTAGAAGAATTATTTCCCGATTTTAATCCTCATATTTGGGTATAGATATGTATTAGTTATTGTATGCATGCGTTAGATTGAGTTATTTTGCTGTCAAATTGACAAAATTTTAATTTTAAATTTCAAAACTGTCACCCTTGGCGTTTTTTGTATTTGGCGATCAAAAACGTAATACGAAAATATACATGCCAGATGTATATTTTCGTAATATGTATTGTACGAAATATTGTTTCATATTATTCGTTACACTCTTAATGTAAGTTTTTAAAATAACCATGATTTTTGAAAGGAATTAAATTATATTCGCCAGATAATTTGGCGATATTTTTTTTTTCTGCCAAGGATGACGGATATCAAATCTATTCCGCTGCAACATATTAGTATATTATATCAGGCACTTTATTTAGATGTTTGAAAACAAATTTGACTTCAAATTATGATAGAATATTTATCCTTTCCCTTTTAATTAGTTTATTAGTTGGATGTTTATTGTGTAAATATCATCCTTTGAAATGAAATGTTTATGTTTTCAATCGAATATGGAAATTTGCCATTTTTTTTCTAGAGTTTTGAAATTTAAAATTCCAATTTTATCAATTTTACAACAAAAACAATTTAATCTAACGGATGCACATGATAACTAATACATATCTATCCGCGTTTGTAATGATCGATAGATGGCGCTCTCTGAACACTGCAGTTGTTAGTAAATATAACAGCCACGTGTAATTATTATTCTTTCTCCGCCATTTCATCATGGAAAGTCGATAGCATAATATGAGGATATGCAGTGGTGTGATAATTTCACCTTAGCCCACCAGAGGGCGAGCATTTCATTACAATCGCGGATATCCAAATATGGGGATTAAAATGGGGAAATAATTTTCCTCGATCTTTATTATTTTTTTACAAAAAATCCAGTTCACTTTTTATATTATTGTTCGCGTGAAAATATATTTTATTATATGTCTAAAAATAAATTAATTCGTAAATCTTTTTGGCAACAATTATAAATTAAAATAAATAATATAGAGCATTTCCTCGTGACGTCATGTGGTTGGCAAAAAAGTGCGCTCGAATTTCCCGCGCCCCGCCCACCATTGATTTTCCGTTGGTAGTAATCAAGTAATCGCCATCGCTATGCTTTTCCCAAGCCTTTTTGCCAACCACTCATAAAAGTTGAGATGCTTGTTTACAAACAAGGAACTGCCCTATTATAAAATAGAATTTCTTATTTTATTTTATTTTATTTATTTATTTATTTTTAAATTCCAATTTCGTTTACACACATCAGTTTAAACCACGGAGTAATAAAGACTCCGTGGTTTAAACATTGATGCTTAGATATTATATCATATCATATCAAATTAAATTATTAGAAAAATAAACACTTTTAATTCTATAATGACGTCAGATTTAACGTGTAAGTTTAACAATTAAAAAAGCTTTATATGAATTTCAAATTAATGCACGTGCAAATATGTTTCTTTTCTTTTCACGTCAAGATATTTTAAAAACGAAATGAATATGTAAATGTTTCTTTTATGTTGGCAGCAGCTAATTTTTTTAATATTTCATTATTTCCATTTCTATTACGGCTTCTATGGGGATTTTAATTAAAATGCTCAGATTTTAAACTAAAATTTATTTTATCAAAATTAAATATAGCCTATAACAATATGGCATACTGTAGCTTTCGGTCAGTGAAAGAAGTTTTTAAATCGGTTCAGTAGTTTCAGAGATTACCCTCCACAAACAAACAATTTTTTGCGCTTTATATAATGATATAGATATAGATTATTCGTTCTAATTTAATTTGTTGATAACACACACAAAAAAAAAGCATTTTATCTGAAACAATATAATACGAAATTTCATAATAAATATGATGGGGAATTGTTTGATTACGGAGGATGGGTGGTGTGGTTTGGCTGGATGGTTGGGTGGGATGTTGAAATTAAAAATTAATGAAAAAATTAATTAATAATACTATAATTAATTATTAATTAATTATTAATTAATGAAAAAATAAATAAATAAATAGATAAAAAATGAAATGAAAAAAATAGAAGGCCTGGTGCCTTTACTTTAAATTAAAATACTTTCTTTATTTTTCTTTTCTTTTTCTTTATTGTTATTTTTTTTCTCTTTCTCTTAAAAAGTTTAATATCTTTGTTAATGAGTTATCAACTATTCTTACAAATTAGTAATCAGTTAGTAAAATAAAATAACATAAAACAAGAAAATCAAATAAATAAACAAAAGTTGTGAAATTTCAAGATAAGTGATGTAAATTATGTTTGAGGGTTATGCTTTAACAAGCAGGTGAATCTAGAAAAGATAAGAATTAAAATTTGTAACTGAAAATAAAAACTATAGAGTTGAACTCCATTATCAAAAAGATACTCCACTTGGTAAATTTAATTTGCTTTAGTAAATATTGCAAAAAAAATAATAATAATAATCTATACAATATTTCTCTAACGTGGTCCAGTTACTATTATATTTTGGCGAAACGATACGAGAATGATCTAATTTATAAAATACGGGAGGGAAAAAGTAATCTATATATTAATAGGCATGCATAAAATTTGTGGTACAATTTTAACATATTAATTATGGAGTAGAGGGTTAAAAATGATATCATTCGAAAGGTATGGATAGCCAAATGTGCAGAATACAAAAATTATTTTCTTACAATATCAAGAAGGTATTTAAAAATACTTTTATTTTTTATGCATTTCCACCCTTTTTCCCTTTTATGCACGTATACTTTTACATTAAAAAATACCTAAAAGTAGAAAGTTTTTAAATCTGGCAATTTCATAAAACTCAAATAAAACCTTAGACACAGTAATTTGTATAACGTAGCATCACTATATTCTCGACTACAGATATTTTCTTCTAAGTGAAAACAGCCATTAGAATGGCAGGAATTTGAGTGCATGAGTGGTTGGTAGATCAAAAGTTTATACTGTTCAAAATAAACGCAAGTTAAAAAAGGATTTGATTTAGGAGAGTTCTATTATTTTTCTAACTTTATTAAGAGCTAATTAATTTGAAGACATATTTTTAAGCAAAAACATAATCCGTTCCAATTAACCGAAATTGACTACTTTTTTAATGAATTTATTACTATACGCAAGCGATGTAATGGCGTCAGTGACCGTCCGTGGGGCCAAGCAAATATTCTATGTTTATCTTTAATTGCATTGATTCTAAACATAAATTGGTTTAATTTTAAACCTTAAGGAAAATTATCTCCCGATTTTAATCCCCATATTCGGCTATAGATTTATATAAATTACTGTCGGCGTGTGTTAGATTTTTTCTGTCGAATTCATAAAATTTTAAATTTCAATTTCAATTTTCTAGAAAAATAAAATGGCATACTTCCATTTTCGAACATAAACATTAACATTTCAGTTAAAAAAAATGAGATTCATTTCAAAAGAACAGATTTGATATCTGTTGTCCGTGCCGGAAAAAAAAAAAAAAAAATAAAATATCGCTAAATTATCTGGAAAGCATATTTAATTCCTTTAAAAACAAACATGATTATTTTAAAAACGTACATTCAGAGAGCAATCAGTAATATGAAACAATATTTCGTACAATCTATATGTATTACAAAAATATACATCGGACATGTATGTTTTTGTATTACGTTTTTGATCGCCAAATATACAAAACGTTAAGGACGAGGAGACATCAAATCTATGCCCATTTTGTTTCTAGAGATTTCAAATTTCAAAAAGTTTTGTCAGTTTGACAGCAAAATAACTTAATCTAACACATGTGCACGATAACTAATTTGGAACTAAACTCAAAAATGGGAATTAAAACCAGAAAATAATTTTTCTCAATTTTTAATAATTTTTTTACAAAAAATCCAAGGGACGAAGCATAGTAAATCTTTTACTTGGCCACAACAACGGTCAGTGACGTTACACTTTGCTTGCGTATATCTTTTACATATATAAGTAGAAAGTATAATATTTGGAAGAACTTTTGATTTCCGGTTTTCAATGAATTTACACAGTTTTAGATTTCCTTGCATTTCAGTTAATTGAAATCGGCTACTATTTTTTAATAAGTGGATTTATTGCTAGTTTCTACATGTATAAGATATGAAAAGATTTTTGACTTCCGGTTTTCGATGAATTTACACGTTTTGAGATTTCCTTGCATGTCAATTAACTGAAATTTACTACTTATTTTTTAAAAAGTGGATTTATTATTCTTTCCTCTGCATATATAAGAAGAAAGTATAAGATTCTGAAAAAAATTTAGATTTTTCGGTTTTCGATGAAGTTACACTTTTTGAGATTTCTCGAACTGAATTCGACTATTTTTGCAAAATATCTGTCTTTTTAAGTTCAAACACTGTACTTTATGAACCAATGGAATTAATTTAACTGAATTTAATATTTCGTTGGACCTTGGTTTGACATGGTGCCGATTAGATTTTGGGCAGGAGGACAACAAGGAGCGTTTCCACGTTGCGATTTCCTCTCATTTCAGGAAAAGCTCAACATCTACAGCGTACCAAACTTAGAGTGCTGATTCAGTTAGAGTGCATATCGAAAAACAATTGATGCAGCTGTGTTGCAATTTAATTCCGTTTAGGATAAGGTAACAACTTTGCTTTGCAAAAATGTGGCCGAGTTTCGACCACTGGGCAATATTAGTATTTGTAAATGGGCAATATTTAAGCACGGGGGACTCTGATGAATGATCTAATCATCTAATAAGAAAAAATTACGACATTTGCCTGATGAGATTATTTTATGGAAAAATGTATTTTTTAAAGTCGCTTCTACAGTATCTTTGTAAGGATCATTTTAAACATAGCAATACTTAAAATATATATACAGAATGTAAATTATTATCATAAACTGACTAAAAAAAGCAATTGTAAAAAGTAAAATAAAAATAATTAGTTTTTTTTTTTTTTTTTTTTCAAACAAAAATTACATAAAATAAATAAATAAATAAATAAATAAAATGTCATCACCAACATGGCAACAAAAATTTAAAAGGCGTCATGAGGGGTCGTATACTAAAACTGTACTGCCTGCGGTAATATAAAAACTGGATCGTCTACCATGAATTTTATTTTGAAAACTTTCTTTAACCTTCTAGCGGGCGCGCGTATATGAGAGATACACTAGCGGTGAATCTCGTTGTATATCTTAAAGTCAGAGAGCATTTGGAACACTTATCTTTGGCTATTCACTCAGTATATATTGATCTATTTTTAGTTATCTTTTGAACTTCGAGACAATGATATGAAGCTGTATATTTGCTATTTGTATTTCAAAAATACGCGCGACCGTTCATGTTTTGTTAAAATTGATTTTTTTTTTTTTTTCGCTGTTTAGAATGATTCTTTCTTGTTTTTGTTTTAAACATTATTATTTTAAATATTTTTAAAATTAATTAATTTTTAACTTTACACTTTTTATTAAAAATGACAAAATATGAACTATATTCTTTATTTCATTTTCAAATAATTCCGATGTTTCTTTGATTGCTTTATATTGATTTTGTGCTTTCAGTTTTTTTTTTTTTTTTTTTTTTTTTTTTATGAATAAAAGTTCCAATTGGATGTTCTTATTAATATTCAAATGGTTATAGTATAATTAAAATATTCAGATACTTCAAAATACATATTTTATAGTAGTGTATGTGAAAAATACGCGCGACCTTTCATGTTCGTATAAGCAGCGCGCCCGCTGGAAGGTTAAATGATTTTGGTTCCACTATTGCACAATATTAAATTAAATAAATAAAATAAATAATATAATATAATATAATATAATATAATATAATATAATATAATATAATATAATATAATATAATCCTTTTTTAATAACTTTATTAAAAATACTTACTCTAGTCTTAAAATTCACCACCAGATGGTGTTAAACTATTGAGTCGAATAACATTTTTAAACCATGTTCTTGTAGTATTATTAAAAAAAAATTAATTAGTTGGAAATTTAACTTATTATTTCGAGCAGTGTAATCATTAAAATATCGTAAAACAATATAATTCTCTAATCC